>OZ024826.1:87275131-87945958 GCA_964016985.1 Anodontia alba
CGGGTCTATATAAAATAAAATTGTTTTGATTCACTTCTAATGAGTACCAATAACATTTGTTTTCTTTGAGAAATAAAAAAAATATCAATTTTTGGGCAAGTAAGTCTTGGTTGAACAAGTGGATTTTGGTAATCTGACAGTATTGTCTGTATTTTTCAGGTGATAGGAAAGAAGGTCTTGGAAGAAGAAGTTCGGTTTCCTGTGAGTACTTATATTTTGTGGCTAAGTAAAATGAGCCACAATGTAAGAAAATGATCAGTCTTCAGTGTGCACTCTTTGGAAAGCAAAGTACTGTATTTACCCTAAGAATTGGGACATCAAAACCGCATACCATTCATCTCCTGAAATTTGAAAGAGTTCATTATTCTACCTGTTGATGTATCTAAAATATTGCTGGATGAGTGGCAAACAGTGTAGACCCTGATCAGATGCCACATTCTGTGGCATCTGATGAGGGTTCACACTGTTTGCATAGGCCTGTCTGTCGCAATAATTAGGGTAATTATGGTATGCAAGGCAGCATTACCATTTACCATCTGTAGAGGGTTTTTTACCCTCAATTTAAAGTCAAAGTTTGCCTTGTACCCCCAACATTAAAGAAAGTCGCTATATCTATTAGACATAGTGGGTACACAAGTAAGAAAGTTAAGCAACTTTACCGCCAGATTTAAAATGCAGTGAGAACACTGAAGGCTTTCTTAATACGGGCTGCAATAACTGATTAGACTGCATGGATGCCAAGGCTGATCTGAGTCTCCACTGGGAGCACTTACCTGAAGGTACATACTCTCCTATTACTGTTCTGGGCCCAGTTGTTCGAAACTAACAGTGTCGTTAGTTAACGTATCGTTAAAACTTTGATCATTAAATATGGCATATACACTAATATTTTTGCTGAAAAATGTGAGTAGCTTTTGCATTTGCAAAAGCTGCTCACATTTTTTCAGCAAAAATACCTGTGAATTAGATATTGTACTTACTAGAACTGTTCACATTATGACCACTAACAAGCTTGTTATGCTGACGACACTTCGAACAACTGGGCCTTGGTTGTTGGTGCAGTGAAATCAAAGAAAAATCATATGTGTATGGTTGTTAAAAGCCACTGCAGATAGTTCTGAATCATCTCTTCTCTTTTCTCCCACTACAATTTTATTCTGGACAGTTTTTGTGCAAGCTGATATTTAATCCTTGTCATACTGAATAAATTGATGCCGCCCCCACTTCAAATTGTCAGTAATCAGATTACTTGATCCAGGTTGTTGATAATGACAAACAATGCAAATCCAGATCAGTTAGCTTCTTCAATAAATTCTTTCCTTGTAGAGTAGACCTCTTTTTCAGAAGGGAGGTAAGACAATTTTGCCAGAGTTGCCTCCCCTGAAAGTGTAGATGTGAATAGAGAAGGACCATATAAGAGTTATAATTTAAAACTTCACTTGCTTATATATCTTTGGAGACATCTGGCCTCGGTGGTTTAGTAGTTGGATGTGCACCCATCTGGTGATCGGGAGGTTCAGTAGGGTCTGGCAACATTGTTTCGTGGAGATCAGTCATGAAATATATTCTACAGTCATTTTCTCCCTTCCAATGATTCAAGAAAGACAGTTGTCAGTTTCTGGTGAAAGAATGTGCTCAAGTACTGGTTGACTGCTTAGAGGACTAAGCCTGCCCAGGAGAATTGTGGTTAGATAAAATGACCAGCTAGATGTGACCTTAATAGTGTTGACTGGGACGTAATACTCCAAACCAATCAAATATCTTTGGATACTGTCTAAATCTGTTGTAACAAAAACTAAGGCTGTGATCATGTTTAGCCTGATAAAACTGCTCAAGAGAACAATTTTCTCTGAGTCTGCACTGTTTGCCCAGACATTTCATGTCAACAATATTTAGGATGAAATTACATAATGTAATACACTGGAATTTATTCATAAAATGTTTCATTACAAGACGGTTCAGGCTGTAAGACCTTTTAAAATGACCCATTAAAGTGTTGTATCCAAACAAAATGGTTTAGATTATATAGAAAAATGACCATTTATGGTCATTTTTCTATATAATCTATACATTTTTGTTTGGATGCAACGTGGTTGTCCAACTAATGGTTTTGCTTTGGATCCCAGCGATAGTGTTATAAAGAGGCTAAGATGGTACAGTGTTAAACCTTCTCTTGCTGAACATGACATGCTCTGTCTTAGCAAATAGTGTAGATCCAGATCAGTTGGCTTCTGAAGAAGCCAACTGATCTGGATCTGCACTGTTTGTCATTAAATATGTGAATTTCTATCAACAACCAGGACCAAGTGATCTGATTGGCTGAAAATTAGAAGTGGGTGTGGCATCTTAATTTATTCAGCATGACAAGCGTTAATAGGCCTATTGCTAGTGCAATGTTTTATCCTTGTTTTCAGGGTCAAAGTAGCAGCTTTGCTGTTGCCTTGGAGACCAAACAGCCATTTCATTTAGATGATATTCCTCAGGTGAGTGATGGTTTCTCTCTGTTAAAATATTTTAGATCCTGCTTTGAAAAAACTGGGTACAGTAAACCTCCTAAAATTTTGTACACCAAAGTTTCTGACAAAATGGTATACACAAAAAGTGCAGAACCAGATCAGACTGCTCCTGAGTCTGATCAGGGTCTACACTATTTGCCATTCCATTAAGTAATTTAAGAAACAACTGCATAAAAATGCAAAATTTTGGCCAAAAAAAGTGTGGAATAAAGTGTTTGAAATTTTAGTACATTTACCATATACAGGTTTAAAGTTGTTCATCTATCCAGCTATCATATCTGAAGAAAGGTTTATGCATGAGATTCCTGGGCTAATTCAGATCTGATGTGTGAGATAACAGTTGCCTTTCTTTCTTTCTTTCTTTCTTTCTTTCTTTCTTTCTTTCTTTACCAGAGTGGGTTTCAAACACATTACTTCTAGAACTTAATTTGTGTCTTAAAGGTATATCTGCAGAAGTTCTGATCAGATTCGTGCAGGCTGGTCTGGCCTTTGTTATCTGTTGTCTATTCTGTGGTAACCCAGAGATTCTTAGCAGACAGTGAAGGCCACAATCAGACTGTGCATATACCTCAAAAGCATATTTTTGTTGGTAACAGATCAGATTTTCTTAAGACCTCCTTTCTTATGATATTTCTATTTTTGAAAACATGGGTTGCTTGAAGCAAAACGGTGTCTTCATTGTTCCACATAAGGCACTTTTTTCAGCCAAAAAGAATGGATATTTTTTCTTTTTTCTTGACAAAACATACATTGTGGGCACTTCTAATAAGTACCCACAACATGTTTTTGTCAAGAAATAAGAAAAATATGTGGATACCCCTTCTGTGCGTATACCTCAAAAGCACATTTTGCTTGGTAACAGGTAACACAGTGTCTGTGATGTTTTTATTGTGGTCTTATTCATAGCTACAGATAAGAGGGGGTATCCACATAATACTTTTCTTAGTTCTCCATGAAGACATATGTTGTGGATACTCATTAGAAGCGCCTCGCCATGGCGCTTCTAATGAGTACCCGCAACATATATGTTTTCATGAAGAAATAAGAAAGATACCAGCATTTTTTCAGATGAAAAAAGTGCCTTATCTGTTGCTGTGTCTTATTTCAGGAAAATCGTAAAGGCATTGAGGAAATGGTGGAACGGACATTACAGTCTTTTCTATGTGTTCCTGTAACCAGTCGTAGTGATAATAACCTTATAGCCCTTGCTTGTCTTGTAAATAAAACCAATGCAAATAGGTAAGATAATATACTAACTGTAGTAACCATAAGTGAGCCGCAGCGTGAGAAAACATATCCTGTCACGTGCGCCAAACGGTGACTCATATCAGACTGCATATCTGCACAGTCTGATCAGAGTCTTCATTGTCCACTGAAGATTCTGATCAGACTGCGCAAATGAGCAGGCTGATCTGTACCTTTGCTGGGCACAAATGTCCAAACTCTTCCTGAAAGAACTGTCTGATCAGGGTCTGCATTGTTTTTTGTCATAAAATTTTGAACACAAAAGTGACTGACAAAATGACATATGCAAATAGTGCAGACCCTGATCAGACTGCTCCTGAAGGGGCAGTCTGATCAGGGTCTACACTGTTTGCTGTTCCACTAAGTATTTTAAGCCACAGGTGCATAAAAAGCAAAATTTAGGCCAAAATAGTGTGGAATATAGTGTTCGAAATTTTAGGACATTTTCAGTACATCAATGAAGCATCCACGTGACCTAGCGATTAGTGCTGCTGGCTTCAGATCACAAGGTCCTAGGTTCGAGTCCTGCTAGAGGTGGAATTAGCTTTTGACTGCACTAGTGTTGGGCATTGGCCAGTATGAAGTCAATCATCGGTTTTGTAAAGCTGACTGACCATCGATTAATAATCGACTTGTAGAAAATATATTCACTCTTAATTTAGCCCTCTTCCAGATACTTATTCAGTGCTCCACATCAATAAGAGGGGTATCCAGATAATATTTTTTCTTATTTCTCCATGAAAACATATGTTGTGGGTACTCATTAGAAGCGCCTCCATGAGGTGCTTCTAATGAGTACCTATAACATATGTTTTTATGGAGAAATAAGAAAAATATTGGAACTTTTGGGTTGACTATTTAAGGCTATTTTTGGGTTTTTAGCTCACCTGAGCTCTGCTCAGGATAAGCTATTGTGATCACTTTTCGTCCGTCGTCCGTCCGTCCGTCCGTGCGTCCGTCCGTCCGTCCGTCCTTTAACATTTTCAAACGACTTCTCCTCTGAAACCGCTGAGCCAATTTTGCTCAAATTTCATATGGAGCCTCCTTAGGGTGGGGGAACGAAAAATTGCTAAAATGGTCGCGGTCCGTTGACCAAGATGGCCACCACGCCCATATATGGTAAAAACCTTTATAAATCTTCTTCTCCAGGACCGAGAATGCCTTGGGGCTGAACCTTTGCAGGAATCATCGGGGACGGGAGGTCTACCAAAGTTGCTAAAAGAATTGTCGTACGTTGACGTTTGACCTTTTTACGGCAAGGTCAAGTTTGCTTCCCTATGCATTTGTATGGGAAAAACCTTTAAAAATCTTCTTCTCCAAAACCGAGCATGCCTTTTGGCTGAATCTTTGCATATATCTTTGGGAACAGGAGAGCTACCAAAATTGCTAAAATAATGTTGTACATTGACATTTGACCTTTTTATGGTAAGGTCAATTTTGCTTCCTTATGCATTTGTATGGGAAAAATGTTCTGAATTTTAAACAACTTCTTCTCTGGAGCCTCTGGGCCAATTTTGCTCAAATTTCATATGGAGCCTCCTTAGGGTGGGGGAACGAAAAATTGCTAAAATGGTTGCGGTCCGTTGACCAAGATGGCTGTCACGCCCATATATGGTAAAAACCTTTAAAAATCTTCTCCTTCAGAACCGAGAATGCCTTTGGGCTGAACCTTTGCAGGAATCATCGGGGACGGGAGGTCTACCAACATTGCTAAAAGAATTGTCGTACGTTGACGTTTGACCTTTTTACGGCAAGGTCAAGTTTGCTTCCCTGTGCATTTGTATGGGAAAAACCTTCAAAAATCTTCTACTCCAAAACCGGGCATGCCTTATGGCTGAATCTTTGCATATATCTTCGGGAACAGGAGGGCTACCAAAATTGCTAAAATAATGGTCGTACATTGACATTTGACCTTTTTACGTTAAGGTCAATTTTGCTTCTTTATGCATTTGTATGGGAAAAATGTTCAGAATTTCAAACAACTTCTCCTCTGGAGCCTCTGGGCCAATTTTGCTCAAATTTCATATGGAGCCTCCTTAGTTAGGGGGAACAAAAGATTGCTAAAATGGTCATGGTTCGTTGACCAAGATATCCGCGAAGCCCATATATGGTAAAAACCTTTATAAATCTTCTTCTCTAGAACCGAGGATGCTTTGGGGCTGAATGTTTGCATAAATCATCGGGGACAGGGGATCTACCAAAGTTGCTAAAATAGTGGTCATACATTGACATTTGACCTTTTTACGGCAAGGTCAAGTTGCTTCCTTATGCATTTGCATGGGAAAAAACATTTAAAAATCTTATTCTGCAAAACCGAGGATGGCTTGTGGCTGAATCTTTGCATATATCATCTGGAACGGGCGGTCTACCAAAGTTGCTAAAATAATTGTCATACATTGACATTTAACCTTTCTACGGCGAGGTCAAGTTTGCTTCTGTATGCATTTGTATGGGCCCCATACATTTGTATGGAAAAAATGTTGATAATTTCAAATGGCTTTTCCCCTGAAGCCTCCAGGCCAGTGTTGCTCAAATTTCATGCGGAGCCTCCGTGGGCAGGAGAATGAAAGATTGCTAAAATGGGTATGGTCCATTGATCAAAATGGCTGCCATGCCCATATATGGTAAAAACCTTTAAAAATCTTCTTCTCCATAACCAAATAAGCCCTGGGTCCTAATCTTTGCACAAATTACGGGGGACAGGAGATCTACCAAAATTGCTCAAATGATGGTTCTATGTTGACATTTGACCTTTTTGCCTCCAAGGTCAAATTTGCTTCCCTATTTGTGTGGGCCATATACATTTATATTGAAAGTATCGAAGTGACTTGTAGATCAACAGTAGTTAAAATTGTTCTGATTGGACATCTAAGATGGCCATCATCTGGTTTATATTTATAATATGTCCCTGCCACTGTGCTGTTTACATGTATAAAATCACGATTCTTCAGAAACCACTTAGCCAATTTACACCAAATTTCACATTGATCCTTCTGTTGAAATGTGATTGATAGTTTATTCAAATGATCATGCTCCATTGACTGTCAGGCCCATATATTCTTCTTCAAAACTAAGAACTGCTCAAATGATGATATTTTCATTAGTTGCGATGATAGGATTGGAAAAATGTTGCATAACTTCTGCATGTCTACAGTGGCTATGTCACTCAGGTGAGCGAATCGTGGCCCGTGGGCCTCTTGTTTTTTTCTCTTTTATTGACCACAAATCTAGAATGACCGATGTAGACAGCTTTGAGTTTCATTTCTTTATAACTTGCCTATAAAAATAAAACGTGAGAAAAATATGTTTCTAAAAGTAGAATTTTACGATTAGTCTACTATAAAAAAATCTTTCCGATCATCAGTCACAAAAGGCAAAAGTGATTGATGGTCGATTTTAACCCTGATCTGGGTCCAAACTGTTTGCAAAGGTCATCCGGTAGTAATGGATAAATTTTAGGACAAGTTCAGTAAGGTGTTAAGGTATCTAGATATTTATGGTAAATGTCCGTACACCAGTGTTCCTGATAAAATGACATGCAAACAATGCAGTCCTAGAGCAGTCTGATCAGAGTCTATATTGTTTGCCATTCCACTGTTTTAACTCTTTCTCTGCTAGTGGTGACTTTTGTCATCTGCTGCTAACCTTTGCAAACAGTTTGGACCCAGATCAGGCCCGACAAAACGTCGGGCCTGATCTGGATCCAAACTGTTTGACACTCTGATGGTATTCTTGAAAATTTTTTTTTGAAAAAGTTAATTTAAAAACAAAAATTCCACAGACAACAAAAAATCATGCAAAATTACCCAGCATGCAAAGAGTTAAGAAACAACTCTACAGGGTGAATACAGTAGTGATTAGGACATCGGTAGAGTAGGTCTTTTTGTTTTACATTAAAGATACGTTGAAATTTAATTTTTGAGTCATGTCACACAGACTTAGACCAGAGCTTGGGAATTCATGCAGTCTGATTAGGGCCTTTGCTGTTGGTCAGACTGGGATCCTAAATATGGTGAAATGTGACAGTTTGATCATGGATGGACAGGATGACCCAGTTTTTTTTTTGTTTTTGTTTTTTTTCACTATTTACATATTTGGGCTGAAGGTCATTTTTTGTATCAGGAGTCTTTGAACCTTATTCTTTATTACTGTCATGACAGGGACTAGAATATTGATTGTGTTGGCGTGGGCAGAAGAGTTCTTGTCTGGGTTACCAGAAGTCTGGCTTTTTGTCTCTGGGGCTGTTGATAAACTCATTCTTTAAAATTGATAAAAGAATATACAACATAGCACTAGATACAAGGGATATTCATATAAATAATTTTTCTTACTTTTCCACCAAAGTATTGTGGTACTCATTGGAGCTTTAGTGAATGACCACAATATTTGTTTTTGTGGAGAATAAGAAAAATATCAATAATTTTTGGTTGAAAAAAGGTGGGATTTAAACCTTAACCACTCTAAGGTTAAATTCAGCAGACGACAAACTGGTAATTTTTTCTTATTTTTCCCAGAAAATAGGCTTTGACATTTCATGCAAATTGTCTCCTAAGGAGATAATTTGCATGAAATGTCAAAGCCTTTTTTTTTTTTTTCTGGGAAAAAAATAAGAAACTATAAGTAAGAAAACTATTCCAAAATGCTATCTGAAATTCTACCGAGCATACAGGAACAGGAAGAAACTGCAGTTAAAGACATTTAGAAACAGAATTCTGTGGCATGTATCTATTGTCATTATATATAATGCAGCAGAAAGCTATTCTGTTCATAAGCAAATTATTTCTCCATTTCTGCACAATGAATGACAGAATGTATTCATTGCATTGACAAATGAACCAGGGCAAAGCATTTCCTACAAGATTGCTTGTGCACCCAGCTAAAAAACAGATTAGAGTGTGCCTGTTGGCTTGAAGAAACTGTAGACTCTTGGTTACGCACAGTGTGCCCTACAAAGACTCTGATCAGACTGCACATCTGCACAGTCTGATCTGAGTCTTTGCCGGGCTAACCTGCAATTTTATGGTAAAAAACCTGTCCTGGTTCATTTGTCATTTTACATAATGCAGAAGACAATTATTCTGTTCATGAACATAAAAGCAACTTATTTTGCCATTGACAGAATGTAGTTGTTGCACTGACAAATTGTAATGTGATTCTGTGAAAAAAATTAAGACACATTTGTTTGCAACACCATCTTTCACAATATTCTCTTAGACCGGCTCCAGTCTCTAGTGATTAAATATGTACACCACAACCTCTTTATAACACTGTTGTTGGGGTCCATAGCATAAACCATGTTAGTTAAACAACCGTGTTATATCCAAACAAAAATGTATAGATTATATTGGAAAATGACCATTTATGGTCATTTCTCAATATAATCTATACATTTTTGGGATCCATCTTTGAACCGTGTTATATCCAAAACTGTGTTATAACGAGCTGTGTTATAAAGAGGTTAATGTGTATTTCTTATATTCCTGTTTGATAAACCATAAAATAGAAACAAAATAATATTAAGACCTAGTGACCAGCCTTTATAGTCGTGGTATTATTTTAGTTTTATTAAGTGGATTGTCAAACAGAGTTATAAGAATAAATATTTAGTCACTGGAGACTGGAGCTAGACTAAATATTCTCTCTATGATACAAATTTCAAGTGAATAAGAACATTTATATTTCCTGAATTTCAGAAGCGTTTGGGTGGCCCAGTCAGTAGTGCTTTCGACTTGGTTCTGCTTTGAATCCTGCTGGTGGCAGAATTCAACTCATGATTGTATGGTGCTTTATTGAACAGAGGCTTTTATTATCACCTTTCCATTACATGTATTTCATCACGAAAACAGGCCTATATAATTTTGACCCCCTTAAACCCCACTTTTATATAGTAAAACTGGGGTTTACAGGGGTATACATTATTTTTCTTATTTCTGCTCAAAACATAGATTGTGGGTACTTGTTAGAACCGCCACGGTGGGGCGGTTCTAACGAGTACCCACAATCTATGTTTTGAGCAGAAATATGAAAATATATAAAAAAAATTATCTGAAAATTTTCATTTTTTGGTGGCCAAATTTTCAATATATTTGAATAGGCGTGTTTCCGTAATGGTTTTCCTCAAATGATGTAAATAATATAATCAGCAGAGAACTTTATGAGAGACTTATTTAATGATGCTTATGAGATAATTTTTGGATTTTCTTTATAAAGACTTTTGTACTCATTGTCCCCATGCTTTAGCAGTAGGGATATTGTAAATGCCTCTGTCCATCTGACTTTATGTTATCTCCTTCTAAACAGCAGGGTGGAATTAAACCAAACTTGCTGCATGACTTCCCTTCATGGTAAGGGTGTGCGACAACAACATTAGCATGGAGCATGGGGATTTTGTAATGGCATGCCATCGACTGGGTGCTTTAGTTTGAATTGCCTTGACTTTACAAGTCCATTCAAACTATATTGTGCAGTCAATGGCACACCATCGCAAGATCCTCACACTCCGTGCTAATAGCGTGACAAACAGAAAAAATAATGTTGCTCTCCCACACCCTTACCACGTGGGAAGGTCATGTAGCAAGTTTGGTTAAATTCTGCCCAATGGTTTAGGAGGAGATTTGACAGATGGATGGATGGAGGGATTGAAAAATAATGTTGGTCTCGCGCATCCTTACCACCGGGGAAAGCAAAAGGGTGGGGATACTGAGTGCCTGCAACATATGCTTTTATAAAGAAGATAAAAGTACACAGGCTATAGTCTAAAGACTATGACATTGTTTGACTGTGCACTTAGAGGGGTATATAAGGTAATTAGGTTGACTACCCTATGTCCAATCAAGCAAACTCTAATAACATGATACTAGATGCCATACCAGTCCCAGAGCGACAAAAAATACCATGATAACTCTAAATTCCGATTGTAATTCCTTAACCATGCCTATCTGAACACTGAACAAATCATTTGACTATCTGGTAATGTGTCCAAAAACTGCTGGTTAAATGGCAAACAGTGCAGACCCTGATCAAACTGCTCCTGAAGGAGCAGTTTGATCTGGGTCTGTACTGTTTGCTCATGCCGTTCAGTCAGAATATTTAGGGTAAACATGGCAAGATTTTTAACATGCATCATACCACATTCAGCCATTTAGAACTAGGAATTTCTAGCATCATTAAATATTAGATTACCATATGACATGTGTTCATGAATAAAAGGGCCTCATTGTGTGTGTGAAAACATTAAAAAATGTCAGATTAATCATTTAAGTGTGATACAAAATTGACGCTGATGACAGTTTGATTTTTTTTTTATTATTATTTTTTGGCAGAGAATATAAGGTTTGATATTTCAGGTGAATTGTCTGCCTAGCAGACAATTCACATGAAATATCAAGCCTTATTTTATCAGAAAAAAAAAAAAAAAAATATATATATATATATATATATATATTATATATATATCTTCTACTGCTGTTGTGATTGGCGCTTTAAGGGTTATTGTACTTGTCAATGCAGTCTAATGGAGGCCTTGACTGTTTTCTGACAGATTTTAGAATCTGGGGTGCTGATCAAACTGTACAGAGGTGCAGACTGATTAGCTTCTTCTTTTTTCATGTATACGCAAAGTCCCCTTTTCACTTAAGATGGCCAATGTAATGCGATGAACAGAACATGACAGAAACATTATCTTGTCAATTTCTGTATTGACATGGGACAAGAATCGGCCTACAGGGTACAGCACATGAACTGATAGACTTGGTCCAGTTGCTTAGAACTTTGTTAACTTATCAGCCATTAGGTTAATGTGATATTAGATATATAAGTAGGCTAATTTTAGTAATAAATCCCAATATATCGGGTAGTGTTTGTAGTCATATGAATATCTGTATAGCTTCTTGTCCGAAATTATGACAGGGTACGATAAGAATGTACTTATATGAGTAGTGGCATGGGAAAAGAGCCCGGCAAAGTTTCGTTTACATAAGCAGTAGGCCAAGAGGAAACTTCAGCCAAAGAACTAGACATGTCCTTGCTAAGGGGGTGGGCATGTACATTGAAAGATTGATTTGACGGAAATTTCAAAGAACTTTTTCCTGACGAAAATTTCAAGGAGTTTTTCTCTTTCATCATGGTTTGTAATATATATTTTTTAGTTTATCAGAATGGATCTTGCAGCATATGATATAATTTCATGCATAGGAATTAGGTGTTCTGTAATTTTCTGACATATCAGTGCATTTTTAACGGCTGGGGAATGGTTACTGTATTACCATGTTGAGTATTTGTCATACTAACAAAAAGTCATTTCACATAAATTATATTTGTTATTACTGCGGGTTCGATCGCTGCTGGGTCGGCAACATATTTTCGAAGATCATGATCATGCAATATTTTCTATTATCATTCTCTCTCTTCTGCCGATCCAAGAAGGCCAGTTGTCAGTTTCTGGCAAAAGATTGTGCACAATACTGGTTAAATGCCTAGAGGACTAAGCCTGCCCAGTAAAAGTGTGGTTAGGTAACCTGACCGCACTCGACAGGACTCCATTCGGTTGACTGGGCTGTAAAACCTCATCACAAACAAAACATTTTCTCATGTTATAGCTCATTAACCCTTGTCCTGCTGAATAAATTAAGATGCCATGCCCACTTCTAATTTACAGCCAATCAGATTACTTGATCCGGATTGTTGCTATAAATTCACATACTTAATGGCAAACAGTGCAGATCCAGATCAGTTGGCTTCTTCAGAAGCCAACTGATCTGGATCTACACTGTTTGCAAAGGCTGGTTATATCCGGGTTCAGCAGGACAAGGGTTAACCCTTGTCCTGCTGAATTAAGATGCCACACCCACATCTAATTTTTAGCCAATCAGATTACTTGATCCAGATTGTTGATATAAATTCACATACTCAATGGCAAGCAGTGCAGATCCAGATCAGTTGGTTTCTTCAGAAGCCAACTGATCTGGATCTACACTGTTTGCAAAAAAAGACATATCCGGGTTCAGCAGGACAAGGGTTAATCATGTTAATTTTTCAGATTTACAGATCGTGATATATCCTGTATACAGCAGTGTTTCAGGTACACTGCGACAGTTTTAACCAGTACTATAGCATTCCAGAATGAGCGTAGACTTAAAATACAAACACAGGTAAGACTTGTACCGTATTTCCCCTAAGCATTTGGGCAGACAGGCCTGACCAAATAGTGTAGACCCATACATCTGAACATGTCTGTCAGGGCCCGTTTGTTCAAAGCATCATTAGCTTAAGGAGCTTGTTAATGGCGAAGTCATTAACTGTTGTAGCTAAGATATTTTCAAATACATTGATATTTTTGCTGCAAAAATGTGAGTAGCTTTTGCAATGCAAAAGCTTCTCACATTTAATCAGCAAAACATATCAATGAAATAGAAATTTTAACTTCACTTTAGCTAACAACTCATGCATGTCATTAGCTGTTGACAGAAATCTGTGAGATTTTGACAAATTTTTAGGGGAGATTTGATGAAATTCTGTGAGATTTTTATGAAAATCACTTTCAAGCTTACATAAGTTAAAAGACATTATTTTAATGAATTAAGCTTGGGATATCTATGCTGATGTGTGATTTCTAGTTCTTCAAAAAATAGCTTCTTAAATGGTATGAAAATGCTGTGAGATTTGAAAATCTTATGGGAAATGGGGTCCAGAAGGGCCAAAATTCTGTGAGATTTTGTCTCACAGTGTGAGGTATGGCATGTATGACAACTTTGTTAAGTTTTGAACAATTCGGCCCTTATTGCCTATTGTTGTCTTTAGAAATCTACTGAATGAGTGGCAAATAGTACAGATCCTGATTAGATGCCACAGTCGACATTGTCTATTTGCTAAGGTTTTCTGTCCAAAAAACTTGAGGTAAATATGATAGCTCTGCACAGGGCACTTTTTTCAATCAAAATGTATTGATATTTTTTTCGTATTTCACCATCAAAACATATGCTGTGGCAGGGATGGGAAACCAGGATTAATCCTGATTTCTGGATTGAGAACATTCATTTCAAGCATGAAATTTTATTTGACACATGTTCACAAGACCATTCTTTTGTGTCAAAAGTAGTTATTTGGGTCAATATATGCTTTAAATAACTTGAGTTTTTTAATTATTAAACTAATTATTAGTTACCTGGCTTCTGATAAGAGGGAGTATCCACATAATATTTTTCTTATTTCTCAATAAAAACATATGTTGTGGGTACTCCTCCTCGAGGCACTTCTAATGAGTACCCATAACATAGGTTTTGATTGAGAAATAAGATAAATAGTGGTAGTTTTTGGACAGAATTTGTAGATTTCAGGATAGATAATTAGCGACTATTCTCGCCCCTGTGTGGGTACTCATTGGAAGTTCTTCATCCATTTATTTACTGCTAATGATTATCCACGAGGGATATTTTTATGGAGAAATAAGAAAAAAAATACATAGGTGTATCAGTAGTCATCTTATATAGAACTATGCTTTAAAAGGGCTGTTTCACAGTACTTTGGTTCTGTGTGCAGTTCAAAGACAAACAGTGCAGACTCAGATCAGATGCTGCATTCACTCTGTTTCCAAAAGTCCTTCTTTGAGAGACATTAGGCATCAGTTTGTTACGACGCAGTTTTTGTCCTGGACTGAAACAATATTATTATACCCCCGGCATACGAAGTATGTCAAGGGGTATATAGTTTTCGTCTTTCTATCCATTCGTCCAACCGTCCTTTCATCCATCCGTGCGTGCGTCCATGTTAACATTTTGCATCAAAGTTTTGCGTGAAGTTTTTTCCTTTTGCATATATTTTTGAAAGCTTACACTTTAGGATGTTGATGTGTGGTTAGTGTTACTACTAGATGATTACAGAAAAGCTGACATCATTCTGCTGATGCCGCGTACCCAATGTCAAGGTCACAGACTTAGAAAATAATGTGATGTTTACGTCAAAGTTTTACGTGAAGTTTATGTCTTTTGCTTATAACTCTGCAGCCACTGATCAAAAACTTTTCATATTTGGTATGGGGTACTGGGAGGGTTCTCTTCCACTCTACATCTATGGATCCCTGAGTCATGCCCCAGGGCGGGGCTAGAGGTCAAAATCTAGGACACCCCCAATAAAGTAGTATATTGCAGTTTGTTTATACAAACAACCTCTTATATTAAAGAAGGATGGACATCAGACATGTTTATCACATCAACATTCAGTGTAATAAGGTCAAGGTCATTGTGATCATATTTTAATGCTTCAGTGATTTTGCCTTATATGATCCAACAGTTGACCTAAAAGTAAATGTAGGTCACTGTGACCTATATTTCATGGTCCAGTGCTTTTGTTACATCTTGAAGACAATTTGATGTATTACTATCATTTTGGGATTATGTGACATATATTTCATAGCCCTGTAATTTTGTCTTATATCTCCCACTGTTTGATATCTAAATGTCATATTTACAAATAATGACACTGTGTGACCCCAACTTTCACCTCAAAATATAAATCAGTATGACCTAAATTTCATGGGCTAGTGATTTTGCTTAATATCTTTTAGATTATTTAATGGATTAACATCATAGTTGGTATAATGCATCAGTGTGATTATCAGATTAATTTCTCAAGTATGTGTAGGTCAGTGAATTATATTTTATGGCCCAGCAAATTTGTTTAATGTCTTGAAGACTATTTACTCCAGGAAAGTTGTACTTGGGATGATAGATTAGTGTCACTCAGAGACTGACATTGTAAACTATATCTTGCCTTATATCATTGTCATTAACTTTAAAATATTTTATAATTAATGTTATGAGCCAGGCGTAACGAGAAAGAAATGAAAGTGAAACCAGCAACAAGCTTTAAATTATTAACAATATTTATTCACAAAAAATAAAACAAGATTCAAAACAAAAGAATGTAAGTGAACAGTACCTTTCAAGTTTATGTCACAAAGTCCCTCAAAATTAATCCACAAGAATTTATAAAACAAATCCTTTCAATATCAGTTTCTGATCTCACAATTTAAAGTTCCTGAATTCAGAATTTAAGTCCAGAATGAATAAAATACTAAAGTAATCCAGTATAGAATAATTTCCAGTGAAAATATACAAAGATGCCCAGATGAAATTCTTCTCTCCTTATATAATATCAGAGAACGTTCTAGAAAAAGAATTTACTACAAGCATCTCTTATTTTCTAGGTTCCTTCAGGAAACTTCTAAATCTTCCATGACATGCCAAAAATAACTCAGTCCAGAATCAAGGCTGTAAACATCATGTTATTGTAAACATGTTGAACATTCCAGAAAGTTATTTTTGGAAACATAGTAAATAAAGCTATTTATGGAAACATAGTAAACATGTTGTTTAAAACAATTGAACATCCTGTTATATAACACTTCCCCTCTTCAGGGAAAAGAAAGATTTATGTAATAAAGCTTTCTTTTGCCATAAAATTATCATAAAACAAAATACTGATAAAGGCAATTATTATCTTATATACAGCAAGATACAGGAAACCGCAGATCAAGACATCATGCTCTGGACAAGGCATCAGGAATAATATTATCTTTTCCCCTGATATGCCTGATGTCAAGATTGTATTCCTGTAACAACAGGCTCCATCTGAGCAACCTCTGATTCTTGTTTTTCATCTTATGGATGAAAGTCAGTGGATTGTGATCACTGAAAACAACAATAGGTGAGGACGAAGAAGTCAGATAAACTTCAAAATGTTGAAGAGCAAGAATGAGAGACAAACATTCTTTCTCTACTGTAGAATAATTCTTTTGATGTTTATTAAACTTTTTCGAAAAGTAACAAACTGGATGATCCACACCATTGTCATCCTCTTGCAGTAATACACCACCTGCACCAACATCACTCGCATCTACTGCTAACTTGAATTCTTTATTAAAATTCGGTGCCAAGAGAACCGGCTCACTTCTCAGTATGGCTTTCAGTTTATCAAAGGCATTCTGACAATCACTGGTCCACTTAAACCTCATTCTTTTACTAAGTAAATTAGTCAGTGGCTCAGCAATGACAGAAAAATTATTACAGAATTTTCTGTAATAACCGGCCATATCAAGAAACCTCATCAGTTGTCTTTTGCATGTGGGCACCGGAAAATTTGAAATAGCTTCAACTTTAGCCTCTATAGGTTTAACCTGACCATGACCCACAACATGTCCTAGAAATGTTAAAGTTGCATGACAGAATTCACTTTTAGCAAGGTTTATTGTCAATTTTGCTTCACTTAGTTTATCAAAGAATGCTTTGATAGTTCCAAGATGGTGATTCCATTCATCACTGTATATGATGGCATCATCGATGTAAGCATCGCAATGCTCGATTCCAGCTATTATGGTGTTGATTAAGCGTTGAAATGTTGCTGGAGAGTTTTTCATTTCGAAAGGCATTACTTTATAGTGATATAATCCATCAGGAGTAACAAATGCTGAGACCTCTTTGGCTCTTTCTGTGAGAGGAATTTGCCAAAATCCTTTCAGAAGATCAAATTTAGTTATATATTTTGAATTTCCAACTTTGTCAATACAGTCATCCATTCTTGGTATGGGAAAAGTGTCTGTTTTACTCAAATTATTGACCTTCCTGTAATCGGTGCACATCCGATATGTTCCATCAGGTTTTGGCACAAGAATGCAAGGTGAACTCCATTCACTTTGACTTGGTTCAATAAAATCATTGTCCAGCAAATACTGAATTTCCTCCTTAAGATATTTTTGTTTTGTTGGGTTCATTCTATATGGATGTTGTTTGACAGGTTGTGAGTCCTCAACATTCACATCATGATAAATTTTGTCAGTCCTTGTAGGAATGTCCGGAAATAAGTGTTCATATTGATAAATTAACTGTTTCAGTTCTTTTCTTTGGACTGGATCTAGGTGTGAAAGTTTCTGGTCGAGATCCTTTAGAATGTCAGAATTCTGAAGTTTTGATGAAGCAGGATCAGATTTGGTGAATTTCATGTCTTCAGAGTTCATTTCACTTTGTTCCTGAGGGACTGAACTAACAACACTAATTGGTGTAACAGAAGAGCTATCCCTATCTATGTATTGTTTAAGCATGTTAACATGACATAACTGTTTTTGTTTGCGTCTCCCAGGAGTGTTAACAATGTAATTAACATCACTAATCTGTTTATCTACAGTGTAAGGGCCGTAATATCTGGCTTGCAGTGGTTTGCCAGGAATAGGCAAAAGAGCAAGTACCCTGTCTCCAGGCATGAATTGTCTTTCTTTTGCATTTTCATCATACCAACGTTTCATTTTCCTTTGTGCTGACTTAAGATTGGTCCGAGCAGCTTCACAAGCTTTAGACAGTCTGTCTTTAAAATCTGATACATACTGAAGTAAGTTCAGAGAACTGTCATCATTTGAGAGAAATTTCTCTTTCAAAAGTTTCAAAGGTCCACGCACAGTGTGGCCAAATACCAGCTCAAATGGGCTGAAACCAAGAGATTCCTGAACAGATTCTCTAACGGCAAACAACAACAAATGAATGCCTTCATCCCAATCTTTTTCAGTGTCAAAGCAGTATGACCTGATCACATTTTTAAGTGTCTGATGAAATCTTTCAAGGGCACCTTGACTTTCAGGATGGTAAGGCGATGTCTTATATTGAGTAATGCCCAACTCATGCATGACCTGCTGAAAAATTCCTGACATGAAATTTGAGCCCTGATCTGACTGAACAGACTTTGGAAGGCCTACAAATGTGAAAAACTTTACCAAAGCCTTAACAATATTCTTTGTTTTAATATTCCGAAGTGGAATGGCTTCTGGGAAACGTGTAGAAGCACACATTATAGTGAGAAGATATTCATTACCTGACTTTGTTTTGGGCAAGGGACCAACACAGTCAATAATTATTCTGCTAAAAGGTTCATCAAAAGCAGGTATGGGCTGTAAATGAGCTTTTGGTATTGTCTGGTTGGGTTTTCCTACCATCTGACAAGTATGGCAAGATTTACAAAATCGAGAAACGTCAGATTTTAACCCTGGCCAGTAAAAATGGTTAAGAATTTTGTGATAGGTCTTATTTATACCTAAATGACCTGACATGGGAGTGTCATGGGCCAAGTTCAAAATTTCAGGGCGATAAACCCTTGGAACCACTATTTGGTTGCTGAGACATCAGGAGGACGCCATTTTCTCATTAAAATGCCATTTTTGACATAAAAACAGACTGGGACTTGATCTATTTCTTTCTCATCTAAAGCCCTTTCAAGCAAAGGCAAAATTTCAGGATCATTATGCTGTTCCTTACAAAGCTGGGACCTTGACACCAAGTCATGACCTTGACCTTGGTCATTCAATATTGCAGAGTAATGACTGGACTCTGACTTGTTACGTAACTCCGTCTGTTTGTCAGACAGGCTGGATGAAAGAGAATTTGTAATCTCATGTTTAAAAGACTGACCCAAAAAGGTATCAGTTAAATCAATGTCCCCATCATTCTGTTTTGCTTTCTTTGCCATGGCCCTTGTAACGGCACAAGATGGGTAAAGATCAGGGATTTCCTGTTCAATGGGATCAGGTGGCTGATCAATACAAGGTATGTCAGTCAAAAGTGGGTTTACCACAACCTTATCTCCTGCTAAGTCATTGCCTAACAGTAAGTGAAAACCTTTAAAAGGTAAAGAAGGTCGAATACCGACAGCCACTAAACCAGTTACCAAGTCTGAGGATAAATAAATGTTATGAAGAGGAACATTAACAAATCCACACTCTACACCCTGAATAAGGACACTTGTCCCAGAAGAAGTCTTCTCAGAAAAAGGCAGAGTATCTGCTAAAATAAGGGATTGAGAAGCTCCGGTATCTCGTAAGATTTTAATAGGGGTAGACTGGGCATAGTCACTATTTAGTGACACAAAACCATCTGATAAGAATGGTTCATAAATCTCCATAACAGAATCAGTCTCAGGCCTTTCGGTCTGGATAGGATCTTCCTCCTTAACACATGACTGTGGTTTTGACCGTAAAGAGGTAAGGCCAGTAGGTTTAAGCCCCTCTTGTTTTTCTTTCTTTCTTTTCAGATGTAAACATTCAGATATAATATGACCTGTCCTTTTGCAATAATTGCAAATTGGTTGAGATAAGGGATTTTGATCTTTATTTTCACCAGAAGGTTTGGGTTTGGGAGTAATTGTTTGGCTATGACTACCAGGTGGATTACTAGGACTATGTTTGGATCCTGAATGTAGGAAAAATGGTCTTCTAGAGGGATTTGACTTATTAATAAAAGAAACTTTATGTGTTAAAGCATAATCATCTGCAAGTCGAGCTGCAGCTTCCAAAGTTTCAACCTGTTTCTCATCTAAAAAGGACTTAATGTCTGAATTTATGCACCTTTTGAACTCCTCTACAAGCATGAGCTGCCTAAGTTTTTCATGATCGGAGCCAATTTTCTTTGAAGAGCACCATCTATCAAACAACTGTTCTTTAGTTCTAGCAAATTCTACATGGGTCTGCTCATTTTCCTTCTTACAGTTCCTAAATTTTTGCCTGTAAGCCTCAGGGACCAACTCATAAGCCTTAAGAATTAATTCCTTTACAGTATCATAACTGGAGCTCTGCTGGACAGTCAGCTGAGTATAAATTTCTCGAGCCTTCCCAATTATAACACTTTGCAAAAGCAAGGTCCAATGCTCCTTTGGCCATTTTAAATTTTCTGCTACTTTTTCAAAATGAAGAAAATATTTGTCAACCTCTTTTTCTTGAAAAGGGGGAACTAATCTGATGTGTTTGGTAATGTCAAAATGAACGCCAGACTCTAAAGGTTGCCGTTTTACCGTCATATTTTGCATTTCTAATTCTTTCATTCTTAATTCTGTATCAAATTTTATTTTTTCCCTTTCTATCTGAATTTGTCTTTCTTTTTCTTTCTCTCTCTCTTCCATTTCCATTCTTTCTTTCTGCATTTGTCTTTCCTTTTCTTTCTCCCTCTCTTCCATTTCCATTCTTTCTTTCTGCACTCTTTCTTCCATTTCCATTCTAAGTTTTTCTTGCTCTAATCTTAATTTTTCTAACTCAATTTGCTTCTGAATCTCAAGCTCTCGCATTTGCAAACTTGTCTGTGTAACGAGAACAAGAGACAAAGCAGAAGAATCAAGAATTTCCTTATCAACCAAAAATTGGACCAAAATATTTTTTATTTCCTGTTTTAACATGGACTTGTTGACGGTAGTCAATTCATAGTGAGCAGCAATATCCAACAAATCAGACTTTTTGGCCAAATCTAACAGCTCCTGCGAAGGCGCAGTGATAAAAGCTTGAAGGTCAAATGACATGATTGCTTTTTGCTGGTTTTATCAAGTAAATTTATCAGAGTTTATTTATTGATATTTTTCAAAAGTCAGTACTTGCTTTTTTATTATTTACTTATATTTTTTGAAAGTCAATACTTGTTTTTTATAAAATAAAGATTTTTATAATTACTAAAAAATTTTTAAAAGTCAGTACTTGTTTTATAGCAAACAAATATTTCTTTTTTTTTTTTCTTTAAAAATCAATATTTGTTTTCTTTAAAAAGCTCAAACTTGTTTTAGCTCAAGAAAATGTTCGATCCCGGACGAGCCCCCAATTTCTGTTACGAGCCAGGCGTAACGAGAAAGAAATGAAAGTGAAACCAGCAACAAGCTTAAAATTATTAACAATATTTATTCACAAAAAATAAAACAAGATTCAAAACAAAAGAATGTAAGTGAACAGTATCTTTCAAGTTTATGTCACAAAGTCCCTCAAAATTAATCTACAAGAATTTATAAAACAAATCCTTTCAATATCAGTTTCTGATCTCACAATTTAAAGTTCCTGAATTCAGAATTTAAGTCCAGAATGAATAAAATACTAAAGTAATCCAGTATAGAATAATTTCCAGTGAAAATATACAAAGATGCCCAGATGAAATTCTTCTCTCCTTATATAATATCAGAGAACGTTCTAGAAAAAGAATTTACTACAAGCATCTCTTATTTTCTAGGTTCCTTCAGGAAACTTCTAAATCTTCCATGACATGCCAAAAATAACTCAGTCCAGAATCAAGGCTGTAAACATCATGTTATTGTAAACATGTTGAACATTCCAGAAAGTTATTTTTGGAAACATAGTAAATAAAGCTATTTATGGAAACATAGTAAACATGTTGTTTAAAACAATTGAACACTCTGTTATATAACACTAAGAAATGGCGCCGGTCGGGGGTATTCGTGACCCTCTGGGCACTTGGTCTAGTGGTAAATGTCCTAAAATGTACAACATTTTATTTTGTACCTTTTTGGCCTAAAGTTTGCTTTTTATGCAGTTTCTTGAAATACTTAGTGGTTTAGCAAACATTGAAGACCCAGATTAGACTGCTCCGCCATACTTTTTGGTCTAAATTTTGTTTTTTATTCATTTGTGTCATAACATACTTAGTGGAATGGCAACAGTGTAAACCCAGATCAGACAGCTCCTTCAGGAGCAGTCTGATCTGGGTCTGCTCTGTTTGCATATGCCATCTTGTGTACGAAATTTTAGGATATTTACTGTACTGGATAAGACAAGATTAATGCTTGATTGGAAATATCATGTCAAAGTTGGGATTGCAAAAAACGCTTCAGTTGATTGTTATGCATTAAATTGATATGCTACTGCAAATGTGAAAGACAGTTGTTATAATGATAACCTTTACATAAATAAGCTTACGGCTAGCGAAAAGGACAGTAAGTCTGTCTTAGCTCCAGATAATGTGCTTTTTTCATCCGAATCCTATCGATATTTTTCTTATTTCTCCAAGAAAACAAATGCTGTAGGTACTCATTAGAAGTGCCTCAGTGAGGCACTTCTAATGAGTACCTACAGCATTTGTTTTCTTGGAGAAATAAAAAAAAAAAAAAATATCTGGATACTCATTATTTGGGCCACTCCATGTGAAAATTTGTTTTCAGTCGTATGCCAACGGCGAAGGCCAAGATCAGCCTGCACGTCCATGCAGTCTGGTCAGGGCCTTCACTGTCTGTTGACAGAAACATTGGATACAACAGAATATATGAATGGAGAGCAAAAGCCTGGATGATACTTTGCGCAGGTGCAGGATGATCTGAATCTACACATTTTCGATTAATGCAGTCTGTCTGGAGCTATGTGTATAGTCAGACAGTGGGAATATGGGAATATACTATAAATTACCATAAATGTTCCAAGCAAACAGTATAGACCCAGATCAAACTAAAGGAGCAAGTAGTGCATTTTCAGATAGTATGGAAACACTGTATTTACCATAAATATTCAGATATACAGTCCTGGACGAGCAGTCTAGACCTAGCTCAAACTGTTAAAGGAGCATTTGTCCGGATACTATCTCATAAGGTTTCTAAAATGTTGAGACAGAATGGCAAAGAATGTGATTATTTAACCCATAAAGACTGAATAAACTCTCCCACTCCATATATTGGAAGAGTCTATTTTCGATTTTAGGTATGTCAAGCTATATGATGTGGATATTTCTAAAGAAAAATGGTTGAACTATTTGCAAATAGTGAAGACCCTGATCAGATGCTGCAGAATGCAGCATCTGATCTGGGTCTGCACTGTTTGCCAGTTACCCTTTTAGGGGTCTTTAGTCTTCAATGGGTTAAGTGTCAGTATTATATATGTCTGGTGGTAGTTTTGCTGTTGAGTTCTGATACCGCAATTTGACTGTCTGACGGTGTATCTAAAAAATTGATGGTTAACCCTGGTCCTGCTGATCCCAGATATACCCTGCCTTTGCAAACAGTGTAGATCTAGATCAGTTGGCTTCTGAAGAAGCCAACTGATCTGGATCTGCACTATTTATCATTTAGAATGTGAATTTGTATCAACAATCTGGATCAACTAATCTGATTGGCTTTAGAAGTGGGCATGGCATCTTAATTTATTCAGCATGACAAGGGTTAAATGTAAGATGCCACATTCTGTAGCTTCTAGGTCGCTTTTTCAGTATGCTGAGGCTGTCTGTCCAAATACTTGGAATAAATACAGCAGTCTTCAACTTGTAGTTCATTAGGTACACAGAAGCATCTAACTAATTCTGCAAGTTCATAGCATTGCTGCTAAGTTCAGTTTTTAGAATAAACATTTTTCAGGTTTTCTAGTAAAAACATTTTTTTTTTTTTTTTTTTTGCATGAATTGTTGCTTATAACCCTGATAGAGAAGTGCAGTCAGTCCTCACATGTATGACAATCAGTAATTGAAGAGAATAAAATGACATAATCTGTTGACGTTAATTTTAAGAGTTAACCATTAGCATACTGGGGAAAAATTTTAGGAGATGACATTTTGAAATATTTTTTATTATTTTTCTCAGAATAAAGGCTTTGACATTTCATGCAATTTGCATGAAATGTCAAAGCCTGTTTTCTGGGGAACATATCGTCAATTTGTTGTCTGATGAATTTGCCTAAGGACTGGTAAATTAAAGGAAGGTTGTATGGTGGTAATTCTAAATATTTTTTTCTTATTTCTCCATAAGAAACAAACCACATTAGAAGCCCCTGGGTGAGATGCTTCTAATGAGTAATTGTTACATTGAACCCTCATTACAACATTTGTTCCCAAAAATGTTGCCATTTAAATGAATTTGTTGTTGTAAAGAATCTTAATAGACAAAATGATATGTAAGAAAGGCCTTGTTTTATTTTTATTTCCTCACAGAACATCTGTTTTGGATATTTGTTAGAATCACCTCTCTGAGGTGATTCTAACAAATATCCAAAACATATGTTGCTTGAAGATTTTATGCAATGTTCTTGCATAATTTCTCATTAACCGTCACATTTTGAGCGAAGCTTTCATGACATTCAAATTGTCATTATAACGAATTTTGTCATTCTAACGAGTGTCGGTGTAACGAGGGTTGACTGTACATTATATTTCTACAGAGCTGAAGAAAATTATCCCAGAATTATAATCAAATCCTCCTTCTTAACAACTGCAACAATTTGTGAGGCAATTTGCATGAAATGTCAAATTTGCATGAAATGTCAAATCATATTTTTTGAAAAAATAAGAAAAAAATATTTCAAAATGTTGTCTGCTGAAATTTTACCCAACATGTTAATTGTTAACCCTTGTTCTGCTGAATAAATTAAGATGCCATGCCCACTTTTAATTTTCAGCCAATCAGATTACTTTACCCAGATTATTGCTCTAAATTCCCATACTTTATGGCAAACAGTGCAGATCCAGATCAGTTGGCTTCTTCAGAAGCCAACTGATCTGGATCTATACTGTTTGCAAAGGCAGGACATATCCGGGTTCAGCAGAACTAGGGTTAATTGGGGAAAATAATTTCATGTTCGTTAGGTTTGTGGCTGATTGCATAGGTCTTTGTTCGCCTGTCAGCCAAGGAGTCTCATCATGCTGTCAGTCATCATTTACAGAGTCATTGGATATGGTAATTTTCCTAAATTGTCTGTAGAGCAAAACTTTGCTGACGAAGTGGCATATGCTGACAGTGCAGAGCCTATAAGAGCAATTTGATCAGTGACTTCATTGTTTTCCAGTCCACCAAGTATTTTATGAAAATGGACAAAAGAGAGCATTGAGTAAAATGTTTTAGTGCACTTGCAATGCTGTAGAATGTATTGACATACATTCAGGTGAATTGGTACTTTCAGGGGGAAGTAACTCTGTCCAAATTGTTTTTTCCCTTCTGAAAATGTGTATTCTAAAAGTAAATTTGCTCAATGTGGGAAGTTTCCTTTTACAATAAGCCCATTTTCAGAAGGGACTTGATATACAGGAAAGCAAACAGGAAGCCATAAAAGTTGTCTCTGTTGTGAAAAATGGCAGAAAATTTACCAGTTATAACTAGACACCTTATCAGAGTGCTGATCTGGGGATTTTCTGTTTGCTTGTCCTCTAGGAAACCTTTTTTGCATACTGTGACTCAGTTTTCTAACAAAGCAAAATTTTGTCTCTTTTTCAGGCCTTACTTCAAGTAGCCAGACATTTGTTCACAAATCTAGGTGAGTTGAACAGGACCCATAGTAGAGGGTTAGAAAATTTCCCCTGGATTAGGTCCAGAATGTGTGAGGTGAATGTCCATGGTGTTTCTGCCAGTAGGAGTGCAAAGAGAGAGAAATATGTAGGTTTTTGTAACTGTAATATTGTAGATGATGATGGCACTGAGTGGATGCATCCTTTTAGATGTAGACAAGATATAGATGATGTGAGTGTTTGCTTTCCTAAAAGTTTGAAAGAACTAACAAAGGAAAGGCTTAACATGCATGCACAGAATAATATTGTTCCCAATAGTCCAGTTGGTGCTGCAGTTGGAAATATAGGAAATGGGCGTATTAATGGAGTGTGTGTAACCTATCTTAAGAAAAGTCATCAGTTTAACAAAGAAACCGATTCATTAAATAAAACTTTAGTTGATACAATTAAGGTTGAGATAAGCGAACAACTGGAAAATGATAGTGGTTCAGATAGTATTGAAGAACAAGAAACTTTCCTTGAAACAGACAATTTACATGTTGCACAGCTATCCCCTCATGCATCAACTATGTCAGAATCTCAGATGTCTTGCAACTCTTATCACACTGCTAATAGTATAGAGACAGAAAATGAAATTTCAGAAGAACTGGATGAAGATGTTGAAGAAACATTCTTCGATGCATGGGATATTCTTAACACACCCAGGTTTTTTAAGAATCTGTCTAATGATTTCTATAGCAGAACAGGTGAACATCAGGCTTCAGTAGGTTTTACTCCAAGCTCATTTCATAATAAAAGTAATCATGAAATACAAGTAGAGGATGCGGATACAGGAGTGGGTCATGTAATTTTGTCTGGTACTCATCTTGGACCATCTGTGTCTGTGTCACTTGATGAGCTTCTTGAGACTGCTTCTGAGAGCAGTATTCAGACTGGTAGCAAATTTGTTGAGATGCAAGGTTTCACATTAAGTGGGAAGAAACAGGACAATCTTTACACATCTAGTGGGAGAGCCCCTAATAATCTAGAAAGCCTGAAATCAAATGTTGAAAGCAAAGAAGATGAAGTTGTAACCACGTTAAGCACAGTTGATATCACAGCTCTACAGTGTCCTGAGACAGAGATTTTGCCTTTTAGTCAGAGTAGGTCAGACTGTTTGGACCTCTTTTATGTTTAAGAAGATAGTGTCATAAGCTTCTTTTTAGAAACATTTTAGGTCTGTTTACATACATAATTAAACTATATTTTCCTTAACCGTTAATGGGTTAATCACATTTGCAGCAGATGGTATTCTTTTTTATGTATTTTTTAGCAAAAATAAGGATTGACATTGCATGTGACTCGGACTATTCACATGAAATGCCAAGTCTTTTTCTCTCTCTCTCTGAAAAAAAAAAATGTAAAAAATTTAGAATGTTGTAGGCAACAATTTTGCTTAGCCCTTTAAGGGTTAAATGTTAAAATATAAGTGTTAACCCAAATCAGACTGCTTCTAAAGGAGCAGACAGATTTGTGTCTGTGCTTTTGCTGAAGTTCCGGGAAAAGAGAATATTCAAAAATATCTGTATGAGAAAAAATGTGGGTTTCTCACAATTTTTTATCTTTGATTGTAGCATTGGCATATATGGTGATAAAAAGTTAATATCCTAGAAATAATTGGATAGTAACTTTTATTGCAAACTAGCTGTAAGAGACCTTTAACTTTATATGGTGCAGTCACGAGCATAGTTCTTGATAAGTCTTAGTTATACCATGGTTCGTGCGCATGTACGATGCGATAATGCACGAGCGTGAGCGAGTGCATTATCGCACGTACATGCGCAGAACCATGGTATAACTGATTTATCACATTTGCATGCATGTAGGTCATCTACATCGCAAGATATTTCATGTTGAATGTTGGAAATTTAGGCCACTATGTGATAAGGCGCTTTTCTCCATATTTTTCTTATTTCTGGATGAAAATATATGTTGTGGGTACTCATTAGAAGTGCCTCGCAGAGGCACTTCTAATGAGTACCCACCACATATATTTTTGTCTAGAAATAAGAAAACAATTTACCTGATACGAACACTTATCTAGACCTATGGTCTTGAGGAAAATTGTTGAGCACTTATAACACTACTTCTTTGGAACATTTGAGGCTTGTTAGAAGTTTTCTTTGGAGTTTTTGAATCAGTTGTTTGAATGCATTGACGAGGTCTGTCGCATTTTTGTTATGATCAATTTATGTTGTATTAAAGATTTTTATTGTTTCTTTGATTGTTACTTTTAGGTTATTATTGTTGATTTTCTGCTGCTTTTCATAATTCATTAACCCTTGTCATGCTGAATAAATTAAGATGCCATGCCCATTTCTAATTTCCAGCCAATCAGATTACTTGATCCAGGTTGTTGATACAAATTCACATGGGCTACGTAATGACAAACAGTGCAGATCCAGATCATTTAGGTTCTTCAGAAGCCAGCTGATCTGTAAAGGCAGGGTATATCCGGGTTCAGCAGGACTAGGGTTAATATATATCGGAACTCTGGGAATCGAGTGTATAGATATGCACCAACTCGAGGATTTCATCATCATTAATTCAAACCTTTAGGTTCTTATCAGTTTTCCACTCCTGAAATGAAATGTTAATTTAGAGTACTTGAAGTCTTTTGTTTGATACAAATTGTTGATAAATTCTTTATTTAATTTGTCATAGAAGCAGTACATTTGTGACAGAATGTTGTCACTTGCTAAATTGATTTTTCATTTCTTATGAAAACCCAAACTGTTTGAACCAAATAAGGATATTTTGACAAGTTTTTGTCTGATAGATCTTTGTAATCAATTTTAAATTCAAGCCATGAAATTGGATAAACAGATAGGCATTAAAGGGGATTGGAGGCATAACTCCAGATAAGAGGGGGTATCCGCAAAACATTTTTCTTGATTCCCCATGAAGACATAAGTTGTGGGTACTCATCGGAGGTGTCATGTAGAATAAGCCACTTTATTCCATACAATAGCAGCAAAGATGCAGACAGACATACCATATTTGACCTAATTGCTGTACATACCCCTATAATGGCACAGTCAAGCAATTCCATAGTCTTCAGAATACAGCCAGTGTACTTTTTGTCTACTTCTTTATAAAGGCATATGTTGTGGGTACCCATTTGAATTGCATCAACTTGTTGATGCAATTCAAATGTGTACCCACAACATATGCTTTTATAAAGAAAATCAGAAAAAAAAATGGTATAAACATCATCAAATAAGTCCTTTACTGATCTTTATTTAAAGTGTTGCCATAGTAGGTAGATACATATTTTACCACAAGTTTTCCCAGTCATTTGGAAAAACATGAGCGCACAGTGTGGTAATAAGGTCAAATACGGTATGTATCTTTGCAATCTGGATTGGTCCAGTGATTTTCACAGTGGATCCAAATTACGTGTTGGTAAGTAGCAGTGGCCCAGACCACAGTATGAGGATATGCTAGCTGATCTAAATCTTGGCAATTTATTTAATTTGATACATGTAGGAATTTCTTATAGCACCAAACAAAATTGTAACACAACATTTTTCGTTTTTTTTTTTTTTTTTTTTTTTTTTTTTCTATAAGCGAATGAAATGTCAAGCCTCATTTTCTCTGAAAATGAAAAAAAAAAAGGAAAAGAAATTATTTGGAAAATGTTGTCTGCTGCAGTTATGATTGGCAATTTTAAGGTCAAGATTTTTGTTGTGGCATTGATATACACAGTTAAAAGTAATTTAATATGAGATGAGAAAAGGTGCTTTACCACATATGCAGGCAATGACGGCTCAAATCATCCTGCATACTTGCACAGTCTGATTGAGGCTTTCATTTTCCACTTACAGAATCAATGAATACTGAAGAATACGTTCACAAAAAGACCAGGCCCTATTTAGTTCTTGTGCAAGTGCAGCTGACCTGGGCCTTGTCTCTTCGCTTATGGAATAAAAGCCATGTTGTGTATTAACCCTTGTTCTGCTGAATAAAGATGCCACTCCCATTTCTAATTTTCAGCCAGTCAGATTATTTGATCCAGTTTGTTGATATAAATTGACATACTTAATGGCAAACAGTGCAGATCCAGATCAGTTGGCTTCTTTAGAAGCCAACTGATCTGGATCTACACTGTTTGCAAAGGCAGGACATTTCCGGGTTCAGCAGGATTAAGGTTAAATATACCCTGTTCTACCTAATTACCACACTGTGCGCTTAGGTTTTTCAAAAATACTCAGAAAACGTGATAAAATATGTATCTACCTATTAATAGTACACTTTAAAAAAAAAAGAAAAAAAAAGCTGTAATCTGAAGACTACAGAACTCCATGACTGAGTGCTTATAGGGGTATGTGCGATAATTAGGTAGAATATGGTAAATCAAAGTCTCATCCCTTTTTACCTGCTACATGGCACTGTTACTTAGTGGACAACAAATGGGTGACAGTTTTCTTATTTTTCCCAGAAGATGGGGCTGAGATAAGGCTGGGCAATTAGATTGAAATTGTAGCCAAATAACATTTGAATGAAATACAACATAAGCTGTATTAACAGTGGGAAGTGGGAAGAAAAAAAACAAAAATTGTTTTAAATGTTACATTAATATTTAATTTCAGCAGGCTAAAGGTTAATAGAATAACATTTTATCCTAACAGTTAAATGGCATTTTTTCCTAACAGTAAAATGCTTTTGATTTTTTCCTAACAATGTAATGCATTTTATCATAAGAGCTAAATTTACATTATTTAACAGTAGCTTTAAATGTGTTTTGTGTTTTTAAACAAGTTCATTTTTATAATATCATTTGTTTCTAACAAAAAAAAAAAAAAGAAATTTGTTTGGCGTAGAAGATAACCACATGTATATTTTTTACTACTTTAATTTGCTCTGTTTAACCTTTACCACTCTCTGGGCTAATTCTGCAGACAACAAATTAATTGTTTTTCTTATTTTTCCCAGAAAACAGGATTTGACAATTTGCACGAAATGTCAACACCTGTTTTCTGGGAAAAACAAGAAAAAAATATTCAGTATGTTATAAGCTGAAAATTTTACCCAGCATGCTAAATATTAATTATTTTGACAGTTTAACTCTTTGCTTGTGCCGGTCTTGTTGCAATATTTTATGTAAGTACAGGAATTTTTTTTTTTTTTTCTGCCAGATAATAGCATTCATGAAAGCATCCTTTTTACACATGATATTTTTCTTACAGATGATTTAACAAAACTGCTTCGAGAAATTATGCAACAGGCAAGAAATTTAACTCACGCAGAAAGGTAAGATTTATGTAGTTCATAGTTTATTAGCTGCAACTTCAGAAAATGTACCTTAGGACATGTAGGCCCAGAGAAGCTTCCGATCAGACTGCGCATATGCGCAGTCTGATTGGAAGCTTCACTGGGCATTTGAATAGTCAAAGTTTCTTCATGCAGACGACGAAGAACGATCAGACTGCGTGGATGTACTGGCTGATTTGTGTCTACATTTTGGCACATATGTCAGAATGTACGTTCTCTCAGGTTATGGTTTATATGATAAACACTGAGCAAAAATGTGTCTTGGACGTATATGTAGAGCAGAGACTAAAATCAGCCAACAAGTCTCTGCCCAGTCTCATCAGAGCTTCACTATCTTTTACAGCATTGTTAGATACTGTAGAATGTATCAACGAAGAGCAAAGACCCTGATGAGTGTGTAGATGTGCAGGATGATCTGTATCTGTGCATTTTCATCACTGAAAGATAACTCTTAGCTTTTCGCAGCCCATTAAGGCCATGTGTCGTTTTAGCAGCGGAACAAGAAATACACTGTTCAGGAACTTAACATATTGACCCAAAATATTGGGACACTAGAACTCCTCAGATTCTTGTCCTAATATTTGAAAAAGTTCATTTTAATGTGTGTTGATGAGTCTCAGAACTCCTGGATGAGTGGCAAACTGTAGACCCTAATCAGATGCTACATTCTACAGCATCTGATCTAGATCTACACTGTTTGCTGAGGCATGTCTGTCCAAACACTAAAGGGTAAATGTGTGACAGTATGTCAAAACACAAAGCCACTATAGATTAATTGTATGTACAGTCCAGACAGGGTATGAACAGATCACCTATAAACTCTGCATTCCAACTTGTGGAACTTGTGCAGACCTTTAACAGAATAGGGTCGGTTGATTTTGAGTTTAACCCTTATCCCGCTGAACATGACAACCCTACCTTTGCAAACAGTATAGATCCAGATGAGGTGGCTATCTGATCAGGATCCACACTGTTTGTCGTGCAGTTTGTGAATTGAACGAATACATTACATCAGGTAATTTGATTGGTGGATAGACAGAAATAGGTTTGGTTAAATGAATTTATTCAGCAGGATAAGGGTTAACAGCTCAGTCAACACTGTTAAGATGATGTTTAGCTGTTCAGTTTACCTAATCACACTTTTCCTGGGCAGGCATAGTCTTCTATGTAGACATTATAAAAACAAACCTATTCAAATATACTGGAAATTTTATCACCAAAAAATGAAAGATTTCTGATAAAAATTCTGATATTTTTCATATTTCTGCTCAAAACATAGATTGTGGGTACTCGTTAGAAAAACCTCAATGAGTATCCACAATCTGTGTTTTTGAGCAGAAATAAGAAGAATAATTGATACCCCTATAAACATCAGTTTTACTATATAAAAGTGGGTTTAAGGGGGTCAATATTTTATAGGCCTGTTTTCGTGATGTAACTAATACTTATGCACATTCTTTGGCCAGAAACTGACAACTGCCCTTCTTGAATCATTGGAAGGGAGAGAATGACCGCAGAAATGATTTCATGATCAATCTCCATCAAGAATGTTGGCCGACCCAGCAGGGATCGAACCTGATCTCCTGATCACCAATCAGACACGCATACAACTTAGCCACTGATGCTGGCCAATCTGAAAAAGTTTTTGACAGTTTGCGTACCATATTTTCCCAATGTATATGGACAGAAAGGCCTGAGCAAATAGTGTAGACCCAGGTTGATCAGTTGAATCCCCACACTTGGTGCTAGAGTTGCTAATAGCTTGATGAACAGATGGAAAAATAATGTTGCTCTCACACACCCTTACCATTTGGGGAACTCAAAGCAAGTTTGTTTAAATTCCGCCCAGTGATTTAGGAGGTGATAGTGTGACGACAGACAGATGGATTGACGGACGGATTGAAAAATAATGTTGCTCTTGCACATACTTATCACGCTGGGAAGTCATGTAGCAAGTTTGATTGAATTCTGCCTAGTGGTTTAGGAGAAGATTGCATGACAAACAGTAGCAAACACTTTAGGCCCAGATCAGATGTTCAGAGGTATTCACAATACAGTAAAACCTGTCATAGTGGCCACCTCTATTAAGCAAGCAACCTGTATTAAGCAAGTACAACTTCACTTCCCAAAAACAGTACATTCATTAAAACTCACCAGTATTAAGCAAGCACCTATCTTAAGCAAGCACATTTGGATTATCTTTTGGGTGCTTGCTTAATACAGGTTGTACTATCCCCATTGCTAAAGCGTGGGGATAAATATCACATATGTTTTTTTGTTGTTTTTTTTGTTAATTTTATGACAAACACACTGAAGATATGGTAATATTATACAAACATTTGTTTTAAAATACAAGTAATTTCCATGAGCATTGCAAGCCTAAGAATACAAACTGTGTGCTAATTTGCACTTGTAATACCCTGGAGGAATATTTCTCGTATTTTAAAACCACTGTTGATTTCTTTATTTAATTTCTGTATTTGTGCTCAGATCAGTTTCATGGCCTTGAAATTACCGTATTTGCCCTACGTATAAGGACAGATAAGTCTGAACAAACAGTGTAGACCCTGTTCAGATGCTGCATACTGCAGCATCTGATCAGGATCTACACTGTTTGCCACCCATCCAGTAGTTTCAAGACACATCAGCAGGTAGGCTATCGGACATTCAAATTTTAGGACAAGTTTGGTAAGGAGTTAAGATATCCCAGTAGAGATTCATAGGCATATATGTGCTACAGCACATATATGGGAAAGAGCTCATACTGCATGCGTGAATTAATGCTTAGCACTCTGGGTAAAATTTTCAGCAGACGACATTTTCAAATATTTTTCTTATTTTTCCCAGAAAACAAGATTTGACATTTCATGCAAATTGCATGAAATGTCAAATCCTGTTTTCTGGGAAAAATAAGGAAAATATCACCAATTTGTCGTCTGCTGAAAATGCCCAGGGAGTGGTAAAGGTTAAAGCTGTTTTATTGCATAGTATATAGGAATAAGATTTTTTTTTGTTTTAGTTTTGTTCACAGAAATGTTTCTGGATGTTTTTTTGGTGTTTTTTTTTTCTGTGGAGAAATGGAAAAGCATCAGGGTTTATTTGGTTGGCAAGTCACTCATCATAGCTCTTGATAAAATAGGTATCTGGATAGATATTTTCTTTATTTCTTCCACAAAACTTATACTTGTACTCATTAGAAGTGCAGTGGTGATGGACTTTATAATGGGTACCACAATGTATGTTTTGTGGAGAAAAACAAAAATTTTCAGTACCCTTCTGTTTACAAGAAGCATCATACTTAGAGCTATTAGACACCAAGGCCCAGTTATTCAAAACTAACGATAGTGAACATATCGTTAAAACTTTGATCATTAAATATGGCATATATGCTAATAATTTTGCCGAAAAAAGGTGAGTAGCTTTTGCATTTGCAAAAGCTACTCACATTTTTTCAGCAAAAATATCTATGAATTAGATATTGTACTTATCTGAACAGTCAGCATTTTGAAAACTAACAAGCTCATTAAGCTAACATTGCTTTGAACAACTGGGCCCAGAATATGACAAGGAGATGGCACAAACATTTTTGTGAGAAATAATGTGTATTTATGTGATGTCCCATTTTGTTTCAGATGTTCAGTGTTTCTGATAGACAAGGAAACAGATGAGCTAGTGGCCAAAGTGTTTGATGGTATACAAACAAATAATGACAACGAAGTAAGTTTCCTCCAGATAAATAATATAGTTTACTCAAAGTATTCAAACACAGTAACTCCTTACATACTGTCTCTCTTCAATAGCTTGAACATCTTTTGGTTCATATAAAATTGTTCAAAACATGGGTACTTTGAGCCACTGAGTGTTATTCATGGTGCCAGGTCAAGAAGCAATTAGCAATACTTTAGGGATGTTTTTTCTTTTTTTTTTTTTTTTTTTTTTTTTATGCCCCCGCCATTTTCATATGACTGTGGGCAAATGAGCTTTGGATATGATTCCTTCAACTCTAAATGACCCGCAGAATTTGTTTGACAGCTGGCTGCTGACTGAAGGGTCTCCATTTTTATGCCAGAAATCTATTGGTTGACTGAGTTGTGTGACATAGCGACGTGACGAATGACGAGCGGTTTACGGAAAAATACGGAAACGCTATGAAAAAGACTATTGGATTCATATTTTATACACGAGCATATAATTATAAAATATAGGTCAAGTTGAATTTAGGGTAAAATCCACCAATTATTTTTGGAGTTACGGCCCTTTTTCAGTGTTGAAAAATTGTTTCCGTTTGATATCTTTTGAAAACATTAGTGTATTGGATTCGTATTAATACACAGGTATATAATCATAAAATAGAGAGAGTTCGATTTAGGGTAAAATCCACCCATTATTATGGGATGACCCTTTTTCACTTTCAAAATATGTTTTCCTTTCGATATTGTTTGGAAAATAATTGGTGTATTGGATTCATATTTTATACACAGGTATATAATCATAAAATTATAGGCCAAGTTCGATTTAGGGTAAATCTGCCAATTATTATGAGAGTTATGACCCTTTTTTCAATTTCATTTTTTGCAAAATGCCTGCATGTGGGTGAGGATGGCCCCTTGGCGGGGGCATCTGTGTCATATTGACACATTTCTAGTTTTTTTTTTTGTTTTTTTTTTATTTTCTACACAATAATTGTATGTTGTGTGTACTCATTAGAATTGCCTCCATGAGGCAGTTTTAATGAGTACACACAACATACAATTCCATGATTAAATAAGAAAATTTCCCTTAATATTTGTTTTACTTGAGCTATCGGAAGAATTTCGTAGGGACTCAAAAACGATTTTGAATTTGCCATAGTAAATGAGCCATCGGTGTTTCACGCAATTGATGTTCGAATGTAGTCTATAATTTGCCAGTTCTCCATAGGTTGCACGTGTGACTGCAGATCCAGAGGTTGCAAGTTCAAATCCCAGTTTGACAACATAAATTTAATGGAGTTTGACCATTAAGTTATTTCTAGGGTCATTCTACCCCTTCTGCTGCAAGAAGATCAGTTGTCAGTCACTCGCAAGAGTTTTCACAAGTACTGGTAAACTGCTTAGAGGATTAAGCCTTCCCAGGAAAAGTATGGGTAGGTTAATTGAAGGCTTGACATAACCTTAACAGTGTGGATAGTGCTTTAAAACTCCAAATCAGATAAAACTCAAACAGTGTAAAAGTTGACCACATATTGGCTTGACTGTGCACTTATAGGGTTATGTGCAATAATTAAGTCATATACGTTTTTTAGTCTGAGAAGGGCCTTCATCGGTTGTACAGGTATTCTTCAGTTTCAAAAGATTCCATAAGTGATCAATGAAGGCATACTGAACAGGGCTTTTTTGCCCACATTTGAGATAAGTTTTTTTGTTTTCTTTCTAACATTTTTCTAAACCTTTACTCCAGTCTGGGCAAATTCAGTAGATGACAATTTCTAGGGAAAAGCTTTTTACTTAGCATGCTAAGCATAAATGTATCTGGGAGAATTGTTTTTTAAGTGTAATGTGAAAAGGACCTTATGCAATATGCAAAATGAAAGTGCAGATGGGCCAGCATGTTCCTTACCAACTTACATAATCAATGGATACTTTAGAATAGATACTTTAGACAGAGAAGTCTCTGATTGGGCTCCATGGATGCACAGACTGATCTGGACCATCACAGCTCATATATGGCAAGAGGGCCCTTTTCATGTATTGGTCTTCATAGGTATATCAGTCTCAGGAAGATTTGTAATTGTATTTTCAGCAAACTGAAATCCGTATGCCAGGTACTCAGGGTATAGCAGGGCATGTAGCCACATCAGGTAAGTCCTGGTATTTATTGCTTGTCATACTCTTTTTAGTAAGACCATTGAAATACTGTGCAACCACCTTTAGGAGATCATACGAGAAACATGAAATACAATGCAGCCAACTTTGGCACATCATATAACATGAAATATAATGCAGCTACCTACTGGACATCATAAATCTTGCAGTACAATGCAGCCACCTTTAGGACATCATAAAAATTGAATTACAATGCTGCCACCTTTGGGACGTAATAAAACATAAAACACAGTGCTGCCACCTTTTGGACATCATAAAACATGAACTACAGTGCTGTAACCCTTGGGACATCATAAAAATTGAAATCAGTGCAACCACCTTTAAGACATCATAAAACATGAATTTCAGTGAAGCCATCCAAACTTGAAATACAGTGCAGATACCTCAGGGACATAATAGAACTTGAAATACAATGCAGCAAGCTTTGGGACATTATTAAAACTATAAAATACAATGCTGCCACCTTAGGGACATCAGAAAACTTGAAATACAGTGCAGCCACATTTGAGACATCATAAAACATGAAATACAGTGCTGCCTCCTTTGGGACATCAAAAATCTATGGGACATCGTGAAACATGAAATACATTGCAGTCACCTGTGAGATATCATAAATGTTGAAATACAGAGCAGTCAGCTTAGGACATCATAAAAATTGAAATATAGTGCAGCCATCTTTGGGACATTATAAAATATGAAATACAATGCTTCCACCTTTGGGACATCATAAAACTCAAAATACAGTGCAGCCATCTTTGGAACATCATAAAACTTGAAATATAGTGCTGTCACTTTTGGGACATCATAAAACTAGAAGTACGGTGATGTACCAGTGGGACATCAAAAAATTAGTAATACAATGCAGTTATCCAGTGCTGCCTCTTTTGGGGCATCAAAAAACTTGAAGTACAGTGCAGCCACCTTTGGGACATCATTAAACATGAAACACAATGCTTCCACTATTGGGACATCATAAAACTTGAAATGCAGTGCAGCCACTTTTGGGACATCATAAAAGATGAAATTCAATGAAGCCATCTTTGGGACATCATTAAATTTGAAATACAGTGCAGCTACCTTTGGGACATCATAATACATGAAATATAATGCAATGACCTATGGGATATCATAAAACATGATATACAATGCTGCCATCTATGGGACATCATAAAACATGGAAGTACAATACAGCCACCTTTGGGACATCATAAAACATGAAATACAATGCAGCCTTCTATAGAACATCATAAACATGAAATGCAGTGCAACCACATATTGGGGCATCATAAAACATGAAATACAATGCAGCCACCTATTGGACACCATAAAATTTGAAATACAGTGCAGCCATCTTTGCAACATCATAAACCATGAAATACAATGCTGCCCCCTTTGGGACGTCATAAAAAATAAAATATAATGCTGCCGCCTATGGCACATCATATAATTTGAAATACAGTGCAGCCAGCTTTGGGATATCATTAAACCTGAAATACAGTGCTACCACCTCTAGGACATCATAAAACATGAAATACAATGGTGCCACCTATGGGACATCGTAAAGTTTGAAATACAGTACAACCACATTTTGGACATCATAAAACATGAAATACAATGCTGCTACCTGTGGGACACCATTAAACATGAAATACAATGTATCTATCGGTGGAATATCATAAAGCATAAAATACAGTACTGTAACCTACGGGACATCATAAAACTTGAACTACAATGCAGCCACCTACAGGATATCATTAAATATTAAATACAGTGCAGCCACCATTGGGACATCAAAAGAAACCCACTTGAAATACAGTGCATCCACTTATTAAACATAGTAAAACTTGTAATACAGTGCTGCCACCTTTGGGACATCAAAAAGACCTCTGGAACATCATAAAATTTTAAATACAAAGCTGCCACTTTTGGGACATCATATAACATTAAATACAATGCTGCCTCCTATGGGATATGGAATAAAGTGCTGCCACCTATGGGACATCATAAAACTTGAAATACAGTGCTGCCACCAATGGGACATCAAAAAACTTGAAATACAGTGCAGATACCCCTGGGACATAATAGAACTTGAAATACAATGCAGCAAGCTTTGCGATATCATTAAAACTATAAAATACAATGCTGCCATCTTAGGAACATCATAAAACTTGAAATGCAGTGCAGCCACCTTTGAGACATCATAAAACATGAAATACAATGCTGCCTCCTTTGGGACATCAAAAAAACCTTTGGGACATCATGAAACATGAAATACATTGCAATCACCTATGGGATATCATAAATAATGAAGTACAGAGCAGTCACCTAAGGACATCATAAAATTTGAAATATAGTGCAGCTACCTTTGGGACATTATAAAATATGAAACACAATGCTTCCACCTTCAGGATATCATAAAACTCAAAATACAGTGCAGCCATCTTTGGAACATCATAAAACTCGAAATACAGTGCTGTCACTTTTGGGACGTCATAAAACTAGAAATACAGTGATACACCAGTGGGACATCAAAAAATTTGAAATACAATGCCGTTACCCATGGGACATAATAGAATTTGAAATACAATGCAGCAACCTTTGGGACATCATAAAACGAAATACAATGCTGCCACCTTTGGGACATCATAAAACTTGAAAAACAGTGCTGCCACCTTCGGGACATGAACAAATTTGAAATACAGTGCTGCCACCTTTGGGACATCAAAATAACCTATGGGACATCATAAAATTTTAAGTACAGTGCTGTACTTTTTGAACATCATAAAACATGAAATACAATGCAGCCACATCTGGAAGATCATAAAACCTGAAATACAGTGCAGCCACATATTGGACATCATAAAACATGAAATATAGTGCTGCCTCCTTTGGGGCATCAAAAAACTTGAAGTACAGTGCAGCCACCTTTAGGACATCATTAAACATGAAACACAATGCTTCTTCTTTTGGGACATCATAAAACTTGAAATGCAGTGCAGCCACTTTTGGGACATCATAAAACTTGAAATACAGTGCTGTCACTTTTGGGACATCATAAAACTAGAACTACAGTGCTGCCACCTTTAGGACAGCATAAAACTTGAAATACATTGTTGTAACTTTTGGGACATCATAAAACTTGAAATACAGTGCTGCCACCTTTGGGACATGGCAAAACTTGAAATACAGTGCTGCCCCCTTTGGGACATGACAAAACTTGAAATACAGTGCTGTCAGTTCTGGGACATCATACAACTTGAAATACAGTGCTGCCACTTTCGGGAGGTCATAAAACAGACCATCATTGGGACGCGCAGAGATCTAAATAAGAGAGGTATCCAGATTAATATTTTGGTTATCTCTCCTTGTAAACGTATGTTGTGGGTACTTCACAAGATGCTTCTAATTCCAACAACATGTGACAGAAAAAAAAAAGTCTAAATATATGTGAGTAGGTTAATTGACTTGCTCAACATGATCTTAATAGTGTTGACTGGGCAGTAAAACTCCAACTCAAACAAATCCACAGTAGCGCATCTTGTTAAGCATTTGCTTTATGTGAGGAGATGACCATTTATGTAGCACATTTTGTTGTCTAACTGCTTTGCACGGAGGTCACAGTTTTCAATCAAGCTTAAAAATGGTTTGAGCTGCTCTTCCACTTGATGTTCAGCATAATTAAAATGGAGGTACATTGCCATTCCATGGGTAATTTGCAAACAGTGTAGATCCTGATCAAATGCCAAATTCGGTAGCGTCTAATCAGGGTCTATACTGTTTGCATTAAATACAGGAATTCTATAAAACGTAATAAAAACTAAGCAGACACCCTGCTATTGGAAATAGACCTGTCCAAAGAATTGTGGTTGAAGAGTCTTTGCGAATGGATTAAATAAGTTGATTTTATGTTTCAGGAGAATTGCTCAATATCAAAGATGCTTACTCTCATCCATTGTTCTACAGAGGAATTGATGATACAACAGGCTTTAAAACAAGGTAAACAAGTATTCCCTACTTCTTAACCCTGGTCCTGCTGAACATGGATATGACCAGCCTTTGCAAACACTCTAGATCCAGATCAGTTGGCTTCTGTCATTTAGTAAGGTGACTTAGTATTTATTCAGTTATTCAGTATGGCAAGGGTTAAGTATTTAACATTGAAGAATAACATTGAAGAATCCCTGTAGTTGACTGGTTAGCACTTCTGGCCTTGAGGTTATAAAACTTTTTTTCATGCTCAGCTGAGCATGAAATTTTCTCTGCAAATAAATATGAAAATGCCAACAATAGTTGGCATTTTTATATTTATTAGCAGAGAAATTTTCATGCTCAGCAATGCTTAGCAAGAAAGAATTTGCAAATGTTAGTAGTTTGAAATTTATTAGCAGGGCAAATTTCATGCTCAGCTGAGTTGAGCATGAAAAAAGTTTTATAACCTGGGGGCCTGATTGCAGATTTCAAGGTCTGTAGTTCAAATCCTGCCTGATGTAGAACTCAGCTCATGACCGTACGGCTCTTTATTGCACAGAGCCTTTCATTATCACACCTCCATCTCTTCACTATGTTTGAAATGATGTTGAAAGAGTCGTAAAACACCAAAGTATTAAAAGTCCCAGAATGACGTTAACACTAGTCCTGCTGTACCCGGAAATGTCCTGCCTTTGCAAACAGTGTAAATCCAGATCAGTTGGCTTCTGAAGAAGCCAACTGATCTGGATCTGCAATGTTTGCCATTAAGTATGTGAATTTATATCATCAATCTGGATCAAGTAATCTGACTGGCTGAAAATTAGAAGTGGGCATGGCATCTTTATGTATTCAGCATAACAAGGGTTAATAGACCTAAGCAGTTTAGACTCATATGAGACTGCTGCTAAAGAAGCAGTCTGATCAGAGTTTATATTTGCACTTCTGTCAGCATTCTTGTGACATGTCACGTAAAACATAATTGATTTAAAGTTCAGTTTTGGCATTTAGTTTTCAGAACATTTAGAGTAAGAATAACTCACTTTATGGCTAATGTCTGTAATAACTAAAATGCCAGACAAGGATGTAAAAGAAACCATTTTAAGACAAATTAAAGGTTAGATATGATCTGCACCGAAAATAGTATTTTACGATTGCATCTGTACAAGGCTTGCAATTGGATGTGAGGAAATTGAAAATCAGTTATTTTAAAGAGAACCATAATGTCACAGGCCTGGGACATGGGAAAACTACAAAATGCTGTTTGTTTAGAAAATATTGACACAACCTTTCATTTCTGGGTGGTCCAATCAGAGCTGTTGATCTTAACCCATTGTAGTCGGGAGACCCCTAAAAGGATAATTGGCAAACAGTGCAGACCCAGATCACACGCCGCATAATGCAGCGTCTGATCAGGGTCTTCACTATTTGCAAATAGTTTAGCAATTTTTCTCTAGGAATATCTAAATCTCATATCATAGCCTGACCTATCTAAAATTGAAATTGGACTATTCCAATATATAGTGTGGGTGAGTTCATTCAGTCTACAATGGGTTAACATAGCTATGTGTAAAGTACTTTTCCAAGCCATTGATCTAGATAAGTTTTTTTTAAACCATAATATATGGACATTTTTCTTGTTTCTCAACGAAAACATGCTTTGTGGGTACCCATTAGAAGCGCTTCTAATGAGTACCCATGACATGTTTTCACATAGAAATAAGAAAAATAATTATGTGGGCCCAGTTGTTCAAAGCATCGTTAGTTTAAAGAGCTCATTAGTGGTCTAAATGTTAACTGTTCTAGTAAGTACAATATCTAATTCACAGTTATTTTTGCTGAAAAAAAAAAAAAAATATATATATGAGTAGCTTTTGCAAATGCAAAAGCTACTCACATTTTTTTCAGTAAAAATATTAGCCATATTTAGTAATCATGTTTTAACAATATGTTAAATAAAGACATTGTTAGTTTTGAATAACTGGGCCCAGGACATCCCATTTTATCTACAGCTGTGTAAGGTAAAACATTTACAATACAAAAATATGAGAAAAGTAGAAAAATGGTTTTCTTGTGTACTGTGTGCATGCAGACAGTGTATGACCTAGAATGTGACAAAAAAAATACCATTCACTTGCTCGGATATGCCTGCTTATCCGCGCAGTCAGTCTTCACTGTTTGTCTGAAGAAGGATTGGATCCTTGGTTATCTAGATACCCAGCAAAGACTCTGATCAGATTGCTGGGCACATAGGGAATAAAGTACCCAGCAAAGACTCTGATCAGATTGCTGGACACATAGGGAATAAAGTACCCAGCAGACTCTAATCAGATTGCTGGGCACATAGGGAATAAAGTGCAGTTTTGTCAAATTATGTCCCCCACCTTATGTGAGGGGGACATATTGATTTTAGTGCTGATCCCATTGGCATCACACTTTCTTGTCTGCACAATACCTTATGATCCAGTGGTTTGATTCTTACCAAATTTCCATGGTTATATAATTGGGACATAACAAAGAACTGATTAGATTTTGGTGCCCTTGACCTTATTTTCAACTTGACCTTATTTTCAAGGTCACAATGCAGTAGAAAAACTGAAAAATTGTTACACTTTCTTGTCTGTACAATATCTGATGAATCACTGGTTGGACTCTTACCAAATTTTCATGGTTATATAATTGGGACATACCAAAGATCTCTGCACAATATCTTACAAACCAGTGGTTGGTTTCTGAGCAAATTTTCATTGTTATATAATTGGGACATAACAAAGAACTGATTAGATTTTGGTGACCTTGGCCTAATTTTCAAAGTCACACTGATAGAAAAACTGAAAAAATCTTCACACTTTTTGTCTGCACAATATCTTATGAACCAGTGGTTTGATTCTTACCAAATTTCCATGGATATATAATTGGGACATAACAAAGAACTAATTAGATTTTGGTGACCTTGACCTAATTTTCTAGGTCACAGCAGTAGAAAACCTGAAAAATTGTCACACTTTCTTGTCTGTACAATATCTTACGAACCAGTGGATGGATTCTTATCTAATTTTCATAATATAATTGGGACATAACAATGAACTGATTAGATTTGGTGACCTTGACTGAAAAATTGTCACACTTTCTTATCTGCACAATATCTTATGAACCATTGGTTGGATTTTACCAAATTTTCTTGGATATATAGTTGGGACATAACAAAGAACTGATCAGATTTTGATAACCTTAACCTAATTTTCAAGGTCACAGCTGTGAAAAAAAAAACTGAAAATTCACAGTGGGGGACATCTGTTTTCTCTGAAAACACTGTTGCTAGTTGAATTTCATATTGCATTTTTTTACATGCTTGCTGGTCTGGAGTTTTACTGTTTACTCTAACCTTGGCCCTTCCATTATTTACTTTTCACAGAAAGGTTCTTGCCTCTCTAGAAGCAAGTTCAATGATCTGGGAGGTGGCTTGACATGATTGAAATATTATTAATATAACTGTAAGACCTAAACTCAAACAAATACGAAAATTTAACTGTTTGAAGTACTGAATTTAAATATTAGAAGACAGCATCATAAATTATTTTTCCTACAATGGGACTTAATTTGATTTCAGTTATCTCAGGAGCTAGTTTGAATAAAAGGCTCCATGTTCCTCAAAAATAGACATTTTGTATCCAAGAAAAGTTTAATAAATTGATATATAGTATTAATACGATCATAAAATATGGCATCTGACTGCCTGTAAAATTTCAGTTAGTCTCTTGTTTTTGGAAGCAAAGGTGTCATGTATCTTACGTCACTGGGGCGTCCAGCTGATATTGGCTTAAAGTTGGGCAAAGCCTGCTATCCTTGCAGCAGGTAAGGGTAGAGGGGGAATGGTTTTATTAGCTCACCTGAGCACGAAGTGCTCATGGAGAGCTATTGTGGTCAGTCAATGTCCGTCCTCCGTCGTGCGTTGTGCGTCGTGCGGCGTCAACAATTGCTTTAAAAACCTACTCCTCCTATACCCCTGGGCCAATTGACTTGATACTTGGTAGGAAGCATCAGGGTGACTTGTAGATCAAAAATAGCTAAAATCGTTCCGATCGGAAATCCAAGATGGCCGCCATGACCACCATCTTGAAAATCTATTTTTCGCTTCTTCTCCTGAACTGAAAGGCCAATTGACTCCAAACTTGCTAGGAACCATCAGGGTGACTTGTAGATCAAAAATAGCTAAAATCATGCCGATCGGAAATCCAAGATGGCCGCCATGGCCGCCATCTTGAAAATCTATTTTTCGCTTCTTCTCCTGAACCGAAAGGCCAGTTGACTCCAAACTTGCTGGGAAGCATCAGGGTGACTTGTAGATCAAAAATAGCTAAAATCATGCCGATCGGAAATCCAAGGTGGCCGCCATCTTGAAAATCTATTTTTCGCTTCTTCTCCTGAACCGAAAGGCCAATTGACTCCAAACTTGCTAGGAAGCATCAGGGTGACTTGTAGATCAAAAGTAGCTAAAATCTTGCCAATCGGAAATCCAAGATGGCCGCCATGGCCACATTCTTGAAAATCTATTTTTGCTTCTTCTCCTGAACCGAAAGGCCAAACTTGCTAGGAAGCATCAGGATGACTTTTAGATCAAAAATAGCTAAAATCGTGCCGATCGGAAATCCAAGATGAGATGGCTGCCATGGCCGCCATCTTGAAAATCTATTTTTCGCATCTACTAATAAACCCAAAAGCCAATTGACTCCAAACTTGGTAGGAGGCATTGGGGTGACTTGTAGATCAAAAATAGCTAAAATCGTGCCTGTCGGAAATCCAAGATGACCGCCATGGCAGCCATCTTGAAAATCTATTTTTCGCTTCTTCTCCTGAACCGAAAGGCTAGTTGACTCCAAACTTGGTAGGAAGCATCGGGGTGACTTGTAGATCAAAAATAGCTAAAATCATGCCGATCATAAAACCAGGATGGGCGCCATGGCATGGGCGCCATGGCAGCCATCTTGAAAATCTATTTTTCGCTTCTTCTCCTGAACCAAAAGGCCAATTGACTCTAAACTTGGTAGGAAGCATTTGGGTGACTTGTAGATCAAAAATAGCTAAAATCATGCCGATCGTAAATCCAAGATGGTGGCTATCTTGAAAGTCTATTTTTCGCTTCTTCTCCTAAACCCAAAAGTCACTTGGCTCGAAACTTAGTAGGAAGCATCAGAGTGACTTGTAGATCAAATGTAGCTAAAATCGTTCTGATCAGAAATCCCAGATGGCCACCATGGCTGCCATCTTGAAAATCTATATTTAGCTTCTTCTCCTGCACTGAAAGGCCAGTTGACTTCGTAGGAGACATTGGGGTGACTTGTAGATCAAAAATAGCTAAAATCATGCCAATTGGATATCCAAGATGGCCGCCATGGCAGCCATCTTGAAAATCTATTTTTCGCCTCTTCTCCTGAACTGAAAGGCCAGTTGACTCGAAACTTGGTAGGAAGCATTGGGGTGACTTGTAGATCAAAAATAGCTTAAATCGTGCCGATCGTAAATCCAAGTTGGCTGCCATTAAGAGTTTGTTCAAATGATCACGCTCAATTGACTGGCATGCCATATATCTTCTTCTTCAAAATAAAGAACTGCTTAAATGATGATCTTTTCATTAGTTGCGATGACAGGATTGGAAAAATGTTGCATAACATCTGCATATCTGCAGTGGCTATGTCACTCAGGTGAGTGACCCGTGGTCTGTGGGCCTCTTGTTTCTTCTGTTTCTTCACTTTCATTCATTTTCCTTTCTCCCCTGTCCCTCTCTTTTATCTCCTCTACTATCTCTTCTATCTCTCTTCTCCTTTTCTCTGGGAGACGACACAAATTGACCCACAAGGGTTGACGTGTTGTTAAACTTCAACTCAATCAAATTGAACTGGATCAAAACTGGAATGATTTTTTATCGTATCTCAGAATTAATATTGGCAACATTAATTCAGAGATACGATAAAAATCATTTCATTTCAAGAACCAGAGACTAACTGAAATTTTACAGGCTGTCAGGTGACACATTTTATGATTGTATTAATACCATATATCAACTTATTAAACCTTTATTAGATAATAAAATGTCTATGTTATGAGCCTTTAACCCTGGTCCTGCTGGACCCGGATGTGTCTTGCCTTCTGAGAAGCCAACTGATCTGGATCTACACAGTTTGTCATTAAATATGTGAATTTCTATCAAAAACCCGGATCAAGTAATGTGATTGGCTGAAAATTAGAAATGGGAGTGGCATATTAAGTTATTCAGCAGGACAAGAGTTAAATATCAAGCTAGCTATTTGGGGGAAAATAAGAGTTAAAAAAGGGTAAGTTGTTGTCTGTATATCTTGCCTAGAACATGTTAATCATAGATCCTTATACGATACATTGTTTTCTGTTTCATTTCAGAAATATCCTATGCTTTCCAATTAAAGATGGAAAGGGTAAGAAAAAAAGTTTCTTCTTATGCCTGTTTAGAATTTTATTAAAATAAATAAATAATAATAATAAGGTCAAGATTTTGAATACTTCATAAATTTACATTACGAAAACACGCCTATTCAAATATATTGAGAATTTTACCGCCAAAAAATGAAAACTTTAAGACGAAAAATTCTGGTAGTTTTCATATTACTGCTCAAAACATAGATTGTGGGTACTCGTTAGAACCACCTCATGGAAGTGGTTCTAATGAGTACCCACAATCTATGTTACTGAGCGGAAATAAGAAAAATAATGTATACCCTTGCAAACCCCAATTTTACTACATAAAAGTGGGGTTTAAGGAGGTCAACATTATATGGGCATGTTTTCAATGAGATTCATTGTTTTGTTCAGCAATACAAAATTTTTGCCAGAAACAAGCTTTTTTGAATGGGAAATCTTTTTAAATCACATTCATTGTTTCTGTGCCATCGTCTGAAATATTTTCTTAGTTGTTGCCTTGCAGCTTCAAAAAAAAGAGCAGTTTAAATCCAGGGCTGAGTTGTTCAAAGCATCGTTAGCTTAACAAGCTCATTAACGACAAACTCATTAATTGTTGTAGCTGAGGTGTTTTCTGATATATTGATATTTTTGCTGCAAAAAATGTGAGTAGCTTTTGCAATGCAAAAGCTACTCACATTTTTTCAGCAAAAAATATCAATGTATTTGCCATATTTCGAGATAGAAATTTTAACGTCATGTTAGCTAATGACTTTGTTAAGTTTCGAACAACTGGGCCCAGAAGGATTGCAGTCTGAATCTCCTGAAACTTCCCTAGATCCAGATGACTGAGTTTTGTAAAAGAACATTCGTAGTGAAAAATTGACAGTATTTGTTTGCATTAACTCTTAAAGAGCCAGTCACAACTTGGACTTTAACAAGTTTTAGGACGTATGGTAAGAAGTCTTGTAACATTGTCTTTTTCCATAACACTAGATAAGATCGGGTAAATATTTTTTTATTATTTCTACATGAAAATTTATGTTTGGTACTCATTAGAAGCAGCTCAGTGAGGCACTTCTAATAAGGACCCACAACATGTGTTTGGGAAAAATAAGAAAAAAGTATCAATTTTTTTTTTTTTTTTTTTTTTTTTTTTTTTTTTTTTTTTTTTTTGTTGTTGTTGGAAAAGACACTAAAAAAAAAACAACTTAATTTAAAGCTGTGTTTTTTTTTTTTTTTTTTTGCTATTTTATCTTCAGGTACAATACTTGGTGTGGCACAACTATGTAATAAGAAAACAGGTCCATGTTTCACCACATTTGATGAGGATGTGGCAACAGCCTTTGGTATATACTGCTGCATTAGCATAAACCATGTAAGATTGCTTTTGCTTCTTCCTTTTTGTGTGTGTGTGTGTGTGGGGGGGGGGGGGGGGAAGGGTGGGGGGGAGAGAATTCTCACAGCCTTACATAAGAAGGGTCTGTCCACTTGTTCATCACAGTTACACTTTTCAGTATACCTCATAACTGATGAGGCATGTGTACACTAAGGTCTGCCCTTGTGTCAAGCATTGTGGTGATACAGTAAAACCTGTGTAAGACAACCACCTTTGAAATTGACCTTAGTGGTTGATGTGGAAAGGTGGTTGTCTTATAAAGGTACATGTCATGTAATTTTGCTAGCAAAATTACATGACATGTACCTTTATAAGACAGACAACTTTTTCCACATCAACCACTATTTAAAGTCAGTCTTGAAGGTGGATCTCTTACACAGGTTTTACTGTAGTTGTATTTAATTGTACTGCTTCTTTGAGTGACAAGATGCAGTTGGGTGCATAGCTCCAGATAAGAGGGGGTATCCACATACCATTCTTATTTCTCCACGAAAAACCTACGCTGTGGCTACTCATTAGAAGCACCTTGCCATTATGAAACCACGCCTATTCAAATATAAAGAAAATTTTATCTCTTAAAACTGAAAAAAATCCAGATAAAAACTCTATTTTTCATATTTCTGCTCAAAACATAGATTGTGGGTACTCATTAGAACCACCTCAGTGAGGCAGTTCTAACAAGTAACCACAATCTATGTTAGTGAGTAGTAATAAGTAAAATAATGTATACCCCTGTAAACCCTAGTTTTACTATATAAAAGTGGGGTTTAAGGAGGTCAAAATTATATAGGCATGTTTTCATGATGCTGAGGCACTTCTAATGAGTACAACAACATATGTTTTAATGGAGATATAAGAAAAATATAAATACTTTTTATTTGAAAAAAAAGTGCCTTGTTTGGAGTTATGGTTGGGGGCATAGATTTTTACAAAGATCTAGTTTCTTATTTCTTCATGAAAAACTATATATTTGGCTCTCATTTGAACTGCTTTGCCAAAATAAATATTTATACATCTCATCTGTATAGTGTCAACTTTATGTGTAAAATATTAAGATTAATTGGGCGTTGAATAAATGGTCCCTGTTCTTTAGACAAAGATTATACCAGAAATTTTCAGAGAGGATCTTTTATCTTGTATTGGGAAAATTCAAGCATTTAAATTAAATTATTTCATTTCAGAATTAGTTTAAAGGCTTAGTTTGAAGAATTTTCCTAAATTACTGTGTAAATCATTTAAACATATCATGGGAAAAGGGTCGTTATCACACATACAGATAATGAAGGCCCAGATGTGCCTACACATTTTTGCAGGCTGATCAGGGGTTTATTGCCCACTTGCAGAAATTTTGGATATAGTAGAATATAACACAGAACAGAGAAGGCTCTGATCAGAATGTATGGATCGATCATGATGTTCAGACTAACTCTTGGCCTTCACTGTTTGCTTATAGCTCCAGGTAAGAGTGGGTAGCCACATAATATTTTTTTTACTTCTCCACAAAAACCTATGTTGTGGGTACTTTTTAGAAAAAATAAGCCAACTATCAGTACTTTGAAAATAAGCCAACTATCAGTACTTTGAAAAATAAGCTATCAGTACTTTGAAAAATAAGCAAACTATCAGTACTTTGAAAAATAAGCTATCAGTACTTTGAAAAAATAAGCCAACTATCAGTACTTTGAAAAAATATGCTATCATTACTTTGAAAAATAAGCCAACTATCAGTACCTTGAAATATAAGCCAACTATCAGTACTTTGAATAATAAGCCAACTATCAGTACTTTGAAAAATTAATTATCAGTACTTTGAAGAATAAACAACTATCAGTACTTTGAAAAAAAATAAGCCAACTATCAGTACTTTGAAAACAAGCCAGCTATCAGTACTTTGAAAAATAAGCTATCAGTACTTTAAAAAAAATAAGCCAACTATCAGTACATTGAAAAATAAGCTATCAGTAATTTGAAAAATAAGCCAACTATCAATACTTTGAAAAATAAGCTATCAGTACTTTGAAAAATAAACCAACTATCAGTACTTTGAAGAATAAGCCAACTATCAGTACTTTGAAAAATAAGTTATCAGTACTTTGAAGAATAAGCCAACTATCAGTACTTTTTGCTATAAAAAGGCGGTTTATCTGGAATTATATAATATAAGTGGCGTTTTCCCATTTTGCATGTCTTATGATTTATTTATTTGCCTAAATGACTTTGATTGAATATTTATTAGCAGCAAAATTTCTGATTCAGTTTAAATAAGAAATTAGGCCATTTTGAGTGTCAGTTGGGAATTAATGTCTAACCAAATACAAACTTCATAACTCCGGATAAGGATGATAATTAATGTAATAAATACTTATTTATTTTGGCACCAAAACATATGTTGTGAGAACTCTCAAGGGGATGGATACATTTTCAAGGGAGGTAACTCTATTAAAACATCTTTGCTTCCTTCTGAAAATGGGTCTACTCCAAAAGGAAAGAATTTGCTCCCATTGGGAGCAAATTCTTTCCTTTTAGAGTAGACCCATTTTCAGAAGGGGCTTGATGTACAGAAATTCAACAGAAAGTCACCAAAGTTGTCTCCCTTGTAAAAAAATGGTGGAAAATCTACAAAGTGTATCAAGTCGCCTTAAGAATTGCCTCTGAAAGACAATGCCAGTGAGTATCCATAAGATACTTTTTGATGCAAAAATAAATATCTTGATGGTTACTCCCTTTGTATGAAGATATTGCAAAATTAGGATCTTGATGGTCTGCGCTTTGGGGGACGGGGCCATATACAGAGATGCTTCTTCAGCTGTTAAGGGAAATGGATACACTTTCAAGGGAAATAACTCTTGACGTGGAAATACTTGCCTCCCATCTCATTAAGGGCTGCTTTTAAAAGAAAGAATGTGCTCCCTATGGGAGTAAATGCTTTCCTTTAAGAGTTGCCCCCAGTTTTGACAGTTTCTAATGCAGAGGAGGTAACTTCCTATCTTCAGAAGTTCTCTCCCTTTGCAGAATGTATCTGCTCACCTTAGTAGTTGTTTTGAAGCACTTTTTGAAGCATCTTACAAAGTCATTCTATAATGCCATGTTCAAAGAAGGAAATCCCGGATCAGTCTAACCCTAGTCCTGCTGAACCCAGATATACCCTGCCTTTGCAAATAGTGTAGATCCAGATCAGTTGGCTTCTGAAGAAGCCAATTGATCTGGATCTGCACTGTTTGCCATTAAGTATGTGAATCTATATCAACAAACTTGATCAAGTAATCTGATTGGCTGAAAATTAGAAATGGGCGTGGCTTCTTAATTTATTCAGCAGGACAAGGATTAACTGTGATGCAAGAAAATATAATGAGCCAGGGCTCAGTATTTCCTACAGGATTTCATGTGCATCCAGCAAAGACTTGGATCAGCCTGCACATGCATGCAAGGCTGATCAGAGTCTTTGCTGTCTGCCAGAAGATACTTTGGATCCTCGGCTACCCACAGAGTGCCTGCAAAGACTCAGATCAGACTGTGCAGTCTGATCTGAGTCTTTGCTGGGCACACATGTAGTCTTGTAGGAAATACTGTGCCATGGCTCAGATAGTAAATGATTGCACAAAGTTCCTATGTTCTGTTGCTGGAGGAGAGCCTTGTCTTGTGAAAATTAAAGAACAGCAAAGATCGAAGAAAATGCTACATAGTTAGAGAAGTTGTTAAGGAGGAATGAGTGTATGTGGCTAGAATACACTTTACCAGTCTTTACTAATTTTGACTATGTTTTAAGAGCATCCAAATATTTTCTTATTAAATTGGGTGTGATTGGAACATGTAACCTCTACAATGATGCAGGGGTTTGGAGGCAGCAGCTCCCAATATTAGACATATACTATGAAAATAAATGAATAATAGGGACTGCTAAAGTGCAGTTTTCCTGTATTTGGTGACAACTCTGGGATGAGTTTTCTTATTTGTTCATAAAAAACATTATCCCAGAATTGTCACCAAATTTGTCTCCTTAACAATACTTCTGATTGTGGTGATACAATGTACATACACTTCAACCTCTTTATAACATGGTTCATTATAACACGAGTTTGGATATAACACGGTTCAAAGATGGATCCCAAAAATGTATAATGGTCATTTTTCAATATAATCTATACATTTTTGTGTGGATATAACACGGTTGTTTAACTAACACGGTTTATGCTATGGACCCCAACAATAGTGTTATAAAGAGGTTGTGGTGTATATATTAGTCAGTTATCTAATGGTCCTACTCAACAGGTTTACACTGTTAGCACAGTTTGGTTGAGAGTAAATTTGGAACAGCATTTGTACTTTGATAAAACCTCTGAGCAGGAATTTTGGAACTGTTGGCATGGATTTAAAAAATAAGCTATTTAAATCACTTTTTCAACATAAACATGACTGAAATGGAATTCAAATATATAAAGAAAATGAATTTTATTTTTGTGAATTTTATTGATGTGTAAATGCTGTTGAATTACTCACAAATATAACATAGTCCTTTGGGCTTTATTTAGTTTGTGAGTGATTTAATGGCATTTATATATTAACAAAATCCACAAAAAAAGACTATATATGTATAGCAGTCAGTTATGTAATTATTCACCTATGCATTGCACATGAAAATTGTGGTCAGTTATGTTACAATGTGTACCTGTATATTGCAGTCGATGATGTATAAGAAAGTTATGACCTCTCAGGTTCGGAATACGCTCGCTAACGAGTTAATGATGTACCATATGAAGGTATTTTATATGTCCATGGTGGAGAAACTAATTCATAGCCTTCTTGTGTTTTTATTTTCCTTTCTGTTTGTACATTAGTCTCTGCCTAAAGCTTTCATGAAAAAAAAAAAAAAAAAGTCTTTAAAATTTAACCCTAGTCCTGCTAGACCTGGATATGTCCTGCCTCTATAAACAGTGTAGATCCAGATCAGTTGGCTTCTGAAGAAGCCAACTGATCTGTATCTGTACTGTTTGTCATTAACCCTTGTCCTGCTGAACCCGGTTTTACCCTGCCTTTGCAAACAGTGTAGTTCCAGATCAGATGGCTTCTGAAGAAGCCAACTGATCTGGATCTGCACTGTTTGTAATTCAGTATGTGAATTTATATCAACAACCTGGATCAAGTAATCTGATTGGCTGAAAATTAGAAGTGGGTGTGGCAGATATCTTTATTCAGCTTGACAAGCGTTAAGTAAGTGAATTTGTATCAACAACCTGGATCAAGTAATCTGATTGGCTAACAATTAGAAGTGGGCACGGCATTTTAATTTATTCAGCATGGCAAGGATTAAGGTTTATTTGAAGCAGTATTTTGATGGGTGGGACTGGCTGTATTTGGTAGGTTTTCTGTCATTTTGTGACCTTGTTTGTGCTTTTCTGTGCACCAAATCTCTTTTAAAAATTGGTACACACTAGGAAGAAAGAATTTGCTCCCTAAATATTGGGACACCTTTATTCTCTACCACATTTGTCTTAAAATTTGTACAAGTCCATTATACTATCTGTTGATATGTCTAAAAATAGCTGGAGGAGTGGCAAACAGTTTAGACTCGGGTCAGATGCCTTATTCTGTAGCATCTGGTCTTGGCCTAGACTGTTTGCTCAGGTCTATTTGTCCCAATATTTAGTGTTAATCTAGTAGGTTTGTTTTTTTCCTCAACTTTTTTTCATGAAAGCTTAGTAGTTTTTCATTAATTGATTTTGTTTTATGTCAGGTCACTCCTATTTGGTGTTAAAATATGTTGAAAACTCACATCTCAGAGGGGAAAAGGTCTAAGCTGAAAGTGTCTTTAGGAAAGAATTTAATTGGTGAACTTTTGTTGGCAAAGTTAAAAATTTTAACTTCACAGACTTTAGGAGGGTGCTTGAGAACAGAAAATCTTTTGTATGCATGTTGTTCACAAGCACTGTGTTTTAAAATTTTAAACACCTTATACTTATTTTGCCTTATTTTTTTTTTTTTATGCCCCCGCATCGGATGATGCTGGGGGCATATAGTTTTCTGGTTTTCCGTATGTGGGTACGTGCGTACGAATGTACGTCCCTCTGTAAGAATGTGTGTACGTACGTATGTATGTGATATGTGATCCTGTTAGACTCAGGTTAAGGCATTTGTACCAGGTAGAACCTGAACTTTTAAGAGCTCATATTTTCCAAACTGTCTGATACATTTGGTTCATATTTGGTTTGGTGATAGTTATAGGTCCAAAGTTTCATTCAGCAATACCCCCACCCATACCCATGACCTAAAGGTCAAGGTCATGGACTTAGAAATTTTTAATGTTAAAAGAAATTTTTAATGTTAAAGATTCAGGTTAAGGTATTTGTACCAGGTAGAACCTGAACTTTTATGATTTATTTGGTTCATATTTGTTATGATTATAGATACAGGCTCCAAAGTGATATTCAGCAATACGTTCGTCCATGCCTATGACCTCAAGGTCAAGGTCACAGACTTTAGAAATTTTTAATATTAAAGTTTTTAAAGAGCTCATATTTTCCAAACCATATGATGGAATTGCTTTATATTTGCTATGATGATAAGATACAGGTGCAAAGGTTTATTCGACAATACCCCCACCCATGCTTATGACTTCAAGGTCAAGGTCACAGACTTAGAAATTTTTAACGCTAATGTTTTTAAGAGTTCATATTTTCCAAACCATATGATGGATTGGGTTTATATTTGATACGATGATAGATACAGGTCCAAAGTGATATCAGTAATACCCTCACCCATGCCTCAGGGTCAAGATCACACACATGGTAATTTTAAATTTAAAGTATGTTTAAAACTCATATTTTCCAAACCATATAATGGATTTGCTTCATATTTGGTAGGATGATAGTTACAGGTCCGAAGTTTTATTCAGGCATATCCCTGACCCTGTACTCAAGGTCAAGGTCACAGACTTAGATGTTAAAGTTTTCAAGAGCTCATATTTTCCAAAACATACAATGGATTTGCTTCATATTTTGTTTGAGGATAGATACAGGTCAAAGGTTTTATTCAGCAATACCCGTGCCCATACCTATGATCTCAAGGTCAAGGTCATAGACTTACAAATTTTCATTGTTAACAGTTTAAAAGCTCATATTTTCCAAACTATATGATGGATTTGGTTCATATTTGGTATGATGATAAATACAGGTTCTGAGTTCTATTCAGTGATACCCTGGCCCATGCCCATGGCCTAAGGGTCAAGGTCACAGGCTTATTTTAAAAAAGTTTGGTGTATTGGATTCATATTTTATACACAGGTATATAATCATAAAATATAGGTCAAGTTCTATTTAGGGTAAAATCTGCCAATTATTATGAGAGTTATGGCCCTTTTTTCAACTTTGTTTTTTGCAAAATGCCTGTGTGTGGATGAGGATGGCCCTGGGCGGGGGCATCCGTGTCATATTGACACATTTCTAGTTTGAGTTCGTTTCACAAAATACTTTCAGATTGACAAACATTGTAGACCCTGGTCAGATTGCTCCTTCAGGAGCAGTCTGATCTGGGACTGCACTATTTGCATATGCCATTTTGTCAGAAAAGTTGAATTTTAGGGTATTTACCATTGTTTTTTTCACATGATAGGAGTGGTCTGTTTGTTCTGTCAATGATTTTGCTTGCGCTTTTCACGGTAGTTTCACTGTGTGTTTAGTTTTAGTTTCACGTATAAATTTCAGTGTCTTATGTACAGGAAACTCCAAGATTCTCAACACCGTAAATCTCTTGTTAATGAAATCATGATCTACCACATGCAGGTGGGTTTTCTCCAATATTGTAAAAATATTTGACTTTTAACCCTTGTCCTGCTGAACCCAGATATATCCTGTTTTGCAAACAGTGTAGATCCAGATCAGTTGGCTTCTGAAGAAGCCAACTGATCTGGATCTGCACTGTTTGCCATCAAGTATGCAAATTTATAACAACAATCTGGATCAAGTAACCTGATTGGCTGAAAATTAGAAGTGGGCGTGGCATCTTAATTTATTCAGCAAGACAAGGGTTAACCTGTTGAAGTTAAATGGGCTGCGCAATGCGAAAACGTGTCCTAGGGTATATGTGGCCAGTAAAGGCTCAGATCAGCCTGCTTGCCCATGAGTCTGATCAGGGCCTTCACTGTTCGCTAACAGAATCATTGGATACTACAGAATGTATGAATGGAGAGCAAATCCTAGATGATAGTTTACACATGTGCAGGATGAATAGAATGTGTGCATTTTGCGCATGTTTGAAGGCACGTTTTCACTTTATGTGTGCAAATATTATCACACAACATATTAACTGTTTTATTTGCCTAGAAAACACCACTTAATATTTTGTTAATAATGTCCCCAGGAGACAGGTCAAATGAAATGTCGATCCCTCTTTTCTGGGCGAAAATAAGAAAAATGTCACTCGTTTATCTCTGCTAATATTGCCAAGAGCATGTTAAAAGTTAAGTTTATCCTTTTTATATCCCGGCCTCACAATAAATATGGGATATTATATTTTCCTGCTGGATGTCTGTTCGTCCATCTGTCTGTCTGTCCCTAAGTTTGTAGGTATGTATATCTATCTGTATTTCATTTCAGTAACTTGGTTGTATTTTATAGATATTATTGAAACCTATGTACAATGTCGTAGAATTGTTGAAGGGCAAATACTGATATCGATGGAGTTGTGACCCCTGATAAATTGTTTTCCTTTTGTCTTTCATCTACTGTGCTTTCGACATCTTTCAGAAAGTCGTTTTTTGCTTGGCGCTTTACACAAAAGAAGTAAATTTGCAAACTTTTGTCATGATTTAATGCAAAACCATTTGTCATAACTACCTATGCACAATTTTTTTATTCTATTTATTGGATTTTAAAAATCAAATATTTTCACTTTTTCCTATAGTAAAAATGAATGCGAATTTTGCAGAAATCTGTAGGGTAGGTAACTTGGAGGCACATTTCCAACAAGTTCCGCTTGTTCAATTTTTCTGAATTTTTCACAATATTGTTGTGAAACATCAATAATTTAAACTCAGCAAAGAAAAGTAAAAAAATATTTTCTTAGACAAAAACTCCAAAACATCACTTTACTATAGAAATTGCATAGGTCAGACCAATTTTTGGCCGTAAATTTAATTTTACTGTAAATATTTGAGAACAAAACACTGAAACAGAAAAGACAAATGGTTTCTGATTAGATATGGTCAATCAGAACAAAATATTTTCATTCAAAATAAAACGCCAAGCAAAAAACGTCTTTCTGAGAGATATCGAAAGGACAGTAGTTCAGCCATATTTATATGGTGGCTTAATTCTTACTTCCTTGAGTTTCTGAAGTGGACTCTTCTATTCTTGAATTTGTACATGTCCACTGATTCAAGTAGGAGTTTCAGTCTAAAATCAAAAACAGAATGGCAGACATTGTAGAACCGGATGAGATGGCTTGTTATAAAACAAAATCATTTCCATGCAATAACTTCATTTTCTTTCATCAAAATAAAATTCTGTAATAATTGTTTACTTTCAACACATACCAAAGATGCGATATCACAATGCTTTTATTTGTCCCCCCTCTTCTATCAAAGCGAGGGACATTGGTAATAGTAAGATTCCCTACATCTGTGGTTTTTTCACACTTTTTGTCCCGGCTTTAATCTTCTGTAATATTTTCATGAAACATCACACATGTACTTAGCTTGATGATACAATGTGTTACAATCAAGAAAGACAAATCTTGCCCTCTCGATCCTTGAGTTAAACTGTCCTAGGTAAATTACATGCGGCTGGGGACTTTGGCCACTTTGTGACATTTTCTTGTTTTATATTCTCTATAGCAGTAATTGAGAAAAAAGAAATCATTGAGACTGACCAGTTTCTTTGTAGAATATTTTTCCTGAAATGTCTGGATGTTTTAATGGTGGTGATTCACAGCCAGACTTCCATTCTGATTCATTTATTGAACTGACGTTGTAACAGCCAGACTTCCATTCTGATTCTATAACTGACGTCATATTGAATTAACCCTTTTACCCCTAAGTTTCTGAAGTGGGCTCTTCCAGCATTGATTTAGATATGTGCCTTATTGCCAATGAGAGTTTTGTCAAAATTGTTCACAGAATGACAAACAGTGATAGATCCAGACACTGTTTGTATCTACACTGTTTGCACAGGTATCTTTTGGTCTGCAGGGCTGAAACGGTTAAATGTTAGAAAGGTGACAGATTCCAAATATAACAATGTTGGGTATCAAATTGATGGCCTTGTTGAGAACTGCACAAATGGGACTGACCTAATTGGATCTCTGCTTCTCACCCAAAATGACCAGTATTGCTACAATCCAGTTGTTATGCCCCCACCTATTCGAAGAATAGCGGAAGGGCATTAAGTGTTACCCCTGTCCGTCCCATACTTTTGTACAAGGAAGACAGCTATTGCTTGTTTGGTTTTTGAATTATCTGCCCTTGACTTAGTTCCATATAGTAAACCGTGTCCGGGCCATAACTCCTAAACCGTATGGAATATATTTATGAAACTTTACAGGTGCATGCATGACATTGAGACGATGTGTCATGAACAAGGAAGACGACTCTTGCTTGTTTGGTTTTTGAATTATCTGCCCTTGGCTTAGTTCCATATAGTAAACCGTGTCCGGGCCATAACTCCTAAACCATATGGAATATATTTATGAAACTTTACAGGTGCATGCATGACATTGAGACCATGTGTCATGAACAAGGAAAACAACCTGGCTTGTTTGGTTTTTGAATTATCTGCCTTTGACTTAGTTCCATATAGTAAATCATGTCCAGGCCATAACTCCTTAACCGTATGGAATATATTTATGAAACTTTACAGGTGCATGCATGACATTGAGACGATGTGTCGTGAAAAAGGAAAACAACTCTTGCTTGTTTGATTTTTGAATTATCTGCCCTTGACTTAGTTCCATATAGTAAACCGTGTGTGGGCCGTAACCCCTAAACTATATGGAATATATTTATGAAAATTTACAGATGCATGCATGACATTGAGGCGATATGTAGTGAACATGGAAGACATCTCCTGCTTATTTGGTTTATAAATTATCTGCCCTTGAGTAAGTTCCATATAGTAAACCGTTTGTGGGCCATATCAACCTTAATAATAACTTCATGCTGTACCTGTCACAATTACATATGTAACCTTTTTCTGAATGGCATTTTGGCGGGGGCATCTGTGTCCTATGGACACTTTTTCTAGTTTTGTTTCTGTTTTGATTAGCATGACATTAGACTTAGCTCCAGATAAGAGGAGATATATGATAAATATTTTTTTTATTTCTGCATCAGACCATGGTGTTGGTACTCATTAGAAGCTAGTGTTGGGAATTGGCCAGAATTTCATCGATTATTTTTGTAAAACTGACTGATCATTTATTAATAATCATCTTGTAGAAACAAGATGATTTCTACAAGAAAATTTCTTGAAATTTTAGGCTATGCAGTATTCTGTTGCACACTGATTTGGGTGACATTTTGCCTTCAATGGCATACCAAAGACAAACTCTATAGCACCATGTGTATAATAATGCAGATGTAACCTCGCAATTTGATTGGTTGATAGACTGTGTTCTTATTTTTATGAAATGATATGGCCAAATATACAAGAATACTGTTATTTTCAACTGAAAAGGTGAAGGTTGATTTTCTTCCAATTCAAAATGATATCCTCTATTGATGTCGCATTTAATGCAAATTTTATCCCTATTCCCAGCAGTAATTACAGTGAATAGGTTTACTTTCTGCACATAAAGAATTAAGCTTAGAGGTAATAAGGACTGATACAGGTCAGTTTGAAGCTTCAGTGTGGTAGAGTGCTTAGTGTTCCAGACTTCCGATCACAAGGTCTTGGGTTCAAATCCTGCTAGAGGCAGAATTCAGCTCATGACTGTATGGCAATTTAGTGCATGCAAGCTTTCATTAGCACCTTTCCCTTGTCCAGATATGTCTTACCGTATTTGACCTAATTACCGCACTGTGCGCTTAGGTTTTTCAAACTTACAGGACACACTCATTTGTGGTCAAATATGTATCTATCTACTAAGGATACACTATAAAAAAGATCAGAAAAGGACTTATTTAATGATGACTGCGAATTTTTCTGACTTTCTTTACAAAGGCATATGTTGTGGGTACTCATTTGAATTGCATCGACTTGTCGATGCAATTCAAATGAGTACCCACAACATATGCCTTTGTAAAGAAGTAAAGAAAAAAGTACACTGGTTGTAATCTGAAGATTACGAAATTTCTTGACTGTGCGCTTATAGGGGTATGTGCGGTAATTAGGTCGAATACGGTACGTAATGTTGAAAGGGATTCAAAACACCAAATCGTTCTTTACCAGGTCATTTTACATTGGGTTATGTACAGTGAACCCGCATTACAACGCCAGCATTTGTTCCCAAAGATATTGCCATTAAAATGAATTTGCTGTTGTAAAGAATTCTCAATGAGTATAATAATATGCAACAAATGCCATGTTTTATTTATTTTCTTTATAAACCATATGTTTTGGATATTTGTTACAATCGCTTTGGTGAGGCGATTCTAACAAATATCCAAAACATATGTTGCTTGAAGTATTGAATAATAATGCTATTGCATAATTTCTGATTAACTGTCACCTTTTGATAGAGGGTTTCCGTGCTAGTCAAATTGTCAGTATAACGAATTTCGTCGTCGTATCGAGTGTCAGTATAATGAGGGCTGCTGTAAACTGAAGCAGGTACCGGAGCAAAAAAAGTGGGAATTCAGCGGGTGGGGTATAGATAATTATGTGATATTGGTATAAAACTGCTTCAGTAGGGACAGACACCAAAATATTTTGAAATAGGCACAAAATATGATATTCCTCAGATATTTCTCACTATGAGCAATTTCATCATTAAATCTGGTGACTGTATGTGTGTTTTTTGATGACTGACTAGACCACTCTTAGCTCTGAACTGTCCTCGGCTTATTGTGCAAGAAAACCCCATTGATGTTGATGCACTGGCTCTGGCTTTCCGCTGTTGGCACATTCTCTTAGCTTCACAGTTTCTCTTTGCTTCTTAATCATCTACTCCTTTTCTGATGAGGCAGCACCACCTTGCTCAGTTTATAGTCTCCTTGCTCAGCTTATACAGTCTCCTTGCTCATTTTATACAGTCTCCTTGCTCAGTTTATACAGTCTCTTCCCAGGACTCTGGGAGTATGTATGAAGTAGAAATATGACTACCAGTGTGATATAATATTTTTTTTACTGATGCATAATAATTAATTTACTTGTCATGCTGAATAAATTAAGATGCCAAACCCACTTCTAATTTTCAGCCCATCAGATTGCTTGATCTGGATTGTTGATATTAATTCACATGCTTAATGGCAGACAGTGCAGCTCCAGATCAGTTGGCTTCTGATCTGGATCTACACTGTTTGCAATAGCAAGGTATAGCCAGGTTCAGCATGACATTTTGAAGGGTGAAAAAAATAAAATAAAAATGAAATCAATGAAATTTACATGTGATTCTAATGTTTGGCTATTGTCTCTTTTTTTTTTTTTTTTTTTTTTTTTTTTTCATGCTTTTTCAAGTGTATATAATTATTTCAATTTATGTTCTCCAGGCGCAGAAGATACTGACATGAATTTTATAAAGCTTTTATATATTGTCCTTTAAATTATCTAATTTTTAATACAGACAACCCTCTTTATACTGACACTCAATACAACAACAAAATTCGTTATAGTGACAATTTGACTGTCATGAAACTTTTGCTTAAGAAGAAATCAATTAGTCATTATTTATGCAAGAATATTGTAATTAACACTTTAAAGAAACATGCATGTTGGATATTTGTTAGCATCACCTCAGTGAGATGATGCTAACAAATATCCAAAACATGTTCTATGAGGAAATAAGAACAAAACAAGACCTTTCTTACATATCAGTCTGCTCATTAAGGATTCTTTACAACAGCAAATTCATTTTAATGGCAGTGTCCTTGAGAACAAATGCTGTCGTTGTAACGAGGGTTGACTGTAGAGAATTATTTTATCTATACTGAAAATATCTTGAAGAAAAAATCAGCACAAGTTGCATCTCAGTAGTGTTGATTTCACAGCAGGATAAGGTATTACTTTTTTTATGATGCCATCATTGGTATCAGTAGAAGTAGGCATCATGGCATTTTCTGTTGAGCCTTGCTCTATTATAGTATTGAAGTAGAACTGTAGATAAAGGGTATCTGGATAAGAATTTTTTGTATGTTCCTGTGAATACACATGTAGGTACTCATTAGAAATGACTAACAACATTCATATGTTACCTTGGTAATAAGAAATAAATAATGTCAGTAGTTTTTGGTAAGGGTGACTCAATACATATATATATTGATGCATCATGACACTGACTGCCATGATAATGCTATCATGATAGTGTTTTTAACTCTCAATAACTATTGTGGATAGTCTCTTCAACTATCAATAGTTTTGATAGTTTTTGTCCCAGTAGATTGTCTCCTTCTGTAATTCCATTCTGAAGCTTTTTCTGCCTGAATTAAAAAGGTATGAGAACAAAAAGGATTTCTGATATGCAAAAATGTTTGCTAAAATGATAGGAAAGCTAATATTTGAGAGGGCAGTAACATTAGGTATCTTTACAAGTAGTCCGGTTTTATAAAATCAACAAAATTCATTAAAATACTTTGTGGTTTGTAGATGGTGATAGTATCCTGATATTAGACCCTTGATAGTAATAGTATCATGATAGGGATATTTCTGATGATGATAATATCATGATAGTTATAATTTGGCATGATAGCCAGCCCTATTTTTGGGTAAAAACAAAAAAAAAGCGCCCTATCTAGAGCTGTATGAAGCATGAAAATTGCATGTAATTGGACCCCTTCTAATAGTAAATGATGATTAACATAAATCCAGATTATCCTATACATCTACAGATTCTGTTCAGAATCTGTGCCTTAAATCCCTACCATACTTACCTTAACTCTGGTCCTGCTGATCCCGATACCCTGCCTTTGCAGACAGTGTAGATCCAGATCAGTTGATTCTATAGAAGCCATCTGATCTGGATCTGCACTATTTGTCAGCAAATAAGTGAATTTGAATCAACAACTTGGATCAAGTTATTTAATTGGCTGAAAATTAGAAGTGGGTGTGGCATCCTAATTTATTCAGCAGGACAAGGGTTACAAGTCCTGAGTATCCTGTGATACTGTGAGTAGACAATAGCAGAGGCCCTGATCAGATTGCTTAGTTGTGCGAGCTGATCTGTGCATTTGCTGTGATCTGGGCCCAGTTGTTCAAAGTGTTGTTAGCTTAACAAGCTCGTTAAGGGTCATTTTGTTAACTGTTTTAGCGGATTCAGTATACAATATTCTGATATTTTTTGCTGAAAAAATGTGAGTAGCTTTTGCAGTAGCTTTTGCAAAAGCTACTCACATTTTTTCAGCAAAAAATTTCAGCGTATTTGCGTATCACTCGATGTAAATTTTAACGAATGGTTAACTAACGACGTCATTAGCTTTGAATAACTGGGCCCTGATGTCTGAAGGAACTTTTTCTCTTGATATGGCCCCAATATTGTTCATTACGAAAACATGCCTATTCAAACATACTGCAAATTTTATCACCAAAAAATGAAAATTTTCAGATAAAAAATTCTGATATTTTTCATGTTTCTGCTCAAAACATAGATTGTGGGTACTCAGAACCGCCTTGATGAGGCGGTTCTAACGAGTACCCATAATCTATGTTTTGATCAGAAATAAGAAAAATAATGTATACCCTTGTAAACCCCACTTTTACTATATAAAAGTGGGGTTTAAGGGGGTCAAAATTATATAGGCATGTTTTTGTGATGGAAAGTTGATTGACTGAGGCTGATAATTATTTATTAATATTAATAGAAAGAAAACAGAAAAATTTCTGTACTTGGACTTTCTGACTAAAAATAAAGAGTGATAAATACTAAATACATAAATAATATCAAGTAGACAACCACTTTCAAGTAAGTAGACCTTTTCGTATTTAGACCAGCTTAAGTTTCATGCTAACTCTGGTCCAGCTGAACATGGATATGCCCTGTCTTTGCAAACAGTATAGATCCAGATCAGTCGGCTTCTGAAGAAGCCAGCTGATCTAGATCTACACTATTTGCCATAGAGTATGTGGATTTGTATCACGATTATGTGAATTTGTATCTACATTAAGATTGTGAATTTGTATTAACAACCTGGATCAAGTTATCTGATGGGCTGAAAAATTAGAAGTGGGCATGGTATCTTAATTATTCACCATTGCAAAGGTTAATAATTTTCATTTGTAAGCATTAAAGTGGAGAAAAGTCGAGCAGATATTTTTTTTCTGTTTTGTTGAAGCAATCCTCTATTGTAGTAATACCGATTTTGTAGGTTAGTCCAAATGATGTGCTAAGTTTGATGACAGTGGAGATCCCCCATCCTAGAATGATAGACGCAAATTTTCTTCAGTTTACCTACGCACCTAGATTATTACCGGAAGACAGAACTACATTGGTAGGTAGAGTTTATGACTGGACTTTGTTCAAACAGAAATTCTGTTATAGGCCCATAGGACTTAAAGCACTAATCACAACTGCAGCAGACAACATTTTAATTTCTTTTTTATGCCCCCGCCATTCAAAGAATGGTGGAAAGGGCATATAATATTACCCCTGTCCATCCGTCTTCATCCCCGTCCGGTGTTTGCAATTTGCATTTAAGTTTTTCAGGTAGGGGCATCTGTGTTCTTTGGCACATTTCTGTTTTGTTTTTTTTTCTGAGAAGTAAGGCTTAACCCTTGTCCTGCTGAACCCAGATATACCCTGCCTTTGCAAACAGTGTAGATCCAGATCAGTTGGCTTCTGAAGAAGCCAACTGATCTGGATCTACACTGTTTGTCATTCAGTATGTGACCTGATATCAACATCCTGGATCAAGTAATCTGACTGGCTGAAAATTGGAAGTGGGTGTGGCATCTTAATTTATTCAGCATGACAAGAGTTAATATTTTATGTGAATCACCTGCCTAGCAAGCATTCACAGGAAATAACAAGCCTTTCTTACTCTGGAAAACAATAAAAAAAAAATTAGAAAAAAATGTTGTCATTTGCTACAGTTTTGCCCAACACTTTAAGGGTTAATAAAGCCAGCCTCGGTGGCTCAGTTGGATGCACGTCGGACTGGTGATGAGGAGGTTGCGGGTTTGACCCCTGCCAGGTCGGCAACATTTTTACTTGGAGATTTGATCATGAAATATTTTCTATGGTCATTCTCTCTCTTCTGCTGATTCAAGAAGGGCAGTTGTCAGTTTCTGGCGAAAGAATGTGCACAATACTGGTTAACTTCTTAGAGGACTAAGCCTGCCCAGTAAATGTGTAGTTAGGTAAACTGACTGCACTCGACATGACCCCATTGGGTTGACTGGGCCGTAAAACCTCAAGGCAAACAAATCAACATGACCCCATTGGGTTGACTGGGCTGTAAAACCTCAACACAAACAATAAGGGTAAATAGTTTTTCTGCATATAGTTTGTTCTTCACGTCATGATTAATAGATACTTACTCATATTGTACAAAGCAAAACTACCATACAGTCATATCTGCTGCTTAAGATGCATGTTTAAGACACACATCTGGGTAAGGTAGCCATGGTTTGTTTCAGGGTACCATTTTAGCACTTAGCATGCTGGGTAAAAAAAATTCAGCAGATGAACTTTGAAATATTTTTTCCAAAAACATAGGCTTTGACATTTCATGCTATTTGTCTTCTTATAGAAAATAATCTTTGACAATTCATGCAAATTGTCTCCTAAGGAAACAATTTGCATGAAATATCAAAGCCTGTTTTCTGGGAAAAATAAAAAAAATACCATGTTTTTTGTCTGCTGAACTTGCCCATAGATTGATTAAAAAACATGTTGAAAAACATAGAGAATGACTGAAGAGTGATGTGATTAAAAGTGCTGGCTAAATTGCAAACAGTGAGGATCTAGATCAGAGCCCTAAAACAACCATCTCTGCATTACAGCTAGTTTTTGTGTCATGTGCATTGCATGACAGACACTCTATGATCATTCTTAGCATTGTCAGTATCATCCAGTGTAATTAAATGGTAGGTTTACATCATTTCAGTAACTTTATGCATGTTTTTATGGAGTGATATGAAAAATGTCTGTCATTTTGTTTGAAAAAATGGATCTTCGCTACCTTACTTACCCTAAGTATTTAGATAGACATGCCTGACTAAACAGTATAGTGCCAGATCAAACTGCTCTTTAGGAGCAGTTTGATCTGGCTCTACACTGTTTGCCATTCAGTCTGCACTGTAGACACATCAGCAAGAAACCAAGTGGACATTTGAATTTGAGAATGAGGCCAGAGTTTTTTTATCTTTAGGTGTACAGGAGATTTCTTAAAAAGTTGCAGTGGGAGATAGGAATAAAATTGTGAAAAAGCATGGGTCGATGAAATGAAATATTTTTTCAACATAAATTCATCTAAAAATGCAGTATTTCAGCCCTAAATTCGAAGGGTAGGGACAAAAATAAAAATTGAAACGCAAAAAGGGCTAAAATTATAGGGTAGGCTCTCACGTAAACCCAAAAATAAAAAACTGTGGCCTAAGTATTGTAAGAGAGCAGGACCAGTATGATGAGGGAATAACAGTGTTTGAAAATTTAGGGTGATTATTGTAAAGCTGACACATAAAGTCCTTTTTAGGTCGATTGTTTACAGTCAAGCCATAGTATACAAATGCCAAAATTTCCTTAAGGTAGTGTTCATGTGATTATCATTAACCAATGAAATTAAAGCACCCGACTGTACAGGGAATGGTTATTTATAGCTTGTGCTATTCTTGCCCCTGTGATGCCAAACTGCAGGGTTATCTTTAAAACCTGGGCTTGGACGTTGACAAACAGTGCAGACCCAGATCAGATGCCGCAGTTTGCTTAAATTACAGGAAGTTAAGGGTCAAATAAAAAAGTCGCAAGTCCCCATTCAGGATCATTTTCCCAGCTTACACTCAGCGACATTCAACCCACCAGTGCTGTCAGTGCTTTGATGTAAATGGCATGCCTTTGATTAGCTCATCAAGCTTACAGTTCCAGTTGGGTTATGCAAATGCCATACAAAAAGGTGTCTTTGGGCATATGCATACAGAGAAGCCCAGATAAACATGTGCATCCACACAGTCTGATCAGTACCTTCAATATCTGCTTATATAATCATTAGGTACTGTAGAACATAATGAAGTATAGTAAAGTTCCTGATCAGACTGTATATCTCTGCTGGCTGATCTGGATCTTTACTGTTTGCATTTACCCCAAAGACACATTTTCTCATGTTGTAGCTCAATTTATGTTTGTTTCATTACAGAGCTGTTTGTCAATGTTTGAAGATCTTAGTTTTATATCCCACTGGAGAATCAAGAGAGAAACATTAGCCAGGTAGGATTAACTGAGCGATTCCACAGCAAACCAACCGTATGGCATGTGCTAACAGTGAATATTTAGATCAGCTTCTGCATCTGTGCAGCCTGATCAAGAGTCTTCACCATTTGCTAGTGCTGTTCTGATGATCATTACAGTTGATCGTCTGTCATTTTTGCTTCTTTCAACCCTTGTCCTGCTGAATAAATTAAGATGCCACACCCTTTTCAAATTTTCAGCCAATCAGATTAGTTGATCCAGATTGTTGATACAAGATCACACACTAAATGGCAAACAGTGCAGATCCAGATCAGTTGGCTTTGATCTGGAAATACACTGTTTGCAAAGGCAGGGTATATCTGGGTTCAGAAAGACAAGGGTTAATTGATGATTGGAAAGAATTTTCACAGTCAAATAATCTGACTATTCTATGTTTAGGAACATATTTTTTATAACTTTTTATTTCAATAGGCAGTAGTAAAAATGAAATACTAAGCTGTCTGTTTGGGTCATTTTAGATTTGTGGTGAATTAGGTGAAGAAATTTGATTAGAATAGCCTGAAATAAGCATAGCTCTAGATAAGATACTGTTTGTTTTTTCTTATTTTTCTATGAAAACATGTGCAAGGCACTTCTAATGAGTACCCACAATATATGTTTTCATAGAGAAATAAGAAAAATATTATGTGGCTACTCAGTATTATCTGGAGTTATGAATAATTACCTGGGAGAGGGCTAAAATAAGGATGAATATATTTTCTACAAGTTGACTATTAGTTGATGATCAGTCAGTTTTACAAAACTATGAAATTCTGACCAATTTGCAACACCATAACTTGCATGAACAATATACAGGTCATGGGGAATCTATAGACAAAACAGTAAAAACTCCAATCAGAGTAGATGAATGCACAGTTCATTAATGCAACAAATTCTAAAAGAAATTCTTGCGATCAGTTTTCTTGAAAAAAGTTCCACTTGTGTCCATGCATTATAGCAATGCAAAGATGTCATATTTACGCTTAGTGTTTGGACAGACAGCCAGAACAAGCAGTATAGACCCAGATCAGATGCCACATTTAGGTCCATCTGATTTAGGTCTGCACTGTTTGCCATTCATCCAAAAAATTTTAGACACATCAACACAGTAAAATGACTTATTCAAGTTTTGGGACAAGTATGGTAAAGAGTTAAGGTGCCCAGATATTTAGGCTAAATACTGTACTCTGTCAGAATTGAAGATCAAGAGACAAGGATAGAGCAGTCATCATATGGTCCAGTTGTTCAAAACTTAACAAATTTGTATCTTGAAATCTAGCAAATACATTAACATTTTTTGCTGAAAAAATGTGGGTAGCTTTTGCACTGTAAAAGCTACTCACATGTTTGCAGCAAAAACATCAATTGTTTTGAAAATACCTTAGCTACAACAGTTAACGAGTTAGTCATTAACAAGTTTGTAAAGCTAACAATGCTTTGAACAACTGGGCTCAGGAATAGAGCAGATATTATGTGTTATTTCACTTCCATTAACAATTTCCATTGGCTATAAGTTCCATGTTTGAAAATCATATGCAATAAATTTTTGGCTATATTAGTTCCATGTTTGAAAATCATATGCAATAAATTTTTGACTATATTAGTTCCATGTTTGAAAATCATATGCAATAAATTTTTGACTATATTAGTTCCATGTTTGAAAATCATATGCAATAAATTTTTGACTATATTAGTTCCATGTTTGAAAATCATATGCAATAATTTTTTGACTATATTAGTTCCATGTTTGAAAAGCATATGCAATGAATTTTATAAGAAATAGTTTAACAGTGTTACCTTTTCAACATAGCTCCTGATAAGAGTGGTATCCACATGATATTCCTTATTCCTCCATAGAAACATATGCAGAAGCACTTCTAATGAGTGCCCAGAACATATCTTTTCATAGAGAAATAAGAAAAATATATCAGTATTTTTCAGTTGAAAAAATGCCTTATTAGGAGCTATGTTTTTGCAGGACACCTGATGTGTCATATCCTTCATTTGACTGAGTTGGTGACCTCAATAATACTTGGGGAGAAAAGTGCAAAGACAAACATTATCAGATCAGTGGGAGGATGGTTAATTGGCATAGTCTCTGATTGAGCCCAATGACATATTCATGTCAGTATAAATAATCTATCATCTGGGGCAAGGCTGCTTTATTGAGAAAAAAAAAGTTTAATGTTGAACATTGTACATCTTTATGCGACTCTTCATTAGCACAATGTGACGATTTTATTGATATGGTAAATATCTAAAATTTTGAAAACTTTATTCCATACCTTTTTGGCCTAAATTTTGCTTTTTATGCAGTTGTTTCTTAAAATACTTGGTAGAACAGCAAACAGTATAGCCCTGATCAGACTGCTCCTTCTGTTTGTCAGATTTTTTGGTGTACGAAATTTAAGGACATCTACAGTAACTGTAAATTTCCTAAAATTTCATACACCAACTTGTCTTATAGAATGATATATGCAAACAGTGCAGACCCAGATCAGACTACTGTTTAGGAGCAGTCTGATCAGGGTCTCCACTGTTTTCTCTATCACCAAGAATTTTGTGAAATAAATGCATAAAAAAAGGCAAAAACAAGCATGGCATAAAGTGTTCAGAATTTTAGGACATTTACCATACCTGAATAAAGACTACTTTCCAGCAACTAGTTTGCTGTCAGCAAAAACTGGGGTACATTAACACTCTTTCACATCACGAAAACATGCCTATATAATTCTGACCCCCTTAAACCACACTTTTATATAGTAAAACTGGGGTTTACAGGGGTATACATTATTTTTCTTATTTCTGCTCAAAAACATAGATTGTGGGTACCCGTTAGATCCGCCTCACCGAGGCAGTTCTAACGAGTACCCACAATCTATGTTTTGAGCAGAAATAAGAAAAATATCAGAATTTTTCATCTGAAAATTTTCATTTTTTTGGTGGTGAAATTTTCAGTATATTTGAATAGGCGTGTTTTCGTAATGATGCCACTCATGTGGAATATAATTTGTTAGAAGTATATATTAGCAGGTGATTTTTTCTCATTATTATTGCTCAAAACAATATTCCTTGGAGATGTGTTGCTTTCTGATCTTGAACCTTCAATCTCTTTTGGCACTAAAAAGTCTCTCCTATTTCAGAGTTTTGAATTTAACACAATTACAATATCATCTCTTTAATTGAGAATATAAAGTACTTATATGTGATGCCCTGAAATCATGAACACTTTATTTCCTATTTTATATTCCCCCAACTTTGAAAAAGTTGAAAGGGGATGGGATGGGGTGGGAGAGGGGCATATTGCTTTTGTTTTGTTTGTTCATTCTTTGTTATTTTGTCACATTTTACATTGTGTACAAAATATCTCTGAAAGTATTTGATCTAGGTCTTTGATATTTGGCAGCCTGACTGGGTCTGATGAGTAGATAATCTTGATTTACTTTGGAAAGTTATGCCCCTTTTCAGGTTTGGCATTTTATAGGGACATACATATAGTTGGGAGCCTAGTGTTTTACCAACACACATCTGGTTTCCCTTATTTTTTTCCAGGTTTGTGTTGATGGTCAAGAAAGGTTACAGGAATCCACCTTACCACAACTGGATGCATGCGTACACCGTGGGTCAGTTTTGTTATCAGCTCATCAAAAACCTTAAACTGGAAAAATATCTTGAGTAAGTACATTCAGAGTTCCCTAAAATCCATCCAGCTGTAATGGATGTAAGCATAAACAGTGGACTAGTTCTGTTACCACCTAAATTGACAAAAGTCTCACGACTAAATTCACATTGAAAATGAGCAATTACAGTCAACTCTCATTATTTCGGTTTCCCTTATCTTGAATCATCGCTTATCTTGAAGTGAAAATCTGATCCCTGTTTTAACATGGGAATCTAACAACTGGTAACAAAATATTGTGGAAAAGAGGAGAAATTGCTAAGGAGCTAACTTCAGGTGTCAAATTACATATTCATTTGTTAAATGTGGTTGTTCAGTTTATTTTTTCCTCAATACTGCAAATCTGATATGTCAAGGTACGGATAGCTCGAAGTATTTAACACGAGTCCACTATATTTTGTTTTAACATACTGGAAAAGTACCTCAAGTTAAAGTTCAACTTAAGGGGAATGGATACACTTTGAAGAGAGGTAACTCTTTCAGAATTGTTTTGCCTCCCTTTTGAAAAAGGAGTCAATTTAAAAGGGAAAGCATTTGCAAATTCATTCCTTATAGAGTAGACCCCTTTTTTTGAGGGATTTGGTATACAGGAAAGCAAACAGGACGTCACAATAGTTGTCTGCCTTGTACGAAATTGTAGAAAATCTACCAAGTATATTAAATACCCTTAAACCTTAAGTGTATGAATATTGAATTGTGATAGCCCAGGCTAGGCTGTGGATGCACAGTTTTGTCTGGTCACTTTATATACATATTTCATAGCTCCAGGTAAGAGGGGGTATCTGCATATTATTTTTCTTATTTCTGCATAAAAACATATGTTGTGTATGAGGCACTACTAATGACTACCCACAACATATGTTTTCTCATAAAAATAAGAAAAATATTGGCACTTTTTGGATGAAAAAAGTGCCTTGTCTGGAGCTTTGATATTTGATACAGTAAATGTCCTAAAATTCTGTACACAAAAGTTTGGCATATGCAAACAATGTAGACCCAGATTAGACTTGAGGGAGCTGTCCGATTAGGGTCCCTGTTTGCCATTCCACTAAGCAATTATGTCACCCCCCTCCAGCCCCCACCCCCATTTCCCACCCTCACACACTTTCTTATCAGCTTAATGTCTTGCGAACCTGTGATTGGATTCTCATCAAATTTTCATGGATATATAATTGGGACATAACAAAGAACTGATTAGATTTTGGTGACCTTCACCTAATTTTCAAGGTCACAGCAATAAAAAATTGAAAATTCATGGTGAGGGTGGTGGGGAGGCATCTGTTTTCTCTGAAAACACTGTTACTAGTTCCATTAGAGCCAGCACATGATAAAGCCTACATTAAGACTTGTACAACAAGCAAAGACTCGATCAGCCCGAGCATCTGCTCAGTCTGATCAGGGTCTTCCCTGATAGCATGTGCCTTCTTTGACCTCCAGGTTATTCAAAGAGGGATATACTGGAACCCTTGCCATACCAGTTGGATGTACAGGCAGATCTGAGTCTTTGCTGGTTACACAGGTTTTATTGTAGGTTATGTCGTGCACTGGCTCATTTAGCAATGACTGTTAGGAGTTGTTTATTCATTTTCAGTGATATAGAGTTGTTTGCCCTGTTTGTTTCTTGTTTGTGCCATGACATTGATCATAGAGGAACTACCAATGCCTTCCAACTTTCTTCCGTAAGTACAAATGAATGTTGTCACAAGAATGACATCCTTATGTTAATTAACCCTTGTCCTGCTAAATAAATTAAAATGCCACACCCATTTGTAATTTTCAGCCAATCAGATTACTTGATCCAAATTGTTGATATAAATTCACATACTTAATGGCAAATAGTGCAGATCCAGATCATTTGGCTTCTTCAGAAGCCAACTGATCTGGATCTACACTGTTTACAAATGCAGGGTATATCCGGGTGCAGCAGGACAAGAGTTAAATGTCAGTAGTGGAGCATATTTCGGAAAGATGATAATTCATTTTGACAATAGTTTCTGTTATTTTTTAAATAAAACATATGTTGTGGGAGCTGTAGGGATTTTGTGCAAAGTTGGTTTGTGTACATATGTGCATGTGTGTTTTTTTTTTTTTTTTTTTTTTTTTTTTTTTAGCCGTCTTATTTGGGAAGTAAAAAATGGTGAGCTGTTGGTTATTCTTGTCTGTTGATGTCTTTAACATGCTACATACTACATTTAGCCTGAATGAATGACTTGATTGTATTTCACTTTTGCTAATTTGTCCCAGCATTAGTATAGCCCCAGACTGGCTTTTGTAGATACCTGTCATATTTAGAGGTTGAAATTGATTTATACGACAGTAAGTGAACTGAAAAGGGCTGTAATCTCAAAAATAAATTAATTTAGGCTAAACCAACTTTCTGATTTTTCCCTTAAAAATTCTAAGGTCTGGGCAGAGACATTGGGCTTGTTTAGGATTCTGGAATTAAAAGTATACAGTGGAACCTCGATAATGCAAAGTCCAAGGGACCAAACAGTTTTGTTTGAATTATTGAGTCTTTGAATAATTGAGGGTTAAAATGCATACATATATTTAAGTCGGGACTTCAAAGTTATTTTGAAGTATTGAGAATTTTGAATTTTTGGAGTTTGAATTATCAAGGTGCTACTGTATTTTATAGTGTAGTTACCTGCATAATGTTTAAGTGAGAAGACAGTAACAAGATTTGGTATATTTTATTTGAAATTTTATTGCATGCACACTGCACAGGTGTCCCAAATTACAGGATCTGCACTGTTTGTCTTATATCATCACCTCACTGGGTATTCAGATGAGCTTGAATTGTAGGATAAGAGTTTAGGTGTCTGTATATTAGGGTAAATACTATACACATACACGTGCACACACATACACGCTTTTTCCATTACGGAAACACACCCGTATAACTTGCCCCCTTAAACCCCACTTTTATATAGTAAAACTGGGGTTTACAGGGGTATACATTATTTTTCTTATTTCTGCTCAAAAACATAGATTGTGGGTACTTATTAGAACTGCCTGGTGAGGCAGTTCTGACAAGTACCCACAATCTACATTTTGAGCAGAAATATGAAAAATATCAGAATTTTTATCTGAAAACTTTCAGTGTTTGGTGGTGAAATTTTCAATGTTTTTGAATAGGCATGTTCTCATAATGCACAGTTGTTGCATAGTCAAATGTTGTTCGTCAAATAGACTAGATTTCTGTACGACAGACACTGTATTCATTGAAAGATGGCGTAACACAAAATTTATAATAATATTTGTTATTACTTACAGAAATCTGTGTTAGCTGCTCTTTACAGTTCCGAAGGATCAGTTTTAGAGGTATGTTGTTTCTTTCTGATCCTTTCTGATTGATTGAGTGTTTAATATTTCCTGTACTTTATGACCTTTGCTGACCAAATTTGGTTTGTGGTTACATTTGTGAAAAACTATATGGCACATACCAAAGAAGGTCACTGTGACCTCTATATTGACCGCTGACCAATGTTACAGAAGAGAAAAAAGAATACCTGGGTCATATCTCATACTGTATGGCATAAGCTGACCAAACTGATATATGGGTACATGGGGGTCACTGCAGTTTATATATGAGCCAGTGCATCAAAGAAGCTACAATATGACTGGTGCGACCAGCAAAGACTTAGATCAGCCTACCCATCTGCACAGCCTGTTCAGAGTGTTCACTGATAGCATGACCTTCTACAGCCTCTAGGTTATCCAAAGAGGGATAACCGAGAATCATTGCCATACTTGGTTGATGTACAGACTGATCAGAGATTTTTGCTGGTTACACAGGTATTATTGTAGGTTTTGTTATGCGCTGGCTCATATATTATGGGTACACACTGGAAGCACCTGAGCAATGTGCTGCTAATGAGTACCCATCACATATGTTTAGGACAAGAAATAAGAAAAATATCAATATTGTTGAAAAAAAAGTGCCTTAACTTGTGTTGTGTACATTTAAAGCTTAGGCTTAATCCACTTCATTACTTCCGATTTTCCCTTTTTCATGGATATAAGACAAATTGTCGGCCATAAATTTAATTTTGGGGACAATTATCTGAGAACAAACCACAGAAATAGAACAGACAAACAGTTCCTGACACGATATGGTCTATCACAAGTAATGTTTTGCTTTTGGAATAAAACACCATTGACCAAGCAAATAACATTTTTCTAAGTGTAGTTGAAAGTACAGTAGCCTTTTTGTCACACCTGTGTTAGCATGGGTGACTTAGGTGTTCAAGTTCCTGTCCGTTTGCTCATCCACCCTACATGAAGTCTACAAACTGTATATTTTAAGTTAGTATCACTTTCTGAGCCCAGTTGTTCAAAGCTAACGATGTCGTTAGTTAACGCTTTGTTAAAATTTACATCGAGTGATACGCAAATATGCTGAAATCTTTTGCTGAAAAAATGTGAGTAGCTTTTGCAATGCAAAGCAACTCACATTTTTTCAGCAAAAAATATCAGAATATTGTATATTAATCTGCTAAAACAGTTAACGAAATGACCCTTAACGAGCTCATTAAGCTAATGACGCTTTGAACAACTGGGCCCTGATGATTTAATCTCACTGAGCTAAACAAGGATTACAGCTCACACTCTTCTGGTGCTTGATTTCACATTTTAGCACACAGGTGCAAAATAAACTTCAATAAAATTCTTTAAAACGTTTTTCAGGGAGAAGGAGGAAGAGTATCTTAGACATTTTTATGTCTGTAATATTAGCATAATAAGGTTACTGTAATAAACACTAAGTATTGGGACAGATAGGCCTTTGCAAACAGTGTAGACCCAGATCAAATGCCACAGAATGTGGCATCTGATCAGGATCTACACTGTTTGCCATACATACAGCAATATTCTAGACACATCAACAGGTAGTAGAATGGACTATTTCAAATTTTAGGACAAGTGTGGTAAGTAGATAAGTTGTCCCAGTACTTAGAGTAAATACAGTATGTGTTGATATTTTGCAGAGACACCATTTTGCACAGACCATGTGTATTCTCAACACAGAGGGTTGTAATGTGTATGAAAATTTAGATAGTAAGGTACGTTCATCTTTTGTTTTCCTCTTTCTGAGCCCTATGCTAGGTCAAGCTATTCTAATTTACAGTGAATGTTATAAAATTTTGAACAGAATTATTATTGAATAGATTTTTTATCTGCTCTCTTAAGCAGTAAAACAAAGGGCAGTAATAACCCTTGTCCTGTTGAACTTGGATGTAACCTGCCTTTGCAAACAGTGTAGACCCAGATCAGTTGGGCTTCTGGAGAAGCCAAATGATCTAGATCTGCACTGTTTGCCATTAAGTATGTGAATTTGTAGCAACAATCCACAGCAAGTAATCTGATTGGCTGAAAATTAGAAGTTGGTGTGGCATGTTAATTTGTTCAGCAGGACAAGGGTTAATTTTGCTAAGGGAAATATAATTCTTCCCTCAAAAATAAAAAAAATTTTTTAAGAAATTAAGTTTTTATGTTATTTTAGAACATTTACTGCAGATACACTGTATGTTAATACCAAACATAACCTTACTCTTGGTGTGGCTCCATAGCCAAGATTTTACTGCAGTGCTGAAGGTTGCGAGTTCGAGCCCAGCTCAGATTATTGACTGAAAAACTTGTTTTGTTTATCAAGCAGTGAATGTGTACCCTAAAAAGGAAAAGGTTAAAGGCAATGAAAGGAGAGGATTGTCCTTTCATATTTTATATGTCACGGGGGAGAAAATAGCAAACAGCCCGACCGGGACTTGAACCCAGGACCTCTCGCATACTGTGCAAGCTCTCTAGCCAACTGAGCTACTGAGCCACACAGCCAACCTGCGACAATTTCTACCAGCATAAATAGATTTGTCCCCGAATCTGCTTGAAACCATGCCGGTACTGACGAGACAGTCCCTTTGAGAGGATTGAGTCATTTCATATTTTATATGTCACAGGGGAGGAAAAAGCAAACAACCCGACTGGGACTCGAACCCAGGACCTCTCCCATACCATGCAAACTCTCTAGCCAACTGAGCTATTGAGCCACACAGCCAACCTTCGACAATTTCCCCCAGCTTAAATAGATTCATCCCCGAATTTGCTTGGAACCCTTCTGGTACCGACGAGACAGCCCAAGCACGGACCCACACTGGCCACCAAATGGGAGTACTGAGCCACACAGCCAACCTATAACATATAGACCAAGATATATAGTTTGCATAGCTCCAGATAAATGTGGTATTTAGTTAAACATTTTTCATATTCCTCCTGAAAAAATGTATTTATGGGTACTTGGTAGAAGCACCTCATCAAGGCACTAATGAGTACCCACAACATACATTTTTTTTTGTGGATAACTGTTAAGAAAAATATCTTTATTGTTTTTTTGTTTTTTTTGATAAAAAAAGCCTTATCTAGATCTCTGAGTGAGTTTGCGAAATACGCAGACACTGACTGCACATATCAAACATAAATGTCTGGTTTTGCTAAATTAGTAGCTTCCTGTAAAGTATTATCATCATTAACCCTAGTCCTGCTGAACCGGGATATACCCTACCCTGCCTTTGCAAAACAGTATAGATCCAGATCAGTTGGCTTCTGAAGAAGCCAACTGATCTGGATCTGCACTGTTTGTCATCAAGTATGTTCAGAAACCAACTGATCTGGATCTGCACTGTTTGTCATAAAGTATATGAATTTATATCAGCAACCTGGATCAAGTAATCTGATTGGCAGAAAATTAGAAGTGGGTGTGGGATCTTATTTTATTCAGCATGGCAAGGGTTAAAATTTTCCTGACCGGACATTGAGGATAAATACAGTAGAAATGCTTCTGATTCTCTTACAGGAATATCAACAAGTGCTAGACCTAATGAGGGACATCATTCTTGCCACAGACTTGCAGCATCACTTTGATATTTTACCTGCCCTCAGAAACATGGCGGAAAGTAAGTAAACCTTAATTAATGTAAATATTCAGACCACTTAACTCCTTACCATACTTACTGTGAAATTGAAACAAATCCATGTAAACTACCTGTTGATGTTTCTAAAAATTGCTAAATGAATGGTAAATGGTAACAGTGTAGAGCCGGCCTTGGTGGCTCAGTTGGATGCGCGTCTGACTGGTGATCAGGAGGTTGCAGGTTCGACCCCCCAGCAGGGTGAGCAACATTCTTTCGTGGAGATTGGTCACAAAATATTTTCTAAGGTCATTCTCTTCCGCTGATTCAAGAAGGGCAGTTGTCAGTTTCTGGCTAAAGAATGTGCACAATACTGGTTAACCGCTTAGGGGACTAAGTCTGCCGAGTAAAAGTGTAGTTAGGTATAACCTGACTATGCTAGACATGACACCATTGGGTTGACTGGGCTATAAAAACTAACACAAACAAACAGACCCTGTCACATATTCTTTTGTATTTGATCTGAACATTTTCAAGAGGTTTGGAAACATAAACATATGTTGTTGGTACTTATTGGTACCCCAATTACCGTAATAACCCTAAATATTATGACAGATAGCCCTTTGTGAACAATATAGACCCAGATCAGATACTGCTGCAAACAGACCCTGTACCATATTCTTTTGTATTTGATCTGTGTCAACACTGTTTGCTCAGGCCTGTCTGTCCAAACACTTAGGGTATCTAAGGTACTAATATCCACAGTTGGAAACACTACAACAAGTGACATTTGTTTTAATCCTCAAGCGCTTTCAGTAGTGAACATTTTCAAGAGGTTTGGAAACATAAACATATGTTGTTGGTACTTATTGGTACCCCAATTACTGTAATAACCCTAAAAATTATGACAGATAGCCCTTTGTGAACAATATAGACCCAGATCAGATACTGCTGCATGCTACGTCTGATCAGGGTCAACACAGTTTGCCATTACATACAGCAATATTTCTGACACATCAGGAGGTAATAGAATGGACTATTTCAAATTTTAGGACAAGTATGGTAAGTAGATAAGGTGTCCCAGTACTTAGGGTAAATAGGGTACACTAAATATTCCAACACCATTACTCCTTTTTGTACTTCTAAATTTTGAACAATATTTAAAAGTTTGGTGATATGTCAGAAAAGAGTGGAAAGAATGGCAAATGGTGCAGACCGTGATCAAACAGCTTATTTACACTGTTTGCACAAGCTTGACTGTTTACATATTTAGAGAAATTATGGTAAATTAATGGTACATGGATATGAGGCTTGGCTTTTTCTTCACTGTTCACATACGAGAAAGATATATTTTTCTGGACAATTTGTCTACCATCTTTATACTAACACTTTGCATGCTGGGTAAAATTTCAGCAGACAACATTTTGAAATATTTTTCTTATCAGAAAATAGGATTTGACATTTCATGCAAAGCGTCTTTTTTCGGAGACAAGTTGCATGAAGTGTCAGATCCTATTTTCTAGGAAAAATAAAAGAAAATATTATCAGTTTGTCAGCTGCTGAATCTACCCATAGCATGGTAAGTGTTAAGTACTAAGGACTCCTTAACTCATTGATGTGGCTAAAATGTATGGGGCATTGACAAATATTCAGGCCTTATTAATGCTTGGCATGCTCAGTAAAAATTTCAACAGAAGACATTTTGAAATATTTTTTCTTAGTTTATTTTAAAAAATGGACCTTGACATTTCATGCAAATTGTCTCCTAAGGAGACAATTTGCATGAAATGTCAAGATCTATATTTTGGGAAAATAAGAAAAATATCACCAATTTGTCGTTCGTTGAATCTGCCCATAGCCTGGTAAGTGTTAAACTGTTCCTATCCTAAAGAAGCTGTTTGATCTGGATCTACACTGACTGCCCCCGTACAGCTGTCCAAATATTCCATGTGAATAAGGTGGAAACTGTTTAGCCGGTCTATGGATTTTTAATCCTAGTCCTGTTGAATCTAGACATGCTCTGCCTTTGCAAACATTGTAGATCCAGATCAGTTGGCTTCTGTACTGATCTAAATCTGCACTGTTTGTCATTTAGTATGTGAATGTGTATCAACAACTTAAATCAAGTAATCTGATTGGCTGAAAATTAGAAGTGGGTGTGGCATCTTAATTTATTCAGCATGGCTAAGGTTAAGATTTTTCAAAACCAAGCAAAATGGAAGGATAGAAAAATACATACATTATGTGTACCAAATTTTGTTGTTATTTTCAGAGGGTTATGACAGATCCAATTTAAAGAATCGTAAACTACTGTTGTGTCTTCTTATGACTTCCTGTGATCTCTCGGATCAGACAAGACCCTGGGAGAATGCTAAAGGGGTTGCCGTAAGTAGTGGATTGTAATGATCTATGACCTTAACATCATCCAGAAGAATATACAGAGCTGCTCCATTTCAAAATATGCCTTTAGAGCATAGGCAGACAGATCCGGGCCTTTGCTGTCCATTTAAAAAGCATTGTAAACTTCCTTTTTTACCCTAAGTATTAGGACATCTTAACTCCTTACCATACTTGTCCTAAAATTTTGAAAGTCTATTTTCACTACCTGTTGATGCATCTTAAAATAGTGCTGGATGAGTGGGAAACAGTGTAGACCCTGATCAGATGCCACATTCTGGGGCATCTGATCTGGCTCTCCACTGTTTGCTCAGGCCTGTCTATCCAATATTTAGGGTTATTAGGGTATAGAATATATAGATGTATAGCACTCTTTTTATGTTCCCCCCCCCCCCCCCCCCCCCCCCAAACTACGGGGAGGGGGACATACTGATTTGGTGTGGATCCCATTGGCATTGGTGTAGGCGTTGACATGACACTTTCTTGTCAGCATATCCTATGAGCCAGTGACTGGATTCTTACCAAATTTTAACTTCATAATACATTAACCTATAGATAATGTGCTATTCTCTTCTGTTTTCACACCTTCCACAGAAAAAACGACCTTTCAGTCGTTAATTAAAGTCTTAAACCAGAAGGTCCCTTAGGCAGTTACCTGTGTGACGTAACTCTCCCCGCTCAATTGACCACGTGTCAGTTTCTTTTCTGTGGACAAAGAAATTCAACAAGGATTATTTACCTGTGATAGAAATTTGGATTATTTCTTTCCTCACGGATAAATTTATGTATCCTTGTGTTTCTTTTGTTTATTTATCACTCCTTTCACTTTCTGTGTTATTATTTAAAATTTTCAATTTTCGATTTCATGTATTTTTGACTGGTCTTTTTCCACATGCGTTTTGGCGACTCTCGCTATTCGGCACAACGCTCGTGCGCGATCGGTTCGATAGTCGTGTTTATATATGCAGAATATTTTTGTTCTTTTCGTTCCAGGTTATTCAGCAATTACGATATGTTTTTCCTGGACTTTTGTTTGCAGAGATCTTCAGTTGGCTAAAGATTCTCATGGTGGAGAAGCTGATTGTAAAGAACTTGTCAACCCTTGATGGGTTATAAGACAATTCTTTACTGATGGGAGCCCCACCCCATATGGCTATACTGCCGGGGTAAGACCCATCAAGGTGGCATCTTTGGGTACTTAGTATCCGATAAAGTCTAAGTCCACCAGTCACCAGTCATCCAGTCACCAGTCAACCAGGCACCAGTCAGTCAGCTTCACCAGTCACCAGTCAATCAGGTGCCAGTCAACCAGGCACCAGTCACCAGTCATCCAGGTGCCAGTCAACCAGGCACCAGTCACCAGTCACCCAGTCACCAGTCACTGATCAACCAGGCACCAGTCAACTAGTCTCCAGTCAATAATTTAATTATTTTCTGGAAAGACTTAGTTTTTGACATATTTCACCGGACAAAATAGTCACGTATACTAACTTCCGGTCATTATGTCCAATTATTAAAAAATTTTTTCACTGGGCAAAGTATCAGTAATATTTCTGATACTTATACCCGGTCATATTATTATATTATTTCTGATTTTTCACCAGGCAAACTTTTACAGAAAGTGTCTGGTCAATTTTTGCCTAATAATTAATTATCTTCGGGAAAAAGTTTCGAATACTTGTGCCCACTCAGTTTTCATATATAATCTACCTTTTTCATCGGACTAGAGTTACGAATACTACTATCCGATCAATTTGTCAAATTACTTGTAACTTTACCGGGCAACAGTTACGAATACTAGTGTCCAGTCATTGTGTCCGGTAACTAGTGTCAAAATAATGATCACTAATTCCCGAACAATCTATTATCGTTCATAGAGCTCCATTCACGTTTAAGTCAATGGATATAGGTTATTAAGTGAAATACATAATAACTTTTTATACAAAAAATTCTGTACAGTCTTTCCCAAATCAGACTAGAATCTTTAATATTCCATTGACTTATTATAGGTGTGTAATTCCATTAATATTTTAAATTAACTTATGTTTTATCTCTTTTATCCGCTAGAAAGAGTTAAACTTCCGACTATAACAACATTCTTACCGGGCAGCAGTTCGTAGACTAGTGCCAGGTCATTCAAATGATGTTTTATCTCTTTAATTCGCTAGAAAGCGGTTAAATTCCGGCTCTAACGAAAATTTCATCGGGAGGCACCGTGTAGAGTAGTGCCAGGTGATTCTAACGAAATTCCACCGGGCAGTAGTTTCGTAGACTTTGTGTCGGATTACTAGTGTACGAGTAGTAGTCACTAGTACTCGCTCAACATATATTTATTTAATAACCACTATAGACATGTATAGTCTTGGATTATAGGTTATTGAATGACAGCGATGGGTTCTAATACCTAGTAGCCATTTATATTGTTGAATTCTGTCCAGTCACTTTTGAACTTGACTTAAATTCTATATATATATTTATTATTGAAAATGAATTAAGAATTATCGGTTACGATCAAATTCGCAATTCATTCACTAAGTGTAGAAGATACTTCCAGCTATAATTATATCTCTTTTATTCACTACAAAGAGATTAACTTCTTACATATTCACCTTATTCGGCTCTAGGGCAAAGGTGAACTATAAAACTATCGTTATTTATAAGAAGAAAAATATACACGAAATCTAAAAAATTTTCTTCTTTCCTCCCCTGTTTTTCTTCTACATGCTCCGATATGTAATCAGCATGTAATCTAAGGAGTAAATTGACAAGAAAGTAGCAATCGATCTTTTCTACTTTCTATTAATTTTTCATTCTTAAGGTATCGGAAATTTACACCAACCAGATAAATAAATTAACAGTTTATTTATTTATTCGCTACCTCTCTAGATTACTACGATTTAAAATTCTAGTTGAGGTACATATTTTCCTTTTGCTTTTTCTACATGGAAAATAGTTGATCCGATAAGCTATTATTCTATTTTATACTATCTTTTGATTGATTATATAAGAGTCTAGGTCAGTCGTGCTCTGTCTAAACTCTGCTATAAAATAATAAATAAGAAAAAAATCTTATATTTAGGCATAGATATAATTCGATACGTTCTTTACTTTGCCTGTTTTATTTTTTTCTTCTGGATCATTTAAGACTACGATAGCAATATACCAGATATTTTTGCCTCAGTAAGAATCTATTACGCCGAAGATTCTTCATATTGGAATAATAATTTTATTATGATTATAATTTCTAGACCCAATTAATCCTCGTATATTATAGGTCTACTTTATCTTATTGAGGAATAGTTTTGCTTCGACTAGCTCTATACCTCTAATATTTTATTTATAACTAGAGTCCATGTCAATCAAAATTTTCTTGCACTTTGGTATTGACAATGGATACATATTTAGTAAAGGCATTAATTATTCAGTACTTGACAGATTATTATTGCCTAAATTAGATATTATATACAATACTTTCCTTTTGATATTTTGTTTTATTGACTTTTTAACTATTCAGAAACTGCCAAAGTCAATCATTTCCTTCCTCTAAACTTACCGAAGCTCTAGATTATGTTGATATATATTTTTGATATATGCTTAGAGGTTAATTAACGAGAGTTTACCTCATAATAGCAGATATTATTATATTTATATTAATCAATCTATAGTCTAGGCTTAGACAAAAGGGAAAACATCCTTAATTACGAGCCGGTAAAGAATTAAGACACTCTTAATTATCTCTTTACCCCTCCTTTATGTTTACATTCGTTAAAGGGATCATAGTAATTCTCGCTAAGAGTTCAAGTTCAGTTTGCGAATAATGCAAAGATTAATATCTTGATTTCCAGTCCGCATCAAAAATGGTCTATATATATAGATAAATATCTTTTCCGAAACTGGATATTTATTTATTTTTCCACACAATAAGTCATTTCAAGATGTCGATGATTTTGAAATGCACTGCTTCAATTTATAATATAAAATATGTTTATATTAACTTCACAACTTAGTAAGTACTGCATCTACGTTCCTGGTCAGATCTTACTTTTGTGATACGTTTTTGAACATACTGAAAGTTTTCTCCGATTATACATTCGGTAAATAAACTTTCGAATAGTATTTATGCTTTTAAACATTCAGATTATTTGATAATTGTTGGAGATAATATATTATTCCGATATTTATATATCTATCTTCATTATTTATCTTTCTCATCTTACTTTTAAATTAGATTGACCTTCTCGCTACGTTCCAGGTTTAAATCTAGCTAACATTGTGGAACAGTCACTTTTTTATTTCCTAAACAATATTTTAACATTTTTCTCAGTATTCAGAGCATAACGACTTCATGAATACTTGGAAATAATTCAATTCTACGCTTGTTAAACTAAGCCTAAAACAAGCCCTAGTTTTTTAGAATGGATATTATCCTTCGATTCAGTTCATGAGATACATCCTTTTAGATCCCATTATCTCTATTTCAATCATACAAAATTCTAATGACTAAGTACTCCTTTTTTACGTACGAATACAGAATATCGAGTCACTGTTGCTGCATATTGGTTAAAGATTAAACAAATTTTATCTTAAACCTATATGACGTTAAATTAATTATTATCTCTTTCATATACATGTTTTTACCCTTCCGTCAGGGATCGCGGTAATAATATTATTACTCTCTATGGTTTACACATAGATCTCAAGAGTATATATATGTATTTTCTTCCTGAACTCATTTGCGAGTACGTAATTTGATATTTCAGGAATTACCAATTATGCAGACATAGATTTTATTCTATTAATATTCAATTCTAAAAATTTGATTGAATGTTTATCTATAAAATTTCCGGGCAGTAATTTTATAGAGAGTTATATGTTTAATAATTCCTTGCTTAATAAATAGTTATGCTTAACCTATTATTTATAGCGGGAATTTTGTTCAGTAGTATAATTTTTATTTAGTATTAATATATTTCTTACTATTCTTAAATATGCGTATAGAATAGTAATACTATCTCTTAACTTATAAATTAAGTGTTTTTTGAGATTATTAATCAGTATTATTGTATAATCTTTCTTCAGAGATTATCACACTATTACTTTTTCTCTGAGTCCTTCTCTTTTTATGAACATTTTGATTCGTATCAAAGTGGACTTTTTAACATTTCTTGATTTCCATGATTATTTACTCAGGAGTATTTTTCATGGCAATCTTCTGGTATAGAAAGATTCTGTCCAGCTTATTTATTATTGCTTAATCTTATCAATACGGTAAGATTTAGCCAAACTATGACCGTCATACAGTTTGCTGCGATCAACCTTATTCTTATCTCTCTTATTCTCTGTCAAACTCTTAAGTTATGATGTTGACAGTTTATTCTTTATTTTTTTTGTCAGGACATCAAACGCTTTTATATGTCTATGACAAAACTAATTATCAATGGTTTAGGTTGTTTTTTTTTCTTCCTAGCAGTTATATGCAAACTCTGTATTATTTTATTGCTTGACTAAAAATTCGTAATACAATTAGTCTAGCAATAGTTTTAACCATTATGTTTGTCTATACCTTTTTTCTTCTGATGGATAACTTAGTTATAGTTAAGTTAACTCCATCTACTTTTATTATCTCCCCTTCTTTAATTTGATCAAAGGGAGATAATTACATATTATGGTTATTTTAAGTCTGTGTCTGTTCATCGGAAACTGTCCTGTCGCTCCAATTAACAGAATCTAATTAGTTTATAATTCTAATAGCCTAGACTATTACAATTACATAGCTTCACATATCTAGAATTTTATCCAAAATATCTACATATGTCAGTTATCTATAGGAAACTCCACCGAGTAGACTTTTCCTTATTTATTCAAGACCCTACATAGACTACTTACAGTGTATGGTCTTGGCTTTTTGTTTTACAAATTTTGTTTTGAAAATATTTCTATATTCCTAGCTTACTTTGCGATGGAATATTTATGTTATGTCTCAATGACTCCCTTTTCTTTTTGAAGCCAATTGTTGTTTCCCAAAAAGAAAAAAAGAGGGGGGTGGGGGGGCCAATGTTAGGTCTCTGAGACATAAGAACTGGCTTCTTCTAGAGTCTACTAATATATATAAGGTTGTTAGATCATAACACCTTAAAGATATGCTATTTTGTGAATCTAGATCATTCTTTCTATTAAATATAGAATTAGAATGTATCTGATTCCTTTGAGTTTCATGAGTCTTAATCAGAAGTGGTGAGATATTATTGGTGTTAGAATTAGGAGAGCACCTCCCTCCTATTCTGCAAATTCTAGCACATTATCTATAGGTTAATGTATTATGAAGTTAAAATGAAGTTTTTTAAAAGTAAAACAAATTTTAACGAGTAATACTTAACCTATAGATAATCAATTATCTCCCTCCGCCCACCCTCGCTTATCTCTCCTAATTGTGTCTATTGTTTTACACATAAAAGAAACTGACACGTGGTCAATTGAGCGGGAAGAGTTACGTCACACAGTAACTGCCTAAGGGACCTTCTGGTTTAAGACTTTAATTAATGACTGAAAGGTCGTTTTTTCTGTGGAAGGTGTGAAAACAGAAGAGAATAGCACATTATCTATAGGTTAAGTATTACTCGTTAAAATATGTTTTACTTTTAAAAAACTTCATTTTCATGGATATATAATCAGGACATAACAACTGTTTAGATTTTGGTGACCTTGACCTAATTTTCACGGTCACAGTAGTAGAAAAACTGAAAATTCACGGTTGATGGATATCTGTTTTCTCTGTAAATATGGTTATTTGTTGAATTTTGTGGCGTTGTGGACCAATTGGATTACTTTCCTGTATGCCCAAAAGACACCTTTTCTCATTGCATGACTCATATTGTTAATATTTGGATGGACAAATATGAGTGAACAGGAAATGTGCAGTAAGGGGTTACAGTATCTGAACATACAGGGTGGTTACATTAAATACAGTAAATGTTCTAAAATTTCGAACACTTAATTCCATACTTTTTATGTCCCCGGTAGCGAAGCAGGGACATATTGTTTTTGCCATGTCTGTTGGTTCGTTGGTTTGTTGGTTGGACAACTTTAACAGTGGTCATAACTTTTGAACTGTTTGAGATTATAAAAAAAACAATTTGACCTCTGACCTTGACCTTGATCTGTGACCTACTTTAAAGAAAAAAATAACATTGGTCAGAACTTTTCAACCGTTTGAGATAGAGCCTTCATATTTGGCATGTTGGTTCCTTGTGACAAGGGCTTCCCACTGGTACAAAAAAAAAAAAAAATCACCTGTGACCTTGATCTTGACCTATGACCTACTTTAAAGAAAAAATGACCTCAGCCCTATAACTTTTGAACCATTTGAGATAGAGCCTTTATATTTGGCATCTCGTAGGTTCCTCATGACAAGGGCTTCCCACTTGTACAAAAAAATTTGACCTCTGACCTTGACCTCTGACCTACTTTAAAGAAAAAAATAACATTGGTCATATCTTTTGAACCGTTTCAGATAAAGCCTTCATATTTGGCATGTAGGTTCCTTGTGACAAGGGCTTCCCACTCATACAAAAAAAATTGACCTGTGACTTTGATCTTGACCTGTGACCTACTTTAAAGAAAAAATGACCTTGACCCAGGGACATTTCATGTTTCACAAACACATTTTGTTTGGCTTAAATGCTTTTTGTGTAGTTATTTCTTAAAATACTTAGTGCAATGGCAAATAGTGTAGACCCAGATCAGACTGGAGCAGTCTGATCTGGGTCTGCACTATTTGCCTGTGCCATTTTATTGGCAACTTTAGTGTACGAAATTTTTGGACATTTATCATAGTAACCTATCCAGCCTAGAGGCTTGCAGCAGTTTTAGGACACTTACAGATAAAAGCAATATTCAGATATATGGTTTTCTTCATCTACAATCATTAAATATACATCTATGCAGTTTCAGGATTTAAACACCTGATTGAATCGTTTTCTGCTTTTTCCCACAGATATTCAGGCTCATTTTGGTGTACACTGGTTGCATATGAATATGTGTACAGTAAATGTCTTAAAATTTCAGACACTTTATTCCACGCTTTTTTTGGCTTAAATTTTGCTCTTTTGTGCAGCTGACTCTTAAAATGCTTGGTGGAATGTCAAACAGTGTAGACCTTGGGTCTGCACTGTTTGCATATGCCATTTTGTCAGACACTTACGTGTTTGAAATTTTGGACATTTACCGTATATGTACCATAGCCTTGTAATTTGCACCACAAAACCATGCCTATATAATTTTGACCCCCTTAAACCCCACTTTTATATAGTAAAACTGGGGTTTACAAGGGTATACATTATTTTTCTTATTTAGATAGTGGGTACTTGTTAGAACTGCCTCACTGAGGTGGTTCTAAGGAGTACCCACAATCTATGTTTTGAGCAGAAATACAGACAAACCTGTCTTAAGCAAGTACCTGTGGGAAAGCTAAAAATTGTGCTTGCTTAATACAGGTAGATTTCCACTTATTTGCCTTTAATGGGATCTGAAATATTGGCCTTTAAAGACAGGTGATTGCTTAATACAGGTGGCCTTTAGGACAGGTTTGATACGAAAAATATCGGAGGTTTTTATTTGAAAATTTTCAGTTTTTGCAGGTGAAATTTTCTATTTATTTGTTTGAATAGGAGTGTTTTCGTAATGGGAGTATTTATGTGATTAATGATTGCTGGAACAATCCTTTGTTTTATTGATTTAAGGCTATTGAATTTCAGGCTCTGATCTACAAGGAATTCTTCTCTGAAGGTGATATGGAAAAGGCACAAGGAAAGAGACCACCTTCTAGTTTTGACAGAGAGAGGGTTGAAATTCCCACCCACCAGATCAGCTTTGTTGATAAAGTGGCCATGCCAGTCTACAGGTATGTACCATATTCATATCCCCAGGTAAGAAGATGTATCTAATGATCTGAAGGCCCAGGAATTATATTTTTCTTATTTCTCAACAAAAACACACCTTGTGGTTACTCTGTGAGGTGCTTCTAATGAGTACCCTCAACATATATTTTCATGGAGAAATAAGAAAAAAGAAAGAATAATTTTTTGATAAAAAACGAGAAAAAAAAAAACTTATCTGGAGCTATATTTGAATGCTGAGGACTCAAAACAATGAAAAGTGAATGATGGGCCAGCTGGTCTGGGTCTTAACTATTTGCATGTGGTATTTTGCAAGTTTTTCTGTGTTGTGGCTAAGACAGTTTTCCTGTTGTCACACTATATTTGCCCCAAGTATTTTCATAGCCATACGTAAGGAAACAGTGCAGATCCAGTTCAAACTGCTCCTAATTTTTGTCGTTCTACAAACACTTTGTATGCACATCAGTAGGTAGTCAAGTCAACATGTTCAAGTTTTAGGATATGCATATTGAAGGTGTTAAAGTACCTAATCAGTAGTTTAGTAATAAAAAGACTTAAATACCATAATAACCATACATGTAAGTATAGATACACCACAACCTCTTTATAACACTATTGTTGGGGTCCATAGCATAAACTGTGTTACTTAAACAACTGTGTTATAGCCAAACAAAAATGTATAGATTATATTGAAAAATGACCATTTATGGTCATTTTTCAATATAATCTATGCATTTTTTTTATCCATCTTTGAACCATGTTATATCCAAAACCGTGTTTTAACGAACCGTGTTATAAAGAGGTTGAAATATATAGACAAGACTGAGAAAACAGTCTAGGCCCTGATCAGATGCTGCAAAACAAAGTGTCTGATCAATGTCTACACTGTTTTTCACTCATCCATTAGTTTTTATACACATCAATAGGTAGGCAAAGGGACTTCATTAACCCATTTATACCTAAGTCCTGCAAAAGGGACATTGGCTAACAGTGTAGATCCAGATCACATGCCATGTTCTCAGAATGCAGCCTCTGATCAGGGTCTACACTATTTGCATTAAGTACAGAAATTTCTATAAAAATATGGTAAAAATAAAAACTAAAAAGACACCCCTTATACTGGAAATGGACTGGTCCGAAGAGTAAGGGTAGAAGAGTCCATTTGGCATAAATGGGTAAAAATTTTAGAATAAGTTTCATAGTTATAGTGTCCCAATATTTAGGGAAATTATGGTATTCTAGGGTTGTTGCACTGATATTGGTGAAAATTTTCCAGAATTGGGATATCAAAGACCGCGAGCAACCTTTGATATCCCAACAAGGAGCAATGTTCACCCATATCAGTGCAATAACCCTTTTATCATATAGCTATAGATTTTTGGTCTCATTTTCAGTTCTTTGTAGCATAAAAAAAGTCAATTTGTATTATCTAAAATTCAAAGCCTGCACAAATGTCGGACAAATTTGGTGTGTTGTCATTGTGACGATAACATTCGAAGACATCCGTGTAAGCATTCAGTATCAAGTATGTGTGCTGATACGAAGTGATGACCGCATGATTGTTCCCCAGATTTAATTACATATTTTATAATCATTCAATATTTATAGTTGTATACCTTATATTTCAGGCTGTTAGCCGATATCTTCTCTCCCGCCCAGGAACTTGTAGAAGCCGTGGAAGATAACAAAGCTCACTGGGAGAAAATTTCAAATTTAATAAAACTGAAGAAAGGAGGAAGTTGTGCTAAGATGACATTTGAAGAGGTTCTTGCTATAGAACACCAGACAGTGGATGAAGGGGAGATAAATCATAATGAACTGAATTCAGAAAATGGACAGGGTGTTCCGAGTTAGTGATAGAATGGATGAAACACTGTGAATATATACATACCTACATACACTCCCTACCTGAACATATACACAGGAACCTCTTTATAACACTTTTCATTATAGCATAGTTTTGAATAGAACACAATTTGAAAATAGACCCCAAAAAGGTTGCATCCAAGCAAAAATATATAAATTATGTAGAAAAATGACCATAATTGATCATTTTTCTATATAATATTTGTGATTTTGTTAAGAATGTATAGATTAGATAGAAAAATGACTAACAGAAATGCATAGATAGAAAAATGACCATTTATGGTGATTTTTCTATATAATCTATACATTTAAACTGCATGTGTAGATTATATAGAAAAATGACAAACAAAAATGCATAGATTAAATAGAAAATTATTTTCTATATAGTCTAAATGTGTTTGTCATTTTTCTATATAAACTTTACATTTTTATTTGGATACAATAATGTTAGCTAGCTTGCATGTTCTTTGTTTTGGTTTCTAGAAATAGCGTAATAAAGAGGTTTTTGTGTACTTATTTGATGCACAATGCAAAAAAGGGCCCTTATGCTATCTGTGAACAGCAAAAGCCCAAACTAACCTTAACATCCACTTGACCTGTTCAGGGCCTTCTCTGTTCATTGATGTATTCTACTGTATCCAATGATTTTTAAAGCTGGCAGCATAGCTGCCGATCAGACTAAATGTGCAGGCTGATTTAGCTTATAGGATAAGGGCTCTTTTCTTTCAGTACACTTCATTTGTAAAGCAGCATTGATGGAAGCAATAGATCTGTCATATTTACCATAAATATTCTGACAGTGTGTACAGTGAAGACCCGGATGAAACTACTTCTAAAGGAGCAGTTTGATAAGAGTCTGTAATTTTACAGTTCAGACAGTATTTTTAGACGTTTTAGATACATTAAGTTTCAAATAAATAGAAGGTCCATAAAAAGGGTTGACGTATCTAGAGCAGTTTTTTAGAAGGAGTATTTGGTGATAATTCTGGGATAATTTTCTCCAGTTCTTCATAAAAATGTATGTTGTGGGTACTCATTAGAAGTGCCTTGCTGAGGCGCTTCTAATGAGTACCCACATTTTTATGGAGAAATCAGAAAAATTATCCCAGAATTATCACCAAAATCTCCTCCTCAACAGTTCCTCTGCATACATTAAATGCTTGAATCAACTCAGAAAGGAATAATTATGTCCGAATATTTACCATATTTATCCTATGTATTGGAACAGACCTGAATTATCAGTGTACATCCAGGTCAGTGCAGAATGCCACATCTGATCAAGGTCTGCATGGTACCACTCATTCAGCAGTTTGTAGACACATCAGCAGTTAGTAAATATGAAGATATAGGACAAGTATAGTAAGGAGTAAAGGTGTCCAAATATTTAACCCATTTTAAACTGAATGAACACCCCAACACTATATATTGGAACAGTCCAATTTCAATTTTAGGTATGTCAGGCTATGAGGTTTAGATATTCCAAAAGAAAAATGGCTAAACTATCTACAAACAGTGGTGACCCTGATCAGATGCCGCATTCTGTGGCATCTGGTCTGGGTCTGCACTGTTTGCCAATTACCCTTTTAGGGACATTCAGACTACAGTGGGTTAAGAGTAAATATCTCTAAGTGCTGTTACAGTATGCAGTTGATGATTTCTTAATTTTTCACAGAAAATGGGGTATGATTTTCATACAGATTGTCTCTGAAGTAGGCAATTTTCATAAAATGTCAAATAGAGTTTTCTGTAAAAAATAAGAAAACTCAGTATTTTGCCTGCTGATTGTGTCCAGAGAGTGCTTAAAGTTAAAAATTGATATCTCAAAATATTTTGCATATGCTCATGTCAAAGTAAATCACACAACTGCTTTGTTTGACTCATTTCTTCATAAAATGTTACCATAATTACTCTTAATTATTCAGTCAGCTCTAGATAAGGTGTTTTTTTTTGGTGTGTGTTTTCTGCCTAAAAAACTTGAAACATACGATGTGGGTACTCAATAGAAGCACTTTGTTGAGGTGCTTTTAATGAGTAGCCACTGCACATGTTTTCATGGTGAAATAAGAAAAATATTTATCTGTATACTTTTATCTGAGCCAGCGCATGACAAAACTAACAAAATGGCATGTGGGCCCAGCAAAGACTCAGATCAGCCTGGGCATCTGCCCAATCTGATCAGAGTCTTTGCTGTCTGCATGAAGAAAGCTTGGGTCTTAGCTACCCATTGAGAGAACAGCTAAGACTCTGATCAGACTGGTCGAATGCCCAGGCTGATCTTAGTCTTTGCTGGGCGCACATGCCATTTTGTTGGTTTTGTCGTGCGTTGGCTCAACTAGAAAAAAAAACAACAAAAAAACAGACACCTTATCTGCTTACCATACTTGTCCTGAAATTTGACCAACTCCATTATACTGTCTGGTGATGTATCTTAACTTTTCTCTTGCTCAACACGACATGCCCTGTCTTAGCAAACAGTGTAGATCCAGATCAGTTGGCTTCTTCAGAAACCAACTCATCTGGATCTGCACTGTTTTTCATTGAATATGTGAATTTCTATCAAAAACCCAGATCAAGTAATCTGATTGGCTGGAAATTAGAAGTGGGCATGGCATCTTAATTTATTCAGCATGACAAGGGTTAAATATTGCTGGCAGAATGACAAACAGTGTAGACCTTGATCGGTGTGTTCCATTTAGCTCTGCGTCTGTGCTGTTTTTTTAGGCAGAATTGTCTGACGGTTGATATTTAAGTAAGTATTGTATATTTTGGGATATCAGAAGTTTCTTTCTTTGAGATCTCAGAAATGATGTTTACATAGAGTAATAAAAAGATTTGATCAAGCACATGACAAAACAAACAAAAAGACTTGTGCTACCAGTGAAGACTCAGATCAGCCTGTGCATCTGCACAGTCTGATCAGTCTTTGCTGATTGCATGTGCTTTCTACAGCCTTTGAGATCTCAGAAATGATGTTTAGGCAGTGCTTGCACTACCTGTCAAAATTCCGAAGTCCTGGGACTTAGTATCTTATTTATCTGGAAGTCCAGCTAATCAGTTTTTTTTATTCACTTCCAAAAATTCAACCAAAATATTCTTAAATTCTCATCTATTTTCTAGCTAAATAATACATAAATTCATTCATAATACTGTTTAAAATGGTGGGATATGTTTAAAAGTTGGAGTCCCAGACTTCCTGGCATTGATTTTTGGAAGTCCCTGGCTAATTTTGGGGTATCTCTGACCCCCAGACTTCCCTTAATGCAAGCACTGTTTAGGTAGAGTAATAAAAATGTTTGTACACCACAACCTCTTTATAACACTATTGCTGGGGTCCATACCATAAACCATGTTAGTTAAACAACCGTGTTATATCCAAACAAAAATGTATAGATTATATTGAAAAATGACCATTTATGGTCATTTTTCAATATAATCTATACATTTTTGGGATCCATCTTTGAACCGTGTTATATACAAAACCGTGTTATAACGAACCGTGTTATAAAGAGGTTGTAGTATATATGAGTAGGAGCAAAGCATTTCCTACAAGATTGCATGTGTCCCCTGCGAAGACTGATCAAACTGCACAGATGCCCAGACTGACCAGTGTCTTCGCTGTCTACCTGAAGACACTCGATCCTTGGCAATCCACAGAATGCACTGCCAAAACTGATCAGACTGTGTATGAGCAGGTTGATCTGAGTCTTTGCTGGGTGCACATGCAATCTTGTAGGAAATGCTGTTCCCCAGCTTACATTATCTCTGAACTTGTACACACTATGGAACCATGTAGTCATATATCATATATGTCTTTTACAGTAACAGACACAAAAAAAAGAAAACCACAAATATTTCACACCACAATATCTTTATAATCTTATTTATTTATTTATATTTTTTGTCAGTAATTTAGGCATTGTGTAACAATTTTTCCATCAGATACTTTCATGGATAATTTTAGCTTTGTAATGCAAACAAAACAAAAAAAATAAATAAAATAATGCCATGACCCAGATCAGCATGCGGATGTTTGTAATTTGATGAAAGCTTAACTCTAGTCCTGCTGAATCAGGATATGCCCTGTCATTGCAAACAGTGTAGATTCAGATCAGTTGGCTTCTGTTTGTCATACAGTATGTGAATGTATATCAACAACCTGGATCAAGTAATCTGATTGGCAAAAGTAGAAGGGGGTGTGGCATCTTAATTTATTTGGCATGACAAGGGTTAAGAGGATTGGATAAACTTGATAGATTTTCAGCCATTTTTACAAGGGAGACAACTTTTGTTACTTCCTGTTTTCTTTTTTGCACACCAAGCACGTTCTGAAAAGGGAGCAAATTCTTTCCAGTTAGAGTAGAACCCTTTTCAGAAGAGAGGGCAAAATGATTTTGACAGTTTCCTCCCCTGAAAGTATATCACATTTATAGAGGGTTTGGATGCTATGGCATTTCCTTCCGAAATAGTGGAGACCAGCATGTGTGATCTGGGCCGTTATGGCTCTATTCAAGTGTTAGAGTACACTTCAAGTGGGATACCACTCTGTCCGAGGTTATTGCCTCCCTTCTCAAAGGGAGACAACTCCAGCAGAAGAGAATTTGCTAGATTGATTAATGAATCTTCTCAAATTTGGCTACTCCTAAAGTAAAGCAGTCAACTCTCATTATCTCAAACTCCAAGGGACTGGACTTTTTGTTTAGACAGCAGTAGCTTGAGATTATATGATTCAAATGTAAGAAAAAATATAGCAGATGAAATCAGTATTGCCTTTTATTTAGTTTGAATTAAGCAGAAGTTTGAGTTATTAGTGTTTGAGATAATGAGAGTCAGTTGCATTTGCTCTTAAAGGGGGAGCAAATTCTTTCCTTTGAAGAGAAAGTCATATACTTTCAGTCTGAGTAGTCTCCCTTGTATTTTACTTTAACTCTTTGCATGCTGGGTAATTTTGCACGCTTTTGTGTCGTCTGGATTTTTTTTTTAGAATAAACTATTTAAAAAAAACATTCAGGAATACCATCAGAGTGTCAAACTGTTTGGATCCTGATTAGGCCCGACGTTTCGTCGGGCCTGATCTGGATCCAAACTTTGCAAAAGTTATCAGCAGACGACAGAAGTCGCCTCTAGTGGGGAAAGAGTGCACTTTTTTAGCTTGTGATTTCTCATTTATATAAATTTTACTTGCTATCAGAATGTGCCATAACGTGGATTGTCAAGCTGAAAGTTGATGAGAAGACAAGAAAAAGGTCTCACCCAGTAGCAAATTTATCATAGTCTGTTGTAAAAAAAAAAGATTTTGATTAAATTTTATGAAAATCAACAAGTTTTTTATGATTGTTTGTTGGGTTTCTTTTCTCACACACACACAAAAAAAAAAAAAAAAAAAAAAAGACAGCAAGTAAATGACTTCATAAACTTATGTCACATGAAAAATAAAGGCAACATAAAAATTAAACTAATGCAAATATATGATATATAACGTGCAAAAAAGGTCCTTAAGTTATTATGTATGTAAACAGTGCAGGTTTCGTTTAGCCTGCATAGCCAAACAGTGTGATCAGTGCCTTCTCTGCTGATTTATCCTACAGTTATTCTGTAAGGGGCCAGCTTAGGTGGCTCAGTTGGATGCGCTTACGACTGGTGATCAGGAGGTTGCAGGTTCAATCCTGGTGGTGGGCAACATACTTTCGTGGAGATTGATCATGAAATATTTTCTAAGGTCATTCTCTCCCTTCCGCTGATTCAAGAAGGGCAGTCGTCATTTTCTGGCAAAAGAATGTGCACAATACTGGTTAACCCCTTAGAGGACTAAGCCCGCCCATTAAACGTGTGATTAGGTAAACTGACCGTGCTCAATATGACCCCATTGGGTTGACTGGGCTGTAAAACCTCAACACAAACAAACAATTCTATAAATGAAGACAAAAGGCCCTGATCAGACTGCATGGGTACACTGGCTGATCTGGACTTCTGCTGACCACACATGGTATAAGAACCCTTTTCTTGAGTTATAGATCACAAACAGTATGCTCTGCATTGTGGGAAAAAGGCTTTTATGCCATATGCAAAACACAGTCAAGCTGGAGATTCTCTGTTCATCAACATATACTGCACTATTCATTGATTCTGTAAGCGGACAATGAATGCCCTGATCAGCCTGCACATTTGCAAATTGTATAAGGGCCCTTTTCTTGCGTTGCACATCATATCTGAGCTACAATGTCAGAACATGTACTCCCAGTGAAGACTCAAATCTCAATCTGATCAGAGTCTTTATTGTCTGCACGAAGAAACCTTTGCATCCTTGGCTCTCAAAAATGCACACAGTGTTCAAAATGCTTTGTCTTGCAAAGAACTGATCCATTTTTTTTTAAATTGTACTTTATTCAACAAAAGCATTCAGACAGACAGACTTTAGCAAACAGTGTAAGCATTGACAGGTAGTAAATAGACATCCAAATTTTGGTTCCAGTATGGTAAACTGAGGTGTCCCATTATTAAGGGTAAATTCGATATGACGTCTAATGGCCAAGTTTTCATGAAATTTATACCAAAAACTGCTTTAGTCCAAGATCTTGTTTTGTCCATACATGTTTCTCAAGTGAGAAGAACAAAATGAATTGTGTTGTTTGCTTCTGTATTGTTATAACTATGTTTGCAAGTTATTGGCGAAGTTATCGAACACTGCAATAAACCTATATGTTTTGTTTCTCTTGGTTGGCTGTGTGTCTATTTAAAAAAAAAAACAAAAAAAAAAAAAAAAAACAGAACATGACATCAAGGTTAATGGCTGTCTTCTTTTTCAATTTTTTTTTTTTTTTTTAGACAGTTTTAATGTAAATGAGTCAGTATGAAATTTTATGTCAGTTTCAAAGCTGGATCATGTTTATCTGTCTGCCTATCCAACAATAATAAATGGGGACGGCTTTAAGGGGGCATAGATTCACTTTGAAAGGAGGAGGCTTTGTCAGAATTATTTTTGTTTCCCTTCTGAAAAGGATTGACTCAAAAGGTAAAAATACTGCTTCCCATGAGAATGAATTCTTTGCTTTTCGAGAAGACCTCTTTTCAGAAGGGACTGGCATGCAGGTAAGCAAACAGGAAGTCACAAAAGTTGTCTCCCTTGTTAAAACAAATGGTGGAAAAATCTGCGAAGTGTATCCAGTCCCCTTTAAATGGTACAGGAAACCAGCATACATGCTGAGAATCACTTACCTTGGTAATTACAGTATTCGACCTTATTACCGCACAGACCCCTACAAGCGCATAGTCAAGCAATTTCTTAGTCTTCAGATTACATATCATGTACTTTTATTTATTGCTTTATAAAAGCTTATGTTGTTGGTACTCATTTGAATTGCCTCGACTTAAATGAGTACCAACAATGTATGCTTTCATAAAGAAAACCAAAAAAAAAATCGCATCAACATCATTAAATACGCCCTCATTCAGTTCCCTGCTTATCTTGTAAGTTTGTCCTTATTAGGTAGATATTTTACTACGCGTTTTACTAGTAATTTCGAAGAACTTTAGCGCACGGTGCGGGAATTAGTTTGAATACAGTAACTCAGCACTTTTTGTCGCACTTAGGTTAGCATGGATGACATAGGCAGGCAAGTTTCTGTCAATTCGTTCGTCCATGTACTTGCATTCACTGTAGTATCTACCCTAGCACCTACCCTAGCCCTACCCTAGCATCTGCCCTAAATCCTGAATGAAGTCTACAAATTTTACTTGTAGTTTCACTTTACTGATTTTTTATTTCACAATTTAGTACACAGATGCGACATAAACTCCAATAAAGTTCTTTTTTTTTTTCCCCTATGATCAATATTGTATCTTCAACCACAGGAAAAGGCTAGTGACCTTTAAGAATTCTTCACCGATTTTCTGAAGTGGACTCATCCATCATTGAATTTTGACTTGTCCACTGATGCAAATATGGGTTTCAGTCTAGAATCAAAAACAAAATTGCAAATCGTATAGATCCTGATGAGACGGCTCATGAAGAGCCATCTTCTCCAGATCTACACTGTTTGCAAAGTATCTGTTTTAGTCTGCCGGACTGATAGGGTTAAGCCAATGCTTTGGGTCGCTTGGCCACCAAGGCCTACCTCATGTAATCAGCTGCCAAATCCTACTTGGAAAATTTGAAAAATAGCAATACACAAATCAAACTTTCAATTTGTTACAGGTAATATTATGTGTATGTTTTATAATTATTTAAATTTTCTATGGCAATAAAATTGATCATTCATTATTTTACCCTTTAAATGCCAAGCGAAATTTGTAGCAGATGACATTCTATTTTTTTTTTTTTTTTTTTATTTTTCAGAGAAAATAAGTCTTGACATTTTATGTGAATCATCTGCTTGGCAAATGAATCACATAATATGTCAAGATTTATTTTCATTTTTATTTATTTATTTTTTTTTTTAAATAAAAAAAAAAAATTCAAAATTTTGTCTGCTGCAGTTGTAATTGGACCTTTAACGGTTAAATAACTGTTGAGCATGGTCAAAGCATTGCTCTAGAAAAGGCACATTTTCATTGAGAAAGCATTGATATTTTTCATACTGCTCAATGAAAGCATTTGTTTCGGGTAGTGATTAGAAGCACAACATGTATTTTCATGGAGAAATAAGAAATATTAATCTTGTTGCTCCTCTTAACTAGTGTTATGGTAAATGTCCTAAAATTTCGTACACCAAAGTTATTGACAAATTTGCTGTCAGATGCAAACAGTGCAGACCCAGATCAGACTGCTCCTGAAGGAGCAGTCTGATCTGGGTCTACACTGTTTGCTATTCCACTAAGTATTTTAAGAACCATCTGCATTAAAAGCAAAAGTTAGACAAAAAAAATGTGGAATAATATGTTAGAAATTTTAAGACATTTACCATATATACATGTAAATGACAATGTCAGGGTCATGTGGAAACTTTGAGGGCGCAATTCATCTTTGGCATCCAGTAGTCAGATCAGAGTTCATCCTTTTTGCGCACATTGACTGAACTGCAAAATCTAAATGAGCTATATTGGTAGAGGAATGTGTCTTTATCACGTTTACTTACAACAGGGGCCCAGATCAGCTTTTATATGCAAGAAGTTGCCCAGAACCTTGGTGGTTTATGACTGTAATCAACAGACCCAGACTGAGTGGATGGACAGGCTGATCTGGGTTTTGTCATAAATATGTGCCAGTTCAGGACAAAAGCTACAATAAGACATGCGACTGGTGAAGACTCAGATCAGCTTGCATATCTGTGCAGCCTGATCAGAATCTTTGCTGATGGCATGTGCTATCTATAACCTCCAGGCTATTCAAAGAGGAATGAACAAGAACTCTTGCCATACTGGATGGATGTACAGGCTGATCTGAGTCTTTGCTGGTCACGCAGGTCATATTGTAGTAGCACTGAGTCCCTTTCCTCAGATGTGGCTGAGACATGGGTCCAGAGAAGGTGCTTTTTTTCAGCCAAAAAGTATTGGTATTTTTTGTATGTCTCCACAAAAACCTATCTTCTAAGTATGCATTAATGAATGCCTCAATGAGGCACTTCTAATGAGTACTCACATAGGTTTTTGTGGAGAATAAGAAAAATCAATATCTGATATCAACTCTTATCCAGAGCTGTACTAAAATTATGAACAGTGAAAGCTGTGTCCTATTTGCTGAGGCCATTAGTATGGGCCTTTATTGTTTGCGTATGACATGATATGCAGTATGGAAAAAGGCCCTTATGCAGATTAAAATGCCCAGGGCCCATTTGTTTGAAACTAACAATGTCGCTAATTAACGTATCGTTAAACTTTCGGTCATTAAATATGGCATATATGCTAATATTTTTGCTGAAAAAATGTGAGTAGCTTTTGCATTTGCAAAAGCTACTCACATGTTTTCAGCAAAAAAACCTATGAATTAGATATTGTACTTACTAGAACACTTAACATTTTGACCACTAACAAGCTCGTTAAGCTAACAATGCTTTGAACAACTGAGCTCAGATCAGTATGCTCATCTGCGCAGTCTGATAGTGACTTGTGTTGCAAAACATTCTTTCAAAACATACCGTAATAACCTTAATATTGGGATGCACAAGCCTGAGGAAGGAGTGTATACCCAGATCAGATGCTTCAGAATGCAGCATCTGATCAGGATCTTCACTGTTTGCTACTCATCCAGCACTATTATAGACAAATCAACAGGTAGTAAAATAGACTTTTTCCAAATATTACAACAAGTATGGTAATGAGTTCAGGTGTCCCGGTACTTAGGGTAAATACATGTACAGTAAATGGATCTGTCCAACTTCTAATATAGAAGCGTCCACTGGTCGTAACTGCATTACCGTATTTACCTTAAGTATTCACACACCTTAACTCTTTACCATACTTGTTCTAAAGTTTGAACAATTTACTACCTCTTGGTGTGTCATAAATTTGCTGGATTACTGGCAAACAGAGTAGACGCGGATGAGACGCCGCATTCTGCGGCATTTCATCTTGGTCTTTACTCTTTGCTCAGGCCTGCCTACCCAAATACTTACGGTAAATACAGTATCGCGATCTATGAAAGATTCTGTAAAAAGAGCAGCAAAGGCTCTGATTACACAGAGCAGTTTTATTGGTTGAAGGAAAAGTTTACACTTCATTTAAGTACAGAGCAGGAATTCGCCAGATCTATTTTCCTTCCACAGTCTCAAAAAGATTGTCATATTTAGTAACATTTATAAAATTTTGATGACAAAGTTGGAATTATAAGGAATGAATTATTAATTTTGTGGCTTTTACCAATGTGTAAATTCCCACAAATCACTCACAAACATACCATATAGCCCTTTGGGCTTTAATCTTTTTGTGCGTGATTCACTGGAGTTTACACATGGATAAAATCCTCATAAATAAATTTCATTCCTATAATGTTGCAGCTTCATTCTTTATATGTTCCGACACATAAATTATGTCTCACTTTATATAAATTATGTCCATGTAAATTTTTAAATCATATTAATTATGCCCGTATTTGGCTCATTATGTCAGTATCAGACTTAGTCAGACAGTATGTCATATTTATTATGTGTACACATGATTCATTATGTCTTCATCAGACTCATTATGTCTATATCAGACATTTTGTCTATATCAGACATTTTGTCTACATCAGACTATGTCTATAACAGACTATTTGTCTGTATGAGACTGTCTATAATCAGACTTTTTGTCTATATCCAACTCATTATATCTTCACCAAACTCATTATGTCTATAGCGGATGCGTATCATTTTCTTTGCAAATTCAACCATGTACAGTTTATGAATTGCTGACTTGTAAATAATAGTTCCTAATGTTTTTGTCAATGAAATAATATGATGCTAAGTGCAAGAACAGGGCTGTTAGATCAGCTTGTTCACTCACACAGTCTGAACAGGGTCTTTGTTGCTCTGGATACTGTAAAATGTATGGACAAACAGAGGAGAATAACCTGATCAGGCCCCGCGGTTATAAAACTTTTTTCATGCTCAACTCAGCTGAGCATGAAAATTGCCCTGCTAATACATTTCAAATTTCTAATAATTGCAAATTCTTTCTTGCTAAACCGAGCTGAGCATGAAAATTTCTCTGCTAATAAATATGAAAATGCCAACCATTTTCATATGTATTAGCAGAGAAATTTCATGCTCTGACAGCTGAGTTGAGCATGAAAAATGTTTTATAACCTCGGGACCAGACTGTGTAGATGTGCAGGTCGATGCATATGGCATAAGGGTCCTTTTCTTGTATTGCGCACAAATGTAAGGGCCGCATCAGGAGAAAAAGGCTGAATCAGTTTTGTTGAATCAATCTTTCAGAGTGCATGCCTGGTCCCTCAGCGAGGCCACATATCTACTTACTTGGCTGAAATTTCCTCGGCCTACTGCTTACATGAGTGAGCAGCATAGGGTCTGGCGAGACTGGGCGGAAGCACAGGCTCGCCAGAACCTTTGCTGTTTGCATATGCTACAACTGCTCTTTTCTCACGACAAAGCTCAAAACATATTCATACTGTAAAGTCTGGGTAGAAGGCTACTCCAGGAAACTCAAAAACTGTATCATTACAAAAAAAAAAATTGTAAAAGAGAATATGAACCAGGCCATAAGAAAGAGGGTCTTTAGGGTATATGGGAACAGTAAAGATCCAGATTAGCCAGTGACGACATAAAGTCTGGTCAGGGGCTTTTTTATATGTCGGTATATTCTATAGTCCCCAATAATTCTGTAAGCGGACGGTGAAGGCTCTGATCAGACCGCATGAATGCACAGACTGATTAGGCCTTCCCTGTCTGCAAATGTTCTGAAGGCCCCTTTTCCTATGGCTTGGCTCATACATATGGTTAAATGTAGGCTGCCAGTGAGGGCCCAGATCAGCGTGTGTATCTATATAGTCTGATCATGATCTTCACCATACATTGGATAGTGAAGCATAGCTCCAGTTAGGGCTTTTTTTTTTTTCATCCAAAAAGAGCTGATACACCACAACCTTTTTATAACACTATTGTTGGGGTCCATAGCATAATCTGTGTTAGTTAAACAACCTTGTTATATCCAAACAAAAATGTATAGATTATGCGGGCCCCCGTAGCCTAGTGGATAAGAGAGTTGACTCTTAATCCATTAGGTTTCTCACCGCTGTGGTTTGAGCTTCGCTCGGGTCATATGTGGGAAAGCCAAGTTCTGCTTACGGATGGTCAAGTGGTTTTTCTCCGGGTTCTCCGGTTTTCGCCCACCTTCGATGAACGATCGGCTCGATATAAGTGAAATATTCTTGAAAGGGCCGTAAAACCCAAATCAAAAAAAAAAAATGTATAGATTATATTGAAAAATGACCATAAATGGTCATTTTTCAATATAATCTATACATTTTTGGGGATCCATCTTTGAACCGTGTTATATCAAAACCGTGTTATAACGAACCATGTTATAAAGAGGTTAATGTGTATTTTTCTTATTACTCCATGGTAACATATGTTGTGGGTGGGGAACAGACAATAGCCCTCTAGGACAGTAGCCCACTGGACAATAGCCCACTGCTAAATTTGACAGGGTGGACAACAGCCCACTGCTGATCAAACTGTAAATAGGAATTGGCAACACAAGGGTGAAGGAACTTTTGGAGAACTGTGTACAGCTGTATTGACAAATGTACTAATATGAGTGATTGGTTTGCATAGATGTTTGTAATGAATTTTGATTTTTTTTTTTTTTTTAGAAAGCATTGTATAGACATTTTATAAAACTGAAATTGATAACTGATGTAATAAACATGCTGACCAATCGGATTTGTTATGAAATTCTGTTTTTACTCATGTATACCCTGTGTCTTTAAAACATGAGGAAAAAGTATAGAGCTGGTTCTAAATCCTTTGGATCTGGATCTGGTATTTGTTTAAACAGAAATTTCAGAATTAAAAATATATAGTCTACACTGTTTACTTATGAATACATATTTTAAACTCATTACATACTCAATTTCTTAATGAAATGCATAATTATGCATATAAGTGGGCTATCGTCCCAGTGGGCTGTTGTCCTAATGGGCTATTGTCCAGTGGGAGATTGTCTAGTGGGCTAATATCCTACACTCGTTATGGGTACTTATTAGAAGTGACTCAGAGGTGCTTCTACTGAGTTACCACAACAGAAATAAGAAAGTGTTTTACTGATATGTACATTTTAGCTTGATATGGCCCATGTGATCTTGTTGTAAGTGGAGTTGATTGTACTTTAAACATCTGGGCCCATTTATTCAAAGCATCGTTAGCTTAAAAAGCTCATTAATGACAAACTTGTTAACTGTTGTAACTAAGGTATTTTCAAATGCATTGATATTTTTGCTGCAAAAATGTGAGTAGCTTTTGCAATGCAAAAGCTACTCACATTTTTTCAACAAAAATATTGTATTTGCCATATTTCAAGATAGAAATTTTAACGTTACATTAACTAACAAATTTGTTAAGCTTTGAACAACCGGGCCCTGTTAGAAAGGACTTTTTCTTAAGTTTATTCCTGTAAAACTGAATACCGTACTAACTCTGAATATTGGGAAACTTAAATGCATACCATACTTGTCCCTAAATTTGAACAAAGCAGTTTTACAATCTGTTGTTGTGTCAAAATACTGCTGGACTAAGTGGCAAACAACAGAGACCTTGTTCTATGGCATCTGATCTGGGCCTACATTGTTTGATCAAGCATGTCTGTGCAAATACTTAGATTTATTAGTGTTTTTATTATAATTATCATTATTTTGGAGACAGCATTTACCATAGTATTGAGATAAAAGCACACAGGGCTGAGCAAATGTTGCAGACTTAGATCAGACTCCACAGAATGCTATGTCTGATCTGGGTCTGCACTGTTTGCCACTTCATCCAGCAGTATTTTAGACACAGCAGCAGGAAGTCAAAAGAACTTGTTCAAAATTTAGGACAGCACCGTAAGAAGTTAAATGTCCAAATAATTAGAATAAATATGATAAAACATACCTTTCCTAGTTTTCTATGAATTCAGGCATTGTGAAATCTGATTAGAAATGTTCTGCAAGGTTTTACTAAAAATATCTCTGCAACAAACCATGACATGGAAGAAGAGTTTGTTAAAGCATATTTGAGCAGGAAAGAATCCAGATCAGTATGCAGGTCTGATTGTCTGATCATGATGTTTATCCCATACTCCCATTAAGCATCTCTGATTATGGTAAAATTGTAATGACAAACAACAGTGATCCTGATCTGACATGCACAATTGGTATGGTTTTCCTGTGTAACTACCCTAATAACCCTAAGTATTGGGACAGATAGTCCTTTGCAAATGGTGTAGACCCAGATCAGACACCACATTTTTTTTTTTTTTTTTTTTTTTTTTTTGGTTATATTCCAGCCATGTCACTCCGAATCCTGTCTTTGGTCACATGCAAAAAAAAAAAAACAACATGTCTTGTTCAGACTACACACATATGGGTCTGGTCAGAGCATGCAGAGTTCACTTTTAAAGATCTATTACAGCAAGTGTTGCCTTGACAGATTGTGCTTGCTTAAACTGCTGTGTGCAAAGTGCATGCTCTCATTCTGATCTGGGCATGTGCAGTTCACAAAACATAGCTCTAGATTAGAGGTACATTGAATATTCAGACACATATTTGTTGTATTTCTCAGTGAAAACATATGTTGTGGGTATTCATTAGAAGTGCCTCTCTGAGGCACTTCTAATGAGTACCCTCAACATATGATTTTGTGTAGGAAAAAAAAAAAAAAATAAATAAAAGCCTTGCTGTATTTACCTTATTTTTTGGACATCTTAACTCCTTACCATACTTGTCTTAACATCTAAAGAAGTCTTATTTACTGCCTTTTGGTGTGTCTAAACTCCTGGATAAGTGGCAAGTGATGTAGACACCCATTAGATGCCATATTCTATAGCATCTTATCTGGGTCTCCACTGTTTGCTCAGGCCTGTCTGTCCAAAATTTTAGGTGAAGTATGGTATCTGGAGCTAGAACAACTTCACCTTTGAGCTGGGGCATGGCTTTTCCTACAAATTGCATTTGTCCCTAGCAAAGACTCAGATCAGCCTGCACATTTGTGCAGGCTGATCTGAGTCTTTGCTGTCTGCCTGAAGATGCCTTTGGATCCTAGGCTGTCCACAGAGTTCCCTGCAAAGAAACTGATCAGACTGCTTGTATTTACAGACTGATCCATCAAGTAAACTCACCTATATAGTTTTGACCCCGCCCCTTAAACCCCACTTTTGTACAGTAAAACTGGGGTTTACAGGGGTATACATTAATTTTCTTATTTCTGCTCAAAAACATAGATTGTGGGTACTCGTTAGAACTGCCTCACCAAGGCATTTCTAACAAGTGCCCACAATCTATGTTTTGAGCCGAAATCTTGAAAATATCAGAATTTTATCTGAAAACTTTCAGTTTTGATGATGAAATTTTCAATATATTTGAATAGACACCGTGTTTTCGTAATGCCAATCTTCACTGAGCACACACAACATTCTGTCTTGTAGGAAATGATATACCATGGCTCATATGTCCAAAGACAGTATCTGTCATATTGGTCTCATTTACAATTTACATAACTGCTGTCTGTTTTTCTTCAGTTTTCTGATCTTTTTTTTTATTTATGATTGTTTTTATTATTTTAATCTGTATGTGATATTGTTAATAGGTAAATTCATGCATAAAAATACAACCATGTATTATTATTATCAGAACTTGTGTTTTAATTTTACTTCCCACTGGTGAATAAGTTCCTTGCCTACAGTGCAACCTCTCTGTAACACTTACCAGTCAGACTATCAAGTATGAGCCGATCCATGTAAAAATGAACCATATGGTTTTTTGATTTGTGGTTCTTAAATGTGCAAGTGCAGTCTCCTATATGGGCTAACAACGGGTTTCTTTTTCTGAATGTTTCTCAAGGCCCCTACTACATGTCTGCGAACAGCAAAGGCTCTGGCAAGACTGCACTTATGTGCAGGCTTTTCCTGAGCCTTTGCTGGGCGGCTGTGTGATAAGTACTCTTTTCTCATGTGCTGTCTCTTATACATCATAATTATTTTAGGGTATTGGCTTTTTAGAGGATTTATTTGCATTCTCTAAATTTAGTAAAAAATTTTGTAAAATGTTTCATACACCAACTGTTCCAACAAACTGACCAGTTCAAACAGTGCTGACCTAGAGAGCAGTGTTTATACATACAGAGGAGAAACCTGTCACATACACGAGTACATACTGGAGAAAGGCTTTATATGTTGACATATTAAGCCTTAATGTTTATACATACTGGAGAGAAGTATAATATTAATATAGCCATGTTGTGATCACTTGTGGTCTATCTGTCCATCCACACCTTTGAAAGACTTATCCTCACAACCCCTTGGGCAATGTTCTTCCAACTCAGGCCTCATCAGTGACCTCATCAATTTTCAAACATTCAGGAATGGCTCAGTGATCTCAAAGTACCAGAAAATATAAACTACACTAGCTTATAAACCAAGACATACCTCATGTTTGCAAACACTAGAGCTAACATGGTTTTACCTTGTAGAAAAACAAATACACACTATAGAGATGATTTAAATCTTTATACTTTTACTGGAAATAGGCTTCCTGCTTACTAGAGAAAGATCTCATCTGGTGATTTAAAATGGAGCAAACAATGATTAACAAACTAAAGTGAAACCTCATATTTACTCAGAGGCTCTTATGTGTACACATACTGGAGAGAAACCTCATAAATGTCAAGCCTGTAATTGTATTATGTTTATGCACACTAGAGATAACATGTTTATACTAATACATACTGGATAACACTGAAGAGATGTTTCATTTAATCTTTTGTTGAAGATACCCCTTCTAATTATTTGAGAAAGCCCTGGTCTGATGTTAAATAGAGAAAAAGTCTTGATGATTCATACTGAATCCTCAGTCTTACAAAGTAGCTTTTATCACACATGCTGGAGAGAAACCTTGTGTATTTTGTCATGCATGTTTTACATACAGGAGAGAAGCCTCATGGTTGCGTATTAGGGTGTAGCTTATGTTTATACACACCAGAAATAGTATGTTTATTCTGGAGAGAAGCTTCTTTAGATACACAAATACACACGAGATGCTTCAAAAGTTTGTCTTACTGAAGGTGGGCTTTCTTGAGAAAGGTCTTATCTGATAATTTAAAGGGGAAAAATCATGATTACACATACTAAAGTGAAAACTCATACTAAGTTCATGTTTACACATACTAGAGAGAAACCTGATATATGGTATGTATTTACACACACGAGAAAAGGGAACCTCATTGTTCGCATATGAATTGTGTCTGCTTATGTATAGGCACACTAGATATAATATGTTTAATGCTTAGCTTTCTGTAAAAGATTCTGCAGAGTTCAGGCAAGTTTCCATGTGCCGTCTATCTCACTGGAGTGTGCAGCAACAGCATCTTCTGCAATGGCTGCAAGCACTAGGTGCACAAGAAATGCAGTGGGCTCAAGAGCTTGACAAAGGACCCTGATTACAGATGTACACAGTGCCAGGGAACTGCACGCCCCTTTGAGGCAGACCACAGAAGGAAGTCCAAGTCAGACCTGACAAGCTGGAGGTGGTAGCTTCCTTTTGCTGCCTAGGAGACATGCTCTCAGCAGCCGGCGGCTGTGAACTTTCAGCCACAACATGTGTGAAAACTGCCTGGAAGAAGTTCAAGAAGCTGCTACCAGTTCTCTCTTCCCCCACCTCTCTTTCAAGGCACGTGGCTGCAGGTACAGCTCTCGTGTGTGGAGCGCATTGCTCCATGCTAGTGAGACTTGGTCATTGACAGAGCCAAACCTCCAACGTCTGCAGTGAAGTGACAGGGCAATGATCAGACAGATCTGCAATATCAAGCCGCAAGACATTGTCACCACCAGATCCAGTGAACTACTTGTGCAGCTTGGCATTGAAGATCTGGATCTCATTCTGAATGAGAGAAGGCCCCGCTGGTATGGACATGTGGAATGCTCCAATGGTGCAGTCAAAACAGCTTTTGACATACAGGTTGGTGGAAAGCATGAGCCTGGGAGGCCAAAGAAGACATCGAAGCAGCTGGAGAGGTTTTGGCTATCGACCCTCGTGATAGATATACCTGGAGATCTGGTGTGAGGTCTGCTATGCGTGCAGCAAGCCAGCTATCTGGAAGGGGGCCCACTGATGTGGATGTTGCCCCTGTACCTGCATGTTAATCAAAAATCTGATGATGATGAGATGACATTTTGAAATATTTTTCCCAGAATACAGGATTTGACATTTCTTACAATTTGCATGATATGTCAAATACTGTTTTCTGGGGAAAAAGAAGAAAATATCATCAAACTGTCATCTGCTGACTGTCCAGAGAATGGTAAAGGTTAAGCTAATACATACTGGGGAGAGCTGATCGGGGAGGCAAATTGTAGCTAAACCAATATGCCCAGAACACTAATTTATACTTCTACTGAAGATATGCTTTCTACTTTCATGTCATGTAAGTTTTTGCATAAGGGAGAGAAGCCTCCTGTTGCATTTTAGGGTGTGGCTTCTGAAATTTATGCATACAAGAGATAACATTATTAAGCTAATACATACTGGGAGAGGTGGTCAGAGAGAGGACATGAAGCTAAATCAATATACACCAGAGAACTTTTACTGGAGATAGGCTTTTTATTTAAGTAGTGTAAGATTTTACATACAGTGGTGAAGCCTCAAGTTTGCATTTTAGGGTGTGGCTTATGTTTATGCACACTAGAGATAACATGTTTATATTACTGGAGAGAAGACATTGGAGATGTTTCAAACATTTATACTGTTACTGGAAATAGGCTTTCTACATACTAAAAAAAGGCCTCATAGATGGTTACACATGATTTTTGATATACAGGACAGCGCTAATGTACCAAACTGTCTGGGTAATTCATGCTAGGCAGATGATTCACATGAAATTTCACTTTCTCTGAAAACAATAGTAAAATCAATTTTAGAAGGTCACCTGCTACAAATTTGCCTAGTGGTTTAAGGGTTAATGCCAGAGTCAATCTATGAAATAGCACGACAGAATAGACCCCTGTTCAGAATTGGACATAAACAGTTTAGACAGTTAATCTCCCTGTCTGCGCAAATGCTAAGCGTAAGTATTGTAACTACATGTATTTGATTCGCTTTGGTATCCAAACTCAGAGGTGGGTTATCCCATGGACCTACTAGACCTCCTTTTGCAATTAATTTGAAGACCTATACGGCTCTGTGTATCCAATGGCATTGCAGATCCCTTAGTGTCCTTAAATGACATTTTAATATTCCTCTGACTTTTATAACCTAAATTCTGATAGTATATATTCTAAGGATTTTTATTCTCAAAAATTGATGTTTCATTAAACTAAGTTAAATAGACCTAAGGGAAGTGATCCAATTTATGTTGAACAGACTTAAGGGAAATAATCCAGCTATTCTCTAAAACATGTTTCGTTAAACCACTTTAATGAGACCTAAGGGAAATAACTCAATTTACAATACTGCACAGGTAACTCCATGCCAGCACTCGCCCAATTCTATGCCTTACTTATGACAATTTCTCAGGATGTCTAGGGAACTGATATAGCCTGTAATTCATGCTTTGGCACTTCAAAGGTTCTATGTCTGACACTGCAACTTTTATAATTACTCAAATGGCATAAAAAATATCACCTTTTAAACATTGTGATAGCAGCATTAATTGGGCTGGTCGCCGTTTTACTATACCACTTACCTTTAAAAGCCAAAAATCATCTGCACAATCTGATCAGTCTTCATTATGGGCTCTATGGTACACAAAATATTGAAGACTTAGCTGGGCACACATATAAATTGTAGGACTTGTTACAGTTTAACAGACATTGACAACTTACAAACCCCTCTGAATGAATGCATGTACATGTACATGTAATTATATTGTCTTGCCTGCTTTTAGCATGATGCGATATAGGGATCTGGTTTTCTGTCCCCACGTTTGTCCGTCAACATTTGGGTCAACCCTAACTTTGACCCTAATGTTCAAGTTTGTTTCCCAAGAACTACAAAGGCTACAGTGATAATACTTAGTATAAGCTTGCACTTAGGGATGACAACTCAGACAGCAGTATCCATACTTGACCTTGCCCTTTATTTCACACTTCACCAACATTGTATATTTGCATGGCACATCATTCGGCTGAATTCTTGTATTGGTTTTAATGCCCAAGAAAACCAGACAATATCAGTTCCCTGGTCATCCTGAGAAATCATCAAGTAAAGCATTGCATTGGGCCAGTGCTGGCATGGAGACACCTGTGCAGTATTGTTAATTGGGTTTATTCCCTTAGGTCTCATTAGCGTGGTTTAATGAACACCAAATTACAAGGATAGCTGGATTATTTCTCTTGGGTCTGTTATCGTAAATTGGATTATTTCCCTTAGGTCTTGATAATGTGGTTTAACGAACACCAAAATTTGATAAGTCCACCTAAATGGGGTTTCAAATTTTGGACTTAATGTATGAGAAGCAGTACTGTTTCCACTGATACGAACATTTTGAAGATCATCGCAAGATTTCAATATGTTGGCAGAAATATTCCATTAATGACTCTCTATTTATCCAGTATTCAGACAGTAAATTTGGATACACTCAAGAAAGTCCATCTGAAATTAAAAAAAAAAAAAAAAAAAAAAACGAAAATGTATTATAACCTCACAATTTCTGCCAATCCCCACCTGCATTCCCCTTTTGAGAGGTCCCAAAGTTGTAAGCTGAACCTTTAAACTGCTGATTATAAACTAAAGAAGACAGCATTAAAAAGTTTTTTTCTTATTTTTGCCCAGAAAATAACACTGGCTATTTCCATCAAATTGTCTCTGAAGGTGACAATTTGAATAGAACATCAAGTCTTCTTTTCCACGAAAATAAGAAAATAAAATAGCATTAATTTTAGTCTGATAATTTAGGAAATAGACTGCTTAAACTTAAAATGTATATTAAACAGAATACATAGTACAGAGGGAGATGACTAGTAGATAGTATGACTTAGTGAACTGTTGTTACAATGACAGCATTTGTTCCCAAAGATGTTGCCTTGAAATGAATTTGCTGTTGTAAAGAATCCTTAATGAGTTTATTCTTGTTCACTCTCAGAAAATATGTTTTGGATATTTGTTAGGATTCTAACAAACAGCCAAAAAGTAATAAACACAATATTCTTATATACTTTCTAAAAAGTCTTTCATCATTTGGGAAAAGGTTTCATGCTAGTCAAATTGTCATTGTAACGAATTCTGTTGTTGTATCGAGTGTTGATATAAAGAAGATTGATTGTAGCTAAGGTAGGGTGAACAGGTTGATGTCTGCATTTTAAGGATGAAGTATGGAGTGCAAGGGAAGAATGAGTATACTCTGGAATATGTGCTGTGATTTGTACTGTAATCTCTATCCTTTCACCATTATTCTGTCTCCCTACCATTCTATCAGTGGCACTTTCGTGGGAGACAACTCTGTCAAAATTGTTTTGTTTTGTCCCCTTCTGAAAAGAGGTCTTATCTATAAGGAAATTATTAGCTCCCATTCATGTAATGAAGGCCTATGTACAGATCAGATGTACAGATCTGCTTTCTATAACCCATGATTGACAATGAGGACAACATATATGGACAGTAGATTTCCTTCAGATGATGATGATGATGATGATGATGGTGTGGTGTTTTGCATCCCTTTCAATATTATTTAGTCATATCGAGACAATGAAAGGCCCCTCTGTGCAATGAAGCACCTACAGTTGCCAAGAGAAAGGAGTGCCACAGAAGAAAGTTAGACGAATGCATGACTAGACTCGCTGGCTAAAGGTCCGGTACCGCCCTCTAGCCTTGGAAGTTAAAGGTCTGGTACTGGACCTCTAGCCACTTTTTAGTCATAAGCTGAATTCCGTCTCAAGACATTTTTTAGTCATGAGCTGAATTCCGCCTCCAGCAGGATTTGAACCCATGACCTCATGATCCAATATCGACAGCGCTAACCACTTGGCCACCCCGACGCTTCTAGATTATCTACAGGTCTGGATGCTGTACAAGTAGCTTTGATCGGTGGACGGCTGAGAGAGGTGACATACAGGAACGGATCCAGGATGATTTCTAAGGGGTGTCAATTTGATCTAAAAAAAAACACTATTACTCCACGTAATTGGACAAACAGGCCTGAGCAAACAGTGTAGAACCAGATCAGTGCCACAGAATGCAGCATCAAATCGGGGTCAGCACTGTTTGTCACTCACCTAGCAATTTTACACATGTAGTGAAAGGGACTTGTTGAAGAGAAGTATAAGGTAAAGAGAAGATGTGTATATTTTGGGTAAATACAGTATTCCGAATTTATCATATTCATCCAAAATTTCACATGAAAATAAAATTTTGAGTCAAAGAAGGGTTTGACTGAGCCCCCTCCCCATGTATTATCCCCTCTGAATCTGTCCCTTACATACATTTTACATTAGTATCAATCTGTATTACTGTGCTTATTTCTTTGGAGTTTCTAATGTGGAAATGTACATGTAATTGACACTCTCAACGGGGCAAGATTTTTATGCACGACTCATTTTAAAATGTAAGTGAAGATACCCAGAAAACGTCACAGTCACGAAGCACTGCTCTCTCTCTCGAGGCATCAAAAGAAGGAGAAATCAGATTGAAAAACAGCCTGCAAATTAGCTTAACCCTTGTCATGCTGAATAAATTAAGATGCCACGCCCACTTCTAATTTCCAGCCAATCAGATTACTTGATCCGGGTTTTTGATAGAAATTCACATATATAATGACAAACAGTGCAGATCCAGATCAGTTGGCTTCTTACTGATCTGGATCTACACTGTTTGCTAAGACAGAGCATGTTGTATTCAGCAAGAGAAGGGCTAATAATGTTCACCCAGTTATACCCATTATGGGTGGGGTGGGAGTCGAGGTGGGGGATGTTGCAGTTTTTCATTATTCTTCATGAATAGACTCAATCAAACCAAGTCTGCCATTACCTGATTTTGATCTATTCTGTATTTCCAAAGGATCCCAACTTAAGAATATTTTATCAAAATAATGAGACATTCTTTTTAGGAAAGCCAACTTGTTAGACATTCTATATGGGATGGTAAAATCGCCTAAAGGTACTTTACCGCATTTTGACCAGTAGAGAAAATTATGACCTGTTACAACCATAATTTTATGACATTCTTTGTGCTGTGTTATTTGGCTGCTGTTACAGCAGTTTTAAGATAGGCTGATCTACTTTGTTACATCCAACTCTTTAGTTTATGGAGCAGAATGGAAAATCTAGCCAGCCTCGGTGGCTCAGTTGGATGTGCCGTCCGACTGGAGACCAGGAGATCGCGGGTTCAACCCCCAGCCAAGGTTGGCAACATTCTTTCGTGGAGATTGGTCATGAAGTATTTTCTACAGTCATTTTCTCCCTTCCGCTGATTCAAGAAAGGCAGTTGTCAGTTTCTGGCAAAAGAATGTGCACAATACTGGTTAGCCTGCCCAGTAAACGTGTGGTTAGGTAAACTGACCGTGCTCGACATGACCCCACTGGGTTGACTGGGCTGTAAAACCTCAACACAAACAAACAAACAATGGAAAATCTCAATTTAGGGTTGACTAAATAAGACAAAGCTTTGGTAGTAAATTATTTATTAGGAATATAACTTTCTATTTCATTGTAAAAAAAGAATTTTCAAATTTTAATTTAATGAAAATGACTTGTTAAATTGCTGCACCTACATGAATATAGAACTAGCCAAATGAACATCATACAACAATGATCCATGAATTGCAAAGACTCAGATCAGCTGGTGCCTTCATACAGCCTGATCACAGCCCTGGCTGCAACTGTTGTAACACAAGTCTGATACTGTAGAACAGACTGCCAGTCAACCAAGACCCTGATTAGACTGCAGATCTGAGTCTCTGTCATTCCCTTATAGTGCATGGAAACACCTGAAAGATTTTGCTGCCATTTTATTAAGGGGAACAACTTTTGCAGATAGGTAATTGCCTCCCTAGTAGTTTAACCTTTTCTAAAATGGGGGCTATTCTTAAAGGAAAGAACTTGCTCCCAGAGGGAGAAAATTCTTTCCTTTAAGAGTAGCCCCCATATAAGAAGGGAGGCAACTATTTCCATATCTGAGTTATTTCCCTTGGAGGTGTATCCATTTCATTTAAAAGGGTACTACCCCATGATGCAGTTCAGCAGTCTGTTAACAAATAACAAGGATGATTCAACAGTCATTTCACGTGAAGTTTCTAATATTCTCTTTAAATGTTCCTTTTAGACCAATCAGGTGAAAGCAACCATTTCAGACAAATAAGAGAGCTTATGGAGAACTGATACACCTCCAAGGGAAGTAACTCTGAACAGAAAATATCTGCCTACCTTTTCAAAGGGGCTACTCTTAATGGAAAGAATTTGCTCCCCATGGGAGCAAATTCTTTCCCTTTAAGAGTAGCCCCTTGGAAAAGGGATTCATTCACCAGAAAAGCAAATATTTTGCTGCTGGAGTGGTCTCCCTTTGAAAAGGGAGGCAACTATTTTCAGCACAGAGTGCTCTCCCTTTCAGGTTTATCTGTTCGCCTAAAAACTTGCAGAAGGAATGTAAAAGCATAACAAATCACACTTTTAACTTTAGTGCACTGCATCTGAATGTAAATACCAGGAGACAGCATTTTAAATTACTTTCTTACTTTTGCCTAAAAACAAACCAGTCTGACAGTTCAGTAAACCTTAAAAATCCCAAGCAAAAATTGTAGCAGATGACATTCTATTTTCCTTTTTATTTTTTCAAAGTAAATAAATCTTGACATTTTATGTGAATTGTCTGCATGGCAGACAAATCACATGAAATGTCAAGATTTATTTTCTCTGAAAAATAAAAACAAAAATAATTCAAAATGTCACTGCTGTAGTTGCGATTGGCCCTTCAAGATTTAGTACAGCTTATGACAGTTAGTTGAATAAAATGTCAGACCCTATTTTCTGGGAAAAATAAGAGAAGCATCATTCAAATGACATTGGCTTGTTCTGCCAAGTGTACATTAATGATTTGAGCAGTGTCAAGGGAAAAGAGGTGTTACAGTGTATGTGAAAAGGTTTAGGCGAGACTGCACATTCACACAACCTCACCAGAACCTATGCTGTTAGCTCATGTAAGCCGGTGGCCAAGGCGAAACTTCAGCCAAATAACTTGCATGTGACCTCGCTACAGGGCTAGGCATGCACGCTGAAAGATTGATTCCACAGTCTGAAGAGCTTTTTTTCTCATAATACGGCCCATTTAATCTTAGCCCTTAAAGCGCCAATCACAACAATTGTCGTCTGCTTTGTCTTCTGCTTGTGATTTTAAAAGTCATTTCTGCAAACAGTGTGGACCCAGATCAGACTGCTCCTTTAGGAGCAGTCTGATCAGGGTCCACACTGTTTGCCGGTATGCTAAAAATAGGTTTGAAAAGTTTGCAAGAATATTCAGCAGACGACATAAACAGACGACATTTTCAGATGCAGTTTTTCTTGGCGTTTTAAGGGTTAATGGAAGCTTATGAAAAGAAGTGTCCTGCCAAGAATTATAATTGCTCAAATTTTGACTCTTAACCTGCTGAATTTAAATATTAGCAGGTGACAATGATTTTTTTTTTTTTTTTTACCAATTGCTTAAAACAGGGTAAACCCTATTATAAAATCTGGATGGTATGAATTAATCCTTGTCCTGCTGAACTTGGATATGCCCTGCCTTTGCAAATAGTGTAGATCCAGATCAGTTGGCTTCTGAAGAAGTCAACTGATCTGGATCTGCACTGTTTGTTAATCAATCTGTGAATTTATATCAACAGTCTGGTTTAAGTAATCTGATTGGCTGACAATCAGATGTGGGCATGGCATCTTAATTTATTCAGCATGACCTACCTGCTAATTTTGTCAATACGGTTATAAGGGTTATAAAAGAAACAAGAAACTTTTCTGAAGAAGAAAAATGTAAATGAAAATAATTCAGATCTATCTAATTGTCACAAAGGTGCAGAAAAGACTGGTCAATAGTTCAGATCTATATGAATGTCACAATGGAACTGAAAAAGTGTAAGATGTCAGCAAAAATTCACAAGGGATGGGGTGGGCAAATTTCCCAAACTGAGTAGACAGTGATAACCCAGACCAGCCTGATTAAATATTAAGCCTTAAAATGCCAATCACAACTGCAGCAGATGACATTTTGAATTTTGTTTTTATTTTTTGGAGAAAATAAGATTTGTATTTCATGTGTATCAATTCACATGAAATATTAAGCCTTATTTTCTCTAAAAAAAATAATAAAAAATAAATAGACTTGTTGTCTGCTACATTTTTGCTCAGTACTTTAATGGTTAACAAAACAGTAAACCCACTGATCTGACAATAATGCCTATAGATAGTTCCAGGCAAAGCCAGTAATCAAACATATTTCTTATTTTTGCACCAAAATTCAGTTTCTGAAATAGGCCCTTCTATCTCTGCATTTGGACACACCCATTGCTGCCAAAAAGGTGACAGTTGTAAATCAAGATCATAATGGCATAGAGAGTAGATCCTGATGATAGACTAATGAGCTGTCTTATCTGGATCTACACTCTTTGCAAAAGTATCTGTCTTGGTCTTCAGGGCTGAAAGGGTTAAGGGAAACTGATACACTTTCAGGAGAGATAACTTTTGTCAAAATAATTTCTTGTCTAACTTTTGTCAAAATCATTGTCTGAAAGTGGGTCTACTCTAAAAGGAAAAAATTTGCTCTCCCTCGGGAGCAAATTCTTTCCTTTTAGAGTAGACCCTTTTACAGATGGGGCTCAGTGTGCAGAAAAGCATATACGAAGTCATGAAAGTTGGCTCCCTTCTAAAGACTAGCAGAAAATCTACTAAGAGTATCCAGTCCCCCTCCGACCACCCCACCCCACCCCCGCTATAAATGAATTTGTGTAAAAAGGGTATCTAAAAGGCTCTCACAGGACTGCTTTCTTGTCATCATGAACTTAACCCTTCTCTTGCTGAGCATGACATGCCCTATTTTAGCAAACAGTGCAGATCCAGATCAGTTGGCTTCTGAAGAAGCCTACTGATCTGGATCTGCACTGTTTGTCATTAAATATGTGAATTTCTATCAAAAACCCGGATCAGGTTATCTGATTGGCTAGAAATTAGAAGTGGGCGTGGCATCTTAATTTATTCAGCAGGACAAGGGTTAACAAAACTGAGAAAACTACCTTTACTTACATAAAAATAAACAAAATTTATTATTTCTTATTTCATAAAGTTCAAATCAAACAGGAGCTAATAAAGAGCTGTCCTACTGAAGGAAAATAAAGGGTAAGGATTCAATCATATAATGTATACCATATAAAAAATAACACACAACCATAAGATAGAAGGCATTGCTTTCAAGATTTTTATAACCAAATAAGCTTCATCATTTGGCAAACTTGCTCTATGACATGTGAACGGCTATGTCTAGAACAAAATTAATTTTCCATGGCCCAAAGACGTTTGAGCCACTGAAATTCAACAGCTGTAAGTTTCCTCACTTCATAAAAACTTGTTTTAGGATCCCATTACAATCATCTCACAAAAACATTTCTAATGAGATCCCAGAACATCAAGTTTGCAATGTTTCTAACATTTTTCCCCAAAATAGGATCTGATATTTTCTGCAAATTGTCTCCTTAGACAATCTGTATGAAATGACAAACCCTCTTTTCTGGTGAAAAATAATGAAAATATTTCAAGACGTAATCTTTTGAAATTTTTACCGCGCATGCTAAGTATTGAGAGACTTAGCCACCAGGGCCCAATTGTTCAAAGCTAACGACGTCGTTAGTTAACGATTCGTTAAAATTTACATCGAGTGATACGCAAATATGCTGAAATTTTTTGCTGAAAAAATGTGAGTAGCTTTTGCAGTGCAAAAGCTACTCACATTTTTTCAGCAAAAAATATCAGAATATTGTATATTGAATCTGCTAAAACAGTTAACGAAATGACCCTTAACGAGCTCGTTAAGCTAACGACGCTTTGAACAACTGGGCCCAGAATACCTTAACGACCTTGAACCCTATATGATTCAGCTTGATAATTCACTGCTTCAAATAGCCGGGATATTCAGCTGATATTTTAGTTATTTTTGCACCAAAACATACAGTCGGTACACATTAGAATTACTTTTTTAATGCGTGTCCACAACATATGTTTTGTAGCCAAAAATAATAAAAATTAACCAAATAAGAGCTGTCCCAGGACAGGGTAGCTTGCCTGAACTGCCCTTTGCCTAAAAACTAACCCATTGTAGACTGAATGAACTTACCCACATTATATATTGGAAGAGTCCAACTTCACAATTTTAGGCAGGTCAGGTTATGAGATTTAGATATTCCTAGAGAAAAATGGCGTAACTTAATGCAAACAGTGGAGACCCTGATCAGACGCCGCGTTCTGCGGCGTCTGCTCTGGGTCTGCACTGTTTGTCAATTACCCTTTTAGGGGTCTCCCGACTACAATGGGTTAACCAAAAACCTGAACATAAATTTTATCCAAGTCAGTGACGTAGGTTGAGATGGTACACCATAGAACTTCAGACTAGTATCTAACATCAGGGCAAGTATGACCTACTTCCATCCAGAGGTTCAGGAGATATAGCATTTTAAAAACTTTAACAACGCTGACACTGAGGTGACTGCTATAGCTCTATCTGTACTTTCGTACAGAAGAGCTAAAAATGATCCCCTTAAATAAAGCTAAATATTCATTGTGTCTGCCTCTATTTAGAGTCTATGGAAGACTACGACATAATAAATAAATTTTGTATAAAAACAACTTTGGTCACAACATCTACATAAAAAGCTACCAGTAAAGATACGAGATTAAAAATGTCAAGATCATTCACTAAGAAAGGTTTGTAAAACTAATTATCTTGTGTCATAAAAATATGCTAAAACAGAGACGTAGACATTAAATAGGAAAAACAATTTATTCTGAAACACTGACACTGGCCTAAAAATGCATAAATGTTCACCCTTTCATCCCCAATTTCCTGAAGTGGACTCTTCTGTCTTTGAATTTAGACACACCCATTGTTGCTTTGTTTGTTTGTGTTGAGGTTTTACAGCCCAGTCAACGGGGTCATGTCGAGTGCAGTCAGTTTACCTAACAACACGTTTACTGGGCAGGCTTAGTCCTCCAAGCGGTTAACCAGTATTGTGCACATTCTTTCGCCAGAAACTGACAACTGCCCTTCTTGAATCAGCGGAAGGGAGAGAATGACTATAGAAAATATTTCATGATCAATCTCCACGAAAAAATGTTGCCGACCTCGGCAGGGGTCCAACCCGCAACCTCTTGCTCTCCAGTCGGACGCGCATCCAAATGAGCCACCGAGGTCGGCCCCATTGTTGCAAACAGGGGTTTCAGTCAAAACTCAAAAGCAGAACAGCAAACCATGCAGATCATGAGATGGATCATTATGAACCATCTCATCAGGATCTTCACTGTTTGCAAAAAGGCCAAAAGGGTCAGCCATCATAGGTCCACCTAAGATGATAATAATATAATTTTTGCATCAAAATATCTTGTGCGTATTCATTAGAAATGCCTTGCTGAGTGGATTCCAATAAGTAACCACAAGATATGTTTTTAAGCAATTATTGCTGAATACTTCCTTCTTCTGGACCTATGACCATAATATCTCTAAGACAGAAAACAACCATAAATAGATAAAATTTATAGGAAATGAACTAAAAATTCTAAACTCCACAAAATACATGTATCCTCTGAAATGACCATGAATAATTTAGAAAAGCAGCCATGAGAGAAGGAATATTTCTCAACCTTCATTTACAAGCCTTTATTAATGTTTGGCAGTCTCTTGGCAATGCTAACAGAAGACAGTTAAGTGTTATTTATTTTATTCAGTAAAACCATTTATATGTGAACAGATATACCTTAAAGAGGGAGCACTCTCAATTGAAAATTATCATCTCCTTTTTCTAAGGGAGACCACTACAGCAGCAAAGTATCTGTTTTCCTGGTACATGTATCCCTTCACAAAAGGGGTATATTCTCAAAGGAAAGAATTTGCTCACAAAAGGAGTAAATTCTTTCCTTTAACTCTTTCGGTGCCAAATTTCAGATGACAAATTTCAGATGACATCTGTCATCTGCTTTTTTATTTTAACAAACTACCGCTTATTATATATAAAGGTGAAAGACTGAATGTCAAACAGCGTAGATCCAGATGAGACGGCTCATCATGAGCCGTCTCATCTGGATTTATGCTGTTTGCAAAAGTTTATTTTATCACCTATGGCATGAAAGAGTTAAGAGAAGTCCCCTTTGAGAAGGGAGCCAAACATTTTCTGGCCAGAGTGTTCTCCCTTGGAGGTTCATCCATTCACCTGAGCAATTCATTCAAACTGTCACGAAAGCCTATTTTTTCTGGAAAAAATAAAATATGTTTATGAAGTTTATGATTTTATATTTAACAGTGCATCAACCCATTAGGGTCATTTGCATGAAAACAGTTAATTTGGTTTAATAATGAAACAACCACAATAATATCAAGTATATTCGGTTAAAAAAGACTAATTTGTTTTAAAAAAATGATATAACATTGTCAGCAGGTATTAAATAAATGTAAAATGTTATAAATTTCATCTGCTGATATTTGAATTCAGTATTCCAGAAATTAATAAATATTTATTAACATTCTATGTGTATTTTTTCCAGTGTTACTACTTGTACAAAAAGCAGTTTGGAGTTTCTGTTTACCATAAGCTATTTAAATGGCCCAAGTCAGAACATTCCATTTATGACAAGAAGTCGTCAGTTCATGATTTTTGAATATTCAACGCTTAAGATCATTTACTGAACTGTATTCAGCAATTTCAATGCTTCCTTCAAATACTAGCAATGTGTTACTAAAACTTTCTACTATTTTTCCCTTAACAGTTTTTGATTCAATGCTCTTTGAAAATATTTATTTTAGTGATATAATTTACTCAGGGTACAGAAAAAATGCATACAATGTATGGAAAATGTCCTAAAATTTCAAACACTTTATTCCATACTTTGCTGGATAAAGTTTTGCTTTTTATGCAGTTATTTCTTTAAATACTTAATGGAATGGCAAACAGTATAGACCCTAATCAGACAGCTCCTTCAGGAGCAGTCTGATCAGGGTCTGGACTGTTTGCATATGCCATTTTGCAGAAACTTTGGTGTTCGAAATTTTAGGACATTTACCGTAATTATGTATTTATCCTAAATACTGCAACAGCTGAAATCTTTGCCATGACTTATCCTAAAATCAGAACAAGTCCATTTTACTACCTACTGATGTGACTTACTGGTGGATGAGTGGCAAACAGTGTAGACCCAGATCAGATGCTGCATTCTGCAGCATCTGACCTGTGTCTACATTGTTTGCTCAGGCATGTCTGTCTTTGCATTAAGGGTAAATACAGTAATGCAATTATTCTCAAAATATAAAAAAAATAAAATAAAATAAAAATAGGCATTGACATTTCATGCAAATTATTTCCTGAGGAGACAATCTGCATGAAAGTCAGAGCTTATTTCTGGGAAATATAAGCAAAATATCATCAATTTGTCATCTGGTGAATTTACCCAAAGAGTGGGGAAGGTTAACATTGACATGCAATATTGATGCAAAATGAAACCTGGCCAATGAAGTCAACAAGTCAGTAATATATGGAGAAAAAAAAATGCCTAAAAATTAACAACATTATTTAAAAACTCACTTAAGAAAATATGAAAAGAAATAATTCCACAATAGCTCCAGGTAAGTTTGAACTTTATTTTCTTATTTCTCCACAAAAACATATGTTGTGGGTACTCATTAGAAGCACCTTTCAAAGGTGCTTCTAATGAGTACCCATAACATATGTTTTTGTGGTGAAATAAGAAAAATATCGAACAGTACGCCTCTCATATCTGGAGCTATGTCCATATATTTGGCATCTGTCAATGAATTCTGTATCGTCTTGCTTCCAATATCACAAATGCTTGTATATAACTATTAAGTAAGCACTAGGGACCCACTGGGAGAAAAAAAAACAAAACAAATTCTGTTCCATATATAAACGGTAAAAGACCTTATAGCTCAACATAAGTGGGGTTTGAAAATAATTTTTTCTTATTTCTCCACAAAAACATATGTTGTGGGTACTCATTAGAAGTGCCTCGCAGAGTACCCACTACATATGTTTTTGTGGAGAAATAAGAAAAATACCAACAATTATTGGTCGAAAAAAAAAAATTGCCTTATTGTGAGCTATGACTGACCTGTTCAGGATTTTCACTGTTTACATACAAGCCCAACTGCAGATAAGCCCAATTTTTGTGTTTAAGTTTTCAATTTTCATATTTTCCCACCAAAGAAATCAATGTTGTGGATAATCATTAGAAATGAGTCAGGCATTTCTAATGAGTATACATAAGTTTAGCGGAGAAATAAGAAGAAAAAAAAAAACTGACACATTTTTGTCAAATCTGTCTCATCTGGTGCTGTCCAGGCTGCATTTCTCCCAATGTCACAGCTCTAGATTAAAAGCTCATCCAAGAAAGTTTTTTTTTTCTTATTTCTCCATTGAAATATTATGTTGTTGGTACTCATTAGAAGCACCTCACCAAGGCACTTCCAATGAGTACCCACAACATAATTATGTTTCTGTGCAGAAGTAAGAAAACTGTCAATACTTTTTGGATGAAAACAGTCTCAAGTCTCCAGATAAGGCACTTTTTTAACCAAAAAGTATTGATATTTTTTCTAATTTCACCAAGAAAACATATGTTGTGGTACTCATTAGAAGCCTCACCGAGGCTTCTAATGAGTACCACAACATATGTTTTCGTGGAGAAATATGTAAAATACGTGGATATCCCATCTTATCTGGAACTATGAGTCTAATCCAAAGCTATGCAGTGTTCTTCATTTCAAACAAGAATCTAAATTTGTAGTTCCTGCTCTGAATTTGATGAACTGAAAGCATATCTGTTGTTCACAACTGGCCTAGATCTTGGAGTACTAGGTCCTGAACTATGTTGAGAAATAATCCCACGTCCATTACTAACTGGTGACACTGAAGGGCTCCTAGTTGCTAGCGGAGACAACGAGGGGGTAAAAGAAGGGGTAAGTGCTGGGGAAGTGAAACTAGACTCGTGACTTATGGGCGATCGAGGCATGCTAGGTAATGAGGTATTTATAGTGCTAGTCCGTGCCGAGTTTGCATTTGATCCTGATGAATGACTAGATCTATTTGATCTTGACGGCGGCTGTATCACTGCTTTTGGTGGTGCGTCTGTTATCATAGGAGGTGGTACAGTTCGCACCTGAGCATTTAAATTATTGTTGCGATGATGTGGAATGATTTGAACAGGAGTCTTCTTAGGCTGAACAGTATCGTCTTTTAATCGCGCGATTTCAGCAAACACATGTGCTAGAGGTTGGTACTGAGGTCCCCAGTCTAATAAATAGTCCCAGTTATATGAACCACTGTATTCCTCCTCACTATTTATCACATTTGACAAGGAGCCCACCATATGTGGTTCTGGTTCATGAAATCCCATATCATTGCTTTTATCTAACATTGCAACTTCATTGTCAATGTGTTCACCTTCTAGTTTTGAATAGTCAATAATATCTATTTCTAATCCATCCCCTTCACCTCCTCCAGCATCAGAAAACTGATGCATACTTTCCACAGAATGAGTTAATCCAGATTTTGCTTTGGAATCTATTTTAGCAGTGTCTATTCCCAGTCTAGCTAGATAATCCTGATGGTTCTGAACTGAAGGCTCTGAATTATTGTCATCATCTTGAATACCAGAATCTGGCATAGCTTTTCGGAATCCATTAGAATTGTTGAGATAAGGTGAACTAGAATTAATCATGGCCAATTCTTCATCCTCATCATCTTCTGCTGAACCACGACCACTTGATGCAGAATTATTGGAATGACCAGACATGTTGGATACATGAGTAGCAGGGTGATTACCAGTGTATCTAACAACATCTCCATATAAAGGAGGACCACCACTGCGAGTAGGTGTGAGGGTGTCAAAATCATCAGTATCATACATAGGTGCTTCACTTGGGGGCGACTCTTTGGCACGGTAGCGATTGCGTAACAGTATGAGAATTATTACAATAACAAGAATTATTGCAACTACAGAAACTACGATGATTACAATTATTGCAACATTGAGGGTTTCAGCCGGACCTCCAGGGCTAGGCCTCTGTAGTGGCTGAACTTGACAGTTAGCACATGTCCTGTCTATGTCAACTTGAACACTTACTGTTGACACTTCAGATCCCTCCAAGCCTGAACTGGCTTCCACAGTTAGTGTCTCAACTTCTCTTTTTGATCTATGACCAATTAAATCCCTCTTCATTCTTCCATTAGCAGGTACTTCTTTGTTCAGATCATAAATCACCCGGATTTCACCAGAAGAGGCATGCACATCAAAGTAAGCCTGCTTTGATTTCATCTTGTAAACGACTTTCCCGGCATCACCTCCATCACTATCGCTGGCTCTTACAACTCCAATGACTGTTCCATTCTTTGCATTTCCTGGTATTTCAAAACTGTATTCAGTTCTCTCAAATACAGGTGAATACTCATCTACATCAACTACATTCAGAATCACAGGGATGGAAGTTTTAAAACCTCCTTTATCAGTAGCAGTTATGTTAAACCTGAAGTTGAGCTGAGTTGCTGTTTCATAGTCAAATATTTCCTCCGATACTACCAGTCCTGTTTTAGTATGAATGGAAAATTTGTTAGTACCACTTAAACTGTATTCAACTATTCCAAAATAGCCACCATCCTTATCATTTGCATGTGCCTCAAATACTGATGACCCATGAGGCATGTTTTCATAAACTCCTTTCAGATACAAATCAACTGGGAATTCTGGAGCAAATTCATTCACATCTGTCACATGAACATTTACTGTGGTGACATTTGACAATATTGGGTTTCCAGCTTCACAACCAGTGCAGTCTGTTGCCCTGACAACCAGTTTGTGAGTGGTATAATGTTCATAATCCAACGTCTCATTTGGCGTTATGAACATTTCTCCTGTACTACCATTTACGATAAATAGCCCTTCTTCATTTCCGGACGTAATTACATAATAAAGTTTTGCATTTTGTCCTTCATCATTATCATGAGCTGTAACATTTAAAAATCCAACTTCACTGGGAAAAGACTCATTAAGTTCTACAAAATATTCATTGTACTCAAAATAAGGAACTTGATCATTTATATCGTTGACAATAATCTGAACATTAATTGGTGTAGAATTTCTTGGAGGATTTCCTCTATCAGTTGCTATGATGTTTAAATTGTATTCTGCAATTTCTTCTCGATCCAGATGACTGTTGAGGATGATTTGTCCAAGTTTCTGATCAATTCCAAATTTATTGTTAATGTTTCCTCTAATGATTCTGTAATCAATTTCTTGATTCCTCCCTGAACTGCCCTTGTCTGTAGCAGAAACATGTTCTATCACCACTCCTCTCTCTGTATCTTCACTGATGGCTGCTCTGTAAAGAAAAAACACAACAACTGTGAAAAAATATCCAAATATCCACAAACTTTCCTAACCTTAACTCCTTGCATGCTGGGTAATTTTACTTACATTTTTTGTTGTCTGTGGATTTTATTTCAAAATTAACTTTCAGGAATACCATCAGAGTGTCAAACAGTTTGGATCCAGATCAGGCCCGATATTTTGTCGGGCCTGATCTGGGTCCAAACTGTTTGCAAAGATTATCAGCAGATGACAAAAGTCACCACTAGCAGGGAAAGAGTTAAGTGCTAGCAAAACTGTGCAGACAACATTCTTCAATTTTTTTTTTATTTTCTTCCCCTAAAAATCAAATGACATTCCCACTTTTTTCTTTTCTTTTTTTCTCTTCTTTTGAGAAAAAAATAATTGATATTTCATGTAAATTATCTGCTAGCATTTTTTAACTAATGGACTTGTCCAGTTTCAGAAATGGAGTCTACCATAATAACACCGAGTATTGGGGCAGATAGGCCTTTGCAAACAGTGTAAACCCAGATCAGATGCTGCAGAATGTGTCTGATCAGGGTCTATACTATTTGCCATACAAAAAACAATATTTTAGACACATCAACTGGTAGGAGAATGGACTGTTTCAAATTTTAGGAGAAGTATGGTAAGTAGATAAGGTGTACCAATATATAGGGTATATATGGTAATTAGGACATTAAGGCTGAAAGAGTCAAACAAGGTGTCCATAATTCTTTTTAACAGTTGTCACATTAAAATCACCTGAAGTGATCACGTGGACAATTGGACATGCAATTTTTTTTTAATGGAAATTTTAATAAAAAATCAATAAGGGGCTATTTTTTTTTCGGGATAATTAGGGTAAAATAAGGTCCATTAAGGAAAATGAGTACATCTTCAAGGGAAATAACCATGACATAGAAATATTTACCTCCCATCTGACTGGGTGCTACATTAAAGGAAAGAATTTGCTCTCTGTGCGAGCAAATTCCTTCCTTAAAAATAGCTTCCACTTTTGAAAGGATTTAAATACCAGGGAAGTGAATTTCTGTCTGTAAAAGTTGCCTCCCTTTGAAGAAATACACATGTAGTGGCAAAATCTTCACATGTATCCAATAATCTTAACCCTTGTCATGCTGAATAAATTAAGATGCCAGGCCCACTTCTAATTTTCAGTCAGTCAGATTCCTTGATCCAAGGTGTTGATACAAATTCATACACTTAATCACAAACAGTGCAGATCCAGATCAGTTGGCTTCTTCAGAAGCCAACTGATCTGGATCTACACTGTTTGTTTGGTTGTGTTGAGGTTTTACGGCCCAGTCAACCCAATGGGGTCATGTCGAGCGCGGTCAGTTTACCTAACCACACGTTTACTGGGCAGGCTTAATCCTCTAAGCGGTTAACCAGTATTGTGCACATTCTTTCGCCAGAAACTGACAACTGCCCTTCTTGAATCAGCGGAAGGGAGAGAATGACCGTAGAAAATATTTCACGATCAATCTCCACGAAAGAATGTTGCCGACCTCGGCGGGGGTTGAACCCTAGACCTCCTGGTCTCCAGTCGGACGGCGCATCCAACTGAGCCACCAAGGCCGGCTCTACACTGTTTGCAAAGGCAGGATATATCTGGGTTTAGCAGGATCAGGGTTAAGATTCCTTTTAGCCTGATACAGTTCTGATAAAAATACTTACGTGTAAGAGGATTGCTGGAAGACCGGTGCATATTTATTCACACTCATTATCTGTATGTGTACAGCAACAACTCCAGAGAGAGAAGGCGTACCACCATCTTCTACCATTACAACCAGTTGGGTAATGGCCTGGTTGGGACGATATTCCACAGTAGAGTTTGTGTAGATTATACCTGGAGTAAAAGTAAATTAACGGCTACCTTAATTGTCCTAAAATTTCGAACACTCTATTCCATAATTCTGCCTAAATTTTGCTTTCTTATGCAGTTGCTTCTTAAAATAATTAGTGGAATGGCAAACAGTGTAGACCCAGATCAGACTGCTCCTTCAGGAGCAGTCTGATCTTGGTCTGCACTGTTTGCATATGCCATTTTGTCAGGAACTCTGGTGTATGAAATTTAAGGACATTTACCGCCATGTAAAACAATGTATTTACTGTATTGTAAAACAATATTACATGTGAAAAGAAAGAGTTTCATGTTAGATGATAATTTTGGTGATTTTTTACTATAATTTTAGCATCAAAATGTACATTGTGGGTACCCATTAGAAATACCCCAATGAATTAATTCTAATAAGTACCCACAGTAATAACTCCTAGGGAGTCAGGTAAATATTTCTTTTATTTCTCTACAAAAATACATGTTTGTGATGTCAAATAGTGATCCTCGGGACAGATTTTTTTTATCTACCCCTCACACCTATGATTGATTCTCTTTCTTGTATACCTTTCATTTCTGAAAGTGAATTTTTAATAATGCAGTCACTTTGATTGCAGACATCCGCCATACTGTGAAAATATTACGTGATGTTTAGTGACGTCATTAGGTTCACAGACATCAACCTTAACGATTGCATATATGAGTCCTATACAACCAGTGTATATCAAACGTGAGAATTCTGGATTTTTATATTACCCTGGGTAGGATAACCTGGGTAGGATGAGGATTTCTATCCCAGGGTAAAACCCAGGATTTTCTTATCTGGTGTGCAAGAAAATGCAAAACTGTTTGTCTGTTTGTGTTGAGGTTTTACCTTTTTCCTGAGCAGGCTCAGTCCTCTGAGTGGTTAACCAATATTTGAGCACATTTTTTTCACCAGAAACCGATAACTGCCCTTCTTGAATCAACGGAAGGGAGAGTATAACAGGAGAAAATATTTCATGATCAATCTCAACAAAAGAATGTTGCGGACCTGGCGGGGATCAAACCTGTGACCTCCTGATCACCAGCAACACACATTTGACTGAGCCACGGAGGCTGGCTCATTGCAAAATAATCAGCCTTATCAGAAGCTTGTTCGGTGTTAATTCCATAGCTCTAGAAAAGAGGGACAGGGAAGGGTGTGGTAGGGATGGGTCAGAAAAGTATTTTTCTTATTTCTCAAAAAAAAAAAAAAAAAAATATGTTGTGGGTATTTATTAGAAGCAGTGAGGCACTTCTAATGAATACACACAACATATGTTTTTGTAGAGAATAAGAAAAATATCAACACTTTTTTATTTTACTTTTTTTTTTCTTTTTTTTTTTTTTTTTTGATAAAGTGCTTTATCCCATTGTAGTCTAGAGACCCCTAAAAGGGTAATTTGCAAATAGGAAGTTTCGGATAAATTTGATAAATTTGGGATACAATATTTACCCTAAATATTCACACCCCTTACTCTTTACCTTATACTTCTCTTCAACAAGTCCATTTTACTATTTATGAATGAGTTTAAAATTGCTGGATGAGTGGCAAACAGTGTAGACCCTGATCAGACGCTGCAGAATGCAGTATCTGATCTGCAGAATGCAGCGTCTGATCTGGGTCTACACTGTTTGCCCAGGACTGGCTTTCCAAGACTGTTTGCCCAGGACTGGCTTTCCAAGTACATAGAGTAAGTATAGTAGTTTGATCAAATTGAAACCCCCTCAGAAATTATCCTGGATCCGCCACTGAAATATTTTATCATTACCTGTTTTGGAATCAATATAGAAATCCGTAGACGGAGCCAGAGTAAGACTGTAGGTAATATCAGCATTCACACCTGCATCTGCATCTGTCGCATTCACCTGTACGACCTTCATATTTGGCGGAGTACCCTCTTCCAAAGACACCTGCAGATATAAACAAGCCATACCATGAGACAAAGGTTCTCTGTTGACATACCATAGGTCTACATAAGAGTAGGTATCAGGTAAATATTTTTCTTATTTCTCCATAAAAACATATGTTGTGGGTACTCATTAGAAGCACCTCGCCGAGGTGCTTCTAATGAGTACCCACAACATATGTTTTCGTGGAGAAATAAGAAAAATATCAATACTTTTGGATTGGAAAGAACAGCTTATCAAGAGCTATGCATACTCTCAATAGCAAATGCCAGGATCAGATCAGGCAAAAGCCCAATCACATGAATTTCTGAATCCCCGTATTTTCCTTTAAACAATTAAAGGCGACAAAATGGGGATGGGGGTGAATGAATTCTGAATAAAAGAACCTTTTTTTCTTATGATTGTATTTAAAACTTCAGAAATAGTTTGGGAAACCATTTTTATCTATTAAACAGCCCACTGAAAAGGAGTGAAAGCACATTATAGAGTCTCCAAAGCTAAAAGCTTAAACTTTAACCTGCTGTTAACAATTAGTTTTTCTTATTCTTATTTTTCACTGAAAATAAGAAGTCAGGAGCATACTTACTTGATAACTTTGCTGGGAGAATTGGGGTGCATTATCATTTTCATCAAGCACATTTATAGTGAGAGTTGTTAAGTCAAAGTGTTCTCCATCACTTGCCTGGAACCAAGAAAGTAAGATTGTAACTTGTAACACTTAGCATGCTGGGTAAAAATTTCAGCATACAACATTTTGAAATATTTTTTCTTATTTTTCCCAGAAAATACTTTTTCCCCAGAAATAGCTTTTGACGTTTCATGTAAATTGTCTTCTAAGGAGAAAATTCGCATGGAATGTCAAAGCCTATTTTTGGGGGAAAACAGGAAAAAATAAACATGTCCTCCGTTGCATTAGCCCAGAGTCTTAGAGGTTAACATTATTCAAAATTACTGAAAATGGCATTATGATTATTTTATTTTTCATAGAAATAAGGCTTGACATTTTAGGCAAATCATTTGCAGACTATTCACATGAAATGTCAAGCCTATTTTCCTCTGAAAAAAAAAAGAATTCAGAATGTTGTCTGCTGCCAATATGATTTGTACATTATAATGGGATAAAAATACACTAAAAATCTGGACAGTCATAAAAATGGGGGTATGATCAAAACAAATGTCAAAGCTGTGCTTCGCGATTCTGGCATTTCCTGGGTATTTTCACATTTTTTGTATAGCATGACAATGCACAATTCACTTCACCGATGTGTTATCATAGCAACCACTATATTTGTCAGCCAAGAAACAGAATACATGTAATGTGTATAATCAACTAGCATGGCTAGTATTAGAATTTTACAAGCTGTCATATAATCCAGGGCCCAGTTGTTCAAAGCGTCGTTAGCTTAATGAGCTCGTTAAGGGTCATTTCGTTAACTGTTTTAGCAGATTCAATATACAATATTCTGATATTTTTTGCTGAAAAAATGTGAGTAGCTTTTGCACTGCAAAAGCTACTCACATTTTTTCAGCAAAAAATTTCAGCATATTTGGGTATCACTTGATGTAAATTTTAATGAATCGTTAACTAACGACATCGTTAGCTTTGAACAACTGGGCCCAGACAAGTAGTAAATTAAAGTCCCCTCCAGTAGTCCATTGGTAGTGGAGCAATTATTTTATTTTACCCATGTAAGGAAGAGGTCAAAGATTTTGAAGAAAATCTCTCCCTTTGCAAGCTGCATTGGTAAAGGCAGGAAAATTAGTTTAACCCTTAAAGCACCAATCACAACTGCAGCAGACAATATTTGAAATATATATATATATATATATATATATATATATATATATATATATATATATATATATATATATATATATATATATATATATATATATATATATATATATTTTTTTTTTTTTTTTTTTTTATTTTTCAGCTAAAATAAGTCTTGAAATTTCATGTGAATTGTCTGCTTGGCAGACAATTCACATGATATGTCGTCTAAATTTTGCTGAAAAATAAACTAGAAATTGTCCAAGGACACAGATGTCCCAGACTGAAAAACTTAAATGCACATTGCTAATGCCAGATTTGGATGGAGACGGACGGATGGACAGGGTTAACACTACATGACCTTTTCACCATTCCAAATATCATCCACTGCAGTTGTGATTGGTGCTTAAAGGGTTATCCCATTTTAGTCTAAAGATGACCCACCCCGCATCCCGCCCCGCCAACCCATTAAAAGGGAACCTGGCAAACAGTGTAGACCAAGATCAGATGCCACAAAAGGTGGTGTCTGATCTGGGTCTAAACTATTTGCAAATTGTTTAGCCATTTTCTTTAGGAATAGCGACATCACGTAGCCTGACATACCTAAAATTGAAATTGGACTCTTCCAATATATAGTGTAGGGGGAGTATATTTCAGTCAAAATGGGTTAAGTTCATAATGTCCAAATTCTGATATTCCTGCTCTCAGACACTTCAGAAAAACTATTTTTACCTCCGATGTATACTTAAATAACTCTTAGAAGGAAAACAGAGGACTTGGTAAGGAGTAATATTTGATGATAATTCTGGGGTATTTTTCTCCAGTTTCTATTGATAAAATGCGGATACTCATTAGAATTGCCTTGCAAAAGTGCTTCTAATGAGTACCCACAACATATGTTTCTCTGGAGAAATCAGAAAAGCTATCCCGAAATTATTGCCAAATACAAGTGGCTGTTGTAGAGATCAAATATATAGGAAAATTGCACTCTGGGGTAAATAAAAAGATGCTGTTATAAGGAGGTGGCTGTTGCTGCAGTAAGTGCAAGTTTGACAGTATGCATTACCTTTAGTCCTACAGAATAATGATTTCTCTGTTCATGGTCAAGTGGTTTAGCCAATCGTATAATACCGCTGAATCGATCAATACTAAACATCCCATCAGGATTGCCGTCCATGCTGAAGTCATATGTCACTGCTGGACTGATATCAACATCATTAGCTGTTACCATGGTTATAGCAGTGCCAACTTCAGTTGCTGTAAACAGAATATTATCAGTTGATCAGTTTATTTTTCTTCATCTGTGGTTTTAGATAAGGTATCTCGACAATTATTTTCTTATTTCTTGATGAAAACATGTTATGGGAACTCACTAGAACTGCCTCATAGAAACTTTTCTAATGAGATTTACCCAAAGTATTGGGACACCTTATCTACTTATCATACTTGTGCTAACATTTGAAGTAGTCCATTCTGTTACCTCTTGATGTATTGCTGTATGTATGGCAAACAGTGTAGACCCAGATCAGATGCTACATCCTGCAGCATCTGATCTGGGTCTACATTGTTTGCAAAGACCTAGCTGTCCCAATCCTTAGGGTTATTACAGTACCCGCAACATGTTTTCATTCAGAAATAAGAAAATATCAATAGTTCTTGGAAAAACATTTTTTATCTAGGCCAATACACATAAGTTTTATGCTTTATAAGGGAGTCTGATCTGCAGGGTAATCGGGTATTTTACTTATTTTTTCATTGTGGCCAGGTAAGAGCTGTTTCATGGACAACTGTTATTTGATCAAAGAATATATGATTATATAAAAAAGACTACCAGTATATCTTTATATGAAACAGACTACACATTTATATGAAAAAGATGATAATGCTGATGGCTTGGTGCTTTACATTTTTTTTTTTTTTCAACATTATTTAACCTTTACCACTCTCTGGGCATTTTCAGCAGACGACAGATTGATGACATTTTTCTTATTTTTCCCAGAAAACAGGATTTGACATTTCATGCAAATTGTCTCCTTAGGAGACAATTTGCATGAAATGTCATATCCTGTTTTCTGAGAAAAATAAGAAAAATATTTCAAAATGTCGTCTGCTGAAAATTTTACCCAGAGTGCTAAGCGTTAAGTCATATCAAGATGATGTCATAACGAAAGGCTCTGTGCAATGAATAGAGTATTTATGGTATTGTCTAATCAGGTATTATTGGTAGGATTCACCTGAATGAAGATCTTACCTTCACTAGTATTTACAGGCTGTGTCCTTGGGAATTTAGGGGGATTATCATTTGTATCAATCACAGAGATCTTGACCGTACAGGTGCTTGACAATGTAATGTTGCCATTATCAACAGCCTCAATAACAAGCTTGTAGCTGCTCCTGATCTCATAATCCACAATGAGGTTTGTCTTGATAAGGCCACTGTATGGTGGAGAAATTGCAAAAGCTTCGTCGGGGTTGCCATTAATGATGTTGTACCGAATTTCACTGTTCGGACCAGGACTGTCAGCATCTGTGGCCGTCACCTGTTAACACAAAGTTTAATTGATAATGAATCTGCATAGTTCTTGAAATGTTCCTTGTTCTTGTAACAATGGTTCTGCTTTTATCTTTGCCTGACAATTGTTTGTACAGTGAACTATTGTTACAATGACAGCATTTGTTCCCAAAGATGTTGCCACTGAAATGAATTTGTCATAGTAAAGAATCTTTAAGAACCTAAGGGAAAGCCAGCCCCATGTAAGACAAATAAATTTGCATTTACCGTATTGGACCTAATTACCACACTGTGCATTTAGCTTTTTCAAAATTACTGGGAACTCAGTTGTGGTAAAATATGTATCTACCTACTAAGGATAGACTATAAAAAAGATCAGAAAAAGACTTATTTGATGACGATTATGCGATTTTTTTTCTGATTTTCTTTATAAAGGCATATGTTGTGGGTACTCATTTGAATTAAAATGAGTACCCACAACATACGCCTTTATAAAGAAGTAAAGAAAAACTACACTGGCTGTAATCTGAAGACTACGGAATTTCTTGACTGTGCGCTTATAGGGGTATGTGCAGTAATTAGATTGAATATGGTATTTAGCTTTTTAGGGCCTCCCAAAAGCAGTGAATGCTTAATACATAGGTGTCCTTTGAAACAAGAGTGACTGTATTTGTTATCACACAATTACGTAAGAGCAGTAGCCAGAAAATTATTTTTCTTATTTATCCACAAAGACTTACCGTATTCGATCTTATTACCACACATACCCCTATAAGCGCACAAGCAATTCCGTTGTCTTCAGATTACAGCCATTGTACTTTTTGTCTACTTCTTTATAAAGGCTTGTCGATGCAATTCGAATGAGTATCCATAACATATGCCTTTATAAAGAAAATCAGAAAAAATTGCATCATCATTATCAAATAAGTCTTTTTCTTATCTTTTTTTTTTTATAGTGTATACTTAGTAGGCAGATACATATTTTACCACAAATAAGTGTTCCCAGTAATTTTAAAAAAACCTAAGCACACAGTGTGGTAATTAGGTCGAATACGGTATTTTGTGGGTACTCATTAGATGGCACTTCTAATGAGTACCACAACATAATCTTTTGTGAAGAAATAAAAAAAATATCCTCACTTTCTGGTTTAAAAAAGTGTCTTATCTGAAGCCTTGCCATAGACCCAAAATCTGAACAGTAACCTACCTGCATCACATATGTATATTTTGGTTGTTCCTCATAAACTTTGGTGACATAGCGGTCCTGTGTGAACAACGGCGGGTTATCATTGATATCAATCAGATTCACCCAGACTGTGGTGTAGGCATAAATTCCATTAGCAGTTGCCGCTACCAATAACCTCATGTGCTGGTCTGCCTCGTAATCAATGGGATCAGGATTCCTCACTGTGATTAAACCTAAAACAAAAGGATGTTTTTCAGTCATTAATGTTGCAGTTTTCACTACCTTTAAATTTTCTGTTGTCAATGCTGTTTTTTTTGTTTTTTTGTTTTTTTTGTTTTGTTTTTTTATTTTATTTATTTATGCTTTTATTTATTTATTATTATTATTATTTGTTTTTCATTACAATAGTTCCAGATAGGGTATCCAGTTTGGTCCTCTTGTTTCTTGTCAAATTTTAATAAATACACACCAATGTATGCTTGGGGGAGAGATATGTAATATTGTTACATTCTCTTGAACAAAATGAGGCTTTTCTAGAACAACATGACACAGTCTGTTGATACAGAAAATCAAAAAGTGGCATTTTAACTGTTAAAATGTCAACCACAATTGCAGCGGACCAAATTCTAAAATATAATTATTATTATTTTTTTTTTCCTGAAAATATTTTTTGGAATGGTCATGCCTGAGCATGTAGTGTAGATCAAACTGCTCTTAAAGGAGCAGTTTGATTAGGGTCTGCACAGTTAACCAAAAACTTTTAAACAAATCAATGGGTATGGACTTTTTTTTTTTCAAATTTTTGGATAACTGTGGCAAAGAACTGAGGTATCCAGTTATTTGAAGAAAATATAATAAACAGCTACCTGTGGTATGGATTTATTCAAATTAGAGAATAAGTATGGTAAGGAATATAGTATTCAGTTACTTTTTGTATTTACAGAAAATATGATTCTGTGTTTGTGTTGAGGTTTTACAGCCCAGTCAACCCGTAAGATTCATGTTGTGCCTTACCATACTTTTTCCTGGGCAGGCTTAGTCCTCTAAGCGGTTGACCAGTACTTGTGCACATTCTTTTACCAGAAACTGACAGCTGCCCTTCTTGAATCAGTGGAAGGGAGAGAATGACCGTAGAACATATTTCATAATCAGTCTTCATGAAAGAATGCTGCTAGACCCAGTGGGGATGGAACCCATAACCTGACCACCAGCCGGGACACGCATCTGACCGAGCCACAGCGGTTGGCAGAGAAAACATGCTAGATAGCTACCTGTACTGCTGTGTATGTTGAACCCCTCAGCCTCGTTTCCACTGGCAAAGCTAAAAGTGACTCCACTTTGAGGGTTCTCAAGTTCCACAGTGATCACTTTAGTATTAATTGGAGAGTGCTCATGTAGACTGGTCGAGTAGTTCTGGTTCTTAAATCTTAACTGCTGGTCCCCATCACCACTTCCTGTTCTTGCAATCATGATTTCAACCACCCCTGAAATGACAAGCAAATGAGGTGTGTAACAACATATTTAGGCTGTACATTTGGTGAGTCAGAACATCAGAAAACGTACCTTAAGATATCTGCGCACAGCATTCGCGCAGTCTGATCAGAATCCTCACTGGGCACATTTAGGATAGCCAAGGATGCAAAGTCTCTTGATCAGACTCCTTAATTTTTGCTATACATTGTTAAGTAATTTTCAGGGCCCAGTTGTTCAAAGCATCGTTAGCTTAACGCACTTGTTAAGGGTCATTTCGTTAACTGTTTTAGCGGATTCAATAGACAATATTCTAATATTTTTTCAGCAAAAAATGTGAGTAGCTTTTGCACTGCAAAAGCTACTCACATTTTTTCAGCAAACAATTTCAGCATATTTGTGTATCACTTGATGTAAATTTTAACGAATCGTTAACTAATGACATTGTTAGCTTTGAACAACTGGTCCCTGATATGGGTTTTATCATATTCATCCAAGCTGTCCACTCAGGGACTTCACTTTTTGCAAGAAATGTCAGCAGTCAACAAATGTTGGCATGATTTTTATTCCATTTTTCATGAAAAAAAGGTTTGATTTTGTTTGTTTGTGTTGAGGTTTTACAGACCAGTCAACCCAATGGGGTCAAGTTGAGCATGGTCAGTTTACCTAATCACACTTTTACTGGGGGGCTTAGTCCTCTAAGCGGTTAACCAGTATTGTGCACATTCTTTTGCCAGAAACTGACAACTACCCTTCTTAAATAAGCGGAAAGGGAGTGAATGACTGTAGAAAATATTTCATGATCAATCTCCAAGAAAGAATGTTGCCATACTTGGCTGGGTCAAAACCACAACCTCCTGATCACCAGTCGGACCGCACCCAAATGAGCCAACGTGGCCAGCAAGAATGGATTGACATTTCATGAAAAGAGAGTTTGGCAATTCATGAAAAGACAGTTTGGAATTTTATCTGAGTTGAAAGATGATAATCATGACATCTTACAATTTCAATTCCTAGTGTCTGCTTTGTGAAATTTATCTACATTTATGAACAAGTGGGGTATCCACAAAAATATTCTTCTTATTTCCTGATGAAAACATATGTTGTGGGTTTTCATCAAAATGAGGCAATTCCAATTCCACTGAGTACCCACAACATATGTTTTTGTCAAGATATAAGAACAATATCAATATTTTTTTGTCTGAAACATTTAGCCCTTAAACTGCCAATCACAGAAATTGTCGTCTACTTTGTCATCTGCTTGTGATTTTAAAAATCATTTTTTGCAACAGTTTGGACCCAGATCAGACTGGTCCTCTAGAAGCAGTCTGATCAGGGTTCACACTGTTTGTCTGTACACAAAAATAGGTTTGAAAAGTTTGCAAGAATATTCAGTAGATGACATAAACAGAATGACATTTTCAGATGCAGATTTTCTTGGCATTTTAAGGGTTAAAGGTATTAAAGGTATGTTTACCTGTCGTACTATGTGAGGTACTCCCTTCATCCGACGCAACAACTTTGAGGTTATGATATCCCACTGCATCTATTCCTAATGTCTGCTTTGACGTTATGTATCCAGTTGTCCCGCTGATCCTGAACAGTTCCAATGCTTTGGTATCAGATGCAGAGCTAAATCTGTACGAAACGTCGCCATTTGGTCCGATATCTTTGTCGTCTGCAACTACCGTCAGTACATGTATACCAGACGATGAGCCAACTGTCAGATTAACCCTATATGGTACTTCTTGGAAAACAGGGGCATTGTCGTTGATATCGCCTATCGTAACTTTGATACGAGCACGCTCAGACCTTCTGTCATACTGGCCACCGTCACTGGCCTGTACATCAAAGGAATATGTGGATTTCTTTTCTCTGTCGAATGTTCTGGAAAAACAATTTGAAGCTGTCATTAAATAGTACTTCAGCACAGTTCCTGATAGGGGATGTATTAGAAGGATACATTTTGTTCTGTTGCATCAAAATGTATCTTGTGGGTATGTTTTGATGCAAAACTAGCAGAAATTATACTAAATTATCACCACAACTGATGATGATGATGACGATGATGATGATGACACTGATGATGACTTAATGTTTTACAACCCTTTCAACCTTATTCAACTCATTTCGAGATGATGGAAAGATGATAATGAAAGGCTCTGTGCAATGAAGTGCCATATAGTTATAAGCTGAATTCCACACCCAGTGGGATCAAACTGCGGGACCTTGTGACCTGAAGTTGGGAGAGCTAACCACTTGGCCTGCCAGAGACCGCTATCACTACAACTGACCCCTTATCTACATCTGTGAAAAGCTAATTCATTCTACATGTTCAGTGAACCCTCATTACAATGACAGCATAAATTTGTTCCCAAAGATGTTGCTAGTAAATGAATTTGCTGTTGTAAAGGATCCTTAATGAGCAAAATCATATGTAAGAAAGACCTTGTTTTATTCTTATTTCCTCATAGAACACTGTTTTGGATATTTGTTAGAATTGCCTCAGTGAGGCAATTCTAACAAATATCCAAAACATATGTTCCTTGAAGTTTTAATGCAATATTTTTGCATAATTTCTCATTAACTGTCACTTCTTGAATGAAGGTTTCATGACATCCAGATTGTCACTGTAATGAATTTTGTCGTCATATCTATTGTCGGTATGATTGATTGTGTTGGGGTTTAACGACACGTCAACCCTTGAGGGTCATTTTGTGTCGTCTCCCAGAGAAAGGGAGAAAAGAGATAGAAGAGATAGTAGAGGAGATGAAAGCGGGGGACAGGGAAGAAAGAGGAACAGGAATGAAAGTGAAGAAACAGAAGAAATAAAAACATTCCCCCTCTACCCTTACCTGCTACAAGGATAGCAGGCCTTGCCCAACTGTAAGCCAATATCAGCTGGATGCCCCGGTGATGTAAGATACACAGCACCTTCGCACCACCCAACCACCCAACCACCCCAGTGTCAGTATGAAGAGGGTTGACTGTATAATAACATGCTATGTACAGAGTAAAACATTTTTATCTAATCCAGTCATGAAGATCAGAAGCAAGTGCTTTACCACTAACATAGCTCTGGATAAACGGGGAGTCCAGATTAATATTTTTTTTAATATCATTTCTGCATAAAAAGTATGACTGATTGATTGAGTTGAGATTTTATGGCCCAGTTAACCAAGTAGCCATCATGTCAAGCACAGTCAGTTTACCTAACTACTTGTGCATATTCTTTCGCAAGAAAACAAAAAGATATGTTATGGGAGATAACTGACTTTTTTTCACTGAGGTGACAATAACTTAATCAAGAATATCCTATTGTTATGCTTTGTATGCAGAATTTCAATATTGGCAGATGACATTTTTTTTTTTTTTTTTTGCTTCAATAGAGCTTGGAATTTTATGTGAATGTTGCTAAGGATATGATTGGCAGAAAATGTTAAGTCTTAGGATTTTTGGCAAAAGAAAAATGTCCCTTGAGAGCAATACTACATGTATAACTAGAGCTGGTGTTTGTAAAACACTATGCCCCCAACTCCCTGACTCTAACACTGCTTGACTCCAACACTGCTTACCCATGACGGTAACAACAATACAAACATGAGATTTCAATGTTATTTTATCAAAGGGAAATAACTCTAAAATAGGAGATAATTCGGATAAGAAAAAAATACGGGTCACCGATTTTTTCATGAGGAATCAAAATATGACATTTCAAAACATTAGCATACATGGTTCTACACTTAGGCTATAACAATAAAGCAACGACATTAAATGGCCAGAAATTGCGAAGGACTATATTTCCAACATTTCATTTAATTGGTTCAAAATTTAATCAGGTGATCTCCTCCTCAATCCCAATCAGTATATCAAATATCATGGCTCTGGCTGAAATACTTTTTGAGATATCTTGCTGACAAGGTCAAAATGCCCAGAACTACAAAGGGCAATAACTACCTCGATTTTTCATGGAATTCCCTAAAAAACAAATCAGGTAATCTCCACATTATCCCCAATCAGCATATATTGTTTCAAGACCCCAGCTTAAGTACTTTTCAAGACATCTTGCTGACAAGGTCAAAATGCGCAGAACCGCAAAGGGCCGTAACTTAATATTTTCACGGAATTCTCTCAAAATATAATCAGGTAATTTACACATCATTCCCACTCACTTTATCGAATTTCAAGAACCTAGCTTAAATACTTTTCAAGATATCTTGCTCACAAGATTTAATTCTGATTTTTTTCAAAGGGGCATATCTCTAAACAAACATGCTGGACAAGGAAAAAAATATAGGGCAGCTATTATTTCATTGGGAACCCAAATATAACATTTCAAAACCCTAGCATGCAGGGTTCTTAAAATATGGCATGCACAAAAAAGCTTGATGAACGGACAAATGGACGGATGGACAAACGAAGCCAAAATAATATGCCTCATCAATTTCATTTGAAACTGGGGGCATAATCAGGTTATCTACTCATCGCTACCGATCTATCATCAAGTTTCAATGCTCCAGCTTCAATAGTATTTAAATATTTTGCTGACAAGGGAAACATGCCCAAATTTACAAAGGGCCATTACTTACGAAATATTTTTCAGAATTTACACAAAAGTTAATCAGGTCATCTCCTCATCATTACCAATCAATTCACCAAGTTTCAAGTCTCTAGCTCTAACAGTTTTTGAGATGTTTTGCTGACAACATAAAAATGTTAAAATTACAAAGGGCCATAAGTCAATAAGTATTTTTCAAAATTTATTCAAAATGCCCAAAATTACAAAGGGCCATAACTCATAAAGTATTTTTCAGAATTTCTTCAAAAGTTAATCAGGTCATCTACTCATCACTATGAATCCATTTATTAGGGTTCAAGGCTCTAGCTCTAATAATTGAGATATTTTGCAGACAAGGTAAAAATGCCCAAAATTACAAAAGGCCATAACTCAAGAAGTATTTTTCAAAATTTCTTCAAAAGTTAATCAGATTGTCTACTCATCACTACCAGACTATTCATCAAGTTTCAAGGCTCTAGCTCCAACGTTTTTTGAGATATTTTGCTGACAAAGGTAAAATTGCCCAAAATTACAAAGGGCCATAACTCATAAAGTATTTTTCAGAATTTCTTCAAAAGTTAATGAGGTCATCTACTCATTACTACAAATCCATTTACTAAGTTTCAAGGCTCTAGCTCTAACAGTTTTTGAGATATTTTGCTGACAAGGTAAAAATGCCCAAAATTACAAAGGGCCATAACTCAGGAAGTATTTTTTCAAAATTTATTCAAAAGTTAATCAGATTGTCTACTCATCACTACCAGTCTATTCATCAAGTTTCAAGCCTCTAGCTCCAACGGTTTTTGAGATATTTTGCTGACAAGGTAAAAATGCCCAAAATTACAAAGGGCCATAACTCATGAAGTATTTTTCAGAATTTCTTCAAAACTTAATCAGGTCATCTACTCATCACTACAAATCCATTTACTAAGTTTCAAGGTTCTAGCTCAAACAGTTTTTGAGATATTTAGCTGACAAGGTATAAATGCCCAAAATTACAAAGGGCCATAACTCAAGAAATATTTTTCAAAATTTCTTCAAAAGTTAATCAGGTTGTCTACTTATCACTGCCAGTCTATTCATCAAGTTTCAAGGCTCTAGCTTCAATACTTTTTGAGATATTTTGCTGACAAGATTTTGTCAATATTTTTTCAAAGGGCCATAACTCAGAAAAGGGGCATAAATCTGTCAAGAAAAAAAATACGTGTCAGCTATTTTTTCACGAGGAATCCATATATGGAATTTCAAAACAGTAGCATTCACGGTTCTAAAGTTATGCTATGCATCAAAAAGCGTGACGAACGGACGGACGGACGAACAACCCAGAAGCAATATGCACCCCCCCACCCCCACAACTTCTTTGAAGTTGGGGGCATAATGATGAATATGAAAAATGTCCCTTGAGAGCAAGATTATAATGATGAATACATTTGTTCATTAATCCTTATTGCACCATTCAAAATTGTAGTAGCTGACATTCTAAAATATTTTTGTTTACTTTTCAGAAAAATAAGGATTACCGTATTTGACCTAATAACCGCACATGCTCTTATAAGCACACAGTCAAGCAATTTCGTAGTCTTCCGATAACAGGCCATGTATGGACTTCTTTATAAAATACATATGTTGTGGGTACTCATTTGAATTGCCTCAACTAGTTGAGGCAATTAAAATCAGTACCAACAGCATATGCTTTTATAAAGAAAGTCAGAAAAATATTGCATAAGTATCATTAAATACTGTACCCGTATCAGGAGAATATTTCGCTTCGTTTTTTTAGTGGTTTTGAAAAAACGTAAGCCCAACTTGCAGTAATTAGGGCAAATAGGGTATTTCACCATTCACATGAAATGCCAAGCAGTATTTTTGCATAAAAAAAAAAAAAAAAATAGAATGTTGTCTGCTGCTGTTTTGATAGTTTAATAGTTTAATGTACCTACCCTTTCGTAGTTATAACTCCAGTTTCTGCATCAATATAGAACTGTCCAGCATCAGTATCATTATACAGGCTGTACGTCACAACGCCATTATTTCCCTCATCTGGGTCTGTGGCACTAACCGTGACGACCGTCGTCCCCGGCAACACATCTTCATACAGCAGCTTCTCATAGGTATTATGTTCAAACGTAGGATCATTGTCATTTTGATCTTTGACCTTTACAAACAATGTACAACTGCTGGAAAACTTTCCGTCACTGGCGGTGATTGTCAACTCATAGTCGGAGAGGGTTTCCCGATCCAGTATGCCGGAAGCTAAAACACCCGTGTCAGCATTTATAGTAAACTTTCCATTTACGTTACCAGCTGAAAATAAGAATAATCAAATAAATACAAATGGTGTTCAATATGAGAAAAAAAAAGGGGCATTTATGTCATACACAGGCAACAAAGGCCCAGATCAGACTGCACATTTGTGCAGTCTGATCAGGGCCTTCATTGCCCACTTACAGATCAACGGATACCATAGGAAATGTTGACAAACAGACAAGGCCTTCATCAGATTGCACAGATACGTTGACCTTTGATATTCATCTATGGTAAAGGACTTTTTTCCAAGTTCAGGCTAAAATAAGTTGTGGTCAGTAAAACCATCGTAATTTCACCTATTCTTATTTCTCAAAAAACAAGAGCTGTCGGAGGACAGCGAGCTCGCCTGCTGGGTACATTTTATATTGTAACATTTTTATCATTAAGCCATATAATATAGGTCACACTGACCTAGATGTATTTGTATGTAAATCATTTTGTCACTTAGATATAATAATCCAGGTATGACAATTCTCCATGAAATAGTAATAAAAATAAAAGGCAAAATCACTGAAGCATGAAATATAGGTCACAATGACCTAGATATAGTAAGTGGTCATTCATTGGGTCACATGGAACTAATATCCCAGGTGTGACATTTATCCAACAAATATTCAAGATATAAGGCAAAATCACTGAACCATGAAATATAGGTCACACCAACAGAGATATATTTTGACGTCAATAATCGGGTCACAAGGAACTAATATCCCAGGTGTGACATTTATCCAACAAATAGTATTCAAGATATAAGGCAAAATCACTGAACCATGAAAGATAGGTCACAATGACCTAGATATAGTAAGTGGTCATTCATTGGGTCACATGGAAGTAATATCCCAGGTGTGACATTTATCCAACAAATAGTATTCAAGATATAAGGCAAAATCACTGAACCATGAAATATAGGTCACACCAACAGAGATATATTTTGACGTCAATAATCGGGTCACAAGGAACTAATATCCCAGGTGTGACATTTATCCAACAAATAGTATTCAAGATATAAGGCAAAATCACTGAACCATGAAATATAGGTCACACCAACAGAGATATATTTTGACGTCAATAATCGGGTCACAAGGAACTAATATCCCAGGTGTGACATTTATCCAACAAATAGTATTCAAGATATAAGGCAAAATCACTGAACCATGAAATATAGGTCACAATGACCTAGATATAGTAAGTGGTCATTCATTGGGTCACATGGAAGTAATATCCCAGGTGTGACATTTATCCAACAAATAGTATTCAAGCTATAAGGCAAAATCACTGAACCATGAAGTATAGGTCACAATGACCTAGATATAGTAAGTGGTCATTCATTGGGTCTCATGGAACTAATATCCCAGGTGTGACATTTATCCAACAAATAGTATTCAAGATATAAGGCAAAATCACTGAACCATGAAATATAGGTCACAATGACCTAGATATAGTAAGTGGCCATTCATTGGGTCACATGGAACTAATATCCCAGGTGTGACATTTATCCAACAAATAGTATTCAAGATATAAGGCAAAATCACTGAACCATGAAATATAGGTCACAATGACCTAGATAAAGTAAGTGGTCATTCATTGGGTCACATGGAACTAATATCCCAGGTGTGACATTTATCCAACAAATAGTATTCAAGATATAAGGCAAAATCACTGAACCATGAAATATAGGTCACAATGACCTAGATATAGTAAGTGGTCATTCATTGGGTCACATGGAACTAATATCCCAGGTGTGACATTTATCCAACAAATAGTATTCAAGATATAAGGCAAAATCACTGAACCATGAAATATAGGTCACAATGACCTAGATATAGTAAGTGGTCATTCATTGGGTCACATGGAAGTAATATCCCAGGTGTGACATTTAACCAACAAACAGTATTCAAGATATAAGGCAAAATCACTGAACCATGAAATATAGGTCACAATGACCTAGATATAGTAAGTGGTCATTCATTGGGTCACATGGAAGTAATATCCCAGGTGTGACATTTATCCAACAAATAGTATTCAAGATATAAGGCAAAATCACTGGACCGTGAAATCTAGGTGACCTTGACCGTAAAATGTAGGTCACCATGACCTTCACTCTCTTACACTTAAACTGATGTCACATAGTTAGCTGATGTATAACCAGTTGTGTCTATAACCTGTAGGCATATAAGATTTTACAAATGTGTCCTAGATTTTGACCCCTAGCCCCACCCCAAGGCCCACCCTGAGGTATGAACCCAGGGGTATGTTCTTTTGGAATCTCAGAAGACTCGTCCAGGTACCCAAATTCTAAATATGAATGCTCTATGAGGAGTGAAAGTCAAGATATAAGAATTTGAAAAACTTTAACACAGTATTACAAAGGTGTCCTAAATTCTGACCCCTAGCCCCACCCAGGGGCATGAACCCAGGGGTTTATTCTCTTGGAATCTCAGAAGACCCTCCAAGGTACCTAAGTTCCAAATTTGATGCCTCTGTGAGGAGTGACTGTTGAGATATAAGCATTTGAAAAACTTTAACACAGTGTGACGGGAACGGGAACGCAAACGCAAACGCAAACGCAAACGCAAACGTGGACGACCGGGGTGACTACAATAGCTCTCCTTGTACTTCGTACAGGCGAGCTAAAAATAAAATAATAAAAAAAAAATGTTGTGGTGCTTCTGTGAATACTCATAACATGCTTTCGTGGAAAAATACGGAAAATGTTGTTGTTTTTTTTTTCTTTAGAAAAAGCATCTGACATGATTCCTTTAGAGATACAATATTTTATCATAAGTATCTCAAGAGTTACCATAATAACTGTAAGTATTTGGACTGACAGGCCTGAGAAAACAGTGTAGACCCAGATCAGATGCTGCAGAAATGGGCATCTGATCAGGGTCTACACTGTTTGCCACTCATCTAGTTGTTTTTAAATACATCAATAAATAGCAAAATGGACGTTCAATTTTTAGGGCAAGTATGGCAAGGAGGTAAGGTGTCCCAATACTTAGAATAAATATGGTACAGTTCTTTTGAGATGTCACAGCATACCTTGTTAAGAAAACAAGAAAAACGCCTAATGGCATTATGGACCGTTTTTTTTTAAATAATGAAGAAAGCGAGAGTTTGCACAAGATGTCAAGCCCTATTTTCTGAAAAAAAAAAAACTGAAAAAGAAGAATTAAAAATGCTGTCTATTGCCATCCAAGTCCAGCTGGTTTAAGTGAGGCATTAAAATTGCCCAGCAATGAATAGAATGAACTGATATAGAAGGCACAGGATCAGGGAAGACTCTGATCAGATTGCGCAGATGCACAGGCTGATCTGTCGTCGCTTGTCACAAAAGTCATATTGTAGGTTTTGTCATGAGCTGGCTCAACATCTTTCTCAAATAACATTTTTTCAATTACCTGTGATAGTATATTTCACATGGCTATTTTCACCAATATCAGCATCGTGGGCAACAAATGTATGTATCACATCTTGTACCGTGTTCTCTGGAATCTCGATAAATAACTGACTGTCTTTAAATAGTGGCCGGTTGTCGTTGATGTCAGTGATGTTGATGATGACAGTAGCTATATCATTCAAGGATGGGTTGCCGTTATCCTGAACATATGCTAGAAAAAAAAATAAATAGAAAGGTTTAGGATGTATGCACACACTTCAAAGAGAGAGCATATGAAAAAGCAAAAATCTCAGCCCTATGGCTGCATGACCTGACAAAGGTATCTGAGTGCCTACCAGTAAAAAAAAAATCAATAATCTATAGTTCAGTGTTCAAACAGACAGGTTTTTTTTCCATATACCTGTTTCTACCCTTTCCACCCAGCCCCATCCCTTCCTCTAATTTCTCATTCTGTTCACAGATTAACCTCACAGAGAGATCGCTCTAAGCTGAAAGCTTTTTGCTTTCCTTTTCAAGGGGAGATATTCCAACAGAAAGAAATTGCTTCACCATGTGAACACCTTCTCAAAGAGGGGTATTCTATGAAGGAAAGAAAATTCCTTCCTTTAAGAGCAGACCCCTTTTCAGGAGGCAAATACTACTTCCAGTCAGAGTCATCTCCCCTAGCGGTTTATCTATTCATTTTAAAGGATCAAAATACAAAAACAAATACCTGTAACAATATAGGAACTCTGGATTTCCCTGTCAATTTCATTTGTTGTCGTGGTAATAAGTCCTGTCACTGGATCAATCTCAAAGTAGTTGTTGGCAATGCCTGATGGAATTGTATATGTCAGCTGCTTATTAGGCCCTGTAGAAAAAAGATGATCAGATGGTTCAATGAAGAAGATAACAGAGAAATCTACATAAAAAAATTATTTCTCCAAGAAAACATATAATGGTAGTAACATCCTGGAAATCATACTTTTCTTATGTCTCTAAAAAACATATATTGTGGTACTCATTACCACACCCACTTCTAATTTTCAGCCAGTCAGATTATTTCATCAAGGTTGTTGATACAAATTCACATACTGAATGGCAAACAGAGCAGATCCAGATTTGCAAATGTTTGCAAATGCTGGGTATATCCAGGCTCAGCAGGACTAGGGTTAAGGTATCTCGCCAATGTGCTTCTATGAGTACTCACTATGTATGTTTAGACAAATATTTTCCTGATAAGGCCACTTATCTGGAGTTAAGGGGAATTCACCTAAAACACTCTATCAAATCTTTATGAAAACATGAAGTGGCATCTCAGTGGAAATGTTTTGTCAACAGGAAAACATGTTATGGTATCGTATCAGAATCATCTACATGGTCCTAATGACAAGTCAAACATGTCAAAATAGAATTATTTTTTTTGTGACAAAAAAGCAAACAAACAAAACAACACTTTTCTTAAAATTGCAACCACAAAAAAAAAAAAAAAAGAAAAATAGTCAAACGTATTCATTTACAGTCTTGCACACCTTAAAATAGCATTTTGCTGTCTTTCCTACAGAACTTTTGTGAAGTTCATAACCTTTTTCTACTACTACTAATTGCAGAATTTTGCATTTTCTTATTTTTGCACTGAAAAACACCCTCTGGCTATTTACTTATAAGAATTATCTCATGAATAACATAAATTTTGGTACAAAGACAACAAGAGGGCTGCAGCCATCTGGTGCTTGCCAACAGACCCCAAATTTTAAATTAGTCATATTTTGGCAAAAGTAGGTTGCATTGACCCAGACTGGTAAGGTGCATGTAATAACATTTCAATACTCATGGAACCTGCAGAAGGCAAGAAACAAACAGACAAACAGAGGAATTGCTAAGAAGGGATATTTTGTAATAATATTGTGATAATTTTCTCCAGTTCTCCATAAAAAACTTATGTTGTGGGTACTCATTAGAAGTGCCTCGGTGAGGCACTTCTAATGAGTACCCACAACATATGTTTTTATGGAGAAATAAGAACAATTCCTCCGAAACAGAGATATTAATTGCAAATGGACATGTCTTGCTTACAAGTACAGTCCACAAAAATCATTCTATAGTACCACAAAATGCATTGTGAGAAAATATAAATTATGGCATCGGCACCCTGCCTACATCCCCTGCAGTCTAAACACATCAGCACCCAGCCTACATTCCCTGCAGTCTAAACACATCAGCATCCAGCCTACATTCCCTGCAGTCTAAACACATCGGCACACAGCCTACATTCCCTGCAGTCCAAACAGTCTTCTCTTAGTTGGATTTGAAGCAAATTTTTTAACCAAGATAATTATGATGACATTTTCTTAACATTTCTCCACAAAAGCATATGTTGTGGGTACTCATTAGAAGCACCTTTCTTATCATTTCTCCGCAAAAGCATATGTTGTGGGTACTCATTAGAAGCACCTCATCAAGGTGCTTCTAATGAGTGCCCACAACATATGTTTTTATGGAAAAAAAAAAGGAAAATATTTATCAGGATACTATTCTTATCTGACACTATGAGATATTATTTCTACTCTTACCTTCATCAAGATCACTAGCAGATATCTGTGTAACAATGGTTCCCATCACACTGTGTTCTCTAATACTCGCCTGATACGTCGACTCAAGGAAATGTGGGGCGTTGTCATTGACATCCAGTACCTCTACTTCTATGACAGTCTCTGATGTAAGGGCAGGTGAGCCCTGATCTTTTGCTTGGATTTGGAGAGAGTAGCTACTTACTCTTTCTCTGTCCAACTCTGATGCTATTGTCAACAAGCCTGTAATACACATCAATCATTCATATTCATCTCCCTTTCTTTCAAGTATCAACCCAACGTTATTTCTGTAGAAAGCTAAGAGGAAGTTCCATAGCACCTGATAAGATGTTATTTTCACTCCAATGTATTGATATTTATCTTATTTCTCCATGAAAACATAAGTTATGGGTACTCATTAGAAGCGCCTCCGCAAGGCACTTCTAATGAGTACCCACAACATATATTTTCGTGGAGAAATAAGAAAAATATTCACCTGATACCCGTTCTTATCTAGACCTATGCAGGAACTGAATACGGCAGGACAACATAACTCCAGACTATTAATAACTGTGGTGATAATTTATGACAATTTATGATAACTTTTGTTATTTTATTGTTTGTTGTTTTTTTATTTGCTTCTTTGTTTGTTTGTTTGTTTTATGTTTTGTGCCAAAAATCTATCAGACATATGAACTCTAAATAAGGCGAGCATTCAGGAAACAGTATTTACCCTAAGTATTAAGACACCTCACTTCTTACCATACTTGTCCTAAAATTTGAAGCAGGTCATTCTACTATCAGTTGATGTGTCTAAAATATTGCTGTATATATGGCAAACAGTGCAGACCCTGATCAGATGCCACATTCTGTGGCATCTGATCTGGGTCTACACTGTTTGCAAAAATCAATCATCCCAATACTTAAGGATTTATGGTAAAATTTGTTAGGAATTCCCAATGTCGAATGAAATGTACCCATGTGGGTCTATTAACAGCAAAACAGCTCGAGATAAGCCGATAATTTATGACACGCTTTGTTTATATTAATTTTACTCTGGAACATACCTTGCGAGTACTTATTGGAAGGCAATTTTAGTTCAGAAACACTACTTTCAGATAAAGAAGGGACTGTATTTCTCCTAAATACACAGACAACTTAACCCTTACCACTTTTGAATTAAAACCATTTCATTACATTCTGATGTGTCCTACATCTGTTGGCTGAAAGGCAGTTGAGATCCAGATCAAACTCAGATGCCGTTTGATCTAGGTCTACACTGTCTGCTCAGGCATGTCCATCCAAATATTTATGGTAAATATGGTATTCAGAAATACATGTACCTTTATTTTTTCTTTTTTAAAGAAAAAATGTTGCTAGTACTCATTCGAAGCTTCAGCGCAAAAATAATGAAAGTTACCTCAACTAGTATACTGCCAAACTTCGCTCTCAAACTGAAGCTGAAAATTATTGTATGCTTGAAACGTAGCTTCAGATAATTGTGATTTTCATTTTCTTTTTTTTTTTTTGGTATATGTCCTCAATTTCAAACACATTATTCCATACTTTTTGGCCTAAATTTTGTTTTGTATGCAGTTGTTTCATAAAATACTTAGTGATATGGCAAACAGTGTGGACCTTGATGAGACTGAACTGTTTTCCTATGCCATTTTGTTAGAAAATTTGGTGTACACATTTTTTGGACATTTGCCATACTCCCATTCTCTATACACTACAACCTCTTTATAACACGATTCGTTGTAACACTGTTTTGAATATAACACTGTTAAAAGATGGATCCCAAAAATGTATAGATTATATTGAAAAATGACCATAAATGGTCATTTTTCAATATAATCTATACATTTTTGTTTGAATATAACACGGTTGTTTAACTAGCATGGTTTAAGCTATGGACTCCAACAACAGTGTTATAAAGAGGCTGTGGTGAATTTTTGCTCAAACGTGAACTTACCAGTGTTTTGATTGATGCGAAATGCTCCATCCTCATTCCCTGCAGCTATACTGTAGCGCACAACATTATTTCCACTCTTATTCACATTGTCATCTATATCTGTTGCAATGATTGGCGAAACTCTATAACCAATAGGTTCATCTTCCAAAACTTGGAATGGGGAGTATCTCTGAAATATGGGCGCATTGTCGTTTTCATCTAACACCAGAATCATCACAGTAACAGTTGTAAATAGCTGACTTGCCTTTGACGGTGCCTGATCGTAAGCCCTTACAACAAGGCTTATAAACTTTGTTTCTTCATAATCTATATTCTTTAATACCGACAAGCGACCAGTATCAGAATCGATGGCAAGGTTGTCAGAAGAAGGGTTTTGAATTTCGTATTTTACAGTTCCGTTAACACCCGAGTCGGCATCTGTTGCAGTGAATGTGTAAATAACAGTACCCTCTGCTGTATTCTCATGAACTTTAAGAAACACTGGATCAATCTCAAACACAGGTGCATTATCGTTCACATCAATAATAAAAATCTTTATTGTAATCACATTACTCTTTGGATTGTACACACTATTATCAATAGCCTTTATTCCTACTGTATGAGATGAAGATTCTTCAAAATCAATCTCTCTAATCGTGTAAATATATCCAGTTTCAGGATCAACGGTGAACAATCCAAAATTATTTCCACCAATTATGTAATAGGACACCCTTCCATTTTCTCCACCATCCTTATCATACGCCTGTACTTGCCCGACAGTTGAGCCAGTTGGTGTATTTTCAACGACGTAAAAAGTGATGCTGACATTTTGTGGAAATATGGGAGCTTCATCATTATCATCATTCACCATTATTTCAAACCTCTGCTGCATGGACCTGCTTGGGTTTCCACCATCGGAAGCAACAACCTTGAAGGCATATTTATTCTTTATTTCATAGTCCAACACTTCCTTCGTTGTAATCCAGCCAGTTTTTGGATGAATGCCAAAGAAGTCCAATGCAGTTTCATCACCATCTGAAATTTAAAAATAAATCAACTTCAAACATCTGTAGGCATTTTTTTTTTTTTCAATTTATTTATTTATTTTTTTTTTTTTTTTTTTTTTAAATTTTTGTTTATTCTTTTTTTGAGCTGGAGTCAACACTACTAAAGTATCCTGATTAATACATTTTGGTTGAAAATAATACAGCATAAAGATGGACCCTAAACATGTTGTATCAAAAAAAATATATAGACTATACAAGAAAAAGAAGAAAGAAGAAAAACTATTTCCTGGACACCCCTCTAATTACAGTTATGAGCAGTTTATAGGGTGTCTGTCAAAAAAACAGCCTGCATAAATACATTCGTATCAAAATGATTAAAATTTTGTTTAGCATATGTACAGCACCAATTCGCAATCTCAGTTATATCAACACACAATGCGAATGTACATGTACAATGAAGAAATAATCAAAAAATATATTTGTTTACCCAAACAGATATATTTGTTTTCACTGACAGGAGAATGGATACACCTGAAAAAGTGAAAGCACTCTGAATGGAAAATATAGCCTGCCTTTTCAAAGGGTGACCATTCCAGCAGAAAGAGCTACTTCCCTGTTAAACAGACTCCTTTCAAAGGGAGCTATTCTTAAAGGAAAGAATTTTTTCCCAGATGGAGTAAATTGTTCCTTTAAAAGTAACCCCCTTTAAAATGAATTTATATACAAAGGATAACCAGTGGGAGTAAATTGTTTCTTTTAACCATTGCCTGTCCCACTTTCAGAATGGAGGTAATTTTTTTCTTGTTTGCATGTTCTTTCTGGAAGCATATCCTTTCACCTTAATAAAATTTTCTTCATTAAACTTAGATGCAATAAACCCATTATGATTTTACCTGAAAGCAAGGAAAAAGTGATGGTTCCATTTTCTCCTGCATCTGGATCTTCGGCAACAATCTGAACCACTCTAATTCCCTTAGGCTGGTTCTCGTCCACTGTCTCGCTGAACTGTGAATTCCGTATAACTGGAGTGTGATCATTAACATCTGTGACCACTATATGTACAGGAACATTAGCATCTTTAGATGGGCTGCCATAATCCTGAACATGAACTTCAAAATTGTATGACATTTTCAGTTCTCGATCTAAGGATCTTGCTGTTAATATCTGGCCTGTTTTGGTAATGTAAAAGTCGTCTTGTGCTGGAATGAAGTCATAGTGAAGGAGCGCATTATTTCCTTCATCTAGATCTGTGGCCGAAACTTCTCCGACTGTGGTATCCGAAGGCAAATTCTCTTCAATAGAAAACTGGTAAGATGTTTCGGAAAATATTGGATAATTATCATTAGCATCTCCCACATGAATTGTAACATCAGCAGTAGCTGACAAACTTGGGAGACCATGATCACGAGCTTTTACCTGTATAACATACTGACTCCTAACTTCTCGATCTAACACCTTCTTCAGGTAAATCGACCCATCAGAGGGAAATATTCCAAAGGTATCATAGAATTCTGAATCCAACAGACTATACGTAATCCTACCATTTTCGCCTGTATCGGCATCATTTGCTGTAATCTGGACAATTCTAGAGCTGACCGGATCTGCTTCAGACACGTACGCGGCAAATGTTGGATGTACAAAGATTGGCTCATTGTCATTAGCATCTTGTACATTGATGATCAGAGTCATACTGCTGCTTCTCTGCACTGAACGACCCTGATCATAAGCACTAATGATTACTTCATACCGCTCTTTCTCCTCAAAGTCCAGTTTTGCTCCAATAGCAAGTCGTATTTCACCACTCATACTATCAATGTTAAACAGATTGTTATAATTTTCTAGTCGGTACTTTACTTCTCCATTTCCATTGGCTCTGCTGTCCTTGTCAGTGGCGTGAGCAGAGTAGATTGTTGTCAGATGGGTGATGGCTTCAGATACTGATGTTGAGACATAGGTGCTGCTGAACACTGGTGCATTGTCGTTAACATCTTCAATTGTAATATTGACCTGAAAAAGACATATAAAATTATATGGGCTGCATCAAGTGAAAAAGTGCCTTCAAAATGTTCAGGTTTAGATCATCCTGTGCATGCACAGAGCACCCTCCAGGCCTTTACTCTCTATCCAAAGATTCTGTTAGTGGACAGTGGAGGCCCTGATCAGACTGTGCAGATGTGCAGGCTGATCTGGGCCTTCTCTGTCCCAATATGCCTGAAGACGTTTTTGCATGGCATGACCCATATACTGTATTTATCATAAATATTTAGGCACCATAACTCCTTACCATACTTGTACTAAAATTTGAACCAGTCCCTTTCGCTAGTTGGTGGTGAGTCTAAACTGATGTGCTGGAATGGCAAATGGTACAGACCCAGATCAAACTGCTCCTTTAAGAGTAGTTTGATCTTGATCTATGCTATTTGCTCAGGTTATCTGTCTGAAAATTGAGGGTAAACAGGGGTTACCATAATTACTGTAAATGTTCACTCTAATTCCTTACAAGGCTCATCCCAAAATTTGAGTGAGGCAATTTTATAAGGTGTTGAACAAATGACAAACAGTATGGACCAGATTAAAAGTACACTATTTGTTCAGAGAAATGTTTTCTCTTTAGAAAATTGTATGTATTGCATGTATAATTGAACTTTCCCAAATATATACCAGGGCCCAGTTGTTCAAAGCTAAAGATATCGTTAGTTAACGATTCGTTAAAATTTTAATCGAGTGATACGCAAATATGCTGAAATTTTTTGCTGAAAAAATGTGAGTAGCTTTTGCAGTGCAAAAGCTACTCACATTTTTTTCAGCAAAAAATATCAGAATATTGTGTACTGAATCCGCTAGAACAGTTAACGAAATGACCCTTAACGAGCTCGTTAAGCTAACAACGCTTTGAACAACTGGGGCCAGTTTTGCTAAAATTCAATCAGCAGAGGTAATATCATTATGTGTCTTGCAAATGTCAAAACAGACAGAAATCTATGTGATTTTCTCTTTTGAGAATTTTAATTTGGCATCTGGCTACAGTGTGTCAACACTGGATATCCAATCAGCAATCACTGCAAGCATTCACAATTTCTAGGCGAGTGAAGGGACTTACATATACCTTGGCACCTTTGTGGAAAAACACCAACAAGAACCAACAAAGAGCATGAACTGTCCTGTCTCAGGTACACAGGATTGTGGGGTGTCACAAATTAACCCTAAAGCAAATACTGAGACATAAAAATAGAAACGATACACAGTCCTGGGAGGGTGGGGTCCAAAGCAAGAGGTTGGCAACTCTTGTCAAAACTATTTTGCATCCTTAAGAAAAGTGGTCTCCTCTAAAAGAACGCATTTGCTCCCCTTTCATAGCATACACCTATGTGACCCTATGTAGACTTCTTAGGTGTACAGGAAGGCAAACAGGAAATCACAAAAGTTGTCTCCCTGTAAAACTGGCAGAAAAGCTACCAAGTGTGACCTGTCCTCCGTTTTGCTTAGCACTCTGGGTAAAATTTTCAGCAGACGACATATGAAATATTTTTCTTATTTTTCCCAGAAAACTGGATTTGTTATTTCATGCAAACTGTCTCCAACGGAGACAGTTTGCATGAAATATCAAGTCCTGTTTTCTGGGGGAAAAAAAAAAGAAAAATATCACCAATTTGTCATCTGCTGAATTAGCCAAGGGAGTGGTAAATGTTAAACAAGGCTTTGACAAGAAACTGTTACCTGAGATGTTCCAAAGACAGGTGTGTTTCCAACATCAGCCATGATGTTAAGAAGGAGGGAAGGATATTCATCATGGTCAAGCTTTTTTGCTGTATAGATGTCACCAGTATCAGAAGTGATTCTAAAGAAAGAGTTCCTGTCACCAGAGACAATCGAGTAATGGATATCTGAAAATAAGTAATGTTTCATATTAGTTCATATTTACCTAATATAGCTGGCCTTGGTGGCTCAGTGGGATGTGCATCTGATTGGTGATCAGGTTGCAGGTTGGATCCCCGCCGGGTCTGGCAACATTCTTTCATGGAGACTGATCATGAAAACTTTTATACAGTCATTCTCTCCCTTCTGCTGATTCGAGAAGGGCAAACAAAATTAACCTTATAAGCTTATCACAAAATGAGTATAGGATAAAACATGCTACTTTTCTTTCCTTTCTTTTTAGAAAAAAAAACCCAAAAAAACAAAAACATGAAATTCTTTCCCTCTGGGAGCAAATTCTTTCCTTTAAGAGTCCCTCAATGAGAAAGGCTGCAATTACTTCCATGCCAAGAGGTATTTCACTTTTTGGGTGTGGGGGTGGGGGATGGGGTGGGGAGTGTATCCCTTCCCCTAAATGTTCTCTCTAGATAAGCCACATACTCAAGCCATAAAGATTTAGCAACATGTATTATACAAGGCCATTGAATCTTACAGGTTTTACCACATTTATCATAAGTATTGGGACACCTTATCTACTTACCATACTTGTCCTAACATTTGAAACAGTCCATTCTACTACTTGTTGATGTGTCTAAAATATTGCTGTATATATAGCAAACAGTGTAGACCTTGATCAGATGCCTCATTCTGCTGTATCTGATCTGGGTCTACAGTGTTTGCAACCACCTATCTGTCCTAATACTTAGGGTTATTACCGTGAGAAGTACATTGCACATACAAACCTGTAATATTTTTCATAGTTTTCCATGAAAAGAGGAAATAACATATCCTATTCCGAATTTGTCACATGCTTATACAGAATATCAGTTGTTAGGAGCAATTAAAGCAGATGAAAGCAATCTAGAAAATTTGAATTATGATTTTCTTGTTTATCAACATGTCAGCCCCTGTGGGTCATTTTGTGTTGTCTCCCACAGACAGGAAGAAAAACGGATAGAAAAGCTATGGGAAGAGAGGGAAGAGAGAAATTGAGGAGGAAGAGAAAAATTGAATGATGGTGCAGAAATAGAAGCAATACAAAACTTACTAGATGAACTTCCGCCATACGTGGCTCTCACGCTCCCTACATAGGCATCTTCATTTGTAGCCTCACTGATCGTAAATCTGTACATATCCCTCTCAAACTGTGGCAAGTTGTAGTTCTGTCCAGTCACACTGAAATGTACCTCCGCCCAATCTGCCGAATGTAGTCCTCCTCCGTCAACAGCATCGATTCGGAGAGTATACAGCCTTTCACCAGATGGCAGGGTATTAGCAAGTGATATAGTGCCTGTAAACGTAATAAATGTTATGTGATAATATTAAAAGTGCCAAGCAAAATTTGACCAGACAACATTCCAATTTTTGTTTTTCATTTTCAGAGAAGTAAGATCTTGATATTTCCATTAAAATTGTCTGCCTCAGTTGTGATTGGTGCTTTTAAGGGTTTACATTCTCTGTGCATATAATTTTGCACTTGTGGCCACTAGAAAGGTGTGGTCCAGAGGACTTATGATAATTTTGGGATAATTTTTCTTATTGCTCCAAAAATCGTGTGTACTCATTAGAAGCCCCTTCTAATGAGAATCCATGTTTTGCTGGAGAAATAAGAAAAAATATGTCAGAAGTATCATCAAATATTCGTCTTTAACAAGTCCTCTGGGCCCGGTTGTTCAAAGCGTCGTTAGCTTAACAAGCTCGTTAGTGGTCAAAATGTTAACTGTTCTAGTAAGTATAATATCTAATTCACATGTATTTTTGCTGAAAAAAATGTGAGTAGCTTTTGCAAATGCAAAAGCTACTCACATTTTTCCAGCAAAAATACTGGCATTTATGGCATATTTAATGATTAAAATTTTAACAATACGTTAACTAACGACACCGTTAGTTTTGAACAACTGGGCCCTGGTGTACTATTACACCATAATAATCAGAAATTGAACCCCTAACCAAACTTCTCCTTCAAATTTAATGTATAGCTCTAGATATGAAGCTTATCCAGATATATAGTTTTCTTATTTCTCCACTAAAACATATGCTGTGGGTACTCATTAGAAGCTCCTTGGTGAGACACTTCTAATGAGTATGCATAGCTCTTGATAAGATGCTTTTTTTTCAGTCCAAAACTAATGATATTTTTCTTATTTCTTCACAAAAACATATGTTGTGGGTACTCATTAGAAGCACCTCAGCAAGGCGCTTCTAATGAGTACCCATATGTTTTTCACGGAGAAATAAGAAAAATATTTATCTGATACCCATTCTTATCTAGATCTATCAGTATGGACAAAATATGTTTTCACCGATAAATGAGAATAATACGGATACTTTTTTGTTGCAAAATGTACATGACCTGGAGCTTAGTTATTGTTCATTTCACTGACTGAGACTATGTCTAAAATGTGCTGAATGGCCAACAGTGTAGATCCTTGTCATATAGCACATAGATCCCAATCATGATCTGTGTATACACCGTTTTGCTCAGGCCTATCTGTCCAAAAAGTAAGCTGAAACAAACATTTGTGATGCAACCAAGGGAGGTAATGTTAAAATGCCTTATATTTAAATTCACTGATTTGTTTACCTTCGCAAACACAGTCTTGCTCTCACCTCTCGAGTATGGGGTAACCATGCCAAACTGCTGGACTTCATGATCAAGGAAGTTATGTGGCTGAGCTGGGATTTGACCGTGCGACCCCTGGATCTGCAGTCAGAAGTGCTACCAACTGCACTATCTTTCCTTTTGATATAAACCTCTCATCAGAAGGAAGAGAAAACATTTTTGACAGTGGTTCCCCTCTTGAAAGTGCATCCTTTTCCTTATTTGCTCTGGGATAAGTAAATTTTTCAATAATAACTCTTACTAACCCTTGTCACGCTGAATAAATTAAGATGCCACACCCACATCTAATTTTCAGCCAATCAGATTGCTTGATATGGATTGTTGCGATAAATTCACATACTTAATGGCAAACAGTGCAGATTCAGATCAGTTGGCTTCTTCAGAAGCCAACTGATCTGGATCTACACTGTTTGCAAAGGCAGGATATATCCAGGTTGAGTAGGACTAGGGTTTTAACATGTCAATAGCTCCAGATAAGGCTTTTTTTTTTCAGCCCAAAAAGACTGATATTTTTCTTATTTCTCCACAAAGATAAATGTTGTTGTTCTCAATAGAAGCCCATCAAGGAGGTGCTTCTAATGAGTACCCACAACATATGTTTTCGTGAAGAAATAAGAAAAATATTTTGTGGATACCCCCTCTTCATCTGGAGCCATGATGTCAATAAATTCTATAAATAGAATGGAACTTTAATACTCAGCATGCTGGGAAAAAAATTCAGAGGATCAGATTTTAAAAGCAGTTTTTTCTTATTTTTCCCATAAAATAGGGTTTGACAATTCATGCAAATTGTCTCCTATGGAGACAATTTGCATGAAACGTCAAACCCTATTTTAAGGAAAAAGGAAGAAAAATATCAGCTGAATTTTGCCAGAGAGCTAAATGTTAAAAATTCAGAGGATCAGATTTTAAAAGCAATTTTTTCTTATTTTTCCCATAAAATAGGTTTGACAATTCATGCAAATTATCAGCTGAATTTTGCCAGAGAGCTAAATGTTAAAAATGTCCCCAAAATCGTAAGAAATTATCGTACCAAAATATTGCAGATTATTTCCAATGCCATTATTGTTGTTTAACATACCTTTATCGGGGTCAATTGTAAACCTCCCTTCATCATTTCCAGCAATAATACTGTAAGTAACCTTGCCATAATCTCCTGAGTCCAGATCACTTGCTTGCACTGTAATGATTTCTTCATTTCTCGCTGTGTCATCTCGGATGTTTTTGCTGTAGTTACGAGGGTAGAATATCGGATGGTTATCGTTGATGTCTGTCAGAGTTATCTGCACATGAGCTGTAGTTGCAAAATCCCCTGAAAATGGAATATATACATGTAAATTAAAAGACACATAAATATACAGGTAATAACAGATTAAACTTGTATCAAGATAAATATTTTATTTCTCCATAAAATCGTATGCTGCGGTTACTCATCGGAAGCATGACTGGTATTAGTATCAAACAGGAGTAAAAGAATGAATATTTTGTCATTGGAGACTGGAGCCAGTCTATGCAAAGCCCTTCTAATGAATATACCACAATTTCTTTATATCACTATTGCTGGAATCTTAAGCAAAAACCGCATTAGCTAAACAACCATGCTGTATCCCAACAAAAATGTATAGATCGTATAGAAAAATGACCATAGATGGTCATTTTTCTATATAATCTATACATTTTTGTTGGGATACAACACTTTTGGGGTCCACCTTTAAAACTGTCTTATATTTGAAACCATCTTATAATGAACTGTCTATTAACCCTTAAAGTGCCAAGCAAAATTTGTAGCAGACGACATTCTAATTTTTTTTTTTTTATTTTTCAGAGAAAACAAGTCTTGACATTTCATGTGAATCATCTGCTTAGCAGATGATTCACAGGAAATGTCAAGACTTGTTTTCTCTGAAAAATAAAAAAAAATAAATAAAAAAATTGTCGTCTGCTGCAGTTGGCGCTTTAAGGGTTAATGAAGGTTCCAGTGTATTCACAACTATGTTATCTGGGAGACTTAAGAACATTATCAGCACATTTTGGCTAAGCAATCAAGAGCATTGAATGAAATAAAATAAAACTGTGTTTCAGTTCTAAAATATTTACCCTAAATATTCTGACACCTTAAGTCATTACCACACTTGTCCTAAAATTTGAACTAGTCTAACTACTTGTTGCTGTGTCTAAAAATTGATGCAAATAGGGTAGAGTCTGATCAGACATTGCAATGATGAATTGGCTAGTTTGGAGTTTAACAGGGTAGTCAAAACTATTACGAACTTGTCGAGCCAGTCAGTTTACCTAACAAAACTTTTCCTGGGCAGGTTTTGTCCTCTAAGCGGTTTACCAGTACTTGTGCCCATTCTTTTGCCAGACACTGACAACTGCTCTTCTTAACGCTTAGTATTCTGAGTAAAATTTTCAGCAGACAACATTTTGAAATATTTTTCTCAGAAAACAAGAAAATCCTGTTTTCTGGAAATTATGAATGATATCACCAATTTGTCATCTGCTGTATAAGCCCAGAGAGCTGTAAAGGTTAAATCAGCTGAAGCCCAGAGAGAATGACCATAAAAAATATTTCAAGATCAACCTCCACCAAAGAATGTTGCTGGACCCAGCCGGGATCTAACCCGCGATCTCCTGATTACCAGTCAGACGAGCATTTGACTGCCACTGAGGCTGGCTGCAAGCACCATATGACCTTGCAATGGAATGGCAAACAGTGTAAACCCAGATCAAACTGCTCCAACTTTAATAGCAGATCCGGGTCAACACTGTTTGCTTTAGAATGTCTGTCCCTACAGGGCTGATACCATTCTTACCATTATCTTTAGCTACGACCGGAAAATCATAGACTTCCTGTAACTCAAAGTCAAGTTCTTTTGCAACACAAAGCTTCCCGGTGCTGACTTCCATACGGAACATGTCTACAGTGTGTAATGCTTGCTCTGCTATGAAATATCGAATCTGACCATTTAAGCCACAATCTGGATCAGTAGCGTTTACCTGAAAAGAGAACAGAAAACTGTTATCAAATCTGAAATTTAACCTATTTAAGTAGGGAAACTCCCACAAGGGTAACTGGCATAAAGTGTAGACCCAGCTCAGATGCTGCAGAATGCAGCATCTGATCAGGGTCTACACTCTGTTAGCTATGGACTGTCTGACCCAATACTTAGTAGTACCTTTTTTGTGTTTTTATGTTGCATGGTTGTGATATTTTGGCAGTGTCAATCAAAAAGAAGCTAAAAGAAAAGACTGATGCCCATTTCAGATATTTCATAACATTTCAATATCAAAGAGAGAGAAAACTTAATTAAAGATAAGAAGATAAGACTGTACTCCTCGACTCACAGTAGCATGCAGACTATCATTTATTTAAATACTTCAGCAAACAGACGCCAACAGTTTTTAAAGTTACTTTATCCTTTAAACCTCAATAAAAACCAATTCCAGGTTTTAATTAGAACTGACAGAGATTCTGACTGTACCCCACACCACCACATCCCACCCTGCTCGAACAGCTTATAGAATAAAAGAATCAAATGGAATGATGAAATGACACAATCATACATAGGGAAAATTCAGAACACCACCCATGTTTTTGGCACTTAGCACTCTGGGTAACATACTAGAATATTTTTCGTAGTATTTTCTCCAGAAAACAGGATTTGACATTTCATAAAACAGGGATGACATTTCATGCAAATTGTCTCTAATGCAGACAATTTGCATGAAATGTCAAATTCAGTTTTCTGGAAAATGAGAAAAATATCACCAATTTGTTGTCTGCTGAATTAGCCAATAGAGTGGTATAAGTAAAAGTAGACGTATAACTGTATTAAGAGTATCAGTAGAAAATTGTGTCTAACAGGCAGACAATAGGGTTCAACAGTTCATTCAAACAGTCTCCAAGACATCAACCTGCATGAAATGTCAAACCATATTTTCTGAGAAAAAATCTCACCAATCTCTTCTCTGCCACATCTGGAGATAGAGTGCTAAAATATCAACTCTTAAAGAGCCAATCACAACTGCAGCAGACAACAATTTTTTTACTTTATTTTTTTTTTATTTTTCAGAAGTCTTGACATTTCATGTGAATCATCTGCTTGACAGATGATTTACATGAAATGTCAGGACTTGTTTTCTCTGAAAAATAGAAAAAAAAACCCCAAAAAACAGCTCTTGCAGCTATGCATGGCCCATATAGTCTTTCTGTAGTGTTTGTCCACAAGCACTCGACTGCATATTTGTGATTTTTTAATTTATAAATTGTTAGCCTATTTTTACCTTTCTATCAAATTTCAAGTCGGTTATGAAATAAGTTATTTGCAAAATGTCACTTCTATAGACAATAAAACACTATAGGAATATGACATTTTACGTACTTGTTATTTCGCACCTGATCAAATTGAAACTTGACAGTGCACTAGAGGATACTTCCAGACCTCATAATCTGTAAAAAGAAAACAAAAAAAAACAAACAAAAAAACCCACAAATATTCCATCGAGTGCCTATGCATTTGTCAGGTCTTCCACGAAGTCAAGCACCGTGGTCACCCATCCAGCTACTAACCGCGATCTCCATTGCTTAATTTTATGATAAAGGCAACCACTTTAACCAAACACCAATGAACAATTTCGACCAATCAAAAACGAGACCAGATGAATTGACCAATGACTATATGTTTCTTCAAAACTGATTCAAAGTCTGCTTGATTATAGAGCACTAACCAAAATTGGCCTTGTCGCCCAACATTGACGGGCCTGCAATTTTAGAATGTCGTCTGCTACAAATTTTGCTTGGCGCTTTAAGGGTTAACCCTTGTCCTGCTGAACCCGGATAGACCCTGCCTTTGCAAACAGTGTAGATCCAGATCAGTTGGCTTCTAAGAAGCCAACTGATCTGGATCTGCACTGTTTGTCATTGAGAATGTGAATTTGTATAAACAACCTGGATCAAGTAATCTGATTGGCTGAAAATTAGAAGTGGGTGTGGCATCTTAATATATTCAGCATGACAAGGGTTAAAATAAGTCATGTACAAAGATCATCCTATACTACTCATGTACACAAGTAATAGATTCTGGAGGCAAGATCTCAGACTGTGTACATGCATCTCAGACTGTGCATACGCCCAACCCAAACACTGCTCTCAACCCTTCCAAACAAGCATCTTCTATCTGCATATTTAATCTTTACCATTCTCTTCAGCAGACCACAAACTGATGACATTTATCTTATTTTTCTTTTTCCAGAAAACAGGGCCGAGTTGTTCAAAGCATCATTAGCTTAACAAGCTTGTTAATAACAAACTTGTTAACTGTTGTAGCTAAGGTATTTTCAAACACAGTTAAACCTCAAGGGCTCAAACATCTTTGGGACCATGGAAATTTATTCGAGAAATGGGTACTTCCAGCCACAGAGGGTTAATCATGGTGCCCTGTCAGGAAGCAAAATTTTAATGGTGATAATTTAGGGAAATATTTTTTATCTTCTATGCAATAATGGTATGTTGTGTATACTCATTAGAATTGCCTTGATGAGGTAATTCTAATGAGTACACACAGCACACAATTTCATGATAAAATAAGAAAACTTCCCTAAATATTTGTTTTCTTGAGCTATCGGAAGCTATAGGGACTCAAAAATGAGTTTGAATTAGCCATGGCAAACGAGCAATCAGTGTTCGAGTTATTGAGGTTCGAATGTACATTGATATTTTTGCTGTAAAATTGTGAGTAGCTTTTGCATTGTATCCATCCCAACACTTAGAGTTTTTATGGTATTGCTACTTCATACAAATTGGCAGAAAATTCCAAATATCTCATAAAATTTGCTATTATTATCCCATAACACAATGCCATGTTCATCTCGAAAACAATAAATAGACCTGACGGTTCAAAACCCAATCTTACCAAAACTATAAACGGCAATCCCTATAAAATTTAAGCAGTCCGATCAAGGCCTTCCTGTTCAGTTAAAAATTAACTGAATATTGAAGAATGCACTGACAAACAGCAAAAGCTCAGATCAGCCTGCACATATGTGCAGGCTGACCTGAGCCTTTGCTGTTTGTAAATCGTAAAATGTTCCCTTTTTTACTGGATGAAAAAAAAAAACCCTAAAATAAAGCATTTGGCAGAAATCTAACCAACGAGCAGCTGTAGCAATCATTTATTTTCACTTTTCACCCGGTTGGATATTATTCTTTTTTTTTAACTCATTTTTCTATTCCATTTGTATGCAATCAAATACGCCAAGAAAACAAGGTAAAAGAGAAAACAGTTGTTCATTTATACAAAGCTGGAATCTAGGGAGTTTTCAGACAAGAAAGATATTCATGTTTGTTGCGGAGAAAAATAAAGATATCTAAGATGTGTGGCCGTTTTATTCTAATTCCCAACACATTTTCTTTATTTCAATGGTCTGTTTTGCAATCAAAAATGTGCTGAAATGATTAAAAGAGTCTTGTTGTTTTTCAGTCGGTTTGTTTTAATTTTTACACTGAAATTGAGACAGCATCAATGAACAGGCTGATCTGGGTCTTCTTATTCACATTCGTGCACAATAAGGGATGGGGAACTTATTTTTTTCTTATTTCTCCAAGAAAACATTTGTTGGGGTACTCATTAGATGCACCTCACTGAGGCATTTTTAATGAGCCTCACGACATGTAAAAGGTAAGAAAATAAGCCCACAACATGACTGTAAGTAAGAGAAGTATCAATACTTTTTGGTTGAAAAAAAAAACAAAACCTTATCTGGAGCTTAACCCTTAAAGCGCCAATCACAACAATTGTCGTCTGCTTTGTCTTCTGCTTGTGATTTTAAAAGTCATTTCTGCAAACAGTGTGGACCCAGATCAGACTGCTCCTTCAGGAGCAGTCTGATCTGGGTCCACACAGTTTGCCGGTATGCAAAAAATAGCTTTGAGAAGTTTGCAAGAATATTCAGCAGACGACATAAACAGACGACATTTTCAGATGCAAATTTTCTTGGCACTTTAAGGGTTAACAAAGCTATGCCCCAAAGAAATGTTTTCATTTCATCTGGACTGAGCAAAATTTCTCAAATTTCCCTAATGTCTTCAATAATTGAATTAGAGGTGTAATGTACCTAGACCCAGGGTCAATTTGGGCAAACCTACACCACACAACTGATGCAAATTCTGGGATCTGGATAAACAGTATATTCTGATGAATATTTCCCCATTTCTCGACGAACACATGTTTTGGGGCCAGCTCAGAGACATACTTTTTATATTTTTTATGAGACCATAGATAATGATGACTTGGTGTTTACATCCCTTTCAACAGTACCTAAGTCATACTGAGATGATGGAAGGGTATTAACCCATAATATACTGAATAGACTCTCCCACACTATTGGAAGAGTCCAATTTCAGTTTTAGGTATGTCCGGCAATGAGATTTACATATTCCTAGAGAAAAATGGCTAAACTATTTGCAAACAGTGGAAACCCTGATTAGATGCCGTGTTCTGCGGCATCTGATCTGGGTCTGCACAGTGTTTGCCAAGTACCCTTTTATGGGTCTCCCGACTACAATGGGATAATAAAAGGACCTGTACTATGAAGTAATGCAGTGATGAGCTGAATTTTGCCTCCAGTGGGATTTAATCCTAGGATCTCGTAATAAGCAATCTAGAAAGCTAACCACTCAACCTGCCATAAGTAGGCTTCTATGAAATCTCAGAACATGTGTTTTTGCACAGAAATGCTTGTATGATTTTTTTGATACAGACATAGAAATATTAACCTCCCTTCTTGGGGAAGAGTGGGTGGTGTTGGGATTTACTCTTGCTCCCTTTAAAATTTAGAAGCCCCCATTTATGTGATCCTGTTAAACAGCTTATGGTGTACTACTAAGCAGTCACAAAATTAATATTTGCATCTGCAAAATAACTAGCATCTGGAGCTCCTTTGATGTGAATTCCTTAGCTCAAGATAAGAAGGGTACCAAGAAAATATTTTTTATTTTTCCACAAAAACTTGTTGTGGGTACCCCTTAGAAGCGCCTCGGCGAGGCGCTTCTAAGGGGTACCCACAATATATGTTTTTATGGAAAAATAAGAAAATAGCAACATTTTTTGTTGAAAAAAGCGCCTTATCTGGAACTATAAATTCTGTAAATTGCTGAAACCTATATCATCATTAGATGCTATAGCAATTATCAGAGGCCTATAATTTTCAGACCATTAATCCCAGCAGCTGTCCAGTTTGTTTAAAAAATATCTATCTTGTTACAGTAATGATGACTGACCATCAAGATCTTGTAATCCATAAGCTGTTGCAGTAGCCTTGCACATGGGGAAAATGTACAGTGAATTTGGTTGAAATATGTGCAGTGGTGTAGAAGAAATAGCATAAAGGACTGACTGACAGACAGAGGCAGTCACGCTACCGCAAGTTTTTTTCTTCCAATAGCAATATAACAGTACATATATGCAAATGCCTTAAATTTAAGCTCCAAAAACAGCAGCACACAACATTTTTTTTTTTCTTTTCACAAAAAAATTAAACCCTACATTTCATGCAAATAATCTGCATAGCAGACGATTCATATGAAACGTGTCCCTTTCTTTTCTTGAGAAAAAAAAAAAAAAAAAATTAATAAAAGATGCTAGAATGAATGAAGTTGGCTGCAATTTTGAACAGCGTTAAGGGTTAACCCTTAAAGCACCAGTCACAACTATTGTCGTCTGCTTTGTCTTCTGCCGGTTACTTTAAAAGTCATTTCTGCAAACAGTGTGGACCCAGATCAGAATGCTCCTTTAGGAGCAGTCTGATCTGGGTCCACACCGTTTGCCTGTATGCAAAAATAGGTTTGAAAAGTTTGCAAGAATATTCAGCAGACGACATAAACAGACGACATTTTAAGTGGAGCTTTAAGGGTTAACAGTTTTATTTCTTTGACAATTACCGCTCTACATGCTGGGTAAAAATTTCAACAGACGACATTTTGAAATACAAATGTATTTCCATTTTTCCTAGAAAATAGCTTTTGACACTTCATGCAAATTGTCTCCTAGGAGACAATTTGCATGAAATGTCAAAGCCTATTTTCTGGGAAAAAATTAGAATAATATCACCAATTTGTTGTCTGCTTGATTTGCTCAGAGACAGGTAAAAGGTTATAATATCTTTCCATGCTGTGCTGCATCTGATTGCACATTTAACCCTTGTCCTGCTGAATAAATTAAGATGCCATGCCCACTTCTAATTTTCAGCCAATCAGATTACTTGATCCAGACTGTTGCTATAAATTCACATACTTAATGGCAAACAGTGCAGATCCAGATCAGTTGGCGTCTTCAGAAACCAATTGATCTGGATCTACACTGTTTGCTAAGACAGGGCATGTCGTGCTCAGCAAGAGAAGGGTTAAAACCATAAATTAAACCCATTATAACTCAAATGGCAACATTAAACATACCTCCAGTTAAAGAGAGTATTCAAACAATTATTTTCATTGTTTTTTGGCACCTAAACCTACCTTGTGGGTACTCACTGGAAATGCCGCACATTGTGGTGATGCGGCAATTCCAATGAGTATCCACATGGTATGTTCTGCTGCAAAAATGTGTAAAAATTATCCTAGAGTTTGGCTTATCTGGACTTATGCATTAAAGAATATTAACCTCTCTAAATTCAGCAGATGACGAATTGATATGTTTCTTATTTTTCCCAAAAATAGACTTTGACATTTCATGCAAATTGTCTCCTTTGGAGACAATCTGCATGAAATGTCAAAGCCTATTTTCTGCTAAAAAATAAAAAAAAAAATATTTCGAAATGCTGACCGCTGAAATTTTTACTCAACATGCAAAGCGCTAAAGAATATTAACAACACATGACACATCAACAAAGATGTCAAAAACATACTTATATGAATTAACTTCTCATAATGCAGAGGTTTGTGACTCTTCAACATGATGTTTCTTTTATTCATTTTTGTGACAAATAGGGCATCCAACAGGTCTTAATACCACACAAGTTCTCTATTTAACCCTTGTCATGCTGAAGAAATTAAGATGCCACACCTACTTCTAATTTTCAGCCAATCAGAATACTTACTCCAGATTGTTGATATGAATTCACATACTGAATGATTCACATACTGAATGACAAACAGTGGAAGAAGCCAACTGATCTGGATCTCCACTGTTTGCAAAGGCAGGGTCTATCTGGGTTCTGCAGGACAAGGGTTAGGGTGGGTGTTAAAAAGATCAACATAGTGAATGAAAACAGAGTGAAGATCATCATCAGCATTTCTACAATTTCACTGAATATGAACATAAAATGTTTACAAAAAATTCTGCAATGTCAATAAAAATATTTTTGCAATCTTTCTATTTCACTACACATTCTACAACTATTCTACATTATAACTTATATGACTTTGTAGAGGAACAAGTAACTTACATGCATATATCAGGGAACCCTTTTCTAGAGGTATGCAAAAAGAAAAAAACAACCCAAGCAACCAATCAATAGATAATGCAATACTTAACATTTAAATATGAGGACATTATTATCATTTATGAAATTAATTTGAAGAATGTTTTATCTTTAAAGTGTATAAGATGGTGACAAAAAATCTTGGAGGGTCACCAATAAATGCCACTTCAGAAATCTGCCTTACTAAAGCAAACACTTCAAATCATCAGAAGAGATGTAAAATCCAACATGAGTTTAGAGGATTTTAACTTAGCTTTCATCAAATGATTAGGCACGAAAACATAAGGAGGCAAGATTGGGTAACCGAAGTTAATGTCTACAAAAACAAATAAAATATATCTTTGTTCTTAATCGATTTACAGACTTTCAGGTGTGTGTTCTTCATTTAGTCATACCTCTGCCACTAAATGACTAAAAGAGGGGTATGGTATACAGATAAGTATTTCAATTTCTCCACAAAAAAATAACAAACATATGTTGTGGGTACTCATTAGACACACCTCAGTGAGGCACTTCTAATGAGTACCCACAATATATGTTTTTGTGGAGAAACAAGAAAATTATCAACAGATTTTTGGTTGAAGAAAGCTTCTTATCAAGGTAACTGTTATGCTTAAATTTTAAGCATACCTTGTAAAAATCAAAGGCAGTAGCTTTTCCAATACCCCCTTGTAAATAGAAGGTAGGAAGTCTTATAAAGTATGCCTTATTGTAACATCTATATCAAAATGTTGTTTGCTGCAGTTGTGGTCAGCATTTTAAGGGTTAAATGTGATGCAGCATGAGCAAAAGGTATTTATGTAATAGGTTAACAGCCATAGGCATAGCGCTCATTACGCATGTTATGCATGTGCTTAACATGCGTAAGAAAAATCATATTTATACTGGCAATAAAGAGACATAAACTCACATAAAATATTTTGCATTTTTTACTACAGAGGCTGCTGTTAACGGAAAGAATTTATCACTTCCAAAATAGGTGCTACTCTTAAAGGAAAGAATTTGCTCCCAAATTCTTTCTTTTAAGGGTAGCTTCTATGTTGGAAACAATATTAGGGAGAAACTTCAAGATTTTTCCTGGATGTGCATGAAAATAATTCCATTCTGTCCATGCCACTGATAGCAATGGCTCAGATTAGCCTCTGCAAATTTACTCAGTCTCTATTTGTAGTATTCTACTGTACGCTCTTTGCCCGAAGCATTCAGACAGATAGGCCTTGAGCAAACAGTGTAGGCCCAGATCAGATGCTACAGAATGCTGCATCAGATCAGGGTCTACACTGTTTGCCACTCGTCTTGCTGTTTTTAGACATATCAACAGTCAGTTAGATGGTCGGGTGGCAGGTTGGTGGTAAGGGCGTGCTAACAGCAGGTGATCTCTGAGAAGGGGTCATGGCAGTATTTTTCTGTTTCTGCACTGTTATTTCTCTTTTTCCTATCCCCTACTATCTTTTCTTTCTCTCTTCACTGGGAAAACACGAAGATTGACATGTTGTGAAATGAGAACTCGAATACCCAAAGGCAGTTAAATGCACTTGTTTTAACCCTAGTCCTGCTGAACCTGGATATGCCCTGCCTTTGCAAACAGTACAGATCCAGATCAGTTGGCTTCTGAAGAAGCCAACTGATCTGGATATGCACTGTTTGCCATTAAGTATGTGAATTTAGAGCAATAATCTGGATCAAGTAATCTGATTGGCTGAAAATTAGGTGGGCGCGGCATCTTAATTTATTCAGCAGGACAAGGGTTAAATTTAAGACAGGTATTGTAAGGAGCAACTGGCATCTTATATGCCACTTGTAAGGAGTCAATGTGTCTGATGATTAAGCAGTTTATGATGGCCCTGGTCAGACTGAGCAGTCACATGTGCTGGCTGGTCTGGGCCTTTAACCCCTTCTGGGATACTCTGGAGCCATTTTCTCAAGGCACTACAAAATTTAATCATTTCAAGTGCTCTGAACTCACTTAAAATCCCTCTGTTGCCTAAACATGGGCAAACAAATATTTTTGTTTTCATGTAACTTGTCTGACACTGCTTTTTCTCAAGAGCTCAAATGCAGTTTGTATGTCATTTACTCTAATCCTTTGTATCTTTCAGCATAAAAGATTTCAAATTTAAATGCAATGGCTTTCATGCCAAGGTCAAAATGTCCTAGTATTTACATAAAAAATAATTTAGAAAAACAAAATAGTATTCAGTGCATGAAACAAGCCATCTATTCTTTAAGCTGTTAAAGGCTAAAAAATGCGGACAACTTTTAAATATTTTTTTGTTTTAATTTCTTAACAGAAAATGCAAATAAAAAGTGATTTCAATGACAATATACACTTTTGTCTGTTTTATGTTTAAAAGCATCTTACCGATCGTATGTTTTCACGGAGAAATAATAAAACTATCAATACCATTTGGTTGAAAACAAAAAAGTGTATTAACTGGAATTAGGAGTCAACATCCCATCAATGGTATTTTGTCATTTGGGGACATGATAAGATGGTAACATATTACAAATCTCTGTGCATGGGAACACTGCACAATCAAGAAACAAACTTCACACTGAGTAATCATAACTCCAGATAAGAGGGGGTGGGATGGGGGTAGTATTTTTCTTATTTCTCCATGAAAACATACACTGTGGGTACTCTTTTGAAATGCCTGGTGAGTTATCAGTTTTGATGACAATTAACTGTTCAACAGACTAAAAACAATAATTCAAGCTTATATCTTAACAAGATATATTAAGAGAAACAAAGACAGCTGTTTGTAAAAGAAGTCTACTTTCTCTATAATTATAGCAGATAAAGGGCAGATAAGAAAAGAAAAGTTTGGATCATACACAGCCCTTGATAAGATGATTTTTTTTTCCAAAAGAAAAATATCGACATTTTTCTTATTGCTCCACAAAAACATATGTTGTGGGTGCTCATTAGAAGTGCCTTGACAAGGCACTTCTAATGAGTACCCACAACCTATGTTTTTATGGAGAAATAAGAAAAATATTTATGTGGTGCTGCTCTTATCCAGAGCTTTGGATGATATAATCGAGAACACTGAAAGGTAGTTCTGACATGTCAGTTTGTCACTGAAACAAACAGCTGCTTATCAGCTCCATTTAACCCTTGTCCTGCTGAACCCGGATATACCCTGTTTTGCAAACAGTGTAGATCCAGATCAGTTGGCTTCTGAAGAAGCCAACTGATCTGGATCTGCACTGTTTGGCATCAAGAATGCAAATTTATAGCAACAATCTTGATAAAGTAACCTGATTGGCTGAAAATTAGAAGTGGGCGTGGCATCTTAATTTATTCAGCAGGACAAGGGTTAAGAATTTATTTATACACACATATTTGTATCCCTAATTACCCTAGCTGGGTGGTTCAGGAACTTTTTCTCATGAAGCAACATTATCAGAGATACTTTTTCTTTGATGCTGTTGAAGTTTTATGGTCCAGCCAACCCATTGGGGTCATGTCGAGCGCAGTCAGTTTACCTAAAAACACTTTTACTGGGCAGGCTTAGTCCTCTAAGTGGTTAACCAGTATTGTGCACATATTTCATGATCAAATCTCCATGAAAGAATGTTGCCGATCCGGCAGGGGTCGAACCCACAACCTCCTGATCACTTTTTCTTAGACTGGTTTCAATATAACTGATATATGAATCATCATAAAAAACGATTTATATTTTACAAAAAATCTTATCTTTTGGAATTTTCTTTTCTCTGACGGCTGATCAATGACAGGTAAGGGAGATGATATATGTAGAAAAATAATCAAGGACTATTTTACCTTAGTTAGATTAGAAAAGTAAAACTTATAGTGTGGTGCCAGACTACTTTTTGGGTCGTTTGTTTACAACTGAGCCATAGTTTACAAACCCCAAAATCTCCTTAAGGTTTGTTTGTTTGTGTTGAAGTTTTACGGCCCAGTCAACCCAATGGGGTCATGTCGAGCGCGGTCAGTTTACCTAACCACACGTTTACTGGGCAGACTTAGTCCTCTAAGTGGTTAACCAGTATTGTGCACATTCTTTCGCCAGAAACTGACAACTGCCCTTCTTGAATCAGCGGAAGGGAGAGAATGACCGTAGAAAATATTTCATGATCAATTTCCACGAAAGAATGTTGCCGACCTCGGCGGGGGTTGAACCCGTAACCTCCTGGTCTCCAGTCGGACGGCGCATCCAACTGAGCCACCGAGGCCGGCCCATCTCCTTAAGGTAGTTGTTCACGTGATTATCACTGACCAATGTAATCAAACTGCACGAAATCCAGGTAATGGTTATTTATTGCCACACTATTATTGTCCCTGTGCCGTCAGAATGCTGTTGACAGGGTTATCTAAACCTGGACTGGGACATTTTGGTTATTGGCAAACAGTGCAGACCTAGATCAGATGCTGCAGAATGCAGTGTCTAGTCAGGGTCTGCACTGTTTGATTAAATTACAGGAAGTTAAGGGTTAAATGGAACAGTCTTAAGTTCCCGTTCAGGACCATTTTCCAAGCCTACACACAGAGACAACTGACCCACCAGTGCTCTCAGTGCTTTGATTCTTAGTTCTCGTAATAAACCCTGATCCTACTGAACCTAAATATGCCCTGTCCTTGCAAACAGTGCAGATCCAGATCAGTTGGCTTCTTCAGAAGCCAACTGATCTGGATCTACACTGTTTGTCATTTAGTATGTGAATTTGTGTCAGCAACTTAGATCAAGTCATCTGATTGGCTGAAAATTAGAAGTGGGTGTGGTATCTTTATTTATTCAGCATGACAAGGATTAAGAGAGACTAATCATTTGTCATAGCTGTATATGTCTCATTAAGATGCTGTAGCTATACAATAGCAAGAATTTTTTTGTGTTAGTGGAGACATAACTGGAACCACCCTTTATCTGGAATGTAATTATACTATATTAAATTGTTCTTTTTTTTTACTATGTTTTTTTTTTAATGTCAATTTGCAAGTCTTGGCAATGTGGCATCAACCCACCCAGTAATTTTAGAACCAAGCAGAAATTATTTTATGGATAAACAAATTATTTTATGGAAAAACAGATGTTCCTCACCCCTTCTACATGGGACCCCACAGAAGTGGAAAAAAGAGACTTAAACAAGTCATGTAATTATGTTACATTGACCCTGTAGTAACAACTGACACCTGTAAACATCATAAGACTGAAATATGTTAACCCTTGTCATGCTGAATAAATTTGGATGCCACACCCACTTTTAATTTTCAGCCAATCAGATAACTTTATCCAGACTGTTGATACAAATTCACTCACTGAATGACAAACAATGTAGATACAGATCAGTTGGTTTTTTTTCAGAAGCCAAATGATCTGGATCTACACTGTTTTAAAAGACAGGGCATGTTGGGGTTCATTTGTGTTGAGGTTTTACGGCCCAGTCAACCCAATAGGGTCATGTCGAGCGCGGTCAGTTTACCTAACCACACGTTTACTGGGCAGGCTTAGTCCTCTAAGCGGTTAACCAGTATTTTGCACATTCTTTCGCCAGAAACTGACAAATGCCCTTCTTGAATCAGCAGAAGGGAGAGAATGACCGTAGAAAATATTTCATGATCAATCTCCACAAAAGAATGTTGCCGACCTCGGCGGGGTTGAACCCGCGACCTCCTGGTCTCCAGTCGGACGGCGCATCCAACTGAGCCACCGAGGCCGGCCTATTGGGGTTCAACAGGACAAGGGTTAATGTTTTAGAGTAGGCCCCTTCTGAGAAGGGCCTTGATGGGCATGAAGCAAATATGAAGTCCAAAAAGTTGCCTCCCTTATCAAAACCTGTGGAAAATCTCCCAACTTAATTCTTAGCACTCTGGGTAAAACTTTCAGCAGACAACATAAATGATATATTTTTCTTATTTTTCCCAGAAAACAGGGTTTGATATTTCATGCAAATTGTCTCCAAGACAATTTGCATGAAATGTCAAATCCTGTTTTCTCTGATTAATAAGACAAATATCATCAGTTTGTCGTCTGCTGCATTAGCCCAGAGAGTGGTAAAGGTTAAGCTTCAAATTTGTTTGTAATCTTATGGGGAGGGGTATATTGAAGAAGTAAATATTTTGATACTGAAATGAGATATGATATAACAGGGGTACACCATGGCATTCTGTTTGTAACAATTACAATAGCAAGTTTGATATTATGTTGAAATTTATCAGGCTGACTAACTTAAAAGCGCCTCAAAAAATTTGTGGCAGATGACATTCTATAATTCTATTTATTCATTTTTTTTTTCATACAAAACAAGTCTTGACATTTCATTTCAACTGTCTATTTTGCAGGCAATTCACATGAAATGTTGATTTATTTTCTTTGAAAAAAAAAAAAAAAAATTGTCAGATACAGTTGTGAATGGTGCCACGCTCCTTCTGGGCTAATTCAGCAGATGAGAAATTGATGATATTTTTTTTATTTTAACCCAGAAACAGGATTAAACATTTCATATAAATTGTCTCCATCCTATTTCTTGGGAAAAATGAGAAAAAATATATTTTAAAATGTCGTCTGTTGAAAATGTTATCCAGATTGCTAAGCCTAGGGAAGTGGCTACTGTATAATGTGTTACCAAAAATATGTCCGCTTTCCTTTTTCAGTAAGTCTTTTGGAACGGCAGATTCCAAATTTTTTTAAGTTTTTGGCTCTCATTAAGCGCCAAAATATGCTGGCAAAGAAAATAGCAAACGATACAAGAGTTCTAATGTATGCAAAAAGCACAATTTCTTACCGTCATTGTCTGAGTTATTTATTGTCAATTAGGCTGATTTTTTGGTTGGCATAAGTTAATCATTAATTTTAAATCTTGGCTTTCATGCTTTTAGGAATTGGTATCATTAACTGCAGAAACGGAGCGTTTTTCACAAAGTTTTCAAAGGCATATTTTGTGGAACATGAAACCCAGTGGGTATTAGAGACTTTTGCAGGAAGCGCAGCTTTTTCTGGTTTCTTCATTAATTTAATACTTCCCCTGCTCAGAAAAGATTACATGAGCTGTGTAAAAGATTAGGCGAGAAATTATATGGAACAGAGATATGCATTTAACATAGCAATAGATAAGACACTCTTTTTTCTTTTTCTTTTTTCTTTTTTTTTTTTCCACACAAAAAAGCATTGTTTTTTTTTGTTATTTTTCCATTAGAAGCACCTCAATTGTGGGTACTCATTAGAAGCACCGCATTGAGGTGCTTCTAATGAGTACCCACAATTGAGGTGCCCACAACATACATTTTGATGAAGAGATAAAAAAAAAACAATTATGGATACCTTTCTCATTTAGAGCTATGTGCCTAGGCACAGGAAAAAAGGGAATCATCAAAAAGGGGGTCTTATTTACCCTAAGTATTTGGACACCTTATCTATTACCATACTTGTCTTAAAATCTGAAATATGGTAGTCCATTCTACAACCTGTTGTGTCAAAAATAATGCTGTATGTATGGCAAACAGTGTAAAATAAACATCAAAAAGATCGGTGCCTGATCTGGGTCCTGTCTGTCCCAATACCTAGAACTAGAGCTGGTGTTTGTAAAACACTATGCCCCCAACTGCCTGACTCTAACACTGCTTGACTCCAACACTGCTTGCCCATGACGGTAACAACAGTACAAATATACGAGATTTCAATGTTATTTTATTAAAAGGGAAATAACTCTAAAATGGGAGATAATTTGGATAGGAAACAAAATATGGGTCACCTATTTTTTCATGAGGAATCCATATATGAAATTTCAAACTAGCATGCACAGTTCAAAACATGCTATGCATCAAAAAGTGTGCAATGTAAAAATGCCCAAAATGACAAAGGGCCATAACTCAAGAAGTACTTTTCAGAATTTATTCAAAAGTTAATCAGGTCATCTACTCATCAATACCAATCTATTCAGCAGGTTTCAAGGCTCTAGCTTCAATAGCTTTTGAGATATTTTGCTGACAAGATTTTATCTATATTTTTTCAAAGGGCCATAACTCAGGAAAGGGGCATAATCCTGATAGGAAAAAAAACACGGGTCAGCTATTTTTTCATGAGGAATCCATATATGAAATTTCAAAACCCTAGCCCGCACCGTTCAAAACTTATGCTATGCATCAAAAAATGTGCAACGTAAAAAAGCCCAAAGTTATAAAGGGCCATAACTCATGAAGTAATTTTCAGAATTTATTCAAAAGTTAATCAGGTCATCTACTCATCAATACCAATCTATTCACCAGGTTTCAAGGCTCTAGCTTCAATAGCTTTTGAGATATTTTGCTGACAAGAATTCATCCATATTTTTTTTCAAAGGGCCATAACTCAGGAAAGGGGCATAATCCTGATAAGAAAAAAAATATGTGTCAGCTATTTTTTCATGAGGAATCCATATATAAAATTTCAAAACCCTAGCATGCACAGATCAAAACTTATGCTATGCATCAAAAAGTGTGCAATTGTAAAAATGCCCAAAGTTATAAAGGGCCATAACTCATGAAGTAATTTTCAGAATTTATTCAAAAGTTAATCAGGTCATCTACTCATCAATATCAATCTATTCACTAGGTTTCAAGGCTCTAGCTTCAATAGCTTTTGAGATATTTTGCTGACAAGATTTCATCTATATTTTTTCAAAGGGCCATAACTCAGGAAAGGGGCATAATCCTGATGGGAAAAAAAATACGGGTCAGCTATTTTTTTCATGAGGAATCCATATATGAAATTTCAAAACCCTAGCATGCATGGTTCATAAGTAATGCTATGCATCAAAAAGCGTAACGGACGGACGCACGGACGGACGAACGGATGCACGCACAAACGTCCCAGAAGCAATATGCCCCTCCAACTTCTTCGAAGTTGGGGGCATAATTATTATCCTATGTTTAGCCTAAGTATTTGGACAGACAGGCCTGAACAAGGTGACAGATGCCTCAGAATGCAGTGTCTGATCAGGGTCTACACTGTTTGCCACTGGTTGAGCAGTTTAAGACATATCGACAGGTAATACAATGGATTTTTTAAGAATTTCAGAGAAATATGGTAAGGAATTGAAGGTGTCCCTCTATTTAGTGTATATACAAAATAATGTACCATTTCACTCAGGGAAAATGTATTGCAGAAAAATGTAATAAAGACTTGTGCCAAACTTTTATCTATACACTGTTTTGAAACTCTGAACAGATGCTTGATGACTGAAAATAAAAGTTTAGTGCATTATGTAATTGTGATCATGTGATTTAACACTTTGCATGCAGGGTAAAAACTTCAGCAGACAACATTTTCAAATATTTTTCTTATTGTTCCCAAAAAACAGTGTTGAGCATTCCATGCAAATTGTCTACAAAAATTTCAAAACCTATGTTCTGGGAAAAATAAGAAAATCATCAATTTGTCCTCTGTTGAATCTATGTGGTAGTTAACCCATTTTAGTCTGGAGATCCAAAAAAAAAGGTAACTGGCAAACAGTGCAGAACCAGATCAGAAACCGCAGAATGCAGTGTCAGCATCAGGGTCTCCACTGTTTTCAAATGTATATCCAATTTTCTTTAGGAATATCTAAATCACATAGCCTGATATACCTAAAACTGAAATTGGATCCTTCTAGTATCTAGGGGTTAATGACTTATGCATTTCCTTATTCAGTTAAAAAGTTTGGTAGAAACAGAGTGAAAAATTGTTGTAGTGGCAACAGAGAGAAAATTTTGCCAGTGTTTGCCAAACAGTATGTGAATTTATGTCAACAATCTGGATCAAGGAATTTGATTGGCTGATAAATAGAAGTGGCTGTTGCATCTTAATTTATTCAGCAAGACAAGGGTTCCTGGTGGTCTTTAGGCCAGCTAAATTATTAATGTCATGATGTTGCAACAGATAATCTCCTTGTGTATGTTATTTTAAGCCCCGTTTATATGCATTAAGTTTACCCCTAGGGGTAAATTTACCCCTATGGGTAAATATTTGCCCCACCTTGTTAAATACCCCTATGGGTAAATGGTTGCGTTTATATGTGTTTTAGGAAGAAGGGGCAAATGATAGTTTTCTTTTTATTTAAACGCTTATCTATAATAGCAGCATTGTTTCGTTAATCTGAGAATATTTAGCAGATGACAAACTGATGTTATTTTTCTTATTTTTCCAGAGATCTTGATTTGACATTTCATGCAAATTGTCTGCATTGATGATAATCTGCACAAGATATCAAATCCTGTATCCTGAGAAAAATAACAAAAATATTTCAAAATGTCATCTGGTGAACATTTTACCCAGGAGCTTAGCGTTAATCTGCATTATCAAGCTTCAGATACAAGAAGCAGGGAAAGAAAGTTTTTGGTGAAAAAAAAGTATTATTTGGTGGTCAGTAATATAATGTTCCTGATTTTACTGCTGTATTCCAAAATGTTTAGCTAATATTCCACAGGAGCAAGACAGTATAGCCCCACCAAAGTTTGGGCAGGATCTGTAATATTCTGCTGTAAACAAAGTAATTATGCCACCATACTGACATGTATTGATGGGTGGAGGGAGGGAGGGGGCAGGTGGTTTTGGTGAGGCGAAGGTGTCCTGCAGCTTTTGTCACAGTATAGACCCTGATTATGACCAGATGTGTAAGCAGATGGTACTTATTTTTTTCCACGCATCAGCTATGTGACCCAGACATGAAACAAGCATTAATCAATGGAAGTAACTGGTAATAATCAAGAAAAGTGATAATAATAATACATAAAAAATTAATTATTTGACATCGCTTTTTATAATTCAGGTTAGGCTTATGAAAATGTTGAATGTTGGCATAGGACCTGAAACTGGGAATACCAGGGAACTCAATTCTGGTCGACATAGATCTGCACAGTCTGGTCAGGGTATTTCCTATTTACCGATGGGATTCTACATATAAAGATAAACTAATTGTTCATCGGTAATGACTGTCCATGATCATTGCAAACCCCTTTGTTAGAATTTAGTGTGTTTGCAGATGGCTGTACTCAAGTGATTGTCACATATTAAACTGTTGAAATGTCATGTGTGTGAGTACCTTAGACCATAATCAGACTGTGCGGAGATTGTTGAACAGATAAACAGTCTGATCTGGTACCATTTTTATATCCCCTGGTAATTTTTCTTTAGCCATCAACCTTTACCGCTCTGGTTCTCTGGGCGAAATTAACAGATGCCAAATTGGTAGTATTTCTCTGTGTGTGTGTGTGTGTGTGTTTTTTTTTCCTCAGAAAATAAAGGGATGGCACCATTTTCTTGAAATGTCAAAGCCTATTTTTTCTGGGAATAATAAGGAAATATTTCAAGTTGTTGTCTGCTAAAAATCTTACCCTCAGCGATAAGCGTTAAGAAATGGGAACAATAAGCGTTAAGAAATGAGAATTAATTTTAGTTATCAAATTGGTTAAAAATACTGCGAAAGCTTTCTTGATGACATTAACTATTTAATTATAGATCAGCACAAAAGTGTGCTACTTGATCAGCACCATAATAACTATAAATCATATTTGCCTTGAATCAGTATCCTAACTGCTACTAGCATAATAGTATTCTTGTCAAATAACTCACTTCTGACCACAACTTGCAAACATAAATTTGTGACTGAGAAGGTGCAAGTATTTGCAGACATCAAGTAAATAAACAAATAAAATTTATGCAAAATAAACATTGTATACATATATTTTGAGGCATTCCAAACATATTTACAAAATTTACCCCTATGGGTAAATTAAACATTGCGTTTACATGACGAAATATACCCCTAGGGGTAAAATACCCCTAGGGGCAAATATATTTGCCCCTACCCTTGAGCTGGGGCAATTTACCCACGTGGGTAAATTTTGCCCCTGGGGGCAAATGCGTTCACATGACAAGTTTACCCCTAGGGGTATATTTGCCCCTAGGGGTAAATTTGCCCCTAGGGGCAAACTTATGCATATAAACGGGGCATTAGGTAAATAAAATTTGAAATTCCATTTGGATGCATCAGAGCATTTCTGTTTCTGGTATTATCTTCCATTGTTTTGCTGCTTGTCCCCACTGTGACTTGAAACATTCATCAATTATTAATAATACTTTCAACAAATGGAGTCACTCTGGCTGCAAGAAAAATTTCACAGGGTATCCGAACAGGGCAATCAAACAGTACCAGAATGTATACAATGACCATATCATTTTATAACTAGGGCCTTTCCCTCATCATACCCCGAGGCGCTTCTAAAGAGTACCCTTAACACATGTTTTCGTGGAGAAATAGAAAAATATTTTTCTGATACCCCCACATGGCTCATATGTTGTTTCATTTCTTCTTATTTTATTTTATATTTTATTTTCTTGAACATGAGAACTGGGTGATAAGCAAAACTGCATAATACGGTATTCGACCTAATTACCGCACTATGCGCTTAGGTTTTTCAAAAATACTGGGTAAACTTGTGGTAAAATATGTACCCACCTATACTAAGGGTACACTTAAACAAAGGTCAGCAAAGGACTTATCAAATGATGCTTATGCGATGTTTTCGTGTTTTCTTTTTCTGATTTTCTTTACAAAAGCATATGTTCTGATTTTCTTTTTCAAAGCATATGTTTTGGGTATTCATTTGAATTGCATCAACAAGTTGATGCAATTCAAATAAGTACCCACAACATATGCCTTTTTATAAAGTAGACAAAAAGTACACTGGCTGTAATCTGAAGAATACAGAATTGCTTGACTGTGCGCATAGAGGGGTATGTGCGGTGATTAGGTCAAATACAGTAAATGCAAATATACATATAAAACATTGATTCTGTTTTATCATCTTTGCAGCCAGAAATAAAACATTAACAAACAAAAAAAAAAAAAAAAAAAAAAAAAAACTTTTTCTTCTTTTTATGCATCTTTTTCTAAAATGGGACAGTTCACAGAGAATGTTGAGCCCAACTGTATTTACCTTTAGTATTGGAACACCTTATCTACTTACAGAACTTGTCCTAAAATTTGAAACAGTCCATTCTACTACCTGCTGATGTGTCTAAAATATTGCTGTAGCTATGGCAAAGCAGACCCTGATCACTAATCTGGATCTACACTGTTTGCAAAAGCTTATCTGTCCCAATAATTAGGGTTATTACAGTATTTTCTGGGGAAATATGAAATCTATCTTTCTGCTTCTTCCACCTTCAGCAAGCAAAAAGTTAAAACCAGTGGTATTTTTGGTAAAGCTCTCCTGTTTGAAAAACACAAAAGCCCTGGTTTTAGTGTTTCCTGTGTAATTTATGGATGACCAGTCAGCAAATATTGTCACAAATTAAAAACTGTTTACATGAACCTTTCAACAATGAAATGAACTAGCATTCTTATAAAATGCCATCCTTTGTGTCACTAAATAAACAATGGCCTACAAATGAGTCTACTTTGTCAATAAGATTGTAAGACCCCAGGAATTTCATCTATAAACAAATAACCTTTCACACACTCTGAGCCAAGTCAGAGGGCACTTTTCTTATTTTTCTAAGAAAACTGAGCTGGACATTTCATTCAAATGAGAAGACACTCTACAAAAATGTCTTAATCTTATTTTCTGGGAAAAAATAAGAAAAATGTTTAAATTATAATCTGAAAATTTTACCTAGCATGCTCAGTGATGAGAAAGCCTAATTAACTTTGTGCATTATAAATAAGCTTACAAAATAAGTAATATTTGGGCCACATCAAACAAAAAGTATCTTCAAACATGCGCAAAATGTACAGATTCAGATCATCCTGCACATGCGCAAAGTATCATCCAGGCCTTAATGCTCTCCATTCATACATTCTGTAGTATCCAGTGCTTCTGTTAGCAGACAGTGAAGGCCCTGATCAGACTATGCCATAGCTACAGATAAAAGAGGGGGTATCCACATAATATTTTTCTTATTTCTCCATGAAAACATATGTTGTGGGTACTCATTAGAAGCGCCTCACCAAGGGGCTTCTAATGAGTACCCACAACATATGTTTTCGCAAAGAAATAAGAAAGATATCAGCATTTTTCGGAGGAAAAAATGCCTTATCTGTTGCTATACTGTGCGGATGCTCAGGTTGATCTGGGTCTTTGCTATCCACATATATGCCTAAAAACATGTTTTTGCCTGGCACTGCCAGTTTTCTTCTGATCTTTTTTCCAGAAAATTCAGAAAATCTAATTATGTCAAGCTCTAGTGATACTTAAATTCAACAGGTTAACTGCCAGTCACAACAATTGTTGTCTGCTTTGTCATCTGCTTGTGATTTTAAAAGTCATTTTTGCAAACAGTGTAGACCCTGATCAGACTGCTCCTCTAGGAGCAGTCTGATCAGGGTCCACACTATTTGCCTGTATGCAAAAATAGGATTGAAAAGTTTGCAAGAATATTCAGCAGACGACATAAACAGACATTTTCAGACGCAGGTTTTCTTGGCATTTTAAGGGTTAAGACTAGGCAAATAAAACACACCAATATTACACAATCATTGTAATATAGCACAGAAGTGTACTAATTAAATCTTACAGAAGAAACTAATTTGGACAATGAAATGTGTGTCATGTTTGAAAATGTCTCCCATGTGTCATTAAGTCCAGTAAAGTGTTGTTTTATTGTTATTAATGTAAGTGTGGCAAATTTACCTTGTCAAATATATGTTAAGTGTAATCTCCATAACAACAAATTACTAGAAAAAACATAGCTGAAAAAAAACAAAACAACAATTTTCTATTTTACCCTCTTTTACTTTTATCTTTATAAGGAAACCCTCTTTTTTTTTTTTCATTTCACAATTTCCAACTGCCAAATATCAAAAATACTCTAATTTGTCCAGGTTCTTCATAAGCCTGTAGTCCCAGTCCACAATATCACCTATAAATACTACAAATATTAGCTTTCACAAAAAGCTTGGTCTACGCTCAGCGTAGACCAAGCTTTTTGTGAAAGCTTATTCTTCTGTTATAATAACATTGAGCATTTCCTGAAAAATAGCATCAGACCAGTCCATGACCTTAGATTGTCTCTGGAGCAGTCAAACTCAATGTTTGTCGTAACACCCATGGGCATTGACAATAAATACTGCAATGTCAAGATATTGCTGCTGGAACGGCAAACAGTGTAGACCAGGGGATTGGGGTGAATAAAAAAACAACCTCGACTGAATCAGAATCCTGACAAAATTCAAATGAAGGGTCTGCGTGCCTGAGCATTTAGTGCTTTTGACCAGGCCCAGTTGTTCAAAGCGTCGTTAGCTTAACGAGCTTGTTAAGGGTCATTTCGTTAACTGTTCTAGCAGATTCAATATACAATATTCTGAAATTTTTTGCTGAAAAAATGTGAGTAGCTTTTGTACTGCAAAAGCTACTCACATTTTTTCAGCAAAAAATTTCAGCATATTTGCATATCACTCAATGTAAATTTTAACAAATCGTTAACTAACGACATCGTTAGCTTTGAACAACTGGGCCCTGATCATGTTTTGATCTGAATCCCAATGGAGATGGCATTATGGCATTTCACAGCATAGAGTCTTTCAATAAATAAATTACTTAGCCCTAGATAACCCGAATATACAAATTGATATTGTACTTATTTTGCACAAAACATATGTTGTTGGTACTCATTAGAAGCGACTTTCTAAGGTGCTTCTAATGAGTACCGAAACAATATGTTGTCATGAAGAAATAAGAAAAATATCAATACTTTCTGGCTGAAAAAAAGCACCTTAACAAGACTTATGGATAATCCTATATCTGTTGAAAATGACATAAAACAAATCCATCTGTACATTATTGAATTTTGGCTGTATTTTCCTAAATCATCATTGATAGCATCTGTGTTTCATTGTAACAATGATTAATCTGGCCCCATCATGCACAAAAGGGCCTTAATGCATACAAGGCAAGCAATACCATGGTCATAGCGGCCTAGATCTTAACCCCTTAAACTGCCAGTCACAACAACTGTCATCTGCTTTGTCATCTGCCTGTGATTTCAAAAGTCATTTTTGCGAACAGTGTGGACCCAGATCAGACTGCTCCTCTAGGAGCAGTTTGATCTGGGTCCACACTGTTTGCCTCTATGCAAAAATAGGCTTGAAAAGTTTGCAAGAATATTCAGCAGACAACATAAACAGATGACATTTTCAGATGCATGCGGGTTTTCTTGATGTTTTAAGGGCTAAAAGCACTTTTTTTTTCAGTATTGATTTTTTTCATATTGCTGCAGAAAAACATATGTTGTGGTACTCATTAGAAGCACCTTGCTGCGACACTTCTAATGAGTACCACAACATAAGTTTTCATTCATAAATAAGAAAATTATTATCTGGATACCCCGTTTATATTGAGCTATGATGGTGGAAGCACTGGTACTATAGAAGGTACATTTTCTCATGTTGTGAGATACATGCTCCTAGACTGCAGCTCATTTTGTTAAAAATGAATTTGCCATTAGCAACATTTTGAACTTAGTCATATTATAGATCTTATAATCTAATGTGGAAAAATAAAACAAAATGAACACCCATCCACTTAATCGACCAATTTCTCTTTTCAAGAAGATCCAGAAAAGGGCTTTTTAACCCTTAAGCACCAAGCAAAATTGCGAAATTCTATTTTTTTTTTTTAATTATTTTATAGTTACCAGGGCTTGGCATTTCATGTGAATCATCTGCCAAGCAGACGATTTACATGTCATTGGCAGAAAATTCACATGAAATGTCAAGACTTATTTTCTATGAAAATAATTTAAAAAAAAATTTATAATGTTGTTTGCTTCAAATTTTGTTAGGCACTTAACTGAAGAGTTAAGGCAGTCTGATATTTAATGCTTAGCACTCTGCACAAAATTTTCAGTTCAAATATTGAAATATTTTTCACAGAAAACATAGGTTTTGACATTTCATGCAAATTGTCTCCCATGGAGACAATTTGCATGACATGGCAAATCCTGTTTTCTGGGAAAAATAAGAAAAATATCAATTTGTGGTCTGCTGAGTTAGCCCAGAGAGTGGTAATGGTTAACATATATATGGCAGTACAGTCATGTCACTAAGACAGAACGTGGGAATTGCACCTGATCGAGATGACTGATGAACTCAAGTGTTGCTTAGTAACTAACAGAGCTGCATCAGTCACCAGGCATCCCACCTGTTACCCTAAGGGCCCAGGAGGGTATGAGTGCTGAACAACAAGGACTAAAGCTCCAGATATGATACTTTTTACAACAAAAATTTTCAAAAATTTTCTTCATTCTCCACAAAAATGAACATTGTGGGTACTGGTTAGAAGTGCTTCTTTGAGGTGCTTTTAATGAGTACTCAGAATATATGTTTTCATGTTACTTGACATCCTCTCTTATGAAACCCCATCTTATCTTGGGCTGTGAAGGAAGTAATCTGGATAAATTTCGCCGAGACCATACAATCTATATTTTGCTGCAAAAATATCCGAAATTCTCACCACAATTACAGCTAATATCTGGCACTATGGCTCTGCCTCTGTGGCTTTTGACGTTAGTACTTAACTGTTTGCATTGGGTAAAACATAAGTTTTTCTGTGCCCTAGCTATATTTATCTTGATTGTGTTCCAAGGTTCATCAACTAAATTTGAACTCAACATAGGAGTGCCAATCACAACTGAAGCAGACAACAATTTTGATTTTTTTTATTTATTTATTTTTTTTAAATTTTATTTTTCAGAGAAAATAAGTCTTGATATTTCATGTGAATTATCTGCTTGGCAGATGATTCACATGAAATACCAAGACTTTTTTTTCTCTGAAAAATCAAAAAAAAAAAAAAAAAGCAAAATTTTAGGATGTCATCTGCTGCGAATTTTGCCTGGCACTTTAAGGGTTAAATCTGTTTACTTAATTATACATTCATTTGCTTTTACCATTTTATAAATTCACCATGAAATAAATTCAGATTAACCTTTGCCACTCACTGGGCATATTCAGCAGACGACAAATTGTTGATATTTTTTTTCTTATTTTTCCCCAGAAAACAATTTCTGACATCTACTCAGGAGACAATTTGCTTGAAATATCAAATCCTGTTTCCAGAGATAAATAAAAAAAAATATTTCAAAATGTTGTCTACTGCAATTGTTCCCAGCATGCTTATAGCATTAAATTCTCCACATAAAAATACAAAACCATTGAGGCATTATGTACTTATGTCCTGTATCCTCCAAATAAGAGGCTTTATTTTGCCAAAAAGTACGTATCTGCGGACTTATTTGGGAGAAATATTTGGTGATAATTCTGGGATCCTTTTCTATATTTAGTTGTCTATAAAAACATATTGTGGGAACTCAGAGACCAGGCCTGTTTGGGTACCCCTATTGGTGAAGCCATTACTCCCTTCCCTCGATTTCGATGGCATTTTTACTCACATTTTGCCATGGCATTTTTACGCACATTTTGCCAGTCATATGTGGCCATTTTACCAGAGAAGTAACGATCGCTTGTCTTCCAGTCACAAGACAGTCATGTGGCAACCGGGAACCCTTTAAGACACTTACAAGAGAAAAGTTACAAGAGCTAAGCACTTACTGTGTGCTATTCAGAAAGAAACGGGGATATACGATTCCTACTGTTGTTCCAAATTCTTCTTCACTGGAAATGATTTAGGTGTTTTTTCCAGGAAATCATGATAAAACTGATGAAGTGAGTGCCAAAATTGCCGAATGCTTGAAATTCTGTATACTCGGTCTTCATGAGCGTGTGTAAAATCCAGCACCCGACCTTGTAATGAAGATGGCATGTTTGTATGAAAGTAGGTTCCGTCCTGTTTGGGAGTATTTGCTCTTAATGGTTGCATCTGGTGTATAGTATAGTAAGTATGAGTTGGCTTACCCTCCAAAATGACAATGGTCATGATAAGCACTAAGGGTTTAATATTTGTTAGACTCTGGTTAAGAACATGATATACACACATAAGAACTTAACATCAAGGTGAAATACTCTATGCCCCACTGTTACCCTCCGCAGGCGGGGCATGAAAAGCTTTAAAACTACGCAATATCACCAATGTTGACAATGATGAGTTCAGGTTTAACGGTGTGTCAACCCACTAGGATCATTTGCTTCAAATCATCTATGTTCCATATCTCCATACAAGATGCTGTTTTCAGCCAAAAAGTATCATAATTTTTCCTATTTCTGCACCAAAATGTATATTGTCAATACTCATTAGAAGTGCCTTGATGAGGCATTTCTAATGAGTACCCACAACATATGTTTTAGTGCAGAAATAAAAAAAAATTATCTGATACCCCATTTTATTTGGAGCTACTATCTTCCATAAAAAAATTGTTTAGTCTGATCCAGAGGTCTCAAAGCCTTGTGCGCCTATTGAGTACATCTATCACCCATTAAGGTTTTGAAAGCAATCTGATGCGACTTGAATACAAAACAATGTAGAAAACAACAATACATGCTATTTCTTCATTACTTGATAATCAACCCTGTCAATGGGTATTGATAAAAGACCCTAATCATGAACAAGTGATTCATACATGTCAATCCCTGCTTACAGGGGAAAAATAAGAATGTCATTGTTTGTTTGTGTTGAGGTTTTATGGCCCAGTCAACCCAATGGGTTCATGTTGAGCTCAGTCAGTTTGCCTAACCACACTTTTACTGGGCAGGCTTAGTCCTCTAAGCGGTTAATCAGTATTGTGCACAACCTTTCGCCAGAAACTGACAACTCAGGCAGCCCTTCTTGAATAAGCAGAAGGTAGAGAATGACCGTAGAAAATATTTCGTGACCAATGTCCACATCATTGGGTGACATTCTAGAGAGAACCAAAAGTTGATGTTTTGGCGTTTTACATCCCTTTCAACATTTTTAAGTCATATCGAGACAATGCAAGAGTGATAATAAAAGGCTCTGTGCAATGAAGTGCCATACAGTCATGAGATGAATTCTGCCTCCAGCCAGATTCAAACCCGGGTTCATGTGATCTGAAGTACGGATTCTTAACCAACCTGCCACCAAGTTATGCCTTAACCCTTCTCTTGCTGAACACGACATGCCCTGTCTTAGCAAACAGTGTAGATCCAGATCAGTTGGCTTCTGAAGAAGCCAACTGATCTGGATCTGCACTGTTTGCCATGAAGTATGTGAATTTCTATCAAAAACCCAGATCAAGTAATCTGAATGGCTGGAAATTAGAAGTGGGTGTGGCATCTTAATTTATTCAGCAAGGCAAGGGTTAAACATCCGTAGGATTGGTGCTTTAATGCTAAGCATGTTGGGTTAAAAATTCACTTTGAAATATTTTTCTTATTTTATTCCAGAAAACAGACTGGTATTTCTTGCAAATTGCTAAGGAGAAGACAATTTGCATGAAATATCAAGTCTATTTTCTGGGAAAATTAGGAAAATATCATAATATGTCATCTGCTGAATTTGCCCATAGCATGATAAAAGTTAACCCTTGTCAGGCTGAATAAATTAAGATGCCATGTCCACTTCCAATTTTCAGCCAATCAGATTACTTGATCCGGATTGTTGCTATAAATTCACATACTTAATGACAAACAATGCAGACCCAGATCAGACCACACCCACTTCTAATTTTCAGGCAATCAGATTGCTTGATCAGGATTGTTGCTATAAATTCACATACTTTAATGGCAAACAGTGCAGATCCAGATCAGTTGGCTTCTTCAGAAGCCAACTGATCTGGATCTACACTGTTTGCAAAGGCAGGGTATATCTGGGCACAGCAGGACAAGGGTTAAGGGTTCATTTAGAGATCAAATCTGGGTAACATTGTGCCCTCACTTGAGGTTTAATGGTTTGAAGGCTTGACTTCGAATCTAGGGGTTGCAGTTCAGATCCCCGCTTCAGGGAAATAATTGGCTGAGTAGTAGAGGATCCTCCTATTCAATGGGCCCTGGATTAAGATACTGTGGACAAGGTGGCCATTACAATGGATATTATGTGCACTGAAGGTCCATGAATCAAACAAATGGTACACAAAATGTTTACTTTACCTCCACATTTTTGCAGACTCTATGGGCAAATTCAGCAGATGACAATGATTGTTGATATTTTTCTTATTTTTTCACAGAGAACAGACTTAGACCTTTCATGCAAAGACAATTTGCAATAAAATAGCAAAGCCTATATTCTGGGAAAAATAAGAAAAACATTTCAAAATATTGTATGCTGAAATTTTACCAAGCAATTGCTAAGTGTTAAATGAATTCTAGTTGGATTACCAGCAACCAGATTTTGTGTCAATGACATCTGTATTCTTTATTATGCAAATTAGTTAAATCAAATTATTGAGGCTGCAGTACAGATGCTGATAAGGGTTATGTGTCCAAGATATTGCTCTTATCTCTCCGAAAAAACCTAAGCTGTGGCACTTGTTCTAGCACCTCTATATGGCACTTCTAATTATTATTATTATTATTTTTTTTTTTTTTTTTGAGAAAAAGTAAAATGATCAATACTTTCTGGTTGAAGTGCCATATTTAGAGCCATGCCTCCTGGACTCTAGAATATTCTGAAGATATTTATTAACCCTAGTTAAAGATGCCATGCCCACTTCTAATTTTCAGACGATCAGATTGCTTGATCAGAACTGTTGCTATAAATTCACATACTTTTATGGCAAACAGTGCAGATCCAGATTGGTTGGCTTCTTCAGAAGCCAACTGATCTGGATCTACACTGTTTGCAAAGGCAGGGTATATCTGGGTTCAGCATGACAAGGGTTAATTAATATTTTTGCACAAAAACATATGTTGTGGGTCCTCATCAGGATAGCCACAGCCAATCCATTATGTGTAACAATACATTGTATATCTTTAAGCATGCAAAATTGATGAAACTTATCCTAACTTATCAACAAATTATTATTTTCAACTTTAATATCCACATCAGAAACCCTGTCAAATAACTGTGGTAATAACCCAAGTATTGGAACATTCAGGCCTGAGCAAACAGTGTAGACCCTGATCAGATGCCACAGAATGCAGCATCTGATCAGGGTCCACACTGTTTGCCACTCATCCAGCAGTTTTAACCCTTGTCCTGCTGTACCCAGATATACCCTGCCTTTGCAAACAGTGTAGATCCAGATCAGTTGGCTTCTGAAGAAGCCAACTGATCTGGAGCTGCAATGTTTGCCATTAAGTATGTGAATTTATAGCAACAATCCAGATCAAGTAATCTGATTGGCTGAAAATTAGAAGTAGGCGTGACGTCTTAATTTATTCAGCAGGACAAGGGTTAAGACACATCAACAGGCAGTAAAACAGAGTTGTTTAAAAAATATTAGGACAAGTATTGTAAGGAGTAAATGTGTCACAATATTTAGGGAAAAAACACCATATCAATCAAAACCCAATAAAAAGTGACAATATCTACCTCAGATTCTGTCTTGCTATGCCATAGGTCTAGATAAGAGTGGGTATCAGGTAAAAAGTTTTCTTATTTTTTGACGAAAACATATGTTGTGGGTACTCATTAGAAGCGCCTCGGTGAGGCGCTTCTAATGAGTACCCACAACGTATGTTTTCGTCAAGAAATAAGAAAAATATAGCTACTTTTTGGTTGAAAAAAGCGCCTTATCAAGAGCTATGATATATAATATAATAATAATGCTAACAAACTGTTACACAGATGCAGTTTTAGGCCTTTAATGCTTAGCGTGCTGGGTAAAAAATTTCAGCAGACAACATTTTGAAATATTTTTTCTTATTTTCATCAGAAAATGGGCTTTGGCTTTTCATGCAAATTGTCTCCTTCCCAGAAGATAGGCTTTGGCATTTTATTCAAATTGTGTCCAAGGCAGACAATTTGCATGAAAAGCCAAAACCTATTTTCTAGGGAAGTATTTTAATCTGTCATCTGCTGAAATTTTTACCCAACATGCGTAGCGTTACTACAGCCATATTGTGTCAAACGAGAATGTTAAATTAAGTCTTTGTTGAAGTTATTACAGCAACTAAACTCATGGCTCTAGAGAAACTGTTATCCAGGGCCCAGTTGTTCAAAGCTAACGACGTCGTTAGTTAACGATTCGTTAAAATTTTAATCGAGTGATACTCAAATATGCTGAAATTTTTTGCTGAAAAAATGTGAGTAGCAAAAGCTACTCACATTTTTTCAGCAAAAAATATCAGAATATATTGTATATTGAATCTGCTAAAACAGTTAACGAAATGACCCTTAACGAGCTCGTTAAGCTAACTACGCTTTGAACAACTGGGCCCAGATAAATATTTTTTTTCTTTTATTCAAGAAAACAAGAGTTTCAAGTACTCATTTGAACTACCTCCCTGACATGAACATAATTAGAGTACCAATACGTACATGTTTATGAAGAAATATATATATTTTTTTCATTCATTTTTTTTTTCAAAAAAGAAAAATAGTGCATCTTATCTAGAGCTATGAAATAAGGCTACTGACTCCACTTGCATACCATTGAGTACCCTAAAATTGTTGCTCATAACTGTAGCAGACAACATTTTGATTTTTTTTTTTTTTTTTTTTCGTATAATTTTTTTTCTAAAGAAAATACGGCTCGACAAAAAATCATATTGTCACCTGCTACATTTGCTTGGCGCTAAAATTTAAGGGCTAAGTCCCACTACTATCTTAAGAAAAATCACTTTTCCCCCAAAAAAACTCAACTTAGCATTTCAGTCACATTCTATTTTTAGTGAATAAAAAAGCTTATTCCTTATACCCTGACTACAAATATTGTCTGCAGCATGCTTAAGAAAAATTTGAATATTCTCCAGACTTTTATGGCAAAAAAAAAAAAGCCACTTATTTTTCCCATTTATTTTCACATTTGTTATAAATATCAGTGACTGTACAGAGCAGGCTCACCATAAGAACTTAATGTAGTGTGTAAAATAAATTGCATGTGTCTAGGAAATTGAGATATAAAAGTTGCAGACAGCATAAAAGATTGAAGTTTTATTAAACAAATTCTGGGTCCTTATCAGTATTGAAGTAATAAAGTCATCAAGTCAGTAGAATTTGATAATAAGCATTTTTTTTTTTTTCCCTCTTTCATCTCTATACATGATTTTTATATTTTTAGTGGGGAATTTGTAAAGTAAGTGGCAACGACCCATTTTCTGCAACAGTAAAATCTGTACATACACATATTAATGCTTTGCATGCTGGCTAAAACAAAATTGAACAGACAATATCTTGAAATATATTTTTTTTTAGTTTTTCCCAGAAAATAGGCATTGACATTCCATGCAAATTGTCTCCTTGTTAGGTGATGTATACAATCTAAAAACATTGCGATTGAATGGCAAACAGTGCAGACTTTGATCAAATGCAACATTCTGCCACATCTGATTTTTGTGTCTACATTGTTTGCAGAGGCCTGTCTGTCTGGCCGGAATACTTAGGGTAACTACTGTAGCAGATGACTGTGTTTTACGCTATTTGTCATAATGGGGAATTAGTGAGCCACTGACTGAAGTGAGTACTTCAAACCTAATCTTCAACATTTAAATAGTGTTTATATTTTTAAGAATACAAAAGAACGAGGTCCATTTTTGGTTTACAATGGTCGAATTGAAAGAAGTACTATAACAGGGCCTAAGTATATCCATCCAATAAAGAAGTTGAAACAAATATTTTACTGAAGGTCACAGGAAAAAGGGAAATAGTGCATCTGAGAACAGTTGCCACACACTCCAATATTAGCATTAACATTATTGCGCTAATTCAGCAGAAAATAGAATAACAATATTTTTCTTATTTTTCCCAGAAAATAGGGCACAGCTCTAGATAAGAAGGGGTATACACACACACACACCATTTTTCTTATTTCTCCAGAAAAACATATGTCGGTAGTACCAACTTGGTACTCATTACTCATCCGGCCATAGCTACAGATAAGAGGGGGTATCCACATATTTTTTTTATTTCTCCACAAAAACATATGTTGTGGTACTCATTAGAAGCACCTCAGTGAGGCGCTTCTAATGAGTACCACAACATATGTTTTCATAGAGAAATAAGAAAGATATCAGCATTTTTCGGATGAAAAACACGCCTTATCTGTTGCTATGATCCCTCAGAAATGCACTACTAATGAGTACCCACAGCATATGTTTTCATGGAGAAATAAGAAAAAAAATCATTACCATTCGGTTAAAATTGCCTTATCTGGAACAATGACAGATCTGACATTTCTAGAAAAATCTGCTTATGAGAAAATTTGTATGAAATGTCAAACCCTATTTTCTGTAGAAAATATTGCAATTTTTTTTTTTTCTACTGAACTTTTTACTAACATTGAATGTGTAAAGTATTATGATATTAAGTTTGTAAAAATTGAATGATCTTGTAAGAAAACCACTAAAAAAAAACAGGTAATTGGTCAGACATTAAATATGATGGATACGATCCTGTCACTTTAAAAGCAACTTGAAGAAATTTTTTGTTAAGTACAAAACCCCGACAATTAATAATAACAACAAGCAAACAAAACTAACAATTCAACTGTTTCGCATCACTACACATGTGAATCAAAATAACAACTTTGCCCTCAGCTCTGAATACCTCAAGTGCAGTCTGATGGTTTCTGAAGACACCCGCAGCACTGTAGACTGGTGTAGAGTTCCCTCTGATAGATGACGTGCTACAAAACGTAACTGATGAACTTGACGATAACAGTGAGTTATTGCCCATTACAGGATGGGGACAAGAAGAAAAGCACAGCTTCAGAAAAAGCACTTTTCAATCAATTTTTTTTTTCTTCTTTTTCTACAAAACATATGTTGTAGGTACTCATTAGAAGTGCCTTGATGAGGCACTTCTAATGAGTACCTATAACATAAATTTTCATGGAGAAATAAGAAAACTATTTACCCGATACCCCCTCTCATCTAGAACTACACTAGAATGATATATATCTTCCGATGGGTTACCAAGCATTTAATTATGGCAATGCCAGAAATTTGAAGATCTAGTTTTCATATATTTTTCGCGGTTTTACAGTCAATGGATAAATTAAAAACTGGAAGTATTTTAAATGTCTGAAATGAGAATTCGGCTCTATTTTATGGGCAATTTGTTTTATTAAAGCATTTCCGCAAAACCCTTAATTACATTTATTACCATTCTAATAAGATTTTTCTACCATTTCATTAAGTGTAAATGACCTTAATGGGAATGAATACACTGTCAAGGGAAGCAACTCTTTCAAAATTGTTTGTGCTCCCTTCTGAGTAGGGGTCTACTCTAAAGGGAAAGAATCTGCTCTGGGAGCAAATTCTTTCCATTTAGAGTCGACCCCTACTCAGAAGGGACTTGATGCACAGGAAAGCAAACAGGAAGTCATAAAATCTGTCTCCCATGTAAAATGGCATAAAATCTACATGCCCCTTTAGGTAAGATCCACTCTCAAAAAACTATAATGACATTCCTACTGAAATAAGCTTTCTTCTTATCTCTCTTTTACCCTATATGCCCTAAATATTCAAACATGCAAGTCTGAGCAAATAGTCACTGTCACAGTAGACTCAGATCAGATGCCACCAAATGTGGCATCTGATCTGGGTCTACTCTGTTTACTGTTCATTCAACAGTGTCTGGAAACATCAAACTTCAGGACCAATAATATTACCCTAAATATATCCTATTACCATATGATGTGTAGCATACGAAAAGGGCCCTTATGTAATTTGAAACAATGCAGGCACTGATCAGCTTTGGCAAATGCGCAGGTTGATCAGGATCTTCTCTGCCCGCTTACAGACTCAATGGATACTGTAGGATATGTCGACCAACAGAGAATGTCAAGAGCAGACTGCACAGATGCACACCCTCATCTGGACCTTTGGTGTTTGCATATGGCAATAGGGGCTTTTTTCCCATGTTAGGCATCATATTATATAGGACATATTAAGGGTAAATATGGTATATAGAAATTCTATGTAAAGCAGGAAAGATGTCCAGAAATTATATGTAAAACATGAAAGATGTCTAGAAATTATATGTAAAACATTAAAGATGTCCAGAAATTATATGTAAAACATGAAAGATGTCTAGAAATTATATGTAAAACATTAAAGATGTCCAGAAATTATATGTAGAACATGAAAGATGTCTAGAAATTATATGTAAAACATGAAAGAAGAGAAACTGCAGGGGAAAATGTCCCCTCTGTCCCAGGCAACATATTTATATGAGCTGCAATGTGAAATATTGTATCTTGTAAGACTAACATCAGCCTATGCACCAACATATAAACAGGCAAGGAGAGACCCACACACTCACACACACAGAAATAAAGGCTGACAGACTAAAAAGACAACCACAGTGAACTTGATATACAGAAATCAACTTTGACAGACAGAAATCCCTCTCAATACATAGAATCAGGTACATGTATTATTACTACCAGCATGCAAACCTCCTCAGGACATTTTTCTAAAATATGATTGTATTATATTTTTTTAAAGATTTTTTTCCACTAGCTAATACTGTAGAGGCCCAACAAAAAATTCAAACCTGCAAAATGACACTTAGTAAACCCTACATTTATCTTTATTGGAAAGGCTGTGGGGGTCACAAAAATAAATATATTAATCTTGGTTTCATAGTCACTATTAAATGTCTTGAAAATGAACTCAACAATGACTATATTGTTAGCAAGTGTAAACAGGACAAAATACCAACATATTTAAATCCTATTTCAGTACGATCAAATTTATTTCAATGTCAATTCTTACAATCATGCATACAACTGCAAAAGATAATCCATTTCGGATATTAACATTTCACAGCGCAAATCTCTACTTCATTATAAAGTCCTGATAGTATCAGAGGACTTGTTAAGGACTTGTATCTGACGATAATTCTGGGATAATTTTTCTTATTTCTCCATAAAAACATATATTGTGGGTACTCATTAGAAGTGCCTCATTGAGGCACTTCTAACGAGTACCCACAATGTATGTTTTTATGGAGAACTGGTGAAAATTATCCCAGAATTATCATCAAATACTCCTCCTTAACAAGTCCTCTGAATATTGGACCATGCATTATCAGAATGAATTGTCTAGTGACTACCCCCTGCCTCATTCTCTTAACAGGTAAACGGACAACATTTGCTTGCACCTGGTCAAAGTTCAGGTCACTTATAGCCCTTAGTCTAGAGATTTATGAATACAAATGATTGGAAATTATTCATAATTAATCATAACTATCAGTTAAACCTGGAGCGACCGTGATTTATAGTATGGTTACAGGCAGAAATTTAATTAAAATCTGACAAAGAATTTTTGTCTCTGTATCACAAACATTCATTTCATTGGCTAAAATGGTCATGTGGATCAAGTACAATCAAGTAAGCTACCAGAAAAATGTTTCTTAATGATAAAAGCCACTTAAATCTTAAAGTTGTTATCAGTATAGTCTTTTCAAAGCTAAAAACAAATTTGTAACCTCCCAAAATTACCCCTTGTCCTGCTGAATAAATTCAGATGCCATGCCCATTTCTAATTTTCAGCCAATCAGATTACTTGATCCAGATTGTTGATAAATATTCATATACATGATGGCAAACAGTGCAGATCCAGATCAGTTGGCTTCTTCAGAAGCCAACTGATCTGGATCTACACTGTTTGCAAAGGCAGGGTATATCCGGGTTCAGCAGGACAAGGGTTAAAAGACAATTGTCACACAACTTCAGATAAGATGAGTATTCCAAGAGCTCCAGACAAAAGCTGCTATCCACATAATATTTTTCTTCTGTCTCCACAAAAACATTTGTTGTGAGTTATACCTAGAAGCACATGACCGCAGCATGTTTTTGTGGATAATTAACTCTTGTCATGCTGAACCCGGATATACCCTGGCTTTGCAAACAGTAAAGATCCAGATAAGTTGGCTTCTGAAGAAGTCAACTGATCTGGATCTGCACTGTTTGCCATTAAGAATGTGGATTTATACAATCCGGATGAAGCAATCTGACTGGCTGAAAATTAGAAGTGGGCATGGCATCTTAATTTATTCAGCATGACAAGGTTAAGCGCTTTTCTTGGATCGCTGTGGTGCAGTGGTTAAGCATCAGACTAAAGATTGAGAGGTAGCAAGTTCTGTAACCAAGTTTGTGTGTGTGTGTGTGTGTGTGTGGGGGGGGGGGGGGGGGGCTGCATTTGATCAGGGGAATGTGCTTGTGCAGACACCTGGTCCACTATCTTGTAGTCCAGCATCTTGACTGCGAGAAGGCTGGTCAAAATTTTGTTGTTGGTGATGAATGATCTAATGAAAGGCCATAAAACATTGACCCTTTTACTGTAAATTTTCTAATTTATTTTTGTTTCTTTTTTGATTTTCGATGATAACTTTGAAACGTCAACATTCAACAAATGTTTCACAGTACATATGTACCTTCATTTCATAACAACAGCTATAAAGTTCTATATTTCTGAACTTAAAATTCTAAATAATTTTTAAATTTGAGATGGCAAGCTAAGAACTAAAGTTTAAGGTCCTTTGCTGACCAATGCGAGGCGCTTCTAATGAGTACCACAACGTATGTTTTCATGGAGAAATAAGAAAGATATCAGCATTTTTCAGACCAAAAAAGTGCCTTATCTGTTGCTATGCATCATCATCATCATCACCACCATCAATCATTACTAAAGAAAATGACTAAACACATTTGTAACATTATAGCACTCTGTCACATATCACCCCAGATGTTATAGGTTCTATTGCCACCAACTTCAAGTGTTGTGTCTATCCACATTGCTTAGTACTGATTTCTATGGAGGAAGACCTGTCTATAATAACTGCTATGGTAGTATATATAGAAAAAAAAAAGAAAGAAAAATTTAATAATTTTTAGTTGAAAAAAGCACCTTATCTTCTGCCATGGCTTCTACATAACATTAAGATAACGTTTTGCTTATCAAAATTATCAAACAATAACTAATCCACTTTTCGCTGATAATAAAAAGGCTTATTTGATCAATGCAAGTGGCATGATAATTAGATCATACAAAGAATAAAAGGTTTGGACAGAACATCATTCCAAGAGAAATTATTAACTTGAAATCAGGCATTTTTTCCACAGAAACCTGAATTGGACATCTAAACCCTAGTCCTGCTGAATCCGGATATATCCTGCCTATGCAAACAGTGTAGATTCAGATCAGTTGGCTTCTTGTTTTAGTCCGTAGACAATATTGAATTATATTTATTTGTTTTATCGCTGAAAAACAGCTTTAATGTGAAAAAGCAAAATTGGCTTTGCAAATCTCAGTCTTAAAAGTTAAGCTTGACCTTAACATATGGAATGATTGCGAAACTTGGCCCAGATCATTCCAATCTTTAAGAAAATTAAACAACCACAACTTTCTAATCTCAAAAGGTAAAATACAGCCATGTGTCCAGCTTGATCCAAACAACCTGTCAATCAATCATTTATGGATTATCATTAATCCAAATAATTTAAAATACAACAGATCCAATTCAGTGCCAATTCAATGCCAATAAACATGCAGTCTAGAGCTTGGCATTTTGCAATACACCAGATACGGGGTATCCAGATAAATACTTTTCTTATTTCCCAATGAAAGAGTAGAAGTGCCTCATGAGTGCCCACAATTCACGTTTTTGTGGAGACATAAGAAAAATATCAGAGCTTTTCTGTTGAAAAAAAGGACCTTATCTGTCGCTTTAACATCAGCTAACAATTTATGTTTTAACCCTAGTCCTGCTGAACCTGGATATGTCCTGCTTTGCAAACAGTGTAGATCCAGATCAGTTGGCTTCTGAAGAAGCCAACTGATCTGGATCTGCACTGTTTGCCATTAAGTATGCAAATTTATATCAACAATCTTGATCGAGTAATCTGATTGGCTGAAAATTAGAAATGGGCATGGTATCTTAATTTATTCAGCATGACAAGGGTTAAATTAAGGTATTAACACTGAGTATTGGGATACCTTATATCTACTTACCATACTTATCCTAAAATTTGAAATAGTCCATGCTACTACCTCTTGATGTGTCTAGAATATTGCTGTATGTATGGCAAACAGTGCAGACACTGATCAGATGCTGCATTCTGCGGCATCTGATCTGGGTCAATACTGTTTGCAAAGGCCTATCTGTCCCAATACTTAAGGTTATATTACGGTATATATGTTGTTAGTTCTGGCAGAAAACAGATTTTGGCTGCTCTGGCTAACAGAATCCTTGGATACTACAGAATGTATGAATCGAGAGCAAAGGCTTGGATGATATTTTGCACATATGCAGGTTGATCTGAATCTGCACATTTTACGCATGCTCAAGGACACATTTTTACTTGGCATGGCCCAATTCACCTCAGTATCATTTATTGTGATATACTCATTACAAGTGCCTAAAGAGATCTAAAGAGGCAAGACCATCTGACTGTCCCAATCCATAGCATTAGTTTTGTGGAGAAAAAATAATTACCTTGGTCCTGCTGAACCCGGATATGTCCTGCTTTTGCAAACAGTGTAGATCCAGTTCAGTTGGCTTCTGAGAAGCCAACTGATCTGGATCTGCACTGTTTGCCATTTAGTATGTGAATTAGTAGCAACAACCTTGATCAAGTTATCTGATTGGCTGAAAATTAGAAGTGGGCGTGGCATGGGTTAAGGAAACTAGCATATTCTTTTGTCCAAAACTGTGTCTTATCTATAGCTACCGCTTGAAGTATTTTACAACCAAAAAGGATTTTCTTTTATTATTTCTCCATGAAAGCTTTGTTTGTTTGTGTTGAGGTTTTACGGCCCAGTCAAACCAATGGGGTCATGTTGAGCACCGTCAGTTTACCAAACCACACTTTTACTGGGCAGGCTTAAACCTCTAGGCAGTAAGTAACCAGTATTGTGCACATTCTTTCGCCAGAAACTGACAATTGCCCTTCTTGAATCAGCGGAAGGGCTCCACGAAAGTATGTGTTGTTGTATTCATTAGAATTGCTTCATTGAGGCAACTCTAAGGACACCACAAAATTTGTCCTCATGAAGAAAAAAGAAATGGTTGTTTTAACAGTCTTATCTGGAGCTATGACAAGTCTTTGCCTTATGCAAATAAAACTTCAAACTTCATTGCATGTCATTTTCGATTTCACCTTACCATGGCAGTGTATGAGGGATTACCAGTTATCTCAATCAGGAGGGCTGTTGTATTTCCAAAGACCTTAGGTGAAAATCTCTGCTTGATAAATCTGAAATCAATTTCACCACTGAGCCCTTGAAGTCATACAAGTCAGACTGGCAGAGTCTTAGGTAAGGTTTTCTTCAATGAAAAACTAATGATATTTTTCTTGTTCTTCATGAAAACATATATTGTGGATACTCGGTGGAATTGCCTCAGTGAGGCAATCCCAATGAGTATCCAAAACATATTTTTTTTGGTGGAGAAATAAGAAAATTATTCTTCCGGAATTCTTATCTAGAGCTATAGATTGGGACAATTCAAGATGTTAACCTTTACCACACTCTGGGCTAATTCAGCCAATGACAAATTGGTGATTCTTTTTTTTTTATTTTTCCAAGAAAACAGGATTGTACATTTCATGCAAATTGTCTCCAATGGAGACAATTTGCATGATATGTCAAAACCTGTTTTCTTGGAAAAATAAGAAAAATATATTTCAAAATGTGGACTGCTGAAAATTTTAACCAGAGTGCTAAGCGTTAATTTATCCTTGATAAACTTCATAGGCCAATGCTGAAGATCGATTTCAGTAACTATTCAGTCAATCTTAAATTCAAAATAAAAAATTTTCAATTCAAAATGAAACTGCCACTATCAGTGGTCTAATCGTCTTGGATTTAGTGGACAGGAAAAATGTATTGATTACGATTTTCATTTAATTCAATATTGTATTTTTATCTTTTATATTTTGAGATAAAAAGGAATGTTGACTGTATTTACAAATATTCAGACAGCCATGTCTGAACAAACACGGCAGACCTAGATAAAAGTTTTTTCAAATCTGATCACAGTCTGAACTGCTTGCCATTCACCCAGCACTTTTCTGACATATCCCCAGGTAGCAGAGGACTTACCGTATTCAACCTAATTACCGCACTGTCCGCCTAGGTTTATCAAAATTACTGGGAACATTCAGTTGTGGTAAAATATGTATCTACCTACTAAGGGTACACTATAAAAAAAAAAAAAAAAAAAAAAATCAGCAAAGGACTTATTTGATAATGATTATATGATTTTTTTTCTGATTTTCTTTATAAAGGCATATGTTGTGGGTAGCAATTTGAATTGCATCGACAAGTCAATGCAATTCAAATTGCTACCCACAACATATGCCTTTATAAAGAAATAGACAAAAAGTACATTGGCTGTAATCTGAAGACTACGGAATTGCTTGAGTGTACGCTTAAAGGAGAATGTGTGGAAATTAGGTTGAATACGGTATTATCAAAGAGGAATATTTGAGTGTAATTCTGAGATGATTTTCTCCAGCTCTCCATAAAAACCAATAATGTTCTGGGTACTCATTAGAAGTACTTCACTGAGGCACATTTAATGAGTACCTACTACATACAGTTTTATGGAGAAATAAAAACAAAAAATAGTTATTCAAGAATTATCTCCAAATACTCTCCCTTAACCTGATTAAAGTGCCAATCACAACTAAAGCAGATAACAATTTTTTTTTTTTTTTATTTTAAGAAGGAAACAAGTCTTGACATTTCATGTGAATCGTCTGCCAAGCAGACGATTCACATGAAATATCAAGACTTGTTTTCTCTGAAAAATAAAAAGAAGGAAAATTTTAGATCATCGTCTGCTACAAATTTTGCTTGGCGCTTTAAGGGTTAAGTCCTCTGAGATCCGTTCAAATTTCAGCATACGAGCATTAGTGTTATGTATGTCCAAATATTAGAGCAACTATAGTAATGGTATGAAATAAAATTCCAGGAGGGTTATAAATATTACCAATATCATTGTCTGTGTGTTTTGGGGTGAGAGGTCTGTACACGGGATGTCTTTCAGCCTACTGTATCATAGCTGAATAATTTTCCCTGAAAACTTGGCATTTCATGCCATCCAAATGAATTGCAAGCAAATTAGCCAAAACATATTCTGGAATACTATCTGAATATATCTAAATATATTAAGCATAGTCCTGCCATCAAGTTGGTGAGAGAAAGACCCTCTCCCTAAAAAGCAATTCTCAACAGGAGCTGTTGTAGTTGTACTATACTCATTACAACTACCACAATGATGTATTTCTCCTTAGTACCACAACTGTTGGGAGGGGGACATACAAAAACATCTTTATGCGACCTCCAAAATATCAATGTAGTCTTATTAAAAAGAAATGCATTTTTTCTTGAGCGCTTTACTCGGAATGGTTTAATCTTCTTCAATGGATGTTCTTCAAACAGTATCAGAACTTCTATTGACAAAGTTCTCTAGATGAGAAGGGTCTCCAAATGAATATTTTTCTAATTTCTCCACAAAAACATATATCATGGATACTCATTCCAAGCACCTTGCCGATGCACTTCTAATAAGAACCCACAACATATGTTTTTGTGGAGAATAAGAAAAAATATCAGAATTTTTGGAGGTTAGAATAAAGTATCCCATCTACAGTCATGAAGTTTTTAGCAATTGCATGTCATGTCCTATCACCAATGTTTAATTTTCTCAAGAGACAGAAGTGGCGGAACTAAATCAATCCCAATAATGAAAGCCACTGTTTCTCACATTAGGTATGGAAATCCTCCCTGCCATAGATTTCCAAGTCTCTAATTATGCAGATACGAACTTTCTAAAACCCTCAAAATATCTAGGAAGATTATTGATATTCATTAAGCCAGGCGCTAAAACAGAGACCTCAATCCCAGGGAGCATTCTGCGGTTAATGTATATGAACACACAGATCTATACACAAACAAGATCTGTCAGGAGACAATGAAGTTCACATGCTTGGGACACTTTCTAATAGTAAACAAAAAAAAATCACAAAAAGTCATTATATTTCATCAAAAGGCTATGACATTGCGGATAATCTGAAGCCACACATCAATACATGGTAAATGCCCTTAAGTTTTGTCATGCTGAATAAATTAAGATACTAAGCCCACTTGCAATTTTCAGCCAATCATATTACCATACTTGATCCAGATTGTTGATACAAACCCACATACTTACAGTGATTTATTTACAATTTTATACCTATGCGTCCCAGGACTCGCTTGGGCTATATAAAGTGAGTCCTACTAGAAAATCATTGCATCCATTACAGACTTTTCCGCTATAACTTTGTGAGTCCTGGGACTCGCTGAGATTTAAAATGTGAGTCCCAAAGCAAAAATGTGAGTACGGGACTCGGGATGCGCAGGTAAAAAAATCACTGACTTATTGACAAACAGTGCAGATCCAGATCAGTTGGCTTCTTCAGAAGCCAACTGATCTGGATCTACATTGTTTTCAAAGGCAGAGCATATCCGGGCTGAGTAGGACCAGGGTTAAGCTTTGAACATTTTGTTTTGGAGAAGGGGATTGTTTTTCTTATTGCTCCATGAAAAAATACATTATGGGAATACATCAGAAGCACCTCAGAGTGAGGCACTTCTATTGAGTAACCATGTCATGTTTTCATGGCGATACAATTTTTTGGTACAAAACGACATCTAATCTGGAGCTATTAGGAACACTCATGAACTCAGCCTGGTATAACCATTTTCATTCAGAGACAATCTGGATGAATGTCAAAGCCTTTTTTCTGGGAAAAATAAGAATAATATTTCAAATGTTGTCTGCTGTCCCCAAGTTTCAACGTGATCTAATGAAAACTGTGGGAGGAGTTATCCAGAAACGAAGTGCGATGGACAGACACAGGAGGGTATATCTTAATACCTCGCCACTATTGTGTGGCGGGGTAAACAAATGAGTCCCCATCATTCATACAGCATTTAAACTTGCAAAATCTTAATGCATCAATACAGACCCTGATTAGATTGCATGTGTGTATGTTTGTGTGTGTTTGTGTGTGTGCATACATGTGTGTGTGTGTGCCCAGACTAATCAACTTTCATGTGACACAGAGCTTTTAATTCAGAAGCATGTCAATGCAGTTAATTAGGCTGATCAATCAGAGAAAGTGATGAACTGACGCTTAGCATGACAGCTGTCAATCAATAGCTGATTGGGATGACTTAATTGGAAAATAAAGCTGAATATTTGATAATTTAATGCTTCGCATGAATACTTGATGATAACAACTTCATAAATCTGGGATATTAAAGAAACAGTGAGGCACTTCTAATGAGTACCCACAACATGATTTCATGGAGATATAATACACCACGACCTCTTTAAAACACTGTTGTTGGGGTCCATAGCATAAACCGTGTTAGTTAAACAACCGTGTTATATCCAAACAAAAATGTATAAATTATATTGAAAAATGACCATTTATGGTCATTTTTCAATATAATCTATACATTTTTGGGATCCATCTTTGAACCGTGTTATATCCAAAACCGTGTTATAATGAACCGTGTTATAAAGAGGTTGAAGTGTAACAACAATTTTTGGTTGAAAAAAAGAGCCAATAGCAATTTTCGGTTAAAAAAAAAAGCATGTTATCTGGAGCTATTTGAAATCATACAAAACAAAAACTTTTTACAATGGTCCAGATACGCCACTGAGGAGAAGTCAATGGGACTTCTCTTGATTTAATTATGAGCTAATGGTTTCTAAAATCCAATTTTCATTTTCTGGTTTCTGCTTCATTTTCCATCCCATAGCTGTTTTTTTCCTAAGAAAATCACTAACCCAATTTCCGATTCACTCTTGCAAAAGAAATAACTATTGCGACAGCAGGGAAAACAACCTTTGTAATTTTGAACAGGGAAGACCCAGGCTGGACTGCATAAATGGTGTAGTCCAGCCTGGGTTTTCCCTGTTTGCTAACACCAAATCTGGATGATCAAAACTAAAAAAGACCTGATTCAGGCTGCAAGGATGCTGAGTTTTAACCATCTGTGTGGTAATGGGCCGGGTGGGTGGTTTTAACGCAGTATGTTTCATATAATCATTGTCTTTAGTTCTGTAAATTGAGTTCCAGTCTTTTCACAGCTCATTTGTACCGGGCTGAAGGAAAAGCAACGTTGTCCGACAAGTGAACAGAGAAAACCCAGTCCAGCCCATGTATCTAGGATATCCAAATTCTACAAGCATAACCAGACAAGGTGTTTTTTTCAAACCAGAATAGTATTGACATTTTTCTTATTTTGCTACAAAAACATATATTGTAGTACTCATTAGAAGCACCTTGCTGATGCACTTCTAATGAGTACCCACAATATACACTGATAACGAGAAAAATATTTAGTCACTGGAGACTGGAGCCAGTCTATAGAGCTACGTACAAGTCCCCAGAACTGTAAAACAGCATGAGCTGGTCACCCTTTGTTGTGGTATGTGAAAATCTTGGTCTTGTTACCATAAAAATAAATGTAAAAATGAATATGAATGAGTTATAGTGTAATAGGTGTACTGTTGGCAGAAAAAAGAACTAAAATACAGTGAGAATGATGGCAGTGTACATGGAAAGAGATTAATTTTATTTGTACAAATAAACTGTTTACTCCAAAGAAAACTTCGGTCCTGTATGCATGTGGAAGGAATTTGTATCAAGCAAAATATTATATAAAACTTAACATACTAAAGAAAAAGTTAAAAAATCATGATTTATCAATTGTTGAGAAAAAGGACAAAACTTTTCTGAAAGACAATTTTGTGGTGTTTTTGCACCAAAATATTCACTGGAATCTCCTCACAGAGGTGATTCCAATGAGTATACACAAGATATTCTCTTGGAGCAAAAATCACAAAAATTATCCCCGCAATTATAACTTTATCAGGAGCTAAGGTAATTATTCTAATATAAGACCTGTCTCATTAAATGCACCCACCCCTGCCCCCGCCTACTTTTCTAGGAGAAAAGCATTAAGCTCCCCCCCCCCCCCACTCCCCCCACCCCATCTATGTAAAATGGTGGTTTGGCCAAACTGTACCGGCTTTTTCATATTTCTTGCCAATCAAATATACTGTGGGTACTCATTAGATTTGCTTCTCTGTGCCAATTCTAATGAGTACCCAGAACATATGTCCACCAGGAGACATAATGAATATTTTTTTTTTTTTTTTTTAAGTTACTGCACACCCCTCTTATCTACAACTGTGAAGATATCTCTGGACATATCAGAATGCTTTAAAAGACAAGTAAATTTCTTCTGAAGACACGCTTCAGATAGGGCACTTCTGAAATTTTCAACTAAAAAGTTCTGATTATTTTTCTTATTTCTTCACAAAAACATATATTGTGGGTACTCATTAGAAGTGCTCAGTGAGGCACTTCTAATGAGTGCCCACAACATAATATTTTTGTGGAGAAATAAGAAAAGTATTAATCTGGATATTATCGCTTATCTGGAGCTTTGTGAAGAAGCAGAAACTTCTACCAGTAATTTACAACAAAACTGGCATTCTTCTGACCATTGATGTGAGTGGTAAAAAGTTGTAAGCTTTTTGCAGCCTCTTGGATGAAAGAAAGAGGAACATTACTGTGCATATTTAGTGTTAATTGAGTTGACATTTAAGCCAAATCAACCAAAAGTTATGTACAACTGTAACCCTTGAAGCCCCATGCAAAACTGTAGCAGACGACATTTTCATATATTTTATTTTCTTACTTTTCAGAGATGATATAGCTTGACATTTCATGTGAATTGAAACATCTGCTAGCAGAGAATTCACATGTTTTCTCTGTAGAGGGATGTGTGTGTGTGTGTGTGTGGGGGGGGGGGGGGGGGGGAGGGGGGGGGGGGGGGGGGGAGAGGGGATACTGTGACAGTAACACAAACACAGTAGTCCACCCTGACAATTTTTTTTAACCTACACCACTCTCTGAGCGAATTCAGCAGATGATATATTGATGTTATTTTTCTTATTTTTTCCAGAAAACATGATCTGACATTTCATGCAAATTGTCTTCATTCGAGACAATTTATATGAAATGTCAAACCCTGGGAAAAATAAAAATATTCGATAACGTCATCAGCTGAAAATTTTACCCAGAGTTCCAAGTGTTAAGGATAATGAAGGAAATTAGTTATGATGTTGGAAGAGTTAGGGTAATTAGGGTGCATCAAGAAACATCCCACATCAATCTAAATGTCAGAGAAATTTTCTCCTCATGTCCATTGAGGGGGAAAATCTAGGGCTCCAGAGACAATGAGTCAGATAAGGGGTTTCCAAGCAATACTTTTATTTTTTCCAGAAATAAGAAAATTATCAATGGTAAATTTTTCAAGAAAAAAAATCATAGTAGGCTATGTCATGCCTCCCAGAAACTGTCAGACTTATAAAGCAGGTAAACATTATGGTTACAGTAAAAAATATCAAAGTCAGTAGACTATGAAATACAGGTCAGGGCCATAAAATGATGAAATTATGGAGGAAGTCTATCCCAGTTTCATATAGTTAACTGGAAATGAAGCTAAACACTAGTAAGTCATGGTCACAAAATGATATTTCATTGGCAGGAAGGAAGTGAGTGCCACATTTGATGCCCATATGCCTTATGGTTGGTCAGAAATGGATTTAAACACTAAGGTTGACAGAAAAAATACAAGGGTTGAAATAAAATATAATAGTCATTAGATCAATGAAATATAGGTCATCATCACAAAATGAGTTCATGTAAAGAAGGAAGTCTGAAGTGGGGAGTGGGGGTGGGTGGGTGCGTGGAGAGGGGGTGGGGGGGGGACTTGATTGCAGGTCTTATAGCTAATCAAGAAATGGAACTTAACACCAGAGTTGATGCAAATATTGACAGATGGATGAACAAATGGAAAAATCACACACTCATTATTGACAATTTGATGTTTAAATTGCTTTCATTTTCCTTGTCGTACTGAACCCAGATATACCCTGCCTTTGCAAACAGTGTAGATCCAGATCAGTTGGCTTCTGAAGAAGCCAACTGATCTGGATCTGCACTGTTTGTCATCAAGTATTTGAATTTATAGCAACTGTTTGTCATTATTATAAGTGTGTAACAACAATCTAGATCAAGCAATCTGATTGGCTAAAAATAAGAAGTGGGTGTGGCATCTTAATTTATCCAGCAGGACAAGGTTAAAATATATCAAGACAAGGAAGGCGTGATGATGAAAGGCTCTAATCTCTATGCAACGAAGTCCTGTACAGTCATCAAGGTCTACAATGTTTTATCTGTCCTCATTTCCCTACAGAACACTAGGATTTCAGTAGATGGGTCCCACATTTTTCTGTTGAAACAAGATATTTGTATCTAGTTACCCTTTTATTTATGGTTGGCTTCAAAACATTTTTAATGTATTCACAGCTATAGTTTTGCAATACCATAATAACCCTGAGTATTGGGACAAATAGGCCTTTGCAAACAGTTTCCGCAGAATGTGGTATTTGATCAGGGTCAGTACACTGTTTGCAATACATTACTAAGGGTTATTATGGTATTGCAAAACTACAGTTGTGAATATTCAAGACACATTGTGGAGTTGTAGAATGGACTATTAGGAAAGTAGATAAGGTTTCCCAAGACTTAGGGTAAATATGGTAATTCTGCTGCCAAAATTGTAAAATCTGAAATATAACTTACCCAAAGTCTTTTTTTCTCAAAAAAATACCTTTCTAATACATTAATACTACTGAAGATGCTTGAATTTTTCTTACCTGAAAATATACAAAAGAAAAACGAAACATTTAGAATGATCTCTCTTACAAAATAAGCAAAACATGAAGCTTCAGATAAGATTTTAATTATTTTTGTACCAAAACATGTTACCTATGGGAAACACAAACCTAAAATGTCATGGACTATTTTCTCAGAAAATATTTCATTGCATGTTGTCTTTTAATCCTTGTCCTGCTGAACCCAGATATACCCTGTCTTTGTAAACAGTGCAGATACAGATCAGTTGGCTTCTGAAGCAGCCAACTGATCTGGATCAGCACTGTTTGCCATTCAGTATGTGTATTTATGCTAACAATCTGGATCAGGGAATCTGATTGGTTGACAATTAAAAGCAGGTGTGGCATCTTAACCCTTCTCTTGCTGAACACGGCATGCCCTGTCTTAGCAAACTGTGTAGATCCAGATCAGCTGGCTTCTGAAGAAGCCAACTGATCTGGATCTGCTCTGTTTGTCATTAAATATGTGAATTTCTATCAAAAACATGGACCAAGTAATCTGATTGGCTGGAAATTAGTAGGTGTTCAGCATAACAAGGGTTAACATTTTAAATTAGCATGCAAAAAGCTACAGGAAAAATGATACACTTTCAGGGAAGGCAACCATGTCAATACATATTTTGGCCTCCCTTCTGCCAAGGGGTCTACTCTAAAAGAATTTAAGCTCTGCTCCCAAGGGGAGCAAATTCTTCCCTTTAACCTGTTTCAGATGGGGCTTGGTGTGCAGGAAAGCAAACTGGACATCATAGATGTTGTCTTCCTTGTAAACAAGAAATTCACCAAATGGCTATGTCACCGAGTGACTGCTGGTGGTGTTCCAGAAAAAGAGCTTTATAAACACACAGACTAAATATTGTTCAGTCTAGCATGAAAAAGAGGTCAAGGTCAATAAAAATCTAAAGCACTTGGCAGGGTGCATCATGGACGTGTGTATGATGTTTCATTGTTGATGCCAACAGCGATGCCAATCCTATAAGGCCGTCGGCAGAAATAGATCCCTACGTCAGCCTCCTGCTTGCCAAAGCAGGTGCGACAAAAATGGAAGAAAAAGTGTTTCACATCCCTTTAAAGTCAAAACCATACCATTTAGCTGTCGGAAAATTAACTAAGCTTACATTAAAGCAGTAAAAAAATGGCAAAAAATATCCATCTGTTACATAACATTCATTTCCCACAGCTCATGACAAGAGGGAGTATTAGGTAAATATTTTTCTTATTTCGCCACAAAAACATATTGTGGGTACTCAACAGAACCGCCTCAGCGAGGCACTTCTAATGAGTACCCACAACGTATGTTTTCATGCAGAAATAAGAAAAATATCAATACTTCTTGGTTAATAAAGCGCATTATCTAGGACATATGCTTCCTAAGAAGACAAAATCGGTGATAACTCACCCCATTGTTACACATGTCAAATATTCTGCAGTGATAAGGTTCACATGAATTTTAATGATTCTCTGATCTGTTTAACGCTTAGCACTCTGGTAATATATTCAGCAGATGACAATGGAAATATTTCATTTTTTTTTCTTTTTCCCAAAAAACAGGTTTTGACATTTCATGCAAATTGTCTCTGGTGGAGAAAAATTTGCACCAAATATCAAAACCTGTCTTCTGGGGAAAAATAAGACAAATATCATTAATGTGTCATCTGCTGAAAATTTTATCCAGAGTGCTGTTGTGGTAAGTATTAACCCTAGTCCTGCTGAACCCGGATATATCCTGCTTTTGCAAACAGTGTAGATCCAGATCAACTGGCTTCTGAAGAAGCCAACTGATCTGGATCTGTACTGTTTGCCATCAGGTATTTGAATTTATAGAAACAATCCAGATCAAGTAATCTGATTGACTGAAAATTAAAAGGGGGAGTGGCATTTTAGTTTATTCAGCAGGACAAGGGTTTTAAGAATATAAATTGAAACATGATGATGCTAATGATGCAGCAAAATTAAATTTACAAAATTCTGCATATAAAACCCATTTAAAAAAAAAAAAAAAAAAATGATTAATAAAAAAGCTGCACTATGAGAAAGGACATATAGTTCCAGATTAGAGTGGGTATCCACATACAGTTGTAATATTTTTCGTATTTTTGTAGTGGGAATTCAATGAAAGCACTTCAGCGAGGCACTTCCAATGAGTACCACAACATAGGCTTTTCAGGAGAAAAGTAGTGCTATTCAATTGAAAAAAAGCGGTATTTGGCGCTATATGTCTATGTAATAACCCTAAGTATTGGGACAGATAAAACTTTGCAAACAGTGTAGACCCAGATCAGACGCCGCAATATGTGTTCCTGATCTGGGTCTACACTGTTTGCCATACAACAATAATTCAGAAATGTCAAAAGGTAGTAGAAATTGGACTGTGGATGTGTGTTTACGGCCCTTTCAAGAATATTTCACTTGTATCGAGCCGATGTTCATCAAAGGTGGGCGAAGTTACCGGAGAACCCGGGGAAAAACCACCTGACCATCCGTAAGCAGAACTTGGCTTTCCCACATGTGACTCGAGAGAGGCTCGAAACACAGTGGTGAGAAACCTAATGGATTAAGAGTCAACTCTCCTATCCACAAGGCTACAGGGATCCACTACAGGATTCATTATAGTACAGTTCTGACACAGTTTAAAGGCTGGCCGGAAAAATGTTGTATACGTACACAAAAATACATTTTTTTTTTCATTTTTATTAAAAGATAGGATTTGAAATTTCATGCAAATTGTCTCCTTAGTCAGGAGACATTTGCATGAAGTGTCAAATCTTATTTTCTGAAAAAAATGAGCATCTGCTGAATTGCCCATATTGGGCTAAGTGTAAAAGATGGACCCAAAGAAATGTTGTATTCAGATTATATAGAAAAATGTTTTGGTGCAAAAATAACTTACCGTATTTGATCTAATTGCCCCACGATGCGCTTTCAAAATTACTCGGAAAACCTTTAGTAAAATATGCATCTAATAAGGGCACACTTAAAGAAAGATTTGCAGAGCACTTCATGAGAGGATTATTAATGATGCTTAAGCAATATTTGTTTCTGATTGTCTTTATAAAAGCATATGCTGTGGGTACTCATTTGAATTGCCTCATCTTGATGAGGCAATTCAAATGAATACCCAGAACATATACTTTTTATAAATATATACAAATACACTGGCTGCAACCTAAAACTACGAAATTGCTTGACTGTGCGTCTATAGGGGTATGTGCGGTAATTAGGTGGAATACAGTATCTATTTAGACACATCAACAATTAGTAAAATGGACATGTCCAACATTTAGAACAAATAGGGTAAGGAGTTAAGGTGTCTCAATATTAATGATAAATGTGGTATAAATAATTTACATATATGGAAAATGAATAATATCAGGTCGCAAAAAGTTAGAACATCAGAAATGGTTTCATGCAAGTCATGACAGTGGACCCACTGTTTGCTTTGCATGGCTTTCCACAAAATGCAATGTCATTCATCGCATTTACATTATTTTATTGTTGCATTTTCAATGATAGGATCACAAAACAAAATTAAATTCATTTCGATATATTATTTCAGATCCTCAGTTCAGAATACAGAACAGACAGAAATCTAGATAAGGTCTGAGAACAGAGAATCTTTATTATTTTCATTTCTCCATGAAGATATAACTTGTGTGCACTCATTAGAGACAGTAGAGTTAACAGAAAAAAAAATGGTCACATAAATAAGTCACAGGAAAACAAGCCACAAAATTCATTGCAGAGTTCTTGTGAGCACAGCTTTTGAGAAGAAATATGAAAAAAAAAAAAATTGGTAAAAAAGAGTGCCTATGCATCACCCCAAAATGACTTCCTGAATTGTGTTGTACAAAACTGCAAGTCATATGAAATTGATGTCAAGCAGGTAGGTTCTAAAGGACATGATTTTATGATATATAATATATATATATATATATATATATATATATATATATATATATATATATATATATATATATATATATATATATATATATATATATATATATATATATTTTTATTTATTTTTTTTTTTTTTTGATAATTTTCATGAGAACTCATTGGTGACATTTCCACTTCTGCAATTTTCTTATGCTCTCATGCAGAAACACAGGAAGTCTTTGTACAAATACCCTGCTAATCTACAGCCATGATATATCACTTCTGGAATTATATTATTTCAAGATAATACTGCTGCCTTATCTTCCCAATATAATCTGTCAGAAAATTTCTAGATACCCAGCTTAGTGAAAGATATTGGAAGTTACAACTCTCCAGATAAGAGAAGTATCCTGATAACATTTTTCTGCTTATTTCATTACGAAAACAGGCCTATTCAAATATACTGAAAATTTTACAACCAAAAAAGGAAAATTTTCATTTAAAAAGTTCAGATATTTTTCATATTTCTGCTCAAAACATAGATTGTGGGTACTCGTTTGAACTGCCTCAGCATGGCGGTTCTAACAAGTATCCACAATCTATGTTTTTGAGCAGAAATAAGAAAAATAGTGTATACCCCTGTAAACCCCAGTTTTACTATATAAAAGTGGGGTTCAAGGGGTCAAAATTATATAGGCATATTTTCGTGACGTCTCCATGAAAACATATGTTGTGGGTACTCATCAGAATTGCCTCATTGAGGCAACTGCGATGAGCACCTACACCATATGTTTTTATGAAGAAAAAAAGAAAAGAAAAAGTCAGTAATGCCTCTTCCCCAGCCTTATGGAAAAGTCCAAGATAACAAGGCAATTATCAATGAGGAATGTGATCCTTTAAATGATCTGTTAATGAACTAGCTCTGAACTCATTAAAGAGAGTACAGCTTACTGTCAAAACAAATAAGGACTAACAGGTTCTCCTTGCTGAATGCCAGAACTGACACTAAAGATTCATAGCTCCAGATAAGAGCCCATATCAATCAACATAATATTTTTCTATTTCTCTGTGAAAACATATGTTCTGGGTACTCATTAGAAGTGCCTCTGTAAGGCACCCCTACTGAGTACTCACAATATATGTTTTCATAGAATAATAAGGGAAATATCAGTATTTTTCAGTTAAAAAAGTGCCTTATCTGGAGCTATGCAGAAAGATTTTGGATACACTGCACAGGGCTAAACAGACCCTGGACTAACAAGCATCATATTTAGCCTCAGTATTTTGCACAGTTGTGCCCCAGCAACTCTGTACTGGGATTAAACTTTTCATTCAACTCTTTTTAAATACACACAATGGTTTAGCAGAACCATCTTGCCTAATGGATCTTCAATCAGCTTGCCCCATGAAAGTCAAAAAAACACTTCATACATTTCCAGTATCTATCTGAGCTTCGAGAATCAAGATGACAGACTGGCCAACCTGCTACAAATTAAGTTGTCAGGATATGAGTAACTGACAAATGCATAGCTCAGGATAAGAGGGGGTATCAGGTAAATGTATGTTGTGGGTACCCATCAGAAACGTATGTTGTGGTTACTAATCAGAAGCACCTCAATGAGGGGCTTCGAATGAGTACCCACAGCATGTATTAGTGCAGAAATAAGAAAAATATCAATATCTTTTGGTTGAAAAAGCATCTTATCTAGAGCTATGGACTGATTGGCTAATTACATTGCTTCCTATGACAGCTTAGACAGGTCATGACATAATGATGACCAATTGATTGGTTGGCCAGTAAAACACATCATATAATTGCTCCCTGAAAGTCAGTCTAGAAAACTAACCAACAAGGAAAAGAACTTCATCTTTTCAACTGTACAACATAAATTTTCTACAATTCATAAAAAAAACACCCTTATCAAATATAAATGCCCCAGGGAAATAGTTCCAAAATTTTAGCTCCAGATTATATAAAGGTGTCGCAAAGTAATCATTTTCTTATTAGTCCACAAAAGCATATATTGTGGATACTCATTACAAGTGCATCCCCCCCTTCCCCCTAAGTTAATGTGTACCCAATCCACCCCCCCACCCCCACCCCCACCCCCACAAACAACATATACAACTCCAGATATGATGGGGTATCCATCTAATATTTTGCTTATTTCTTTACAAAAACATATGTTGTGGGTATTCATTAGAAGTGCCTCGCTGAGGCACTTCTAATGAGTACCCACAACATATGTTTTCATAGAGAAATAAGAAAATACCAGGGCATTTTAGTTTTGAAACACACCTTATCAGGAGCTATGATATTTTCACAACATAAATGAAGAAGAAAAATATATTACAGTATTCGCCCTAATTACCACACCTACCCCTATAAGCACACCATCAAGCAATTCCGTAATCTCCAGATTACAACCAGTGCACTTTTTGTCTACTTTATAAAGGTATATGTTGTAGGTACCCATTTGAATTGCATTGACAAGTCGATGCAAGTCAAATGAGTACCCACAACAATTGCTTTTATAAAGAAAATCAGAAAACAAATTGCATAAACATCATCAAAAAAGTCCTTTACTGATCTTTTTAAAAGTGTACCCTTTGTAGGTTGATACATATTTTACCATAAGTTTTTCCCAGTAATTTCGAAAAACCTAGGCGCAAAGTGGAGTAATTAGATCGAATACGGTAATACTTTTTGGTTGTAAAGTTTGTTTGTCTGTGTTGAGGTTTTACGGCCCAGTCAACCCAATGGGGTCATGTCGAGCACTATCAGTTTACCTAACCACACTTTTACTGGGCAGGCCTAGTCCTGTGTACTTAATACTGTGCACATTCTTTTGCCAGAAACTGACAACTGCCCTTCTTGAATCAGCAGAAGGGAGAGAATGACCGTAGAAACTATTTCATGATCAAATCTCCATGAAAGAATGTTGCCAACCCGGTGGGGGTCAACCTGCAACCTCTTGATCACCAGTCGGATGCGCATCCAACTGAGCCACCGAGGCCAGCTTTGGTTGTAAAGAGCATCCTTATAATCTAGAAATAGGCTAAATCATAAAACTTGAAATTGATGTTCATGGACTGACAGACAACATCAAAGTATGTACCAGAATTGACTGCCCATTCAGGTGGGAGCAGATGACCATAAAGCGGTCATTAATATGCTCAATAATGACATGTGACCTGAGCTCTCGCCTTTGATGACAAGGACCAGCCTTGTTAACAGGACTTGTCATATAATGACATAAAACAATAACAAGAATGTCTGTTAGGTTTACATGAAATAATGTTTTTTATCAATATCAATTTTGTATCTCTGTGCTTTTCAAAGAAATTACAAGACTTTATATGACCACATAAGGTCACTTTATCAATAATTTATAAAATTCTATGCTGTTACATGTATTATGTCAGAAATTTTTCAAGCTAGTCTGAGCCATGTAAAATATGGCTTCACTATGATTGCACATGCGGGTCACTAAGGGAGATGATCAAGTCTAACTTGAAAAACAACAGTATTTAGCTTTTTGTTGCAACTGCTTTAGAAAGTAGGAGTGACATAAGGATCACTTTCCGGCAGTGTCGCTGGCCTGTGCGTTTTAAGCTGTTTCTAAAACATCAAGGCATCTAGGCAAATGAAATTTCATACACACATCTGCCATGATGCACCCTGCCCACTGCCATGGACCATAACTGACCATGACCTACTTTGCACACTTGGCGGAAAAATGTTTGGCCTGTGCATTTAGCCCAGTTTCTTGAACACCACCAGTAGTAGGAACACAGCCATTCAGCGAACTTCTTGTATTTTTCTCGAACTTCCATTTCAGTTTGATACAATAAAATTCATCAAAACAATACCAAATTATACAATGTGAGAAGTAGTGGTTTAATATTTAACCCATAAAATGCATAGAAAAATGGCATCTAAAAATGTCGTCTGTTTATGTTGTCTGCTAAATATTCTTGCAAACTTTTCAAACCTATTTTTGCATACAGGCAAACAGTGTGGACCCTGATCAGACTGCTCCTGATTTGGGTCCACACTGTTTGCAGAAATGACTTTTAAAATCACAAGCAGATGACAAAGCAGACGACAATTGTTGTGATTGGCGGTTTAAGGGTTAAGTTTGTTATCAATTAAATCAAGAAGCCTTCAACATCAAAGTTCATAGCTATGTGCTCAGAATTGAATGTTTGTATTAACATCCAGGTGGATTGCCTGTTGTGAGTTTTATTTGTTTTAAATAATAAGATGTTGTTTACTTAACAAGAAACAATGAAAATGAGTTGTAAAACCATGCATCAGAATTTATTTACCAGTCATTATCATAGCTCATGTGGTGCAGGAAAAAAAAGTCACAGGAAAACAAATCACATCTGTTTTCAAAATAAAAAATGTGAAAAACTCATAATTAGTTGTTCTTTGCAGTATTAAATCATTATCTCACAAAACAGCTATGAAACAAGAGGCCCCTGGGCCACGGCTCGTTCACCTGAGTGAAATAGCCTTTGCAGATGTTATGCAATATTTTTCCAATCGTGTCATTGCAACCATTGCAACAAAAGTATCATCATTTTGAGCAGTTTTTGGTTTTGAAGAAGAAAGTGGTTTTTATTTATTTTTTTTTTTTTTTACCTCATATGGGCATGACAGTAAATGGAGCATGACCATCAATCAATTTCAAAAGTAGGATCAACATAAAATCTGGCGAAAATTGGCCAAGTGGTTTCAGGAGAAGCTGTTTAACAATATTATGATTTTATACAGTACAGGGGAGGGGGGGAGGGGGGGGGGGGCTACTTTTGCCATGGCAACCGATCAAAGTGGCCACTGGTCATAAAATGCATAAACTGGGTACACAATCATCAAATGATCATAACTGACAAATATGGTTCACATCACTTTAGCGGTTATAGAGAAAAAGCAATTTGGACATTTTCCCATTATAAGGCTATGGGAGTTTTCTGTTGCCATGGCAACCAAACCAAGAGGCAGATCCTCATAATTTTAGCTGTTTTTACCCTCTCTCTCCCCCCCCCCACACCCCCCCCCCCCACCCCCCGCCACACACACACATATACCTCCTACCCAAGCAACATTCTTCATTGATTAGGTAAAAATCGTTTCAATGGCTTTGAAGGTTGTCATTTGAAAGTGTCAGTGACGAACAGACAGATGGACAACAGACAAAAAATTATCACTATAGCTCATCAAATTCAAAATATTCTGTGATCTGTGACTTTTTTCCACGACTTTTTTCCTACATTTGCTCATGTTAGCCACTCATCCAGCTGATTTTAGACATATCAGATGTCAGTGTAGACTTAGAACAGATGGTGCATTCCAGGGCATCTGTTCTGGATCTACACTGTTTGCACAAGCTATCGGCCCCAGAGTTTTCGGTAACTGTGGTAACAGCAATAAATACAGTAATTTTCTTTTGTCTGCTGAAATATTTGTGTCATATATAGCAAATGTCTTTGCTCTTAACATGCTATGTGCAAATTCAGCAGATAAAAAATTGACAATATTTTTTTTTTTTCCGAGAAACTAGCATTTACATTTCATGCAAATTGTCTCCAATGCATGAAATTCCAAATCCTGTTTCCTGGGAAAAATAAGAAAAAATTTTCTTAAATTTTGTCTGTTGAAATTTTTAACTAGCATGCTAAGCTTTAAATGAAGGCAACTGTGGCCATCAGCATTTTTTATTTCTGTCATTTTTACATTCTTATGGTATGTCAAGGGAATGTCGCTGGCGGAAACATCATGTTTGTTGTCACGATTTCCCTCGCCTGTGTGTAGCTTTCATATAATAGAGCTTTGTTGTATGGAAAGACTGTATTTTTTTACTGTTTTACAATGCAATATTAAATTTGTTTACATTTGCTTACATTGAAATTCTCTAATTTGTACTTTGATGTAAAATTTGTCTTGTTTTCTGCAGTCAAAACATGAAATCTGGCTTCTATGATACAGAATTTAGTCTGGTTTGTTTGCCCTTAACCAATTCTTTTGGAGACAATATGAATTAAATGTGAAGCCCCAATAAATATGAAAAACATCACACATTTTGTCATCTGCTTAATGGCTTATAATGCCAATAGAATGCCAAAATGTAAATGTTGTTGTCCTGATAAGCTATCAGACAAATTCTAAAATATATTTTTATCATTTGGCTTTGAAAGTAAGACTTGACATTCAGTGTCAATTGATTTACAAAGGCATGCGAGAGCTTTGCAGACTTGTTCAGTCTATTCAGCCAATCACAAGACGACTTTCCAATTTTTCGTTTTTTTTTTTCATGGATGTAAGGCTTGATACTTCATGTGAATCATCTGCAAGGCATCTACTTTGCCCCAAAATTCATCTCTTTTCCATATCATAGCTCCAGATAAGAGTGGGGGTATCCACATTATATTTTTCTTATTTCTCCATGAAAACATATGTTGTGGCTACTCATTAGAAGCACCTTCATGAGGCATTTCTAATGAGTAGCCACAACATATGATTTCATGGAGAAATAAGAAAAATATCGGTATATTTTGGTTGAAAACAGCACCTTAACTGGAGCTATGCCTGTATACATTATACATTTTTCTGGGCAAGATAGAAAACATTTTAGCTGCCAAGAAAAAAGTTTAACCCTTCTCTTGCTAAACACGTCATGCCCTGTCTTAGCAAACAGTGTAGATCCAGATCAGTTGGCTTCTGAAGAAGTCAACTGATCTGGATCTGCACTGTTTGTCATTAAATATGTGAATTTCTATCAAAAAACCCGGATCAAGTAATCTGATTGGCTGGAAATTAGAAGTGGGCATGGCATCTTAATTTATTCAGCATGAGAAGGGTTAACTTGTCCCTGGTGGCCCAACAAAGGAATTGTCAGACCCTGTCCATAACAGCAATCACTGTGATAATCAATGGTGGTCCATAATCATTACAGCCATTTGCTGTAAAAGGCATTTTTATGAAACAAATATGAATGGTGAAGGATGCTGAAGTGGGAGAGGACCACTGGCCAGTAGCTGGTAACTTTCTCGCAATGTGACTGGTAGAACACCTAGCAACCTCTGGGGTAAAAAAAACAACAAAAATATTGCTTATTTATCACCTGTAAAATTTTGGGTTGGGTTGGAGTTTAACAGCCCAGTCAACACTATTAAGGTAATGTGGAGCTGGTCAGTTTACCTAACCACACTTCTTCTTGGGCAGGCTGACAGTCCTCTAAGCCGTTAATCAGTACTTATGCACATTCTTTCACCAAATTTACCTCTATTGCAAAGAGCAACCAATAACACACCATTCAAAACTGGATGCAGTCAACTTTTTTTTTCTGAGGAAGTAAGGCTTGACATTTCATGTGAATTGTCATTCACATGAAATGTCTAGCCTTATTTTTCTCAGAAAAAATAAGGTTGCTGTTCAGCCTTTTTTTCTGGGAAAAATAAATAGATTATTTTAGGGTGTGGTCAGGTGCTACTTGATTTCAGAACTTGAAGAAACTAAACAAGAAAAAGCACACATCATCTGGCTACAGGTGTAGCATGTTACTTCAACATCATCTGATTCACTTTTCTATCAAAATAGAGCTGTAATTGATAAACATGGTTAACATATGTTTAACTCAACTCACTCTAAATTACAAAACAAACCATTAACCCTTAAAATGCCTAGAAAACCTGCATCTGAAAATGTTGTCTGTTTATGTCGTCTGCTGAATATTCTTGCAAACTTTTCAAACCTATTTTTGCATACAGGCAAATAGTGTGGAGGAGCAGTCTGACGTGGGTCCACACTGTTTGCAAAAATTACTTTTAAAATCACAAGCAGATGACAAAGCAGATGACAATTGTTGTGATTGGCAGTTTAAGGGTTAATTCTGAAACAGTTTCATGCACAGCCATCAAGTACAGATATTTTTTTTTTCTAATTTAATTATGCTAAAACTAAGGCATTCTAAATTAAACAGTATATGTTTTTCATCACTGTCTTGAACTATTTCCAGATTTTTGCAATTCTTCAAACTTAACAAAATATAATTTTACAGACATTCCTTAGTTTCCTTCAGTTTCATAAGCATTAAATAACTCGTTTTTTGCCAACATCATGAGAAAAGTGACCTGACAATAAAATACATATACCGTATTTACCCTTAGTATATGGACAGAAAGGTCTGAGCAAACAGTGTAGACTCAGATCAGATGCCACAGAATGTGGCATCTGATCTGGGTCTATACTGTTTGTCAATCATCTAGTGGCTGTGTAGACACATCAAAAAGGACCAAAATGTAGTTCTTAAAATGTTAGGTTGAGAAAATCATCTTTACTGTATGTATTTGGGCAGTCAGGCCTTAGCAAACAGTTTAGATCCAGACGAAACACCGCAGAAACCGGCATCTCATCAAGCTCTACATTGTTTGCCACTCATCTAGCAATTTTTAGACACAACATTGGGTAGTAAATTGTAATTGTTAAAATTTTAGAACAAGTAAGGTAAGAAGTTGAGGTGTCCAAATACTTAGGGTAAATACGGTAAATAAGCCCTTCAAATGTTAACCATTGTCATGCTGAATAAAATAAGGATGCGACACCCACTTCTAATTTTTAACCAACCAGATTATTTGATCCAGATTGTTGATATAAATTTACATACTTAATGGCAAACAGTCCAGATCCAGATCAGTTGGCTTTTTCAGAAGCCAACTGATCTGGATCTACACTGTTTGCAAAGGCAGGATATATCCGGGTTCAGCAGGACTAGGGTTAACACAAGTCTGGTAAAGAGTTGAGGTGTCCGAATATTTAGGGTTCATGGAGTAGTAAGGAGTCATAGTGTCCAAATACTTAGGGTAAATATGGTAGGAAGGAGTGAAGGTGTCAGAATATTGAGTATAACTATGGTATACTGCAAGTATCCTAAATATTTGGACACCTTCACTCCTATAATTATTTAGAGCAATTACAGGTAGCCTAGAATATGAACTAGTCCATTATATAGACTACTCAGTGATATATATCCAGGAAGTGCAGACAGAATGGTTAACATTGTGGCTGATGCCAGATAAGAAGCTCCTTTCTAATCTGATCAGACTGTCCTCTGAACTCAGAAGCAGTCTGATCTGGATCTTGCTAACACTGCTTGCAAATTCCCTAAATAAAAATAACATCACAACCTCTTTATCATCATATTATTGGAATCCAAAGCAAAAACTGCATTAACAAAATAACTGTGTTGTATTTAGATTATATAGGAAAATGACAATTTATGGTCATACAAAACAAAAATATATAGCTTATATAGAAAAATGACCATTTATGGTCATTTTTCTGTATAAACAATACATTTTTGTTTTGATACAACACTTTTTGGGGGTCCACAAAAATATATAGCTTATATAGAAAAATGACCATTTATGGTCATTTTTCTGTATAAACAATACATTTTTGTTTTGATACAACACTTTTTGGGGGTCCACCTTTCAAACCATTTCATATCGGAAACAGTCTTAAAACAAACCGTCTTATAAAAAGGTTCCAGTGTACATGACAGAATATACCATGAAGATGACAAATTCAGGTTATCTTAAATTTTATGACATACAGAAATTGATGGCAAACACTTGCAAGTTCCAATCGGGAACAAATGGCCATATAATTCATCTGGAGAACCATTAAATTTATTACAAATTTAATAAATTCATCCCCTAACAACAATCCGACATGGAGCACTTTCGACTCCTACAGCGCTCTTCAGATTTTATGACCTCTCTTAAATGTGCAAAAGTCTTGTTCAAATGCCAAAAGTTGATTTTATTTTAAAAAGGCAGTAAAACAGCATAGACTAAGAGGGGATTTCAAGTAAATATTTTTCTTATTTCTTGACGAATACATGTTGTGGGTACTCATTAGAAGCGCCTTGGTGAGAGGCACTTCTAATGAGTACACACTACATATGTTTTTGTTAAGAAATAAGAAAAATATAGCTACTTTGTGGTTGAACTTGCCTTATCAAGAGCTATAATTAAACAGAACTAAACAAGCCAGCAAAAAGTCTCCCAGGGTTTTTAACTAAAAACTTATATACTCTAGGTAAAAGAATATCCTCACAATCATTCTTCTTATTTCTCCACAAAACAAAAAATAATAACAATTAGTGCTACTTGATTAAAAAGCATCTTTTCTAGAGCTATGAGTCCATACATTAAAACAAATCCCTGTATCTTAGATATAATAATTCACTGGCACCAGCAAGAACTCAGAGATTTTTTTATCATAAAGACTATTTTATTACCATTAGTATTAATTAATAGGAAGAAACATTTTCGCCCAGACAATTCTTCAGCTGTTTCTTTTTCTTGTTTTTGTTTATTTAGTTGGTGAATATTTGAACTTACTCAGGTTTGGGCAAGAGTCTTGCTTGTAAAATGATGATTTGTATTCATATAGTGTATGTGTGTTCCTGTGTGTTTTGAAGAATAAATCAAACCCATATTTGTATATGGAAAAGCCATTTTATGAGGCCACTTTGTTGCACTGACTTACCCTATTTACTGTATATATATTTGAACTACACATGTACTTATATCTCCTTACCATACTTGTCCAAAAATTTGAACAAGTACACTTTACTACAAAAACTGCTTAACGAGTGCATAGCAAACAGTGTAGACCCTGATCAGATGCCGCATTATGCGGCATCTGATCTGGGTCTACACTGTTTGCCAGCCCTTTCTGTCCTAAAACTTAGGATTTTTACGGTAACTTAATTTCTTTGGGCTTCTGTAAATGGAGGGTCATGACTGTCAATAACGATGAAAACTATAGCCAAGAAAGGAGATTGATGCTAAAAGGATGTCCATTTAAAGAAATAGAAATTCCACTGGTGAATGTCACTAATCCACCAGTATCAAACATATCCATCAAATCCGCTGTAAAAAAAAACAATATCCTAATAGCTAGGAAGCAGTCTAAGTGAGGATGGATGGACAGAAGGTCATTTATTATGCTGTTATGGTGATCCCAAAGGTACTTAGATTTTGTTGGTATTCCTATTTGTTTTTTTTTTTGTTTTTTTGCTGTGATACTCCATGGCTCCAGGCCATAGCTCTTAGATAACAAGTATTAAGATATTTTTTTTCTTTCTCCACAAAAACATGTTGTGGGTACTCATAAGAAGAGTGTCTTAACAAGGTGCTTCTAACTGGTCTCGACAAAATGTTTTGCAAGAAATAAGAAAAATACCTCTTTATGTACTTTTGATGAACAAAAAATGTGTACACTCAAATCAGATGCACCTTTGATATACTTGAAGGTATGACCAATGACACCAGGCAATTTTCAGTACTGATAATATGAATGGTATACCGTATTTGCCCTAATTACCATACCGTGTGTTTATGTTTTTGTTGTTTTCTTTTTTCAAAAACCATTAGAAAATCTTGTAGTAAAACATCCTTCTAATACGGGTACACTTTAAAAAAAGATCAGCAGAAAACTTCATGAGGAGCGTATTTAATGATACCTACACAATATTTTTCTGACATTTTTCATAAAAGCATATGTTGTTGGTATTCATTTGAATTGCCTCGACTTGTCGAGGCAATTCAAATGAGTACCAACAATGTATGATTTTTATAAAGAAGCAGATACATTGCCTGTAATTTGAAGACTATGAAATTGCTTGTCTGTGTGCTCACAGAGGTATGTGCGGTAATTGGATAGAATACAGTATGTTACATATGGTTATGTCCTAAAATTTAGAATACTTCATTTCAGTTGTTTTGCCCAAATTTTGTTTTAATGATTGTTTCACAAAATATTGGTGGAAAGGCAAACAGTGTAAGCCCTCATCAGACTGCTCCTTAAAGCAAGAGGTCTGATCTGGGTCTGCACTGTTTGCATAAATTTTTTTCACACTATTTTGTCAGAAAAGCTGACATATAAAATTTTAGAACAATCACTGTTGCTTGTGTTCTTTTATTAATTCTGCTCTATGCTAAGTTCACAGAAATCTAGTTACATCTAGGACCAAAGTAATGATTAAAGAAAGCCAAATTGTTGTTGACTTTGCCTCCTCCTATCTTCAAATTAATACTGCCAGATCACAAGAAAACCAACAAATAAACAGCTGTTCTCAAAATAAGTCCTCTACTCCTGTATTATGCATAGAAAAATTCTTGTCTAGGTAGATATGATGCCTAGACCAGACAGAATGTATGTGGCAGGTCCGAACTCTTCAGATCTGGCTGCGTCATGCTTACACTCTGGGTGAAATTTTCAGATGATATTTTGAAATATTTTATTTCTCCCTGAAAACAGGATTTGACATTTCATGCAAATTGTCTCCACTGGAGACAATGTGCATGAAATGTCAAATCCCATTTTCTAGGAAAAAGAAGAAAAATATCATCAATATGTTATCTCCTGAAGTAGTCCAGAGATTGGTGAAGGCTGAGACGACACCCTGGTCTTGGTACTATATTTCACCCTCGGTATTCGGACAGACAGGCTGAGTAATTAGTGTACTCCTATATAAGGTAACACAGAATGTTGTCGACCTCGGCGGGGGTTGAACCCGCGTCCAACTGGAGACCAGGAGGTTGCTGGTTCAACCCCCGCCGAGGTCGGCAACATTCTTTCGTGGAGACTGATCATGAAATATTTTCTACGGTCATTCTCTCCCTTCCGCTGATTCAAGAAGGGCAGTTGTCAGTTTCTGGCGAAAGAATTTGCACAATACTGGTTAACCGCTTAGAGGACTAAGTCTGCCCAGTAAACGTGTGGTTAGGTACTGACCACACTCGACATGACCACATTGGGCTGACTGGCGTAAAACCTTAACACAAACAAACAGAATGTTGCGTCTGATCAGGGTCTACACTGTCTGCCATTGATCCAGCAGCTTTTAGCCACATTAACTTTTACCAGTGCCTGGGCTTATTCAGCAGATGACAAATTGATGATTGGAGACAATTTGCATGAAATGTCAAAACCTGTTTTCTGGAAAAAAATACGAAAAAGATTTTGAAATTCCTCTGCTGAAATCTTTTACCCAGAGTGCTAAGCGTTAACAGGAAGTCAGATGGACTCAGTTCAAATTTTAGGGTAAGTAACCGTTATCATTTTCTGGGCAAATTCTGTTTATTTATTAATTATCAATGAAACAGAATTATATTTTTAATTCTTTTGAATCAGCTCTGGGATACAATTCAAAAAGAAATGTCACTCTAATTTTCGGAGCAAAAAAATAAAATAAAATAAGAAAAATATCATAAATTGTTGTCTGCTACCATTACATTTGGCCTGGTAAAGGTTAATTAGAACTGTGAATTTTGCTTTTGTTTGTTTTATGGTATTAATCTTTTGGTTCCAGGAGTTCCAGGCTTCTCATTAAAATTAATGAGGTTATATTTCTGGATAAAAAGCGATACCTTAATAACCCTAAATATTGGGACAGATAGGTCTCTATAAACAATGTAGATCCAGATCAGATGCCCTGGAATGCAGCATCTGATCAGAGTCTACACTGTTTGCCATACATAAAGCAATTTTTTAGACACATAAAGAGGTGCTAGAATGGACCATTTCAAATTCTCGGACAAGTATGGTAAGTAGATAAGGTGTCCCAATACTTGGGAGTAAATACGGTATCCTGATTAACCTTAGTCCTACTGAACCCGGATTTATGCTGTCTTTGCAAACAGTGTAGATCAAGATCAGTTGGCTTCTGTAGAAGCCAACTGATCTGGATCTGCAGTGTTTGTCATTAAGTATGAGAATTTGTATCCACAACCTGGATCTAGTTATCTGATTGGCTGAAAATTAGAAGTGGGTGGGGCATCTTAATTTATTCAGCATGACAAGAGTTAATGTGTTTTTCTTATTGCTCCATAAAAAGATATGTTGCGGGTATACTGACTGGATGCACCTCAAAGAATTCAAGATCACTTCTTAACCCCCTCTTGCTGAACACAACATATGCCCTGTCTTAGCAAACAGTGTAAATCCAGATCAGCTGGCTTCTGAAGAAAAAATGGTCCATTCTTAGGAAGCCAACTGATCTGAATTTTTTCTTCCGAAGCCAACTGATCTGGATCTGCACTGTTTGTCATCAAATATGTGAATTTCTATCAAAATCCCAGATCAAGTAATGTGATTGGCTGGAAATTAGAAGTGGGCATGGCATCTTAATTTATTCAGCATGAGAAGGGTTAACTTGTCCCAGGTGGCCCAACAAAGGATCTGACACAAGCGTACTGATCTGGATCTGCACTGTTTGTTATCAAATATGTGAATTTCTATCAAAAACCCGGATCAAGTAATCTGATTGGCTGGAAATTAGAAGTGGGTGTGGCATCTTAATTTATTCAGCAGGACAAGGGTTAAAATAACTGTTGTCATATTTCTAGATAAAAGGCATATTTCCAGATAAAAATTCTTATGTCTCTATCAAAACATATGTTGTGGGTTAAAAATTCTAAAATTACTCTGGTGAAAAAAGACCCATTGCCAACTATGGCTAACCACTGCTCAAAGAGAGTTTTCATTATTTGCACCTAAGCTAGTATGTTGGTTTGTCTGAATTAATCGGGCATAGTCAACACTGTTAAAGTATGCTGAGCTGGTCATGCAGTTAGCCTACTCACACTTTTCCTGGGCTGGCTCAGAAAACCAGTACTTGTGCACATACTTCTGCCAGTAACTGACAATGACTCTTCTTGAATTAGTGAAAGGGGGAATGATTTCATGATCAATCTCCATGGAAGTTATTGGTATGTGGCCGAGCTGGGATTCAAACTTGTGACCCCTGGATCTATAGTCCTACATACTACTGACTGGGCTATGAAGCCTGGCATGTAAGCTATGGCTGACACAGATTGCCAGTAGTAAATGTCCTAAAAATTTGTACACTTATTCCAATCTATTTTGGCCTAAATTTTTATTTTTATGCAAATGTTGCTTAAAATACTTAGTGTAATGGCAAACGGGCAGACCCTGATCAGACTGCTCCTTCAGGAGCAGTCTGATCTGGGTCTGCACTGTTTGCGTATGTCATTTTGTCAGACATTTTGGTGTTCGAAATTTTAGGACATTTACTGTACTGCAACATACAAGGTCACAGTCTATCAAAGATCAGTCTGAGCATGTTTTACCTTTTCCATGGTAACTGAGAAACTTGCAAAAATACAAAGAACTCTAAAGTGCGTTAGTAATTTTATGTAACATCAAACCCTGTCACATGTTTACCACACAGATGTGACGATACTGAGACAGGTTGTTATGTTAATATTTTACCAAAAATATCGTCCACATGTGTGGAATGCATAATAATGAGGTGAAGAAACTATCAAGATTAGCAGAAGATAATAATTTTCTTATCAAAGTATAATGCTTCTACATCATTCATCAAATGTAGTGTATAAAATTATTTTTAAAAGGCAAATCACGCCTGCAGCAGACGACATTTTGATGTGTTGTTTTTTTTATTATTTTATTTTTCAGAGGAAATAAGATGTCATTTCATGTGGATAGTCTGCAGATAATTCACATGAAACGTCAACTATACGTTTCTCTGAAAAATAACTAAAAAATAAATTAAAATATCGTCTGCTGCAGTTGTGATTCAGTGCTTTAAAGGTTAAACAGCACAATTGCAATGCTAAAGATTCTAATAAGAATTCAATGTGTACACGGTGTTATGTATACAAATTAAACGTGTAAAAATACTGTTTTCATATGATTGAAGATATGTTAATTAAGGTCATTTATAGTCGCATATATAATTCAGTATATATAATTCAATGACAGTAAAAGCTGCTAGTTTTTAGTTCACAAGGATTTACCGTATTTAGCCATAAGTATCCTGACAGAGAGGCCTGAGCAACTGAGGCAGACATGGCAAAATGTGGAATCTGGTTAGTGTCTACACTGTTTGCCATACATCCAGCAGCTTTTAGACCCATTATTTATCCAGTAAAATAGACTTGTTAAAATTTTGGGACAAGTATGGTAAGGAGTTATGGGGAACTGATACACATTCAGGGGAGGCAACCCTATCAACTGTATTCCCTCCCTTCTGAAAAGGGGTCTACTCGAAAAGGAAAGAATTTGCTCTCTCAGAAAGCAAATTCTTTCCTTTTAGAGTAGACATCTTTTCAGAAGGGGCTTTGTATGCAAAAAAACAAACATGTGGGTACAAAAATTGTCTCCCTTATAAATCTACCAAGCGTATCCTATCTGCTAAAGGCATCCAAGTTATTAACCCTTGTCAAGCTAAATTAAGTGCCATGCCCACTTCTAATTGTCAGATTACTTGATCCAGGTTGTTGATACAAATTCAAATACTGAATGACAAACAGTGAAGATCCAGATCAGACGGCTTCTTCAGAAGCCAACTGATCTGGATCTACACTGTTTGCAAAGACAGGGCATGTCTGGGTTCAGCAGGACTAGGGTTAATGAAAAAACAGTATGGTAAATGCCCTAAAATTTCGAACACTTTATTCCATACATATTTTGGCCTAAACTTTTTTGCCCTAAATTTTGATTTTGATGTAGTTATTTATTAAAATTCTTAGTGGAATTAGTGGAATGACAAACAGTGCAGATCCTGATCAGACCACTCATTAAGGAACAGTCAGATCTGGGTCTGCACAGTTTGCTTATGCCATTTGTCAGAAACTTTGGTGTACGAAGTTTTAGGACATTCACCATAGTGTATACTGCATTCAAGAAAGCACATCAAGACTTTGGGTGCATTTAAATGCAAAGTAATTACCCCACTTTAGTTACAGCTCAACAACTTACATAAGAGCTTTTAAGAATTCCACACCCCACTCTTTTCTGCCAATATTTAATGCAGTCTTATGAATAAATGCTTCCTGCTAATATTTTATCTATTGCACAGTACCATACCTCCAGATAAGAGCGGGTATCAAGTAAATATTATTCTGTTTTCTGCATGAAAACATATTTTATGGATATTCATTAGAAGCGCCTTGATAGGCGCTTCTAACGAATACCCATAAAATATGTTTTCGTGCAGAAATAAGGAAAATGTCCACAATTCCAACATTGTTACCTTGAGTTGTGTGAGGTACAGAGGGATTCACAAAAAAAATGACAGCCATTTAGTCTTGATTGATAAAAAAGCTAAATGCATGAAATAGGGAAATGAACTGTTCTGAAGACCTGTTCACATCATCAGGACTTGCAAATTATTCATCCATCATGCTGAATAAATTAAGACACCTCGCCAATTTCTAAATATCAGCCAATCAGATTACCTGATCCTGATTGGTACTACAAATTCAAATATTTCATGGCATACTGCAGATTCAGATCAGTTGGCTTCTTCAGACTGCCTACTGATCTGGATCTACACTGGTTGCAAAGGCAGAGCATATCTGGGTTCAGCAGGACTACGGTTAACCTTCATTTATTATGCTTAGCATTCTGGGTAAAAATTTCAGAAGAGATTTTGAAATATTTTTCTTACTTTTCCCAGAAAACAGACTTAGACATTTCAAGCAAATTGTCTCCTATGGACACAATTTGCATGAAATTTTAATGCCTATTTTCTAGGAAATAAAATAAAAATGTAGTCAATTTGTCATCTGCTAAATCTGCCCAGAAAGCAATAATGGTTAAAAACCAATCACAACTGCAGCTTTATTTACCACATCAAGACCATTAAGAGTGATAATAATAGGCTCTGTACAATGAAGCATAGTACAGATACGAGTGAAATTCAAACCCAGAAGTTAAATGTCATCTAAAGTCAGAAGCGCTCACTGCTCGTCCACCCAGTCTGCTTCCAGTTCACTTCAGATGATGCTGATAATAATGATGGTGATGATGATGATGATGATGATGGTGATAATGATGATTTGGTGTTTTACATTTCTTTCAACATTATTTAAGTCATACTGAAATAATAAAAGGGTTATAATAAATAAAATAATAATATAATAAAAGGTTCTTTGCAATCACCTGATTATGCCCACCATCTTTCTTCTAAGCGAACAGCAACCCTGATAATATGCAAATACTGCAGTCATGATGGATTAACAATGAAACATGATGGATTATCTTATTAACAATACTTTCTCACCTTAATTTGTACCAACAGGTGCTCCCATTTTTCACATTCTAATGATAGACCTGTCGATTTTTCTATAGCAACAGTTTTTGTCACTATATTAAATCATGTTTGCTTTAAAAAGAGTATGGAAATTTCATTGAAAATGGGAATATCTTTAAGTGGCAATTCAAAACCTTTTGAAAAACAGGATTTCCATGGAAGATTGGGTAAAGTGTGTCTAAGGGCCTTCCAAGAGCTAAAAGCAAATGCTTCCATTCTCAAAGCCCCAACTCTTAAATGGAAAGAATTTACATCCTCTGTCCCAGGGAGCCAATTCTTTCCATTAAATCTTTGCATGCTGGGTAATTTTGCAAGTTTTTTTGTCGTCTGTGGATTTTCTTTTTAAATTAACTTTTTCAAAAAAATCTTTCAGGAATACCATCAGAGTGTCAAATAGTTTGGGTCCAGATCAGTGAGGCCTGACATTTTAGGCCTGATCTGGGTCCAAACTGTTTGCAAAGATTATCAGCAGATGACAAAAGTTGCCACTACAGGGGAAAGAGTTAAAACTGATGGAAAAAAAATACAGCTCAGGGTGCTCTCACTTCATAGCATACCATAATTATCCTAAGTATTCGTATACCTCAAATCCTTACCATGCATGTACTTGTGAATTTCTAAAATTTGAACAAGCACAATTTACTACCCACTGTCCCATTGCTGAGTCTAAAAATTGCTGGATGAGTGGCAAACAGTGTAGACTCTGATGAGATGCCACATTCTGCAGCATCTCATCTGGGCCTTAACTGTTTGCTCAGGACTGTCTTTCCGAATACATACGGTAAATACAATAACCATTCATCTTAAAAGGCTAAATATTTAAGCCTAATTCATGAAACTGAGAGTACCTCACTTGTATCAACAAATAAAATTCCTTAACCCTTGTCCTGCTGAATAAATTAAGATGTCACGCCTACTTCCAATTTTAAGCCAATCAGATTACTAGATCAAGATTATTGCTATATATTTGCATACTTAATGGCAAACAGTGCAGATCCAGATCAGTTGGCTTCTTCAGAAGCCAACTGATCTGGATCTACACTGTTTGCAAAGGCAGGATATATCCGGGTTCAGCAGGACAAGGGTTAACATCAATTTACCTATAGCTAACTGCCTGAGCCCACAGTGTGAACCCAGACTGGACGCCACAGAATACAGCAATGAATCAGCGTCTACACTTTACACTCATTTAGCAATTTTAGACTCATCAAAGCTGCTTAATGACTGTAAAATGGACTTGTTCAAATGTTAAGACTAATGTGGTAAGGAGTTAGGCATCTGAATATTTAGGGTAGACACGGTAATCTATAAAAAGTAGAACTGCTCACTTGTATCAATAAATAAAATTCCTTAATTAGCTTAAATCATAGGGAAACTGGGAAATTTTTTAGTTCTATAACTATTCTCCAGCTCTTGCATGGTTATTACTGTCAACATAAAATTAATAATTAACGAAGCTAAGATTTATAGCCGAATTTTTATTCAAGGAACAAACAATGGAGCCAATCATTTGCTTTGTATACAAGGAACACATGAGCACTAAAGGGTCATTCTTAACCAATATAGCGCCAATCACAAATTCAGCAGATAATATTTTGATTTATTTTTTTAGTAATTTATCTGGAGTCATAGGCTGGTATTTGGAAGATACCTTTTGCTATTTTGCACCAAATTTTATTGTTTTGGGTCTCAGTAGGGAAATTCCAGTAAATACCAACAAGATATATTTTGGGATATAAATATCAAAAAACATCATCAATTCAATTATCACCTTATATGAAGCAACTGGTGAAAGTAAATGTTCTAAAATTTCAAACTAATTATCCAATATTTTTGAAGCATCGGGGTGGCCCAAGGAATAGTACTCCCTTTGGTTCACAAGGTGCTGGACATAAAGCCTACTGAAGGGGGAACTCAGATTATAACTGTATGGTACTTCCTTGCACAGAGAATTTCATTATCATTCTTCCATATCTCGATATGACTTAAATATTGCTGAAAGGGACATAAAAACACCAAATCGTCATTCCACACTTTTTTGCCTAAACTTTGCTTTTTCTGCAGTTATTTCTTAACCCTTAAACTGCCAATCACAACAACTGTCATCTGCTTTGTCATCTGCTTGTGATTTTAAAAGTCAGTTTTGCAAACAGTGTGGACCAAGATCAGACTGCTCCCCTAGGAGCAGTCTGATCAGGGTCCACACTGTTTGCCTGTATGCAAAAATAGGCTTGAAAAGTTAGCAAGAATATTTAGCAGAACATAAACAGACGACATTTTCAGATGCAGGTTTTCTTGGCATTTTAAGGGTTAAAATATTTAGTGGAATGGCAAACAGTGCAGACACAGATCAGACTGCTCAGGAGCAGTCTGATCTGGGTCTGTACTATTTGCCATTTTGTGTACCAAATTTTATGATATTTACCATTTGCTATAAGGCCTTTATAACCTGCCGTGAATTAAAACGGGACACGATATGCAGATCAGAAATAGTAAAACAGCTTGACATTTAATTTCCTTTTCCAAGGAGGACAAGAATGTCATAGAAAACAGTTGGAGCCGCAACACCTTCAATACACTTGGATGACTTTATTGAAGTAATATTTCACCATCTTAACCCTTTGTACGGCTAATGCGGGGCATCATCACTCTATATGAGGCACTTTTTTTTTAATACTTTGCATGCTGGGTAAAAATTTCAGCAGACATTTTAAAATATGCTTGTTTTATCTAGAAAATAGGATTTGACATTCATGCAAATTGTCTCCTGAGGAGACTATTTGCATGAAGTGTCAGATCCTATTTTCTAGGAAAAATAAGAAAAATATCGTCAATTTGTCGTCTGCTGAATTTACCCACAACAAGTGCTAACATGCCTCCAAATAAGATAGGGTATTAGGAAAATATTTTCTTATTTCTGCACACAAACATATGTTGTGAGTACTCATTAAAAGTACTTCAGTGAGGCCTTTTTAATGAGTACCCACAACATAATATTTTTGTGTAGAAATAAGAAAAATATCAATACTTTTTGGCTTACGTCATCAGGGCGTCCAACTGATACTAGCTTACAGTTGGGCAAGGCCTGCTATTCTTGAGGCAAGTAAGGATAGGAATGTTTTTATTTCTTCTGTTTCTTCACTTTCATTCCTGTTCCTCTTTCTTCTCCATCCCTCTTTTTCATCTCCTCTACTTTCTCTTCCACCTCTTTTCTCCCTTTCTCTGGGAGACAACACAAAATGACCCTCAAGGGTTGACGTATAGTTAAACCCCAACACAATGAATCAAAACTTTTTTTGCTGAAAAGAATGCCTCACCTGGAGCTATAAAGTATGGCATCTGATCAGGGTCTGCACTGTTTGCCACTCATCCAGCAGTATTCAGACACACCAATAGGTAGCGAAGAGGATTTTTTTAAATATTAGGACAAGAAGGGTACAGTGAAAGTCCTAAAATTTTTAAAACCAAAGTGTCGGACAAAATGACATATGCATACAGTGCAGTCCCAGATCAGACTGCTCCTGAAGGAGCAGTCTGATCAAGGTCTACACTATTTGCCATTCCATTTAGTATTTTAAGAAACAGCTGCATAAAAAAGCAAAATTTAAGCAAAAGTGTAATGGAATAAAGTGCTCGAAATTTTAGGACATTTACCGTAATGAGTTGGTATTTCAGTATTATGGGTTAATATGTTACCCTACAGTATCTCAAATCAGTATCAAAATCTATGCAGTTATGATTTTGGAAATAAATTATCATATTAACTCTAAATATTGGGACACATTGTATTATTCATGCCTTACCATACTTGTCATAATATTTGAACTAGTCTATTTAACTACATTGATGTGTCTTAAAATTGCTTGAAGAGTGGCAAACAATGCAGACCCTGATCAGATGCCGCATTCTACTTTCTAGGGTACTTTGGGTAAATATGGAAATATGTTATATATATATATATATCTTATTTCTTCACAAATGTTTACTTTCTGGGACTTTAATTCAGACAATTCATCAAGTTTCCAGGACACGTTTTGACGCGGAGAAAGAAAAAATTATTCATCTAAATAAAATGCTTAATTAGGGTTCTAACACACCTCTAAAAACTTCATTCAGACCTGCCGATTACCATGTCAGGAGAGCCGAATCTAAAACCGATTTATTCTCAAAGCTATGTCATAAATATGAATAGAAACCTGCGTCGGGCATACTGTTGAATCAACGTGATCAGTCGGGTGTTAAACATTGTTAACTCAACCTTAAAATCAAATCATTCGGAAACTGATCCACATGTACTTAACATGATCAATCTAGTTTACCCTTTACCTTTTCACAAGCAAAAATTAGAGACAACATTTTTAAAGGTGTTTATTTTTTGTGTGTGTATGACTTTATCCAAAAACGAAAATCGGAATTTTCTTGAATGAACAGGCAATCTTAAGTCCAGATAAGAAGAGTATTGAAGATGAAATTTATTATTTTTGCACCAAAGTGATTCCAATGAGTACCTGGGCACAGTTGTTCAAAACTAACAATATCGTTAGTTAACGTATCTTTAAAACTTTGGTCATTTAATATAGCAAATACCCTAATATTTTTGCTGAAAAAATGTGTGTAGCTTTTGCATTTGCAAAAGCTACTCACATTTTTTCAGCAAAAATAGTTGTAAACTGGATATTGTATTTGCTAGAATAGTTACATTTTGACCACTAACGAACTTGTTAAGCTAACAATGCTTAGAACAACTGGGCCTGATGTTTATCTGATGATGATGATGATGGTGTGGTGTTTTACATCCCTTTCAACATTATTTAAGTCATGGAAGGGTGAAAACGAAAGGCTCTATGCAATGAAGCGCTAGACAGTCATGAGCTAAATTCCACCTCCAGCATTCAATCCCTGGACCTTGAGATCCAAAGTTGACAGGGCTAACCACTCAGCCACCCGGACACTTTGTATCTACCCCGTATTCAGACAGACAGGCCTGAGCAAAAAGTCTAGACCCAGATTAGATGCCACAGAATTCAGCATCCGTTCAGGGTTTACACTGTTTGCTACTCATTCATCAATTTTTAGACACAACAACAAGTACATTGTAGTAACATGGACTAGCTCATGTTTTGGGTTAAATACAGCAATAACTTAACCCTTTCCATGCTGAATAAATCAAGATGCCACACCCACTTCTAATTTTCAGCCAATCCATGCTGAATAAATCAAGATGCCACACCCACTTCTAATTTTCAGCCAATCAGATTATTTGATCTATGTGGTTGATACAAATTCACTTACTGAGTGACAAACAGTCTAGACAGTCTAGATCCAGATCAGACAGCTTCTGAAGAAGCCAACTGATCTGGATCTACACTGTTTGCAAAGCAGGGCATGTCCGGGTTCAGACAGACCAGGGTTAAGATGTTTGAATACCCACAAGAAAAAGTGCCTTATCTGGAGCTATGCTCTGCTAAAACCAGCAAACAAACAAACTTTTAATTAATTCTTAACCACACCAATCAGCAATTACATTTCAATCATCTTATGCATTTAAAGCTCTATTGCGCATTGTTTTTTCATTAAGACAACAACACAGCTTAACAAAAGAAAAAGTCCTGTTTCAACACAGCTTTAGATAGATAAGTAGGGTACCTTAACCCATTGAAGACTCAATAGACTCTCCCACACTATATATTGGACAAGTCCAACTTCAATTTCAGGTATGTCTGGTTATGAGATTTACATATTCCTAAAGAAAAGTGCTAAACTACATGCAAAAAGTGGAGACCCTGATCAGATGCCGCATTCTGCGATGTCTGATCTGGGTCTGCAGTTTGCCAATTACCCTTTCATGGGTCTCCCGACTACAATGGGTTAAAGACTCCATATTCCTCAAAAATAGACATTTTATTATCCAAGAAAGGTTTAATATATGGTATTAACCCTGAGTCTGCAGCAAAAGAAGTAAATCAGGCCTGTTAAAGGCGGTACCCCTACTTGAGAAGCCTTTACTCCCTCGGTTTTGCCTCGATTTTGATGGCATTTTCACACATATTTTGCCAATTGTATGTGGCCATTTTACCGGAGAAGTGACTATCACATGACTTTCAGTCACGTGACAGTCACGTGGCAACTGGGAACCATTTAAGACACTTAAAAAAAAAAAATAAAAAATACAAGAGACCAGCTCTTACTGTGTGCAATGCAGAAAGAAACGGGTGACAAATGTAGGTCTACTGTTGTTCCTACTATCTTCATCATTGGAAATGATTTAGATGTCATGAGTGTTTTTTCCAGAAAATCGTGATAAAACTGACGAAGTGAGTGCCGAAATTGCTGGCAGCTTGAAATTTGGTATTCTCGGTCTTTATTAGCGTGGGTAAAATCCAGCACCTTACTTTCTAATGAAGAGTGGTGTGTTTGTATGAAAGTAGGTTCCTTCCTGTATAGGAGCACTTGGTCTGAATGGTTGCATCTGTTGTATCGTAAGTAGGACAGGTTTTAGATTGGCATACCCCTCCAAAACCACAATAGTTGCAATTAGCATTTTTTGTCCAAGAAAGGTTCAGTAAATTGATATATGGTATTAATACAACCATTAAATGTGGCACCTGACAGCCTGTAAAATTTCAGTTAGTCTTTCGTTCTTGAACTGGATCAAAAATAAAATGATTTTCTGTCTATCTAGGAATTAATGTTGTCAACAATTATTTATTTAGAGATATGATAAAAATCATTTCATTTTTGATCAAGTTCAAAAACGAGAGACTAACTGAAAATTTACAGACTGTCAGATGCCACATTCTATGATTGTATTAATACCATATATCAATTTACTGAACCTTTCTTGGACAAAAAATGTCTATTTTTGAGGAATATGGAGCCTTTAACCCATTGAAGACTGGAGACCCTTAAATGGGTAACTGGCAGGCAAACAGTGCAGATCCAGATCAGGCGCCACAGAATTTTTCTTTAGGAACATCTACATTGTATAGCCTGACATACCTAAAATCGAAAATGAACTCTTCCAATATATAGTGTGGGAGAGTTTATTCACTCTTTATGGGTTAACTCCTCACCATACTTCATAACTCAAGCTATGATGCTTTTTTCAACAAAACCTTTTTGATATTTTTCTTCTTATATTCACATTCTCCCAAAGCACCCAAGTTCCACAGGGGAAAAATGAATTCAGAACATACCACTTGAAAAACACAGGTGGTGAGCACATTTTAATTGTACCTAATGTATATACATAATGGAATTATAATTTCTATCTCCTTTTCATTATGAAAAATATTAATACAAGCTGCAGGGTATATGGAATGGTAATTTGTAGTTAATGACTGCTGCAAAAAAACACATACTTTAATTATACAGGAAATGTTTGTGGAAAAAAGGAGTACAAAAGATAATGGCTTCTGCAGGCCAACTTTATGATTTACCATATGGAAGGGGTGGTCCAAGTCAGCAATCCAAGTGCAATGGCTAACATTTTTCTCATTTCTCCTTGAAAGAAGTTGTTGACTATCTCTAAGGAGATGTGCCTCAAAGACTTTTTTATTAGTTCTCCACAAAAACATGTTATGGGTACTCATTACTCTCAGAGGTGCATGTTTCTGATGAGTACCCACAATATATGTTTTTATGAAGAAATAACATGTTGTAGGTTGGGTTGGAGTTAAATGGACCAGTAAACACTAATATGAACATAGGCAATGCCTACAGGCAAGCTCGCAATGCATTAATGCTTTGAAAAACCCAGGCAATGCCTATAGGCGAGCTCACAATGCACAATGCTTTGAAAAACTGACCTTTTGCAGTTACAGTACAATTGGATATTATCAAAGCAGTTGCATCTAGAGCATAAGTATAAGACCCATGCTATACCATTAAAATTTAGTACCTAATTCTGGTACCAGATTTTCCCAGTTGGTCCCGGCAAATACAATTGATCTGCCACATGAATTGAGAACCCAATCAACAAACTGCAAACAAAATGTTTATTTCCAGTTTGGTTTGACAGCATTAACGAAACATACCCATGACTTTTCTTCCTTGGTACGCAATTTTAAAGGATATCGGTTTTCGTCTTTTTTTTCTCAGACTGACAAAGTAAGACCCAGCTAATGTATTTGTACTTCCCTTTTCATTTGACAGCATGAACAAACATGTTTGAAATTCATTGAAAACAATATGTCTCAAGCATGTAATGTACATGTAAGCTTCTCGTTGAATTTCATGTTACGTGTGCTCTACCATAGAGCTTGCTTGTGTATAATCACATTAGCCCCCCACCCCAACCCCCAGCCCCACTTATCTGGAGCTATGTATTTGTGTACGCATTTGTACAGCCTCACTTTACCCACGTCATGCTGTGCCATCAAACCCTAGTAAGAGGTTATGTGTACTAATTATAATAATCATAAACATTACAGGTTTCAAACTCACAATCCCTAGACTGTATGTGAAGAACAACACTACTTTTTCAACTAGTGTTCTTGATATAGAGGGTTTCAAGATAACATTCAAACATATGTAAAATATGTTGCTGATACTCGTTAGATGCCCCTCAGTGGGGCAATTCTTATGTGAATCCATACCGTAATTATCCCTTGTCCTGCTGAACCCAGACATACGATGCCTTTGCAAACAGTGTAGATCCAGATCAGTTAGCTTCTGAAGAAGCCAACTGATCTGGATCTGCACTGTTTGCCATTAAGTTTGTGTTTTTATAGCAAAAATCCAGATTTTTCAGTAATCTGGTTGGCTGAAAATTAGAAGTGGGCATGGCATCTTAATTTATTCTGGAGGACAAGGTTAAGGTTTACTGGCAAAATCATATGAACACAATTTGGTTGAAAAACATGCATCATATCTAGAGTCATGAAGATATTTTCAACTATATTCTAAAAAACAGGGCTGAGCCTGAACAGGCTTCACTTTTTATTACTTTTTCAATCACTTAACCCATTGTAGACTGAATAGACTCACCTACACTATACACTGGAAGATTCTAATTTCAATTTTAGGTATGCAATTTAGATATTCATAGAGAAAAAACGTTGAACTGTCTGCCAATTACCCTTTTGGGAGTCTCCTGACTACAATGGGTTAATAGCCAAGACACAATGTAGCTGATAAGCAAGAGCAGACTAAGCATGAAGATTTTTTTTTTTCCTCTATGAAAATGTATGTTGTCATAGCAACAGATAAGGCACTTTTTTTCATCCTAAAAATGCTGGTATCTTTATTACTTCTTCACAAAAACATATGTTTCGTGGAGAACTAAGAAAAATATTATGTAGATACCCCCTCTTATCTGTAGCTATGTGTTGTGATAAATTCAATCAAACCATCCCTATGTGGTTATTCTACTGAGACACATGTACAGGAACAGATTTTCATGCATATCAAAACTAGGTAAAATATCAACATTTTGATCTCCAATGTTAATTTATTAACAGTGCTGAAAATGATAATAAAATCTCAAAATTTTCGTGTCCATGAGCAAACCATCATCAAGTACAATAGACATAAACACATTCAATGGGACAGTCATTTTCAGTGGCAGGCTAGAATTACAGGGAATATTGTGATCAATGAGCCACAATTGTACAGCCCTTGGGTGACAAAGATTGAGAGATCTGGGTATCTGATAAGCTTGCTGGTAAGGACAAAATAATTTGGAGTGTTATCATTGGTTGATCTTTCCTTTGTAATTGACTCCTGATGACTTTGCCAGTAAATGATATATTCCTGCACTAACATTGTAGGGGCAGCTCACAATGTCACAAAATTACAGCCATTAATAACAATTACAGTGGTCAATGAATCAACAACAAGGTATTCCACACACAGGCTTATAACTAAGCCCAAAATGCAACAACATGGCTGTAGCAGACAACTGTGGCAAGTTTTATCAGAAATGGCAGGTTTTGACATTTCATACAAACTGTCTCCTAAGAGACAATTTCCCCAGGAAATAGGGCTCCCACTTCATCCAAACTACATGAAATGTCAAAAATAACAGCCTATTTATTTGGCAAATATGAAAAAATCAAAATCACAAAAAATGCCATCTGCCTTATTTTTTCCCCTGCATACTCGTCTCAAAACACTGTAGCAATAACACCATAACTGATGGTCGATTCTTGAACCCCATACCATTCTTTGTTGTTTTTTTGTTGTTTTTTTTTTTTTGTTGTCTGCTTTTTTTATGTGAAGATATTATCAGGTCCTTACAAGAAAAAAAACTTTACTATAAAAGAGAAATAAAATATTTTGGGCTTTGGGCAAATTTGTGCATTAAGATTGTCTGATAATGAAAAACATCTTAGTTTATGTTAAAAAAAAGTAATAATTTTAACCATCGTGATTACTATTGATTTACCCCTGAAAACCATTTAAACTTTATGGTATCACCTTGTGAACTAGTTTCCTTTCTTCAGGACTATTTTCTACATTTATCAGTCGGAGAACCTTATGTACATAATAAAGATCAATACGCCCTTCATTGGTTGATTCTTTTATCACCGCTAGTAGGTACGGCTCGACACATTTCCATTTTACTGAGTAAATATTCTATTCAAATGACACCAATCTATCGATAAAGATTAATTCTCCCCCTATACATGGCCGCTTAACTCTTACCTCTCTCTAGGCTAAATTGGCAGACAACAAATTTATGATATTTTTTCTAATTTTTCCCAGAAAATAGGCTTTGACATTTTGTGCAAATTGTCTTCTTGTGAGATAATTTGCATGAAATGTCAAAGCCTATTTTCTGGGGAAAAAGAAGAAACAAAAAATTCAAATTGTCTTCTGAAACTTTTACCCAGCATGCACAGCGTTAACAATCGGTACAATAAAGACTGTGTAGATTTCACCAAGTCAATAAAAATTCCAGTCTTGAGTAAATAATTGGCTTCTTCTTGTTATATTTCGATTTCAAACTGAGTTCAAATGAATTTATAGATTTAGATTTGCTATAAAGCATGTATATGATTAGCACATAACCCCAAGAGGATCAGTTCATACATAAAATTTATGAAATACAGAAGTTCCCATAGCAATCTTTCTGGCCCTCAGACAACAATAAGACATGTAACCTACGTACATGAAATATAACAACAATATAAGAGTTCTAATCATGGTGAAAATCACTCTTTCAGATCAGAATGCCATTGTTTTCCTCTGTTCTGATGAAAAACCAGATAAATTCAATGTATCATGTATTATGCTTTTGCATAAGATTTCTTTTTTTTTTTTTTTTTAATTATTGCATGTGTATTCAAAAAGTTAAAAAATTCCATATTTTAGAATGTTTAACCTTAAAGTGCCATTCAAAATGGTAGCAGATGATATATTCTGAATGTTTTTATTATTATTTTTCTGAGATTTTTGATTGATTGACTGAGTTGGGATTTAAAAGACATGTCATTCCTTGAGGGTCATTTTGTGTAGTCTCCCAGAGAAAGGGAGAAAAGAGATGGAAGATATAGTAGAGGAGATGAAAGAAAGAGAGAGGGAAGAAAGAGGAACCGAGATCCCCCTCTACCCTTACCTGCTACAAGGATAGCAGGCCTTGCCCAATTGTAGGCCAATCTCAGATGAACGGCCCAGTGACGTAAGATACATGACACCTTCCCCAAACCCAACCACCCCATATTTTTCAGAGACAGTAAGGTTTGACATTTCAAGTGAATTGTCTGTCTAGCAAACAAATCACTTAAAATGTCAAGCCTTATTTTCTCTTAGTTGTGAATGGAACTTTAACCATTATACCACTCTCTGGGCATTTGTTTGTTTGTGTTGAGGTTTTACGGCCCAGTCAATCCAATGGGGTCATGTCGAGCGCGGTCAGTTTACCTAACCACACGTTTACTGGGCAGGCTTAGTCCTCTAAGTGGTTAACCAGTATTGTGCACATTCTTTCGCCAGAAACTGATAACTGCCCTTCTTGAATCAGAGGAAGGGAGAGAATGACCATAGAAAATATTTCATGATCAATCTCCGCGAAAGAATGTTGCCAACCTCGGCAGGGGTTGAACCCGCGACCTCCTGGTCTCCAGTCAGACGGCGCATCCAACTGAGCCACCGAGGCCCCTCTCTGGGCATATTCAGATGACAAATTGATGATATTTTACTTATGTTTTTTCAAAGAAAACAGGACTTGACATTTCATGCAAATTGTTTCCATTGGAGACGATTTGCATGAAATGTCAAAACCTGTTTCCTGGGAAAATAAGAAAAATATTTCAAAATGTTGTATGCTGAAATTTTTACCCAGAGTGTCAAAATGTCATCTGCTGAAATTTTTACTCAAGAGTGTCAAAATGAGAGTGTCAAAATGTTGTCTGCTGAAATTTTTACCCTGAGTGTCAAAATGCTGTCTGCTGAAATTTTTACCCAGGCATTAAGGGTTAATTAATATACTGTTTCAGGAACACATTTCCAAAAGACTAATTAGAAAACCTGCAATAATGAATACCAAATGCAAACAACATTAAACACATAGGGTGCTCTGGCAAATTCAGCAGACGACAAGCTGCTGATAATTCTGTTCTTTTCCTAGAAAACAGAATTTGAAATTTCATGAAATGGCAGGCCTTATTTTCTCTGAAAAAATACAAAAAAAAGGTTGTTTGCTGCAGCTGTGATCTGCACATTAAGAGGTTAAATGTCATCCGCTACTATTTTAATGTAATGAGTTAGCAAATAAGTAATTGTATGGATGGATGTAAACAACACCTGCAAAAGAATGTCTTCATTTAGATTCCTGCATAACAGAAACAAGAAACAAAAATAATACTAATTAAATAAAAATTTGGCTCAAAACATAAACTTCTTTCGCATATTGGATTTTCTAGGGACTCTATAATTTCACAGATTCAGACACTTTTTTAAACTAGAAATTGTTGATATTTTTCTTATTTCGCCACAAAAAAATGTATGTTGTTTGTTGTTAGATGACATTTTTTTTCCTTTCTGTTTTTTTTTTTCTCATTTTTTCAATTTTTCAGAGAAAATAAGGCTTGACATTTCATGTGAATTCACATGAAATGTCAAGCCTTCTTTTTTCTTAAGAATAATAAAAAAAATAGACTGCCTTGCTGCAACTTTGCTTGGCAAATAACAATTGCCGCAAGTACTGTAAATGTCCTAAAATTTCAACAATTTATTCCATACTTTTTAGCCTAATTTTTGCTTTTTGTACAGTTGTTTCTTAGAATACTTAGTGGAATGGCAAACAGTGTAGACCCTGATCAGACTGCTCCTTTAGGAGCAGTCTGATGTGGGTCTGCACTGTTTGCATATTCAAATTTGTCAGACACTTCGGTGTACAAAATTTTAGGACATTTACCGTACATGTGCATCATAATGTTTAGAATAAGGCAAAAAGACAGTCTCCGGGCAAATTTCGCAGACAACAAACTGACGAGATTTTTCTTATTTTTCCTAAATAACATGTGACATTGTATGCAAATTAGAAGACAATCTCTGTAGGTAATTTCAGTCATTACTTTTTTGGAAAAATAAGGAAAATCCTTCAGAATGTCGTCTGCTTGAAGTTTTACCCGGCATTCTCAGTGTCGTAATATTACACACATAAAGATTCATACAATGGCTGTGAGAACAAACAATTCTGACCAACAATGTTTTAGCCTTTAATCCTCTCTGGGCAAATTTAATGCAGCAGACAACAATTTAAACTGATTTTGTTCTTATTTTTCCCAGAAAATAGGCTTTGATATTTCATGCCAATTGTCTCAGAGATGATTTGCACAAAATATCAAAGCTTATTTTCTGGAGGATATAAGAAATTTATTACAAAGTGTTGTCTGCTGAAATTATTACCCAGCAAGCCCAGCATTAAGTAAAGATCTGATAATAAAAATATTGCATGGGTTTAAAATTAGTTCCTTGCAATTGTTTCCCATGTTTATGTACTGCTTTAAAAATTCAAATAAAATAAGTTTAAGATGGCATACTATTTCTATTTCAGCAAAATATTTTGACTAAAATTGTAGATATCTCAATTCACAGTAAATAACAGCTGCATATATCTTCAATTGTGATCTAAAAAGCATTTCTGAACATTAATATAAAGTTGTAAATCATATGAAAGTGTAGTTTAATCTTGGATTTGTCAAAGCGTGAAAAACCCAACTTTCACCTTTTTATTGTTGACAGGTAATTTATACCATAAGAGAAAGTTTTCGGTACACTCGTGAGTCACAATGTCACTAACAAAGATCATATTAGCGCACCCTTCTGATAATGAAAATAGCCCAAATGGAATGCCATTTTCTCAAATATCATATGAAAAAAAGTAATTTAACATCAGCATAACATTAATTAAATTAACTTTCAAAGCAAAAAGCTTAGCAATATCTTTTTACCTACGGGTATCTCTTGATATCAAATGGTGTACATAATTTTTACATTTATAAAAAAAAAGATCAACAAGTTTTTACCAGTATAACTGAATGTTGTAATACTTTGTCATATCTAAAATAACATGACAGAAAACATCAAAATGATGAAATCAAAAAAACAAAAAAAACCTGCCTATATGGCTTATGAAGAGAGGAATTCATATCTATATAAGAGAAATTTCAATTTATATTTTAGGTGCCCATTACTACTCTTCATTAACCCTAGTCCTGCTGAACCCAGATATACCCTGCCTTTGCAAATAGTGTAGATCCAGATCAGCTGAAGCATCAAATACATAGCTCCAGATAAGGTGTCTTTTTTTTTTTCCAACTTAAAACTTCTGATAATTTTCTTATTTCTCCATGAAAACAAATGGTGTGGAAACTTGTTAGAAGCGCCTTGCTAAGGTGAGGCACTTCTAACAAGTACCTACAACATTATATGTTTTCATGAGAAACAAGAAAAATATTTTGTGGCTACCCTGTTCTTATCTGGAACTATGCTAAAATAGTTTTCCAAGAACAAAGACCAAAAAAATAGCATCATAGTTTTAAAGAGGATTAAGACTTTTCTAAACAAACTAATTTGACTTTATCTGATGGCAGAACCATCAGGTATTCTCTCAAAGATTAAAAGGAGACTTAAGACATCAAAGGAATATTAAAGTAAATAATTCTCCCTAATGACCAATGAAAATTGAGATAGCAATGATAACTCTAGATAGTCCATCTAAGAGGGAATATTTGATCTCTGGGCTGGAAAAAACACTTGGGCCTTTCTAAACAAACAATTGTTTTCACTGTATTCACCAAAAATATTCTGCCAGACTTATAATTGTTACAATGAGCCTGAGTAAACCATGTACCCTGAGCTCAAATGGCAGTTTGATCAGGGTCTCTGAGATCAGGATATTCACTCCAGGGCCCAGTTGTTCAAAGCTAACGATGTCGTTAGTTAACGACTCGTTAAAATTTAAATCGAGTGATACACAAATATGCTGAAATTTTTTGCTGAATAAAATGTGAGTAGCTTTTGCAGTGCAAAAGCTACTCACATTTTTTCAGCAAAAAATATCAGAATATTGTATATTGAATCTGATAAAACAGTTAACAAAATGACTCTTAACGAGCTCGTTAAGCTAACGACGCTTTGAACAACTGGGCCCAGAATGCTAAATTAGTCACATCACCTGGGGTATTCAAATAGAAATGTTCAAATTTTAGGCTAAATACAGTAAAAGTTAGTTTAACACATATGTCTCTAGACAGTATTGTTTTCTTTTCTTTTTTTTTTTTTTTCAACCAAATATTCATATATTTTTTTTTACTTCTCCATGAAAACACACACTGTCACAGGACACTCACTGGAACTACATCACTAATGCAATTCCAATGAGTACCCACAACATACTGTAAATACCGTATTTGACCTGATTACCGCACTGTGCGCTTAGATTTTTCAAATAACTGAACAAACTTGTGATGGTTTTGCAATATTATTTTCTGATTTTCTTTATAAAAACATATTTTATGGGTACTCGTTTGAATTGCCTCGAGTTGTCAAGGCAATTCAAATGTGTTCCCACATGTTTTTATAAAGAAGTAGATAAAAGTACACTGACTGTAATCTAAAGGCTACTTAATCGCTTTACTGTGCGCTTATAGGAGCATGTGCGGTAATAAGGTCGAATACGGTACTCTGTATACCATAAGTACTGTAAGAGACAGGCCTGAGCAAGATCAGATGCCAGATGTGGCATGTGATCAGGGTTACACTGTTTGCCACTCATCCAACAGTTTTTAGACAGCTAATACCGTATTCGACCTAATTAGCGCACTGTGCGCTTAGGTATTTCAAAAATACTGAAAAAATGTGGTAAAATATGTATCTACCTATACCAAGGGTTCATTTAAAAAAAAATCAGCAAAGGACTTATCAAATGATGCTTATGCGATTTTTATTTTATTTTTTTTTTTATTTATTTATTTATTTTTTTTTATAAAAAGCATATGTTGTAGGTACCCATTTGAATTGCATCGACAAGTCGATGCAATTCAAATGTGTACCAACAATATATGCCTTTACAAAGAAGTAGACAAAAAGTATACTGGCTGTAATCTGAAGACTACGAATTGCTTGACTGTGCGCTTATAGGGGTATGTGTGGTAATTAGATCGAATATGGTATTACATATGTCAATTAGTGGGTGGGGTGGGGGTGGGGTGGGGTGGGGGATATAGTTTGTATTTCCTACTGGGGAATGTTTTCTAGTGTGAGAAAATATTAATACATAAATGATTGCCATTGTTATAGCGTTATAAGACATCAAGTAACGTGTTTGAAGCAAAATATTGACGTCATTTAAGTACCGGTAAGTAGAATGACTAAAACTCATTTTTATGGTATATGTAACACAAAATTTAGTCCACAGTTATTTTAAAAATATGGGAAATTCCCAAGGGCACTGAAAGTCCTGATAAAAACCTTGCGCTGAAGCACTGGTTTTAATTGGACTTTGAATGCCCTGGGAATTATTTCCCATATTTCAAAACAACTGTGGACTAATCTCTATTTAAAATGGACTTTTTCGAATCTTAGCACAAGTATGGTAAAGAGTTAAGGTGTTACAATTTTTAGGATAAATATGGTAGTAAAAGAAGCACTGGTTTTAATTGGACTTTGAATGCCCTAGGAATTAGTTCCCATATTTCAAAAAAACTGTGGACTAATCTCTATTTAAAATGGACTTTTTCAAATCTTAGCACAAGTATGGTAAAGGTGTTACATTATTTAGGATAAATATGGTAGTTAACCAACAGAAACAAGAAAAATATTTATCAGAAAACTCCTCTTGTCTTGAGCTGAATATGTGAGGTTGACAGAATAATAAGGATTATTATATTAACCCTAGTCCTGCAGTACCCGGATATGCCCTGCCTTTGCATATAGTGTAGATCCAGATCAGTTGGCTTCTGGATCTGCACTGTTTGCCATCAAGGATGTGAATTTATAGCAACAATTCGGATCAAACAATCTGACTGGCTGAAAATTAGAAATGCGCGTGGAATCTTAATTTATTCAGCATGGCAAGGGTTAAAATGATATGAAATTTTAAGCTCTATTTTCTGTAAAAAATATATATATATACCAGGAGAATATTCAAAACATATCATTGGCTACAGCAGATAACATTCTGATTTTTTTATTATTTTTCTGAGAAATAAGACTTGGCATTTCATGTGAATTGTCTGCCTAGCAGGGGATTCAAATGCGATACCAAGCCTTATTTTTTCTGAGATATAAAAAAAAAATATAAAAAAAATTCAAATTCAAATGTCTGCTGTAATTGTGATTAGCGCTTTAAGGGTTAAGGCAAATAGTTTAAAAAAATTCTATATCAAATGAAGCATTAATCTGTTTAATCCTGGGTATTGAATATGCACTGCAATAAAATTTGATAAAATCACAAAGTCTTTCTTTAGACTAAGATTCCTTCAAAACTGAAATGTGGCATTTTAATCTAATTACTGATCACAAATTATTCTGTAATATCCCATATTTTTCCACAGCTTCAGATAAGAAGTGGTACCAAGTAAAGAAATATTTTTCTTATTTCTCCATGAAAACATTGATTATGGGTAATCATTAGAAGCACCTCAGCCAGACGCTTCTAATGAGTACCAACATTATATGTTTTCATGGAGAAATAAAAAAAAATACAATACTTTTTGGATGAAAAAAGTTTCTGCACTGGAGCTATCTTTTTGGTGCAAATCATTTAGTGCTGACACCAAGGGAGCTAGAAATAATGAACTGTCAAAGTAAGTCATAAGGATAAAGCCAAATCATGACATTTTATCTTTTATTTTCATGGACTACAAATTGGTTTTTAACAACATAATTTCACATTTTTCAAAACCCAACTTCTTTATTTAATGCCCTACCTTCAGACATAATTGTCACCAATTATATACATACACCTGAAAAATATTTTTGTTGGCAAGCACGCAAAGCAAATACCCTCATTACTTTTTTCAAAATGTTTATAACTGTCTACATGTTCATAATAATATCCTTGTTGCAGTATATAACATAGAGAAATTTAGAAGTTTTGAGTTCTTGTCTGAAGACCCTTAACCCTTGCCTTGCTGAATAAATTAAGATGCCACGCACACACGTCTAATTTCCAGCCTATCAGATTATTTGATCTGGGTTTTTGATAGAAATTCACATTGTTAATGACAAACAGTGCAGATCCAGATCAGTTGGCTTCTTCAGAAGCCAACTGATCTGGATCTACACTGTTTGCTACGACAGGGCATGTCGTGTTCAGGAAGAGAAGGGTTAAGGGTCATTTTGTATCATCTCCTAGAGATTGGGAAAGAGATGACAGAAAGAATTAATCCTAGTCCTGCTGAACCTGGATATGTCCTGCCTTTGCAAACAGTGCAGATCACTGATCTGGATCTGCACTGTTTGGCATTAAGAATGTGAATTTAAATCAACAATCTGGATCAACTAATCTGATTGGCATTGGCTGAAAATTAGAAATGGGCATGGCATCTAAATTTATTCAGCAGAACATGGGTTAAGAGAAGCGAAAAGAGAGAAATAGATCTAGAGGAGGATAAAGGAAGAAGTGAATGACAATGCAGAAACAGAAAAAATACAAGTGCAGTCTGTACACTAAAACTGTCTCATGAACCCTTAAGGAGTAACCACAACAACAACAGGTGATATCTGATTTTTTTTTTCTGAGAAAATAAGGCTTCCTATTTCATGTGAATCATCTACAAGAATCTTATTTTTTTCTCCGAAAAATAATCAATAAATAACTTAGAATGTTGTCTCCTACAATTTTGCTTTGCACCTCAAGGGATAGGGGAATAATGGCATTTGAAGTCCTTGGACTAGACTGGCTGCAGTCTCTAGTGACAAAATAATTTTTCTTATAATCTGTTTAATAATCCACTAAAATAAAACCAAAGTAATATCAGGACTATAAAGGCTGGTCACTCTAGTGACCAGCCTTTATAGTCATGATATTTTTTGGGTTTTATCTTAGTGGATTATCAAACAGGATTATGAGAAAAATATTTAGTCACTGGAGACTGGAGCCAGTCTATCCTTGGACCTACAGTAGCCAATCAATCTTTTACATGAGTGAGACAACAAAGGCTGTGATCATGATCAGAGTCAGCCCAGATGCGCAGGCTAATCCAGTCTCCATATGCCCTGAAGACCCAGTTTTGCACTGCACAGCTCACTTTTACCTGCAGGCGATAGATACATGTACTGGGAACTGGTTAAGGTGGATTCTAGGATAATTTTCTCAACTTATCGCTAAAGTCTATGTTGTGGGTACTCATTAGAAATACCTCACAGAAGCTCTTCTAATTGGGTACAGATAACATATGTTTTTAAGGAGAAATAAGAAAAAATATTTCAGAATTATCATCAAATACTCTTCATAAGAAATCCTCTAGTGTACATGAAGAATCTCACTTACGTAAAGTTAACAGCTTGGACACACAGATGGCGTCTACTTAATGCTTAACACTCTGGGTAAAATTTCAGCAGGCGACATTCTGAATTATTTTTCTTATTTTTTCCCCAAAAACAGCAGAAAACATTTTGAAGTACTTTCCTTATTTTTTTCCAGAAAACAGGATTTGACAAGCGTTTCAAATGGAGACAATTTGCATAAAATGTCAAATCCTGTTTTCTGGAAAAAATAAGAAAAATATAACCAATTTGTCCTCTGCTGAGTTAGCCGAGAGAGAGGTAAAGGCTAATATATAAAGTATTTACTTAAAAATGAGGAGAAGAAACAATTAATTTATCAGTGCATGATACAGGTTCAGCCTATAATACTGCAAGATTTTCAGTCACAAGCCTTTTCACTCCCAACCCCTCTCCTTCCAAGCCCACAGTTTCTGAAGTGGGGTAACCATACAACCCCTTTCACCACTGAGTTTCTAAAGTGGACCCTTCCAAGTTTGAATTTGGATAAATGCAGTTTTGTAAACAAAGGGGTAGCGATGAAAAAACAACAATGGCAAGCAGTGTATGTTTTTTTAGAGAGCCTATCAAGAGATATCATCTGGGCCTATAATGTTTGCAAAGGTATCTGTTTGGGCAAAAATATTTATGGTAAATGTCCTAAAATTTCGAACACTAAAGTGTCCGACAAAATGACATATGCAAATAGTGCAGACCCAGATCAAACTGCTCCTGACTCTGATCAGGGTCTGCACTGTTTGCCATTCCACTAACTATATTAAGAAACAGCTACATAAAAAGCACAATCTTAGGCCAAAATGGTATGGAATAAAGTGCTCGAAATCTTAGGACATTTACCGTACCTGACATCCCTCTTATCTAGAGCTATACATTATGCCACAGAGCAATTTGATCAGCATCTACACTGTTTGCTGTTTAACCAATGCTTTTAACCCTATCAGCCTGCAGACCAAAACATATTTTTGCAAACAGTTTAGATCCTGATGAGACGGCTCGTAACGAGCCGTCTCATCAGGATCTACATTGTTTGCAATTCAATTTGCATCCCTAATTGCGTCAGTGAGGTTGTCCACATTCGAAGATGGCATATTCCATTTCAGAAACTCGATTGAAAGGGTTAAGATACATCACCAAGGCCAAATATAAAAGATATATGTGTGTTTAGGGTAACATGTTAGAAAAAAAAATACGTAGGTAGGGATTCTTCTTTTTTAATTTTTTTTTTTAACTTTTTTTATTTAGAATTTTACCATAATTACCAAATATATTTGGACTTTGCACATAAAATTTTATCAATCTATTTGACTATCCTTAGCTGTGTCTAAAAGTACTGACAGAATGGCAAAAAATATAGACCCTGATCAAACTGCTCCTATAGGAGCAGTTTGATCTGGTCTATACTGTTTGCCCAGACCTTCTTGTCCGAATATTTAGCATATGTATTTTATCCCAATATCATCTACTTTTTTTTTTTTTTTTTTTTAGAAGTTGAGAAAACATGAAAAAATTAAAAGATTTCACTAGGAAAAGGGTTATAACCCTAAACACACATATTTTTTTATTTGGCCCAACTAGTCAAGCAAAACTTGATGTGAATGTTTGTTGTTGTTTTTTTGTATGATAATGTTTTAACATGTCCGAACAGTCAGGATAAATATGGTACCAGCAAAATTAACCTGAAGTTGTCATCAATTTATTTCAACATTTCAATGAGAAATGTAACTGGCATGTTGGCCACTAGTCAGCTAGGGCTGACCACAAATGGAGGTGAAAAGTTGACGACCATAAAATTTGCTACAATCTTTTGATTACATCTCTGATACATCCCCAATGGTGACAAATGATTTATTCTGTCGAGGTCATCATGAAATGACCATTGTCCTCACACCCTGTAAATGACCACTATTTGACCATCAACAGTCAGAGCAAGTTTTCATCCTTATATGTCCATCTTTCCATTCAAAACAGCACAGATTTGTCAACAGTCAAACAGAAGATGAATCTTAGCCCGTAACGTGCAATTCAAAATTATAGCAGAAAATATTCAAAGAAAAAAAAAATTTTCTCATTGGAAATAAGGCTTGTCATTTCATGTGAAGTGTCTGCTCAGCAGACACAAGCAGACACTTCACATGAAAAAAATTTAGGAAGCAGTCTATTTTGCAAATTTTCTGCACAATTTTGATACTCCTCTTTTATGGAGCTTTGAAGAGGTGACTGTATTTTGCTTGCAGCAGATGGAAGGTATGTAGAGACGGATGTCACTATACAAGGATATCAGCTCAGCCACCAGTCGGCAAGACTCGCATATGATTTCCTATATTTTTCTGGACTATGTAACATACTACATAGCCGACAGTAAGCTTTCTGAGACTGTTCTGCTAATGTTTCTGAATAATAATTTTCTTTCCTCTTCAAAAAGTCAGTGTAGCTTTCTTCATTCTTCATCAACTGCTTTAAGTATTCAGCAAGAGCTTTCGGTGATACAAAGTTTTTCACATCTATTACTGTCCCTTCTGGGACAATTTTTGTGTAGTTGGCAGAACCACGAACAATCTGAACCATGTCTAGAGGAAAATGTTCGAAAAGTTTTTCTGTCACATAATCTCTGTGAAAGGTATTCTCAAAAGCAATTCGAAAAAAGTACTCTCCAACTAATTTTTCATTGCACGACTTGGATAAATTGCCATGTCTTGCACACTGCAGTGCACCACACTGGCCATATATGTCAACATCTATGTACTTCTTAAGTTCTTTCACATAATCTTCTCTTCTGTTCCTGGTCCTGCAATGGCTCACAAACCAGACAATGCTCTTTTTCTTGCTCCGGAATATCCTGGTGTAGTCTTTAGCCATAGGTCTCTCTTTTCTTTCCACCACCTGCCCATATGGATAGAAAACATCTGAATCTTGGCGGTAAGTCATAGTCCAATTGACGACCTTCTGAAAATTTAGAACCGGTATCTTCTTGCTTGGAGTAGCCTCCCGTTCAAGAACTACAAACACCTGATTGTTTTTTTTCAGTGGAGGATGGCCCATGCTTCGGAGTTTGTTGAGTTGCATTAAAATGCCATCAGCTTCAAATGGACCATATATTTTGCTTGTATCATTGAATGTAAAGAAATCTAGAATGCATTTACATTTGCACTCATCAAAGTTCACCATTTTTGCCTTATTCCTAATACCATGATCATTATGGTAAATATCATACCAAAGGATCTTTTTAACCGAATCTGAACAATCCCTGCCAGTTTCTGGCAAGACAGCGTGATTCTCTCTAGATCTGTAATGATTTTTTCCAGTCTTGAGCAATAATTTAACTTCATTTAATTCTTTATCTACTTTAAAATCTTGTTCGTGCTTATTTAACTGTTTAGCCAAATGACTTTTATCCACATAAGTTTTTATCACTTGTTTAAACTTTTTTTGTCTTTTTATATTTGGGCCATGCAACAAAAACCTCACAGTCTCAATCATGATCAAGATAGAACATACAGTCACTACTCTTTTAAGACTCACTCGCATTCTGTCAGCTAACAATCCTTGAAAAAATAAAGCAAGATTTCACAAATATTACCGTTTTTACCATAAGTATTCGGACACCCCAACTCCTTACCATATATGTTCTAAAATTTGAACCAGTACAATTCACTACCCGATGTTGTGTCTAAAAATTGCTGGATGAGTGGCAAACAGTGTAGACCCAGATGAGACGCCGCGTTCTGCGGCGTCTCATCTGGGTCTAAACTGTTTGCTCAGGCCTCTCTGTCCGAATACATATGGTATATACGGTAATGGTTGTCTGCAAGAAAACAAATCTAAATGGGTATAGTCCTAAATATTCAAACACCAAGGTCCATAACTCTTCACCATGATTTGTAGCTCCAGATTAGTCACTTTTTTTTCCATTACAAAAACATGCCTGATAAAATATATTGAAAATTTCACCACCAAAAACTGAAAGTTTTTAGATAAAAATTCTGATATTTTTCATATTTCACCTAAAATCATAGACTTTAAGTACTCGTTATAACCATCTTCTTGCGGCAGTTCTAACAAGTACTCACAATCTATGTTTTCGAGCAAAAATAAGAAAAATAATGTACACCTCTGTAAACCCCAGTTTTATTATATAAAGTGGGGTTTAAGGGGGTCAATATTATATAGGTATGTTTTCGTGATGCCAACCAATAACACTTGCGCTATTTCTTATATATAATTATTTCTCCACACAAAAACATATTTTATGGTACTCATTAGATTAGTGCCTCACTGCTCAAGGTGCATCTAATGAGAACCCACGACATTTGTTTTTCATGAAGAAATATAAGAAATATTTACAAGCTTATCTTGATATCATAATTGTTCTAAAGTTTGAACAAGTCAATTTTACTACTTGAAGATATGTCATCAAACTGCTGAGTGAGTGGCAAACAGTGTAGGCCCTAACCAGAAACTGCAATATACAATCTGGATCTACACTGTTAGCTCAGACCTGTCAGTCCAAATACTTAGGGTAAGTATGAAAACCTCACAGAGTTTCTTAATTTTCTTGCATAAGAATTTAGAAAGTACCACACCTGTATAAAAGCTTTATATTACTTGAACAGAAAATTTGAAAATTAGATTTATACAAAACAACTCCAAGAAAGCACACAGCGATGACCATCACTTAGTATGCTTGGCAAAAATTTCTGTGGATGACAGTTTAAAATATTTTTCTTATTTTTCATGGAAAATATGCTTTGACAGACAAGTTGCATGAATTTCTAAGCCCATTTTCTGGGAAAAACAAGGACAATATCAGTTTGTCGTCTGCTGAATTTGAGCGTGGCAAAGGTTAAAGATAAAAAAAAAGAATCAACTGATTTCTGACTGGTCAGTATAAAATAACTTAATTAATTTCTGACTGGTCAGTATAATATAAAGTACTCAAACAGTGAATTATGAATATAATTTAATAAAAATATAAAGAAAAATAAATATCATATTTTTTCTTACCTCAGACCAAATATTTCAGGTACCCATAAGGTACATGTACAAAATGGTCTTGTGGATTAGAATGGACCCCCACCTTTTCAGCAATAGCAAGAAAAACAAAACAAAACAAAGAATCACCTGGGTCAGCTATTATTAACTTTACCCACTGTGTGAACATTTAACAAAGAAAACATGATTATATATGAAACCTTCATAAGTAATCTTTTATATAAATATTAAATTTCTAAGGTTTTATTCTTACAAAGCCTTAACCCTTCTCCTGACATACACTTTCAGGGGTATGCCTATTTGAGAGCAATTTCTCTAAACCACCAGAAAGAAGCATGTTTGTTTGTGTTGAGGTTTTACGGCCCAGTCAACCCAATGGGGTCATGTCGAGCACGGTCAGTTTACCTAACCACACGTTTACTGGGCAGGCTTAGTCCTCAAAGCGGTTAACCAGTACTGTGCACATTCTTTCGCCAGAAACTGACAACTGCCCTTCTTGAATCAGCGGAAGGGAGAGAATGACCGTAGAAAATATTTCATGATCAATCTCCACGAAAGAATGTTGCCGACCTCGGCGGGGGTTGAACCCGCGACCTCCTGGTCTCCAGTCGGACGGCGCATCCAACTGAGCCACCGAGGCCGGCAGAAAGAAGCATGTCTTTTAGTTCTAGGTTTTTTTTTTTTTTTTGTTGTTTTTTTTTAAGCATGTCTTTTAGTTCTAGGTTGTCTAACAGAGCTGGGGGGTGGTCGGGAGTGGCAATGGCGTCGTGTATCTTACGTCACCGGGGCGTCCAACTGAAACTGGCTTGCTATCCTTGTAGCAGGTAAGGGAAGAGGGGGAATGTTTTTATTTCTTCTGTTTCTTTACTTTCATTCCTGTTCCTAATTCTTCCCTAATCGTCTCTTTCATCTCCTCTACTATCTCTTCTATCTCTTTTCTCCCTTTCTCTGGGAGACGACACAAAATGACCCACAAGGGTTGACGTGTCGTTAAACCCCAACACAATCAAATCTAACAGAGCTGAAGTAGATTCTCAACTCTGGCAGACAACCTAGACTTAAATGCTGTGGTTCTTATCACAAAATTTTCTTTGTCCAGATTCAAGCACATGATATGACTCACTAATAGATAGCCTGTCCACTGGCAAATCACACTTGCAAGTATGAATAAGATCAGTGGAAAACGAGGAAAGAAATTATTTTATGATAATTCTTTAGATATCATTTATGAATATACCATATATATATATATGCTTCAATCTTCCAAAGGATGTTTTTGACACTGTCTGTCTGCAACTATCAAATACACAAACACCGTATTTACCATAAATATTGAAACACCTTAATTCCTTACCATACTTGTTCTAAACTTTGAACGAGTCTATTTGATTACCTGATTAATTATAACTAAAAACTGCATGATGCAAACATTGTAGACCATGATCAGACACTGCGATCTTTGACATCTGATATACACTTTTTGCTCAGGCCTCTTTGTTTAACTTTTCAAACTGTTCCAGTAACACAGCTGAAGATAAAAAAATTCTCAACCAAAAGGTGATTATTATTTTTATTTTTTTTTTTTTTTTTTTGTCCACGACATTTTAAGTCTTAAGAAAATTCTGTTCTGTTCTTTCAAACACGAAAAAAACCTAATTTATTGTGTTTGTAAATTAACTCTTAACCTTTGTTATGCTGAATGAATTAAGATGCCAACCCTTTTCAAATTTTCAGCCAATCAGATTACTTGATCAAGAGTTTTGATATAAATCCACATACTGAATGGCAAACAGTGTAGATCCAGATCAGTTGGCTTCTTCACTGTTTGCAAAGACAGAGTATATCTGGGTTCAGCAGGACAAGGGTTAAATGCCAATCACAACTACAGCAGACAACAATTTTTATTTATTATTTTATTTTTCAGAGAAATTTTATTTGGTGCTTTTAGGGTTAAATTTAGTTTCAAAGGACACCAATCCAATAATTAACAGTGTGTCATTCCTATACCCTTAAAGTGTCAATTCACAAATGCAGCAGATACAATTTTGAAATACAGTGCTTGCACTAACTGTCAAAATCAGGAAGTCCTGGGACTTCCTAGCTCCAATATCTGGAAGTCCTGGTGATCAAATTTTTTCACTCACTTTCAGAAATTCAACCTCAATATTCTTAAACTCTCATTTATGGAGTAAAACTGCCATTCTTAAGCTAAATAACTCATAAATTCATTCTAAATTTTTGTTATAAATGACTAAATATCTTTAAAAGTAGGGAGTCCCTGACTTTCTGGCATTGATTTTTGGAAGTCCCAGGGCAATTTGAAAAGGTGACGATTCTTTTTTTTTTTTTTTTTTTCTCCACGACATTTCTGTTCTTTCAAACACAAAAAAAACCTAATTTATTGTGTTTGTAAATTAACTCTTTAAGTGTCAATCACAACTGCAGCAGACAACATTTTTTATTTATTTATTTTTATTTCTATTTTTCAAAGAAAATAAGTCTTGACATTTCATGTGAATTATCTACTTGGCAGATGATTTTTTTTTGTGAATTCATCTACTACAAATTTTACTTGGTGCTTTTAGGGTTAAATTTAGTTTCAAAGGACACCAAAGTAAGCCAATCCAATAATTAACAGTGTGTCATTCCTATACCCTTAAAGTGTCAATTCACAAATGCAGCAGACACAATTTTGAAATATATATTTATATATTTATTTGTCAAATAAGGCTTGATATTTCATGTGAATAGTCTGCAAGCAGACAATTCACATGAAATGTCAAGACTTATTTTCTCAGAAAATATTTTTAAAACATCAGAGAATGTCATCGGCTACAATTTTGCTCGGCACTTTAAGAGCTAACTTGATGTATTAAGGCGATAAGTCCTATAATACCGAAAGACATAATTATCAGTGGGGTTAACAATGGCTTCCATTGAAGCCTCCAAAATTTTCTACAAAGACGCTTTTGGGCTTCATTTATGTTAAGCCAATTATAAGGGATAGTCTGTTGACTTAATCTTTTCTGAATTTAACACTTTAAAAAAATACATGAGCACAAATAACAAAAACTTACAAAATAATGTTTATAGTTTATAGCAAATGTTTTTAGTAAAGAATGATTGTTATTCTCAACACAATTCCAAAATTCATGAGTTCTAGTGCATTACATGAACAAAGGTACACCATAACCTCTCTGGAATCCAAAGCAAGAAAACATTATTTGTCCTGATACGGCACTTTTTTAGTCATTAGGTACTGATATTTTTCTTATTTCTCCATGAAAACATGTTTTTGGGTACTCATTAGAAGCACCTCCAGGTGCTTCTAAAGCTCGAGTACCCACAAGGTATGTTTTTATGGAGAAATAAGAAAAATGTTATCTGGGTACCCACTCTTCTCTGGCCAGCTATGCAACAGACTTCAAATTAGCAAACTGAATGGGGGCCATTTCAGACACATTTTCTGACCTAGGACATTTTCTGCCTAGGACAGTGATGGCCATGGCATGGACAGTTCGGCCTAGAATATTTTGGCTGCAGATATTTCAGCCAAAATATTTACCTTTATTGATGCTTTGTAACATGAGATACAGTGCTAAATATATAGTGTGAAGGCTTCCATATTTCATGGGTCTCTCTCCCTCTCTCTCTCAGTATGGCAAGGAGGTTTGCATGCTGGGTAAAATTTTCAGCAGATGACATTTTGTTTGAAACATTTTTTCTTATTTTTCCAGAAACTAGGCTTTGTCATTTCATACATATTGTCACTTCCTTAAGAGACAATTTGCGTGAAACTTCAAAGCCTATTTTCTGGGAAAAATAAGAAGTGTCATTAATGTTATATGCAGAATCTGCCTATAGAGTGGTATAAAGGTTAAGATATGGAATATTTGGGACAACTATAGCATAGGTCTAGATAAGAGTGGGTATCAGGTAAATAGTTTTCTTATTTCTCAATGAAAACATATGTTTTCACAAAGCCGAGGAGCTTCTAATGAGTACCCACAACATGTATTTTTGTCAAGAAATAAGAAAAATACAGAAACTTTTTGGTTGAAAAAAGTGCCTTATCAAGAGTTATGCTATAGTATAATAAACTGAGACATTACATGGGAAAGGGAACATTTGTGCTTGTAAAATAAAGTCTACTTCAATATTTAAATAACCATTTAGTCATTCAAAGCCATTAATGAACAAAAAGGGCATAGCTCCAGAAAGGGCATTTTCAACCAAAAAGTGTTTGATATTTTCCTTATTTCTCCATAAAAATTCAAGCTGTGGGTATTCATTAAAAGTGCCTTGGAGAGGCGCTTCTAATGAGTACCCATAACTTGGTTTCAATGAGAAGTAAGAAAAATATTTATCTGCTAGCCACACATATTTGGAGTCATGAAAGGCTTAAAAGTGCTATAGAAATTCCTATTGGAAACTGGCCAGGGTTGTTACTTAACAAACCAAACTGGCCTTCTGGAGGTAATTGATCAAATAATTGGCTTAAAATCGACCAAAGTAAATACATTTTTTGCAAAAAGCATTGTAACATTGGGAGATCTGTAAACACTAAAGGTTTAGCCCCCAATCTTTCAAAGGTTATACAAATGTGTAATGCTTTTATACATGTACATGTAAGGGTATCATTCAAACAGTTATTATATCTTGAATTTTGGTAGTTTGGTGCTTCATTAACAACACATCAACAGTACCATGTATTACTGCAATTTCAGGAAAACAACACTAGAGATGATAACGCTGGAACAGTTCTGGCCATGCATTTTTAATTGTACATGTATGTTACACAGCACATGTTACTAAACGAGGATTTGAAGATAACTCTGGGACAACATTTTCTTCTTTCTCCATAAAAAACTTACATTATGGACACTCACAATATAATTGTTTTCATGAAAAAATTGGGAAAATTATCCCAGAATTATCATCAAATAATCCTTCTTAACTTGTCCCTTTCAAAAATATCGTAAGGCCAATGGCGTTCCCTCCCCGCTCCCACCCCCCCCCCCCCAACTGCCTTCCAGATAACTGGCTTACTGTATGCATGGCATATCGATTATATGTCACAGTCAAGAAATACAACTCTTTTTCTCTTGATTCTTGAGTTTTCTGTTCTTGCCACAATTGCAGGGGTGACTGGCCATTTTGTGACAGTCTCTTTGATTTTTACCCAAAAAATATCTTGTGGATGTTGTGCCTTGACCAACCGGGCCCACTGATGTGGATGTTGCCCCTGTACCTGCATGTTAATCAAAGATCCGATGATGATGATGATGATGATGATGATGATGATGATAATGATGAATCAAGCTTAATAAGTGATATTTCATGATACAATTCAAGAGGGTTATTGAATTTCAGCCCAGACACAAATTCCAATGGACACAGGGACAAACAGACTAACAAAATCGTAATCCCCTTTGACAGGATTTACATGTACTTCAACCTGGACACAGCTCCAGATAGATGTTTTTTGGGTTGTTTCTTTTTTCAACAAAATGGTACTAAATTTTTTTTCTCCACAGAAGTATGTGTTGTGGGTACTCATTAGCACCTTGCTGAAGCTCTTATAACGAGTACCCCAACATAATTATGTTTCTGAGGAGAAATAAGAAAAATATTATTTATCCATAAAAATGCATATTGTTTATATTCATTAGAAGCACCTCACTGAGGCCCTTCTAATGAGTACACACAATGTGTTTTTGTGGAGAAATAAGGAAAATACTATGTGAATACTTCTCTTATCAGGAGCTACATGTATGTAACCACATGGATATATACTAACTACCCTATCCCTACATATTGAGACAGACATGCCTGAGTAAACAGAGTAGACCCAGATCAGATACCACAGAATACAGCATTTTTCTAATCCAGCAATAGTTTAAGCACATCAACAGGTAGTGGAACAGACGTTTACAAATTATAGGACAAGTATGGTATTAGGAGTTAAGGTGTCCCAATATTTAGGATAAATACAGTAATACATTCTTCTGGGCCCTGGGATAACTGAAACTGCATAGCTCAGGTTAAGGCACTTTTTTCCATCCAAAAGTATTGATATTTTCTTATTTTCCCCTGGAAACATACATTGTGGGCACTCATTAGAAGGGCCTCTGTGAGGCACTTCTAATGAGTACCCACAACATATGTTTTCGTGGAGAAATAAGAAAACTATTAACCTGATACTCACTCTTATCTAGACATATGTGAAAGGATAAGGCAGATCCTGATGAAACTGCAAGGACTATGAACATGACTGATCTTAATCTACCTACTTTCCTTACCTGCATTTGATTCTTAAGCACTTTGTCACACCTTGCAGCTCAATTGGGTATGACAGATGCCCCAATTATTTCATTATAGTGGCATCAAAGTTACCATATTTACCCTCAGTATTCAGACAGACAGACAGGCCTAAGTGAATAGTGCAGATCCAAATGAGATTTCACTGAACATGCCCTCTCATAAGGATCTAAACAATTTGCCACACATCCAGTTTTTTTTACACATAAACAGGAAGTTAACCCATTGTAGTCGGGAGACCCCTAAAAGGGTAATTGGCAAACAGTGCAGACCTAGATCAGATGCTGCATGATCAGGGTTTCCACTGTTTGCAAATAGTTTAGCCATTTTTCTCTACAAACAACTATATCTCATAACTGCACATACCTAATACTGAAATTGGACTCTTCCAAAATAAAGTGTGGGAGAGTCTATTCAGTCTACAATGGGTTAAATGGACTTGCTCAAATTTCAGGACAAGTACTGTATGGTAAAGGAAAGGTGTCGCAATATTTAGGGTAAATACAGCACATAAGTAGAATATGCAGTGCCACAGTGCTCCAGACAAGATGGGTTTTGCAATAATTTCAGACCAAAAATCTGTTAATTCACGCACAGAAACATATGTTATGTGGTAATTAACCCACGAAACACCAAAATTTCCTCAATAAGGAGTTCCAATGAGTAGCCATAATTATGTACACGTAACAGTGCAAAATTAACAAAATTTATCCTGATTATCATCACAGTGATTGTCTGAACCAGAGATCTGAGATATGAATATTTTTTATATTATTTTCTGGAGTCCCGACTCAGACATCCCTATGATACATATCAAATATAACTGTCAAATTCCATCATGGGTGGGGTAACAAGGTGTCAAAGCATGGGCTGTATCAGATTCTATAAGGTACAAACAATATGATATTAATCCGAGTCTGTACGAGGAATGGAGACATTTTCATGGGAGGCAACTCTGTCAAAATTGTTTTTGTCCCCTTTCTGAAAAAATGGTCTACTTTTTCAGAAGGGGCTTCATGTCCAGGAAAGCAAACAGGAAGTCGTAAAAATTGTCTCCCCTGTAAAAAAAAGGCATTAAATCCATCAAGTGTATCCAGTTCTGTTAACACATGAATGGATGCCTGCTGCATTTTGTAAGGAGCAGGTTTAACCCTTGTCCTGCTGAATAAATTAAGATGCCACGCCTACTTCCGATTTTCAGCCAATCAGATTACTTGATCCAGTTTGTTGATACAAATTCACATACTTAATGGCAAACAGTGCAGATCCAGATCAGTTGGCTTCTGATCTGGATCTACACTGTTTGTAAAGACAGGGTATATCTGGGCTCAGCAGGACTAGGGTTAATACTTAGCACTCTGGGTAAAATTTTCAGGACGACATAAGGTATTGAAATATTTTTCTAACTTTCCCCAGAAAACTGGTTTTGACATTACATGCAAATTGTCTCCATCCAATGGACAACGGAGATGATTTGCATGAAATGTCAGAACCTGTTTTCTTGGAAAAATGTGAAAAGAATCATCAATGTGTCGACTGCTCAATTAGCCCAGAAAAAGGTAAAGGTTAACACCACAGATCCATTTTTTTTCTTTTGTTACAAGATTAAGATTTCTGGCAATGACACAATGACAAATCCCCATCGGAATCATAAAAGGTTTTTTCTGAGAAATGAAAGAAGACTAATTGGATTTATACGCTATGAGATTCAAATAAATGCTGAAAGACCAAGTCTTTTAGTCAGAAATGTCTAAATAATCAAGCTTTATTTGGCTGTCACAGAAAACGAAGAAGGACACTTCTTTTGTCTAAATCGTATTATAGCAAATCTGTAACACACACAAGAGCTAAAAATACATTCAAGATTTGGTAGTCAAGCTCTAGACCAGCCTTTACAATCATGATTGTCTATGTCCATGGGTGTAGACAATCTTAGAGTTTGCCAATACTCCGAAGGCACTCTAAGAATGGTCATGCATTGGTCCAATGCCATTTTCCGTGGACTGCTTAACCTTTTTAAAACCAAGTATTCGATTTCAGAAATTCTTGGTTTCATGACGCTTTAGCACAGACCTAGCCTTTTGTGAAAGCTAATACTTGTATTAAATTGGTGTTATTTTAGTGGATGCACATTAAACAGGATTATGTATATTGTCACAGGAGCCAGTCTAGTCAAACTCATACTCTCTTTCATGTTGATCTAAAATCAAAATTTTAAATACAATACTTTTTTGAAGTGAAACATCAAGGGCAGTAAATTATATTTGTCTCTCTACTCATAGGGATTACTCTTAAAGGAAAGAGTTTGATCCCTCCAGACCACTCTTAATGGAAAGAATGTGATCCCTTTGGAAGCAAATTCTAGCCATAAAGAGTTCCAAGTTTTGAAGTCTCAAACACCAGGGAGGAAACTTACATCCAGAAAAGTTATCGTCCTTTGCAAAATGGCAGCAAAACCTTTCAGGCATAGTCATGTCATCATAGTTCCCAATAAAGCATTTTTTGCAACCAAAAAGTAATTGATAATTTTTCCGATTTCTCCATGAAAACATATTCCATGGGTACTCTTTAGAAGAAATAAAGAAATCTATCTATCTAACTTCATGTTTCTAATGAGTACCTTTTGGAAAACTATTCATCTGATACCCACTCTTATCTGGAGCTGTGATGTCATCTGGAGCTGTGATGTCTTATCTGGAGCTGTGATGTCCTGCTGAACCCGGACATACCCTGTTTTGCAAACAGTGTAGATCCAGATCAGTTGGCTTCTGAAGAAGCCAACTGATCTGGATCTTCATTGTTTGCCATCAAGTATGCAAATCTATAGCAACAATCTGGATCAAGTAACCTGATTGGCTGAAAATCAGAATTGGGAATTGGCATCTTAATTTATTCAGCAGGACAATGGTTAAAATAGTCTGTTGCAAAAAAGGTGTCAACTATTCATAGTAACTTGCCCCTGAGCTGTCCATGCCATTCTGGACAGCCATACACCCCTTTAACAGATAGAATTTATATCCCTTTAAAAATCACATTAACCTGCGACAGTTCAGGTTGACCCTAAGGGTCTTAACACAAGAAAATAAAAACACTAAAGATTTGCAAGGTTTCAAATTCCAGACACTTCTTATTGTGGTTTTATTGCAATTTTACTGCATTTTTTCATTTTATGCAAATGTCAGTGTCAGTCTACTCATGGACTGACAACTTTCTGTTATCTTCTCCCTTGGGCACTGCATAGTTCCAGTCAAAGGGAGAAATAATTATCAAAAGATAAGTTTTGATATTTCTGCACCACATTCAATTTTTTAGTATAATTATATATGTGCTACAAATAAGAGGGTATCAGGTACATGTAGATATTTTTTTCTTATTTCTCCAAGAAAACGTATGTTGTGGGTACTTATTAGAAACATGTTACCAATGCACTTCTAATGATGTAGGAATATGAAATTTTTGGATACCAATTATGGTTAAGGAAATTCTGCATGTTGAACATGAAATACAAAAGCTATGACCAGTATAGTTAGAAATATGCAAAAATTTTTGATAAAAAAAAATTTACAAATGGAAAGGGTATACAAGCTAAAAGCCCCAATAAGATAATATCTAGATCCATTATTTTCTGCACCTGAACCATATCATGTCAAGAAAGGCAGATATGGTACCACATTTACCCTATGTATTGGGACAGAAAGACCCAGCTTACAATGTTACAGCTCCAGATAAGAAGGAGTATCCACATACCAGTTTTCTTATTTGGCTACAAAACCACATGATGTGGGTACTCATTAGAAGCGCCTTGTCAAGGCGCTTTGTGGGTACTCATTAGAAGCGCCTCATAGAGGCACTTCTAATGAGTACCCACAACATATGCTTTCATGGAAAAATAAGAAAATATCAAATTACTTTTCAGCTGAACTATGCGCCTTATCTGGAGCCATGGAATGCAGACCCAGATCAGACATTGCATCTGATTAAGGTCCTCACTGCTTGCCATTCATTTGGCAATTTTTAGACACATCAACAGGTAGGAACATGAATAAAAGTGTTAAATTTTAGAGCATATCGAGGGTTGAGCGCAAGACTATAGTAACTCAAACATATTTTTGAAACCCTTGTTTAGGGGCAACTTTGACTCCTTTGCAAACAATGGAAATTTAGGTGCCATTGCTCATATGAGCAATGGCACCTAAATTTCCATTGTTTACAGAAAGAAATGTTGTAATCTTCATAATGCCTTCATGGTGAGGAGATTAAGTATTGGGAAAAACAACCATCTGACTTGCAATAGTCTTGCGATCAACCCTCGATATGTAGTAAGGTGTCCCTATGTTCACGGTAAATACACCACATAATAATGCAAAATTCAAATTTTAAAACTACTCTATTTACCATAAGTATTGGGACACCTTATCTACTTACCATACTTGTCCTAAAATTTGAAATAGCCCTTCTACTACCTGTTGACTTGTCTAAAATATTGCAATATGTATGTAAACAATGTAGACCCAGATCAGATGCCATATTCTGCGACATCTGATCTAGGTCTACACTGTTTGCAAAGGCCTATCTGTCTCAATACTTAGAGTTACATGTATTACAATACTCACGCATGCACAACTCTTGATAAGAGGATACAAATACATGTAAATACATTGTAATTTTATTTGGAAGATTCTAATTTCAGTTTTACATGTAGGTATATCAGGCTATGTGATTTAGGTATTCCTAAAGATAAATGGCTGAACTTTATGCAAACAGTTATGCAGCATCTGATCTGGATCTGCACTGTTTGCCAATTACCCTTTTAGGGGTCTCCAGACTACAGTGGGTTAAAGTCATTCATCTTGTCCCAATTATGGGCAAAAATAATTAACAATTACTTTAGTTATTTTTCCTGAAAATATAACTAACATTAGTTTATAAAATCACTTATACTTAATGATACATTAATAAAATGTGGAGTCCTAATTTCAGTCAGAAAACAAAGAATAATTATTTTGCTGTTTGTTAACTGTCATCTGCAGCAGGCCAGGGTAATGGCTAAGGGGCTAAATTTTAATATTAAATTAAAACTTAGAAAGGAAGGGAAAACTCCAACGAGTTATCTATCCATGCTCTAAAAACTGCGGTCCTTTACTCTTTTTGTTAGAAACTTTGGTGTACAAAATTTTTTGACATTTACCCTACGCATTCATGGAGAAGTAAGAAAAAACATTTATTAATGATTCAAATACACTCTCCCAATCAAAACTGGGTGATTCAATTCTACTAAGAGGCTTTCTGAACAGAAAACTAATCCTGTTAACCCTGACTGTTCGGCCTTTTCATAAAAGAGGATGCTTAAAAGTAAATTAATGATTTTAAAGAATCTGTATTCATGTCAAAAGATTAAAGTTTGGATTTTCCGATGGTACATAACTCCAGATAAGTCGAGTATAAGCATATATACTGTATATTCGACCTAATTACCGCACTGTGCGCATAGATTTTTCAAAATTACTGAACAAATTTGGAGTAAAATATCAACCTAATAAGGGCACTCTTTAAAGAAAGTAGAGGACTAAATGAGTAGCGTATTAAATAATGCTTCTGCAATATTATTTTCAGATTTTCTTTGTAAAAACATATGTTGTGGGTACTCATTTGAATTGCCTCGACTTGTCGAGGCAATTCAAATGAGTTCCCACAACATATGTTTTTTATAAAGAAGTAGATAAAAGTATACTGACTGTAATCTAAAGGCAACTTTATTGCTTTACTGTGCGCTTATAGGAGCATGCGCGGTAATTAGGTCGAATACGGTAACTTGCCTATTTCTTCATGAATACCGGTACATATATAATACTGTACTTAGAAACGCCTCACAGAGAAACTTTCTTATGAGCACCCCTATGTTTTTGGGAAGTAATGAACAAATATCAATACTTTGTTTTAGATATAAAATCCTTAAAGGAGAGCTATAGATGAATATTTAATAAGGTACACTTTCTTTTTATTTTGGTTCAGTGCTTTATACACTATGACAATAAACTGATGACATTTTTCTTATTTTTTCTCAGAAAATAGAATTTGGCAATCCATGTAAATTGTGGGAGACAATTTGCATGAAATGTCATATATTATTTCTTCCTATCATACTCCAAACTGTCATCTGTTGAAAATTTTACCCAGCACGTACAATGTAAGTGTTATCATTCATTTCAAGATAAGACCCACAATTTAGGGTTATTATGGTATTTTTTTTCTGGATTAGTTTCTGCAAAATAAGAAACCAGCTGCAGTAAGTCTTTCAGGAACAAGATCAAAGATAGCAAAAAACAAAAACTGATCATTATAATTGGAGCCCTGTAGAGCAGCCAATTGAATCCATATTCCTGATAAGGTTAAAAATAACTTCTGGTTATTTTAAGTTAAAACACATCTTGTGGGTACCCGCTTGAATCACCTCACAGAGGCAATTCCAATGAGAAACCACAACGTTTGATGCGCAACATGAAAAGTGTCCTTATGCGATTTGCGTACGCAGGCCCAGATAAGCCCGACAGAGAATGTCCAGAACGGTCTGCTGGGAGGCACCTGCTAATCTGGACCTTCGCTATTCGCATATGTCACAAGGGCCTTTATTTTCACATTACACATCATATGTTTTGGTGCAGAAATTACAAAGATTATCTTCTGAATACTTTTTTTATCAGGACCTATGGTGAGTTATCTGACACTTATTACAACTACAGATGTGGCTTTTACTGTACTGGGCCCAGTTGTTCAAAACTAATCATATCGTTAGTTAACATATTGTTAAAACTTTGATCATTAAATATGCCATATACAGTACAAGTTTCGCGAAGGTTATATCGTTCGCGCTCCACGATAAAAAATTTTGCTCGTTAGCGCAAAACAAGCGTGGGATGAGCGTGGGTTTAGCGCGGGTTTAGCGTGGGTTTTGCGCGACGCGTGAAGAATGGAACGCGAGGTTACATAATCGTAGCGCAAAACGTATTACTGTCACGAGCGTGACAAGCGTGGAAAGGATTAACGACAGTAGTAAAATATTTCTATCACAGGTGAGTCTGTGAATAAAGATCGATTCGAGGTACTTTTGCAGTAGATTTTGATCCAGAAGTTCTCATTCTGTTGACAGAAAACCACAGCACAATAAATAAAATTGCACATTATCTACATGTATGTGTGGACTTGCGCAACCTGAGCCGAGTCTTCCTTGTTTTATATCATTTCGCTTATTTGTGATCTCAATGCCTACGCGACAAACACGTATTTGTCCGTCGGGAAATTGAGATTCCCCTTCAACTTAATTTATGTCCAGTCGGGGAAGTATTTCGCAATCTGGCAATAAAATGCTTCTTTTTTTTTTTTTTTTTTTTTTTGTTAGCGGTTTAGATGAGTTATTGCATATGCGACCAGCATGTACAGCCCGACGTTAACCGGAGTTCCTTGGTGTAATTTGACGAAATACCTGGCCGATTTTTATTTATTTGTTTTTCCATCATATAGTACAGTCAGCGTGGAGGTTATATCATCCATTCTCATGCGGATGCGTAAGTTGATCCGAGTCTGCACTAGTCGCAAAAGTCTCATTGTACCAAATGAGTTTTCCCAATCGCCGCACTCGGTGTCCCCAAAAATTAGGTTCATTCCCTTGTTCTCTTAAAATATTTTCCAAAGTTGCAATGATACGCCACCAGACGACGACACACAATTCTGGGACGTTCGCATTTCCAGTATAGATTACAAAAATACAAGCGGAGATACCCGGAAGATGCAACAGTCACATTCCCTTGCCCCGCATGAAGAAACCGCGTGCTCGTAACGAGAAATCGAGGCGGATACAGCTAAGAGAAAAACACACTTATGTGCGTTAAATTATACAGAATTTTTTTCGTCAGAACTGCATATGAAACTTGCATGTATAAAAAGTAGACCCTAAGTATTGGGACAGAAAGGCCTATGCAAAGTGTAGACACAGATCAGACGCCGCAGAGAAAAGGGGGATGGAACTAGTGAGGGGGAACAGGGAACATGGAAATTTGGAAACACTTTTAGGACATAAGACGTGCGAACAGTGAAGACTCAGATCATCTTCCGATGCAAGGGCGGTCAGATTTTGCCGGTTGTGGTGACAAACAGGCATGTACATGTAAACTTCAGTTCTAGAAGAGATTACAAATCTCTGGTTAAATACATCACCGTTTCAGTGAAGGTTCAAATGCGTTCTGTGGCGTCTGATCTGGGTCTACACTGTTTGCTCAGGCATGTCTGTCCGAATACGTAGAGTAAGTACGGAAATTAGATCAAATCGAACCCCTTTCAGAAATCGTCCTGGATCCGCACCTGATTCATAAAAGAAATGCTGTGTTCGACTCGTAAATTTCATTATCAAGGCATATGCAATTAGCTCCCTTTAAACAGTAAAACCTAGAGTGAGGGCCTTACCCCGCATTTACCAGGGTAAAAATAAATATTGGCACTGTTATTCCTTTACATCATCTATATATTGAGAACATTAGGATTATTAAAATACCCAGAAAATGCAACAGTCACAAAGCAACATTCTTTCCCTTGCCCCGCATGAAGAAACCACGTGCTCGCAGCGGTAACGTCACGTGAAATCGTGGCGGGAAACCGCTTCGGGAGAAAAACACAACTTAATTTATAGAGCCTTTTCTCGTCAGAAATGAACACAAAACTGGCACGTATTAAAAATATAAAGAACCTAAGTATTGGAACAGACAGGCCTATGCAAACAGTGCAGACCCAGATTAGACGCCGCAGAGAACAAGGGAATGAAACTAATTTGGGGGAACAGGAATCATGCCAATTTGGAAAACACTTTTAGGACGATGAGACCTGTGCGACCAGTGAATACTAAGATCAACCTGCGAATCAGTCTTCGCTGTTTGTATGAGCTTCTTTGGCCTCTGTGCTTTTCAAGATCATTCTCCGAGTGTATGCTTTTCTTAATTAAAGCCAATACTGGTGTCTTCAGAAGGTGTCTTTCACCTTCAACCTGATGACAATTCAGATGAGTGAGTGAGTGTTGTACGTCCAACTAACAGTTAGGTCATGGAGAGATGGGGGCCTTGGTTTAAAGTCTCATATGAAAGACTGAAGAAGCCTGGGATCGAACTCATGACCCCTGCATGGGTTACAAGGCGAGCAGCTTTACCACTACACCACCGACTCCGAGGCACCCTTTCCTAATATGTCATACTGTTAAATATTTTATAAATGGGTCGCAGATATTGCACCATGCCCCGCCACTATACTAACATCAAGCAAGTGTCATAACTCTGTTAATAAATTAATAAAGTTTCAAGAAAATATCTTGAATTGTTTTCAAGTTACAGAGCGAACACAAATATATTACAGAAATCACTATGATATTCTCGATGTTCAAAGGGCCATGACTCCAAAAGTAGGCTCACTCATCAACGTATATGAAAGAAAAGAAGGGCAGTTGTCAGTTTCTGCTGAAATGATTAACAGCTAATGTCTGCCTGCCCCGGAAATGTGTGCGGACTCGACAAGACCGAAATAGTTTTGACTGGGCCGTCTACGTCGGTACAAGGTTATTATGAATGAAGTATAATTTACGATGCCCGCGCCGGACAAAACTTACAATACTACAATGTATGTATGACCAGCAAAGACTCAGGTCAGTCTGTGCATCGACCCACTATATAAAGCAAGCTTTTTGGATAGCCCTGAGTGCACAGACGGTGCATACTGTATGATCATCGAAGGGTCTGATCCTCGGGGGCGGGGGTCCTATATATGGCATAGTACGGATGTGCGTGCCAAATAGCCCCCTTTTTCAGCACTGCCAGGTATATGATTGGCCCCCTTTTTTCAGCAAAAAGTATATGAATGGCCCGATTTTTCTGGTTTCCTATGTGAAAGGGCCCATTTTTCTGACATCCTGGTATATGCACATGTTTTTCGCTCAGAGATTTTTCGAGGCTGCTTATCCTCTTGGTATTACATGAATTGACTGTGATATTTGTGTAACAACCAGCAAAAAAGTGGGTACAAAAAAATCAAAGAAAAGGTCAACATTTTAGATGATCAAGTATATGAATGGGTCCGTTTTTTTTTTTTTCAAAGGTGGGTATATGAATAGGGTAGTTTTGAAATACTGGCTCGCACACCCGTACCAAAATTACCCCAAAGTTACCGACCCCTCCCCCACCCCAAGGTCTGATCAGAATGTGCTATTGCAGTCGCACTGTTGATCCCGCTTTGGACAGTCCGGCTATCGAAGGTTAATACGATCAGCGAATGCTCTGATCAGAATGTGCAGTTGCGCAGACTCACCCGAGTATTCGCTTGTCGCACAAGACGTTTTGTTACATCCAGAGATTACAGGAGGTACATGTACATCTGATTAGCGAAGGCTCTGATCAGACTACTGATGTGCAGGTTCAGAGTGTGCATGCTGACCTGACTCTTCATAAAAATTTTATTGTTGGTTTTGCCATACACACACTAGTGCGCGTAGTGTTTGTGCAAACCTTTACGCAGCACTCTGAGTAAAATTTTCAACAAGCATTTTGAAATATTTTTCTCATTCTTCAATTTGACATTTCATGCAAATTGTCTCCATTGCATGAAATGTCAAATCCTGTTTTCTATTGCATGAAATGTCAAATCTGCTGTTTTCTGGGAAATAAAAAAAATAACCGTTTATTTGTCGTCTATTGAATTAGCCCTGAGTGGTAATCCAGAAATTTCGTGTTCGATACCCGGGAGCACAAAGTGTTGTGTCCTTGAGCAAGACACCTTATCTTTGTAACTTAGCATTGGTTTCTACCCAGGAAGACTCTGCCTAGAATGTCCGCAAGGGTATATAATATATATCATTTTGAAGACGCTTCCCCGCCGATGCTAGATTTACATGTGCGTCTGTTTTATTCGTTAAATAAATTGAGGTCTTGGTTTTGCATATCGGATGCTGAAGTCACAAAAACAGAACACTTTACATGAGAACTAAAGTTCTGAAGAATACTCTGTAAGCCTTTAAATATAATGTTTTAAATCTATATACTGGAAGCAAATAACATAACATAATATTTATTTGTACCGTGATAAATGCCGGGCAAAGTCCTCACACTGCAGGTTTTACTGTTTTAAGGGAGCTAACTGCAATTGACTAAAGGGAGCGGGAGCTAACTGCAATTGCTTTACGAGTCGGGGCCCATCCGAAATGGGATGAAGAGGGGGCAGGCTTATTACATTAGCGGTTAACCAGTTCACTGAACACCCTTCCGTCAGAAACTTGTAACTGCCGATCTTGAAGCAGCAGAAGGAGCGAATGACCATAGCAAATACATGTGTGTTTACTAATAAACCGCACAATCTGTAGGGATCAAGAATCAAATCCGCGACCAGGTCTCGCGTTCCATTCCAGCCGGTGCGATAACATTCTTTCAAATAAAGTCAGTGCTAACAACTTATAGTTCGAAAGGAGGCATATCATATTTGCGAGAGAGAGAGATAGAGAGAGAGTCCACCCATTTTAGGAGCATCCGGCTATTAGATTTAGGTATTGCTAGAGATGGCTAAACTGTTTTTTTTTTTTTTGTTTTTTGTTTTTTTTGTTTTTTTTGCAAATAGTGAAGACCCTGATCAGACGCCGCGTTCTATAATCTCGGTATGACTTAAATAATTTATGTTGAAAGAGACATAAGACATCAAATCACCAGCATCATTAAGTGGTGATTTAAATGGACAGCCCTAACCCTGATCCAGTCATCATGAGAAACCGCCGAGGCCTCGATCCGAGAAGTGTAGATACCTTTCAGCCTGTCCGTTTCTGCCTCCCATGACAAATGAAATGTATCCATACTCCTTAAGGCCTCCCTTAATACTTGAAGCGCTCAGCACATTCAGCAGACGGCATTTTCATATTTTTTTCTTTATTTTCCAGTGCAAATAACGGGACAAATAAGGCGTGACATTACATATGGACCGTTTGCTGGGCAGACGATTCACATGAAAAGTTCAGCCTTCTTGCTGTAAAATACTGAAAACAGATCGGCATCTGCTCTAAAATTTTCAGCAGCGCTCCAGAGGTTCAAGCAGTTTTCTTGGCAGCAGCAGCACGTGCTAACCTTGAAAATAATGGGTGAAAGGCGGGAATTTCCGACTTAGGAAGAGAAGCATGATAAATTGGTAAACAAACAATTAGATGGTTACATTTCCGCTGCTAAAGTGACACGGGAAAAATGAGCCAGCCTGAATATAGAATTTGTCAGGTTTAGGGGAAAACGTGATTGTCGGCATCTGTACATTCTGCTAAGATTCTTCTAGGGACCGTGTAGAATACGTAAGGCGAACAACGAAGACCCTGACCAGATTGTGCAGATTGTTTTGGGGCTTCGCTGTTGGGAAGAATAAAATTACAACTAAAACACTACAAAATCACACATTACTTTGTAGTTTATTTGTGTTCTGACTAAACATAATAAGTCAATTATAAATCATTATTCTATTTTGTTGTACATGTATGTTAAGAGAAATGTGCACATACTTTTTTTATATTCAAAATTTTACGTTCAGATAACTCGAGCATTTTTACCTGAGACTGCATAAGGTGAGCCTGGATAAGAGTGGAAGCTAGCGCGAGCGTGATCGTTTTCACGCTGCATGATATCCCAGCGCGAGCTGAGCGCGGATTTAGCGTGGGTTTAGCGCGGGTTTAGAGTGGGATAAGCGCGGGAATAGCGTGGGATTTAATCTTTTCCGCGATCACGCATTAGAGCGAACGATATAACCATCGTGAAAGCTGTACTGTATATATGCTAATACATGTATTTTTGCTGAAAAAAATGTGAGTAGCTTTTGCATTTGCAAAAGCTACTCACATTTTTTTCAGAAAAAAATACCTGTGAATTAGATATTGTACTTACTAAAACAGTTACCATTTTGACCACTAACAAGCTCATTAAGCTAACGATGCTTGAACAACTGGGCCCAGATCTTTTTCTATTGTCTCATCTCATATCATATGTGAACAGTGCAGATTCCAGTCAGCATGCACATGTACTTAGTATCACGAGGGCATTCCCTGTCTGTCAGTATAATCTACAACACCCTGTGATTCTGTAAGCGAACAGTGATGACCTTGATAAAACTGTGCAGACGCAAAGAAGTTGCTCACTACCTTTATGATAAGGCTGGGTAAAATCACAACAGACAATATTTTGAAATAGTTTTCTTGTATTATTAACAGCTATTGCAGCATTTTCAGAGAAAATAGATGTCCCCTCATCCCCTCCCCCAACGTGAATTTTCAGTTTATAGTGCAGACAAGAAAGAGCCACATGGATGCAAAAGCCAAAGAAAGTGTCACGCCAATGCCAACGGGATATGCATCAAAATCAATATGTCCCCCTCCCTGTAGGTGGGGGAGCATAATCTGTTATTTGTTGAATTGGTCCAGCGAGTATTAAATGTCCACAAAATTTTATGGCATATCTACACACCAAGATGAACAAACAAACCACGTCCTTTGAACAAAGTGCTTATCACTAAACTGAACAATGAAGTCCCAGATTAGCCAGTGCATCAGTATATTATGATCAGAGTTTACTGTCAACTGATATAGCTAGTCTGCTGCATCCAAAGTGCCAGTGGATAGCAAAGGCTCTCATCAGACCAGATGATTGCACATGTTGTTGATCTTGGTTTTCACTATCCACATCATATAAGACTCCTTTTCACATAACAATGATTTACTTGGTACTTTAAGTGCCGTGTCTATTGGCAATATTGGGACACCTTTACTCCATACTCATTTGTACTTCTTCAAAAATTTGAAGAAGTCTATTTTATTACCTGCATGAGTCCAGGCACTGCTGGAGGAAAGGCAAATAACAGACAGTGGGACCCTGATCAAATGCTACTGTACATACTGCAGCATCTGATCAGGGTCACAGACTTGCTAAGGCCCACTACTTAGGGTAAAATTATGATCATGTGACTCTTAAATTTAACACTTCGCATGCTGGGTAAAAATTTCAGACGACATTTTGAAATATTTTTCTTTTCTTTTTTTCCCCAGAAAATAGGATTTAACATTTCATGCAAATTATCTCAATTTGCATGAAATGTAAAATCCTATTTTCTTGGAACAAGAAGATAATCCCCTAAATGTGTCATCTGCTGACTCTGCCCGTAGCGTGGTAAGTGTAAAATTTAACAGGTATCACCAACATCCATTCATATACAATGTCCTATCATAGCATGACAGGAACTGACTAGCTTGAAATAATTCCAAATATTCTTCAAGTTTGGGGACATTTAATACATCTACCCATATTGATAATCATGGAACATACACTGTAGGTGGTCATGTAAAATTACCTGGCAGAAAAACTGTATTTGCTGAAACAAATACCAGTGTCTTGAAAAGAGAACACACTTGTAATTTATTTCCGCTCCAGAGAAGGGGAGTATCCGGGTACCGCAAATACTCTAAATACTGGGACAACTTAACTCTTGCCCTGCTGAATAAATTACTGGTAAGATGCCACACCCACTTCTAATTTTCAGCCAATCAGAATACTTGATTTGGATTTTTGCTATAAATTCACATACTTAATGGCAAACGATGCAGATCCAGATCAGTTGGCTTCTTCAGAAGCCAACTGATCTGGATCTACACTGTTTGCAAAGGCAGGGTATATCCGGGTTACCACAACTCCCGCTATATAGTATTGGAAACTTTAAGAGCTTGAATATTTCTCCTTGTCAGAAAACATGTGGTATTCATTAAAAGCACCTCAATGAGGTGCTTCTAATGAGTACCCACAACATGTTTCCAATGAGAGCGAGGCACTGCTAATGAGACAGAGTACCCACAACATGTGTTCAAGGGGAAACAAAAAAATATTTCCCTTAGGCCTAAAAAAACAACAATCTGTTTAGGGTTACCTGACCCTATCTAGATTTTTTGGGGCGAAACCTAATTTTTTTTTCTCAATATTTCTAGAAAAACTAAGAAAAAAACAGTTTTACTGGTACTATTTGCAATTTTTCAATATAAAAAAATAGCTGGAGCTATGTTAACGGTTAATACAGAGCTAGTAATAAATTGTAATGTCTTACCTGAAGAATACAGCTCCCAACAGATTTGTCCTCTGAAATGGATGCATAGTACAAACTCTGGTCGAACGTTGGCTCTTTGTCATTCACATCCCTCACAGAAACACTCACTGTTACACTTGAGGAAAGCGGTGGATTCCCGTGATCCATTGCTATGAGAACAAATGATGGCTGAGCATCCACTTCACAATCCACTGGGCCATTTGTGGTAATTAATCCAGAATTTGTATCCACTTGGAACCAATCCGAATGAGTATTTGCATTATCCTGAATATGATAAGTAATGCGTGCATTTTCACCTATATCCTGATCTGTAGCATTAACTTGCAGCACAGAGCTTCCTGCGTCTGACATTTCCTGTATGACAGCTGCATAGCTACTTTGCGAAAACACCGGAGGGTTATCGTTAACATCATCAATAAACAATGTAAATGACCTTGATGCCGCAAGAGGGGTTGAGCCAGAATACGATGCAATTATGGTCAAATTATATGAATCTTTGACTTCCCTGTCAAGTTTCTTTTGAACAAGCACTAAATAAATAACACTATCACGTGTTTCCAATCCAAAATTCCCATCTCCACCATTTAATCTGACAGAAATGTCAGAATTGAACACATCGGGTGCATCAGGATCACTGACAGATATTCTAGCAACGTAAAACCCAACACTTGCATTTTCAGCAACTCTAGGCTTTTCTTCTGTTGTAAGAAACTTCAGTTCAATATTAGCAGGAAGTTCTTTAATATTCAATACATAAATTTCTGCTACTGCTCTAGATGGAGTTGTTCTATTCTCCCCATCCCTAGCTATTATAAAAAGATTGTAACCTTTTTGTACTTCATAATCTAAAGGTTTATTAATTCTTAAAATTCCTTCTACTGGATCAATTCTGAAATGTTCATCTGGGTCGCTTGATCGCTCAATGGAATAACGTATTTTAGCATTATCACCTTCATCTTGGTCTGTAGCTTGGACTCTCAGGACACTTGTACCAACAGTTACATTTTCAGCAATCTGAGCCGAGTATTTACTGTAGTTGAAAATTGGCTGGTTATCATTTGTATCTTCAATATCAATTTCAACCCGCATTGTTGAAGAAAGTGAAGGGATCCCTCCATCGTAGACCTCAACCAGTAGGGTATAATTTTGAGCTGTTTCATAATCCAAAGTACCGTTGATACCCAAGTCCAGTAACAGAGTCTGCGGATTAGAAAACCTTCCAGAAACATTAAAAGGTAAGTCATCATTTCCTGAAATTAATTGGTAACGGTACCCAGCTATGGTGTTCCGTCCAATATCCTTGTCTACAACTGATCCCAATGATTTTACATGATGTGGAGCATTTTCTGCAATGGAAATGAACTTTTCGCTGCTGGTAAATGTTGGAGGAAATTCATTGACATCAAGCACAGTTACATTTATACATATCAACAGATTGCTTCCTTTCATAACATGCAACATATAAGTACTGTTAGTCTCCCTGTCCAATTTTACCTTTGTTTGAACTATACCAGTGTTGTAATTTACATCAAACTGATTAACCCATTCACCCAGAATGTAAAATTCTCTGTATGGTGGCTGCATGGTAGTATTTAGACCATCTCCGATAAATCCCACTTCTGTTCTAGGGTTCTGATTTTCAAAGACTGAAAGCTGTGCAATTCCAGAACATCCCTGATCATTTGCCTCCAACAATGTGACAGCTCCTAATAGAAGCAGTATCAACTGTAACTCCATCTCTCTCAGCATTTTGTTTAAGTGTTTTCAGATCATGATAACTGCATAAACTGATCCAACATTATTGATATGCATCGTACTTGCTAACATGTAGCTTGAGGACTTTTTTCACTCTTTTAATTGTACCTGTATGCATATTTACATGATAAGTTCCAACAAATACTGCAGAAGTACATGTGCCTGAAAAGACATAAAAAAGTAATTAAAAAATACATTTAGGTAAGACTTAAATTAGTGAGATCAAATTAAGTTTAGTTTAGGGTTAGGGTTTGGTTTCAGTTTGAGTTAGGTTTGGGTTAGGCTAGGGCTACATTTGTCCATTATGTTAACTATGGACAAAATTAATTTGTTACCCAAAAATCAACATATTATACAAAAATCATACATTTTCCACATCATTTAGACATTTAGCAGTTTGTGTCAGTTCCAGTTGAAGGGCCATGTTAAATCTCTTGGAGAGAACAGTCCTAGATGCTAACTAAAATCATTGACAATTTTGTATTTAATCCATCTTTGCAAAAATTTCTGACTGCTGCATCAAAATTTTACTTATCAGGAGAAAAACATATTTCAAACACACTCTGTAAAATTCTCAGCAGAATTTTCAACAGTTTGCAGACTAAAAACACAAAGGCTATATACATTTACTAAGAAATTTGGTTTTTTCCAAGTGCGTAAAACTGTGATTATTCAAAACAGGATGTGACAGATCAAAAAAGTTTAAGTAACATTATCATACCATATATTGAAGGAAATGGACAGAACTGTGAAAACAGCAGGGCCCAGTTGTTCAAAGCTAACAATGCCGTTAGTTAACGATTCGTTAAAATTTTAATCGAGTGATAAATATGCTGGAATTTTTTGCTGAAAAAATGTGAGTAGCTTTTGCAAAAGCTATTCACATTTTTTCAGCAAAAAAATATCAGAATATTGTGTATTGAATCCACTACAACAGTTAACTAAATGACCCTTAACGAGCTTGTTAAGCTAACGATGCTTTGAACAACTGGGCCCAGACTTTGTGGTGTGGGGTAGTAGCATGTTCAAGGATTTGCTTGTGGCACACTACCTACATGTATTCTGTCTCATACACATTTTCAGTTTTCTTCTAGCAATCTGGGCCCAGTTGTTCAAAGCATTGTTAGCTTAACGAGCTCGTTAAGGGTCATTTCGTTAACTGTTTTAGCGGATTCAATACACAATATTCTGATATTTTTTGCTGAAAAAATGTGCGTAGCTTTTGCACTGCAAAAGCTACTCACATTTTTTCAGCAAAAAATTTCAGCATATTTGCGCATCACTTGATGTAAATTTTAACGAATCGTTAGTTTTGAACAACTGGGCCCTGTAGGCTAAATCATCCATTGAAAATGAGTGGTATTTTTCTGTTCTGTGAATTGATTGATTGTGTTGGGGTTTAACGACACGTCAACCCTTGAGGGTCATTTTGTGTCGTCTGGGAGAAAAAAAGGGGGAATGTTTTTATTTCTTCTGTTTCTTCACTTTCTTCCCTGTTCCTCTTTCTTCCCTGTCCCTCTCTTTCATCTCCTCTACTCTCTCTTCTATCTCTCTTCTCCCTTTCTCTGGGATAGAAGAGAGAGTAGAGGAGATGAAAGAGAGGGACAGGGAAGAAAGAGGAACAGGAAAGAAAGTGAAGAAACAGAAGAAATAAAAACATTCCCCCTCTACCCTTACCCACTACAAGGATAGCAGGCCTTGCCCAACTGTAAGCCAATATCAGTTGGACGCCCCAGTGATGTAAGATACACAGCACCTTCGCACCACCCGACCACCCCCATGTTCTGTGAAAACTAAGAAAATTTTTTTTTATCTTCATTGGCAGTATGTTTAAGTTTTCAACTTCTAACCTCTCTAATGTGCTTGCACAAAACAGGCATGGCCCCTTTTCAGTAAGGAATTCAACAAACAAAAATGTTTCATAAATTATTTCTGAGGTTTTAAACACAACCATAATAAGAGGTGTTTCATTCAGGCAACCTAATGCAGTAAAAAGGCTAAATCAGGGTGCAGGGACAGAAGCTGATGGGATTCTGGGTGTTCAACTGAAACCCCTCTCCCATCACCACCTCCCAACACCCCATTTAGTTGCACTCCATTTGACTCAAAATTTCATTTTCATGTGAAATTTTGAATAAATTTGGGATACCGTTTTTACTCTAAATATTCACGACCCTTACTCTTTACTTTATACTTCCATTCAGCAAGTCCATTTTACTACCTATGAACGCACGTAAAATTCTTTGGTGAGCGGCAAACAGTGTAGCCTCTTATCAGATACCAAATTCAGCTATGTCTGATCTGGCCCGGTCTAACAGGGTACGTACAATAATTTGATCAAATCGAATTCCCTCAGAAATCATTCTGGATCGGCCCCTGGGGTGGTCAGAAAGTTTGAAGAAGTTCATGATGCTGCTTTTTTTTTGCTTTTTTTTTTTTTCAAATTTCTATGATATGTGGACACTGTACTGCTTACTAATACATTTTCTAAAATTACAGTTTCAGTTTTACTACACAATGAGGAGTAAAATTCGCTGGCTAAGTGGCAAACAGTGTAGACCCTGATCAGACACTAGTTCTTGACACCTTGAAGAGTTGGACATTTTCTGCATACTGAAAATGCTGTTTTGCACTTTCAAATGAAGAAAAGTCTGGTATTTTTGCCCAACAAGTACACACTGTTCACCATACATGTACAGCAATATTAAGACATATCAAGAGGCTATTTCAAATTTTAGGATGTGTGGTAAGTAGATGTTAGGATGTATGGTAAATAGATGTGTCCCGATACTTTGGGGAAATATGGTAGCTAGCCTGGCGTATTGAAAGGATATGGATACAGTTCTGTACACCTTGCCTCATGGGTTACAGGGCTAGGGGTACAATATCAAACCCAAAGCCTTTGATAACTGGCCACTGCCTTTTGAAAAAAAAAGGTCTAACCACCCTAGATAATCGGACTACCAAATTCTGTGAGAAAAACACTTATTGGTACAATAATGGGTGCCTCTGTCCCTAGACTGAGGTATATTTTATAATTATTATACATTAATCTGATGATTAGACAATTTGTAGTTATTTCAATATCATAGTCTGTATATATATTAATATATCACTGAAAAATACAACAACACACGTATGAATTCCAGGATCCTGCACATGTATAAAGAAAAAAAAAAAAAAAGATGAGTTCCAGAAAAACAAATATATCTCTTCAGTAACATAATCCAACGCAACGAACATTTTTGTCGGGCAAACACTTCAACACCTTGCCGTGGCCAGTGTAAACAAAACAGCCAATACACAAAATACATTATTCACCTGTTATATTCCTTTTTGTCGTTTATTTTGACCTTCTGGAATCATCACATCTATAACAGTTATATCCACAGTTTCACAATAAATCTTGATACAAACATGCATTTTTCCTTATGTGTGAAATTTTCGTCCCAACTCGATGTGTAGCGTAATCCACTTCTATTAACTACAGTGCTGTTTCTACATGACTGCAAGTAAATTTAATTGACAAAGCTCGGAAAATATTTCAAATCCGACAGTCGTTGAAATAACCTCATAGAACCACTGTTTGAAATGTTTGACAATATACACGTGTTATTACATTAAAAAAAATACTCACATTACATCAGATGCCCATAAATTGAGTTTTGACATTGCCAGACAATGTAATATAATTTGCACAATATTTCTTCGGAATTGAACTGTCTCGAGTACCCTTTCGAACGGGCACTTGTTATCATGTGACTTATTCATTGAGCAGACGCCGCTGTCCAACAGAAAAAAAACAAACAAACAAAAAAAAACAATACTTACTGATAAATAAATAAACCATGGATGAATATATAAAAAAAATTAATTAATAAATTAAGCACGCGTGTGTGTATGTGCAAATTAGCATGTCAGATCCACTGTCGTTGCTTTTATTTCTGTTCTTTTTTTTATTATTTTAAATTAGATCTGTTATTAAAATAAAAAAAAAAAAAAAAATAAAAACAATTCTTTAATTTTTTAATCTATCGTTTTTTTTATTCTGCATACCTTAAATACTCGGATACCTTACCATTTTGGAACAAGACGATTTGAGGATTTAGATATGTGCTTAAAACAATACATAATAAATGTAGACCTAGAACATCTGGGTCATCGCCGTTTTCTCTTGAAAGCACTTCAGTGCGCGCGCGTGCGTGTGTTGGCACGATTTTCAACACTGCATTTCTTAGAAGACAGCGTCTGTTTCTATCAATGTAGATTATGCTATGAACATAGGCCTACATGTAACTCTTTTCGCTTTTGTTTCAGTTAAATACTGGCTTGAGAGCAATGAACGTATACAAAACTGGAAAAGGTGAAATGTCAAGCTTTCAGGGCAAGCCCAGCTAGCATTCTTTATAAATCTACAGCGGGCCGTTATCGGCCCGTCAGCTACCCTGACGGGCTGATAACGGCTTGCTATAGATTTATGTAGAATGCTTACTGGGAGCTTAGCTATTTCAGGCCTCATCAGCGACCATCATATAAATTTTCAAACTGATCAGAAAATATATATATTAAACCGTACGAGAAGACAAAAATTAAGCATTAAAAAACAACAACAACAACAAAAAAACGCCCACCTCTCTCTCTCTCTCTCTCTCTCTCTCTCTCTCTCTCTCTCTCTCTCTCTCTCTCTCACACACACACACAGAGGAAGTGGAATAAAAAAAATAATAGTATGAAATAAAATACTACTGGAAACACCGAACATACCTCAGATTATCTTTTATGTACAATATACTTATAACAAGTAATATTTCTTTGTTCTTAACATTTTTACGCGAATGATTGACAAATAAAGGATATCAGACAACCGACAAAGCGAAGATTAAGAAGGATTAACGTTTGAATTAAACGGCTTACGACTATGTGGCATCTTGTTTATTTTATTGCAATATGATTAGGTTCAAAGAGGAAATCAGCCGTTTGTAAATGTAATTATGACCCTTGAAATCAATAGGAGCGTAGGATTTAAATCCCTTGGTAACAGTTTTTATCCAAAACGGATTGGGCCCACTAAACCCATTTTGGACTCAACTCGGACCTAGTAATACCGTATATTGGGTCCAAGGACTGAATAAACTCCTCCATACTATATATTGGAAGAGTCGACTTTTAATTTTCGGTATATCAGACTATGTGATTTTGATATTCCTAGTGAAAAATGGCAAACATTCTAATTGCAAACAGTGTCGTCTGATCTGTGTCTGCACTATTTGTCATTTGCTCTTTTGTGGGTCTCTAGACTAAAATTGGCTAACTCCTTACTATTATTGCATTTTTTATAATCAATTTTAGTGCCTGTCTGGGCCTTCACTATTTGCTCAGGCCTGTCTGTTCCAATACTTAGAATAAAGGATGATTTGAACTCTTTTCATCAATTCTCACGAATTTTCTTTTGTGATCAGTTTCCATTTTACTGTGATCCGTTTCATATGTGCGGACAACCGAGACTCTGACCAATCAACACATAATGTATTGAAATATGGGGACTATGACTTATCAGAGAATACATCACAAAAACATGCCTATATAATTTTGACCCCCTTAAACCCCACTTTTATATTGTAAAACTGGGGTTTACAGGGGTATACATTATTTTTCTTATTTCTGCTAAAAAACATAGATTGTGGGTACTCGTTAGAACTGCCTCGGTGAGGCGGTTCTAACGAGTACCCACAATCTATGTTTTGAGCAGAAATACGAAAAATATCAGAATTTTTTTATCTGAAAATTTTCATTTTTTGGTGGTAAAATTTTCAGTAAATTATTTGAATAGCATGTTTTCATAATGTAGCACCTTTTCAGGATGTGATTTTTTATTTTCTGTGGAATGTTGTCTTATTTTCTTTGAAACTGAATAAGATTTAAAGCTAAATAGAGTCTGCTTTTACAAATCAGCAAGATAAAGTTTAAGATTTCAACTTAACAGCCTCTCTAATGTGTTTGTGCAAAGTTAAGCTCTGCCCCTTTTCAATAGAAAGTAAAAAAAAAAAAAAAAAAAAAAAAGCAGTTTCATTTATTTTCTGTGGAATGTCATCTTATTTTCTGTGAAACTGAGTAAGATTTAAAACTAGATAGAGTCTGCTTTTACTTAAATCAGCAAGATAAAGTTTAAGCTTTCAACTTAAGTTAAATGTTTACTGTAATTGTCTTAAGGGGAACTGATACACTTTCAAGGCAGGTAACTCTGTCAAAGCCAACAGGAAGTCACCAAACTTGGCAGAATTGGTTAAATATCTACCAAGTGTATCCAGTCCCCTTATCACAGACTGATTTCTTTTAGATAATTGAGCTCCTGACATATGGGGCAGCATATAAGACCATTGTTTGGTCTTGGAGTATGCTAGATCATGTTGGTCCTATATTAACCCTTCTCTTGCTAAACACAATATGCCCTGTGTTGGCAAACAGTGTAGATCCAGATCAGTTGGCTTCTGAAGAAGCCAAGTGATCTGAATCTGCACTGTTTGTCATTAAGTATGTGATTTTCTATCAAAAACCCAGATCAAGTAATCTGATTGGCTGGAAGTTAGAAGTGGTTGTGGCTTCTTAATTTATTCAGTAAGAATGACCATATCAAGCATATGATTTATTAGGCCACTCGAACAGAGGAGAGGAGAATGCTACATCTGATCCTGGGTCTAAACTATTCGCCACTCATCAAGCAGTCTACCGATACAGCAACAGGTAGAAAACTAGACATAGTCAAAATTTTGGAAAAGTATGGTAAGCGGTTAAGGTGCCCCAAGACATGATGTTTCAGATAACCATGGTTTAATCTTTAGCACTCTCTGGGCAAGTTCAACAGATGGAAAAATTGATGACATTTTTCTTATATATATATATACATTTTTTTTCAGGAAACAGGCTCTGACATTTAATGCTAATTGTCTCGCAAGGAGACAATTTGCATGGAATGTCAGAGCCTGACTTCTGGAAAAAATAAGAAAGATATTTCAGAATGTCATTCAGAATGCTGAATTTTTCACCCAGCCTGCTAAGCGTTAAATACATAGGAAATTAAAAAAAAAAACAACAACAAAAAAAACAACAAAAAAAACAACAAAAAAACAACAACAACACAGCTCTCCCTTTTTCTTTTCATAATTTTATTATTCAAATATAATCATATAAATAAACATAATCAACAATAATACATCACAAAAACATACCTATATAATTTTGACCCCCTTAAACCCCACACTTATGATGTAAAACTGGGGTTTACAGGGGTATACATTATTTTTCTTATTTCTGCTCAAAACATAGATTGTGGGTACTCATTAGAACTGCCTCGGTGAGGCGGTTCTAACGAGTACCCACAATCTATGTTTTGAGCAGAAACATGAAAAAACATCAGAGTTTTTATCTGAAAATTTTCAGTTTTTGGAGGTGTAATTTTCTATATATTTGAATAGGCCTGTTTTTGTAATGGCTACTAGCTACATCACACAAGAAGCATGCCTATGATACTATATTTGCCCTAAGTATTGGAACAGACAGGGCAGAGCAAACAGTGTAGACCCAGATCAGATGCTACCATCAGGGCCCAGTTGTTCAAAGCGTCATTAGCTTAACGAGCTCGTTAAGGGTCTTTTTGTTAACTGTTTTAGCGGATTCTATACACAATATTCTGATTTTTTTTGCTGAAAAAATGTGAGTAGCTTTTGCACTGCAAAAGCTACTCACATTTTTTCAGCAAAAAATTTCAGCATATTTGCGTATCACTCGATGTAAATTTTAACGAATTGTTAACTAACGATGTTAGCTTTGAACAACTGGGTCCTGATCAAGGTCTACACTGTTTGCTACTCATCAATCATTTTTAAAGACACATCAGCAGATAGTAAAAATTGACTTGTTCAACTTTTACTACAAGTACTGTTGGGAGTTAATGTTGTGATATTTTTTTTTTTGTTTTTCCCAGAATATAAGGTCTGACATTTCATGCAAATTATTTTCTTAGGAGACCATTTGCATTACATATAAAACCATAGTTTCTAGGGATAAAAGGACAAAAAAAAAGGACAAAATATTTCAAAATGGCATTTGCTGAAATATTTATCCAGCATGTTAAATGTTAGATATACATGCATGCAAATGAAATACAGAAATGAGACTATATGTATAAATATTGTTTGCGTAAATATAACAGGTAACAATAGATGATAGTTAACAAATATGCAGACATTATTTTATTCCTTTCAATACTTATCATACCACTTATCACTCTAGGTATAATTTTCAGCAGATGACACAATGAAATATTTTTCTTATTTTTCCCAGAAAAAAAGACAGTTTGCATGAAATGTCAAATCCTGTTTTCTGGGAAAAATAAGAAAAATATACTCAATCTGCCATCTACTGAATTAGCCAAAAGTAAAGATTAAGGGAAATAAAAACCTGAAACAATAATACACCATCATAGTCATGCCATGGGCAGATAACTCTGTCACAAATTGATGAAATTTGCCCATTAAAAATCCCAAACCAGATCTCCACAATATCAATGCACATATCATGTTTGGTGAAAATCCATGGAGATTTCTTGAAACAAAAATACGGATCTATTCGAGCAGATAACTCTGACAAAACTTGACAAACTTTGCTCATTAGCAATTTCAAAGCAGATCTCCACAATATCAATTCATATACCAAGTTTTGTGAAAATCCAAAGTTAATGTCTGGAAATGAAAATACAGACATGTCGCGGGCAGATAACTGTCAAAAATTGACGAAATTTGTCCATTAGCAATCCCAGACCAGATCTCCACAATATCAATTCACACACCAAGTTTTGTGAAAATCCAAAGTTATTGTCCGGAAATGAAAAGATGGACATGTCGCGGGCAGATAACCGTCAAAAATTGATGAAATTTGTCCATTAGCAATCCCAGATCGGATCTCCACAATATCAATGCACATACCAAGTTTGGTGAAAATCCGTTTATGGATGGAAGGATGACAGACTGACGGACGGATGGACAGAGGGACACACAGACAGCCAACATGAAACTATAATGTCCCACCACTATCATGTGGCGGGGTATAAAAAGGATACCATTTCAGGGGAGACAGCTATATCAAATAGATTTTGCCTCCAAGCTGAAAAGATGTTTAAATGAAAAGGAAACAAATTTGCTCCCCTGTAGCAAATTCTTTTCTTTTACAGTAGACCCCTTTTCAGAAGGGATCTGGTGTGCAAGCAAGCAAAACAGTAAGTCATAAAAGCTGTCCCCTTGTAAAAAAGGGCAGAAATCTACCCAGTGCCCCTTAAAATCTGAACAAGTCTACTTAACTACTTTGTGACCTGTGTTAGAAAGTTCTGGCTGAACTGCCAACCGTGCAGACTCTAGTCCTTTAGTAGAAGTTTGATCTGTTTGCTCAAGCATGTCTGTCTGAATATTTAGAATACAGTACAACAACAATAGATGTACGAGGTACCGCATTTACTGCATGTATTTGGACAGACAGGCCTGAGCAAGCAGTGTAGACCCAAATGAGATGCTGCAGAATGCGTCATCTCATCAGGGTCTACACTGTTTGCTACTCATCCAGCAATTTTCAGACACAACATCAGGTAGTAAATTGTATTCGTTCAAATTTCTGAACAAGTTTGGTGAAAAGTTGAGGTGTCCGAATACTCCGGGTAAATACGGTAAGCATCATTTAACTAAATATGCATGCAGAAATACAGACATGACTACGTGTATGAATAGTGTTTACACATGTCAATTCAAAGTCTGACTGTACCTTAACCCTTGTCCTGCTGAATAAATTAAGATGCCACACCCTATTCAAATTTTCAGCCAATCAAATTGCTTGATACAGATTGTTGATATGAATTCATATACTGAATGGCAAACAGTGTAGATCCAGATCAGTTGGCTTCTTCAGAAGCCAACTGATCTGGATCTACACTGTTTGCAAAGGCAGGGTATATCCGGGTTCAGCAGGACAAGGGTTAAGCATGGATTCATCAAAAAGTTCCTTTAACCCATTTTAGTCAGGAACCTTCAAAAGAGTAATTGACAAACAGTACAAATCCAGATCAGATGCTACAGAATGATCATTTCATAAACTGCTTATGAAATGACCACGAACGTAAGATCCTGTTCATCATATGATTTTAAACCATATGTTATAACCCTAGAAGGTGAACTGTTTTTCAACAGAAAACATAACACTGTCATGGCGGGCATGATGATGTTATGCACCAATAATCAAGTGTTATGCAACATGTGGTCATATCATTTTTATGACATAAAAAAATGATGACAGAGGACGAGTTACAACTGACCTGTATACAAAACCAACCTATGAGGCTACCTCTAATTTGTAGCAATCTTTAACTCTACAATCCAGCAACAAAAACTCTATCTTGTGACCTTTGGCAAGATGGTACCCATAATTACTCTTTCATTCTGCAATCCAGAATGCCGCTAAAATCAACCAACAGAAACTCACTAACACCCTAGAACTCACCATAGAAACACAATACCAGAAAAAACCCCGAAGAACATTCCCTTTGTAATAACGTACAACCCATACAAGCCTCTGATAAAACAAAAAATCTTAGACAGGAACTTACACATCCTAGCAACTGCTAATGACCTCGAGATCATCACTCAATCGAAGCTTACTGTAGGATACAGAAGCCCAAAAAACATGCGTAACCTTTTAGTAAGAGCAGACCTCAGCAGAAATAGAGCAGAAACAGGATCAGGCCCTTGTGGCACACCATGCATAACTTGCCCCAATCTGAACAAAGCAAACACAATAGTATCCTTACACACAAAGGAACAGATTCATATTAACCCTTATCCTGCTGAATAAATGAAGAGGCCATCCCCAATTCTAATTTTCAGCCAATAAGACTGCTTGATCCAGATTGTTGACATAAATTCACATACTTAATGGCAAACAGTGCAGATCCAGATCAGTTGGCTTCTTCAGAAGCCAACTGATCTGGATCTACACTGTTTGCAAAGGCAAGGTATATCCGGGTTCAGCAGGACAAAAGTTAAGGGAACATACAATTATAAGTCTAAAAATGTGATATATATAATCTTTTGTAAACAGTGCAGTCTACAGTACGTGGGCCAAACAGGCAATACATTCAATGAATGCATACAAGGACATTTAAGCAACATAAAGTCTAGAAACAACGTCAAACCCGTCTCCCGCTATTTCGCGATGCCAGATCATATGCACAACAATGTCAAAATGATTGCCTTATCAAAAACCCACTTTCAGAAATGAAAGGTATGCAAGAAAAAAATCTATCATGGGTGTGAGGGACGGATAGAAAAATTCATCCCTCGGGATGGTCTAACATTACTCGGCAAGCCTTGTGATGCCAGACAGTACCCCTCACATCCATGATAGATTCTTATAATCAAATATACAGAATCCTTATTTTGTCTTCATCTATTTATTATGAATTTTATGACACGACATTATCCACTGACTGAACAATAGCAACATCATCTGATAAAAAAATGTTATTGGCACTAAATATGCAGTAAATGTGTAAAATATATAGAAAATAATTTTAAAAGTGGTAACATAAATAGAATATATATAATTATGTTTCAGTAATCGGTGGGCTATTATCTTAAATCTCCAAATTTGACAAAACTGGCATATTTTAAATGATTCAATTTTACTTCTATAGAAATATTTAGTTTATAATTGTTGAAATAGTAAATCAAGTAGTACAATTCAAGAAAACGAAAGGGTGATAAACTAAAAGCAGCCATCTTCAGCATTTTTAGACACATCAATAGGCTTGTTCAAATTTCAGGATAAGTATGGTTAGGAGTTTAGGTGTCGGAATATTTTAATAGGATAAATATGGTACATTTATTACATTATGAAAACACGCCTATACAAATATATAGAAAATTTCACCTCCATAAACTGAAAATTTTCAGATAAAAACTCTGATATTTTTCATATTTCTGCTCAAAACATAGATTGTGGGTACTCGTTAGAACCGCCTTGCCGAGGCAGTTCTAACGAGTACCCACAATCTATGTTTTTGAGCAGAAATATGAAAAATAATGTATACCCCTGTAAACCCCAGTTTTACTTTATAAAAATGGGGTTTAAGGGGGTCAAAATTATATAGGCGTGTTTTCGTGATGGCCTCTATGATACCTAGTTTGCAAACCTTCTTCGAAACACATGTATACTCGCTGCAAAATAAATGCATGAAACAATAATACCCCACAACTATCTCGTGGTTGGCAGATAATTCTGTCAAAAATTGAAAAAATTTGCCCATTTGCAATACCAAACCAGATCTCCACAATATTAATGCACATACCAAGTCTGGTGAAAATCCACTGACATTTAATGGAGTGATCAAAATGAAAATATGGAAGTGTGGCGGGCTGAAAACTGGCAAAAATCGATGAAATAATATCAATGCATATACCAAGTTTGGTAAAAATCTGTTCACAACTTACTCAAGTTATCATCCGGAAACAACAATATGGATGTGAGGTGGGTAGGTAACTGTGTCAAAAACTGACAAAATTTGCCCATTAGAAATCCCAAACCAGATCTCTACAATATCAATCCACATACCGAGTTTGATGTATACTCAAGTTATCATCCAAAAACAAAAATACTGACAGACAGATGGATGAACGTACATACCACAGACAGGCAGATGAACAGACACAGAGACATCCAACGTGAAAACATAATAACCTACCACTATTGAGTGGCGGGGTATAAAAAGACATCGAAAAATATAAATGACAGAAACGTGGTGGTTAATAAATAAAATATTAATGACAATATAGAGAAAATCATCATCTTTTGTGAACTGTTGATGTCATGATATTTCTACTTGATCATACATGAAAATGAATACATATATATCTAGTGAAAATTCTGGCTCACAACACTGGTTTGATAACATTGTTTTGTATTATCACTTACCATGCTCTAGGCAGAGTCAGCAGATGACATTTAGAAATATTTTTGTAATATTTTCCTTAAAAAATAAGATTTGACATTTCATACAAAGACAATTTGCATGAAATGTCAAATCCTATTTTCTAGGATAAATCAGAACAATATTTCAAAATGTCATCTGCTGAAATTTTTACCCAGCATGCAAAGTGTTAAATATCCATTTATGATACTTCTTTCAAACAGTTAAGTTTCCTATATTCTGATCCAAAAATCTGGATCAGTTGAGAGTTTTGATTTTTCCAAATCCATATCACATCCTCTAACACAAGGTTTGTTTATGACTAAATCATGATGTCAAAGTGACATGCGTGCAACATTCTCACATCTTCACCTGCTCCAAGCAGCCATTCAGAGCACTATAACAATATTCTTTCTTGCAGGTGATTTGGTGTTCTACTTCCCTTTCAACATTATATAAGCATAGGTCTAGATAAGAGTGGGCATCTGGTAAATAGTTTTCTTATTTCTCAACGAAAACATATATTGTGGGTACTCATTAGAAGCACCTCGGTGAGGTGCTTCTAATGAGTACCCACAACATATGTTTTCGTTGAGAAATAAGAAAAATATAGATACTTTTTGGTTGAAAAAGCGCCTTATCAAGAGCTATGTATAAGTCATATTGAGATAATGGAAGGGTGATAATGAAAGGCTCTGTGCAATAAGGTGCTGTATAGTCGCGAGTTAAATTCCGCCTTCAACAGGATTCGAACCTAAGACCGCGTGATCCGAAGTCGGTAGCAATAACCACTCAGCCACGCAGATGCTTTTATCCTTTACTGAAGTGATAGCAGAAATTTTATTTGGTAAAAAAAAAACAAACACTTGCTTTACTTTTTATGAGAAAATAATGTGATTTTACAACAAAATTTTTTAAACTGAGCTTCAAGAAATACAAGCTTTGGTGGTACATCGAATGAACATAAAAAAACAAAAATGGAAAATATCAACAATAAAACAGAGTTGGTATTGGTAAGCTTATAATACAAAAATAGTAACAATAAATTTCGATGGGTTTCTGTAAGTCATCTACCTGAATAATTTTAGCCATAAAATAGATTAACTGATTTCTCAACAGTAAAAGTAAACTATCAAACTGAAAAAAAAAAAAAAAATCTGTAAAAGTTCAGCTGCTTTTAATGTTAAAGTGCCAACCACAATGGCAGCAGACAACATTTTGATCTGTTTTGTATGTTTCAGAGAAAATTCAAGCAGACAATTCATATGAAATGTCAAGACATATTTTCTTTGAAAAATAATTAAAAAAAAAAAAAATCATACTTGTGAATGGTGCTTTAAGGGTAAAAGGTTTACAGGTGTTTACTAGTCAGGTCAAAAAAAAAAAAAACATGATGAAAATCAGCAGCAAAATGGATAGCTGATTCTGGCTATAGGTGACCAAATTTCCAAACAAAACACCAAATTTCTTTTGAATATATGAAATTTCAGAATAACAAAATATCCTGAATTTTTTTTTTTTTTTCATATTCCAAACAGTCTTTATCTACCCTGCTTCTAGTCTTTAAATTAAATACTATCATTTTTTGATGTTCATAACTTTTTATTTTTTTTATTTATTCGGTTTCTGCTATATGCATAAAAAATGTTCAAAGAATGTTTCTCTGGACTGTTTGATATGCATAAAAAACTTTCAAAGAATTTGTTTCTCTTGACTGTTTAATATGCATAAAAAACTTTCAAAGAATTTCTTCCTGTCCACTGTTTATGTATTTTGTCCACTTTAATGTTAAGCCAAGAAATGTCATTTGTGCACGTCAATACCCTATGCTGGAAGTTTTTGCTTCCCTTTTCCAGGGGAGACAACTCCAGCAGAAGAGAATTAGCTAACCTATATATGAATCCCTCCTCAAAGGAGGCTACTATTAACCTTTTCAGCCTGGTAGACCAAAACAAATACTTATACAAACAGTTTAGATCCCAATGAGATGGCTTGTAAAAGCTGTCTCATCAGAATGTACACTATTCGCCATTTGGTTCTAGATTTTTAACTGGTATCCATATCTGCAACAATGGACATGTCCAAATTCAATGATGGAAAAGTCCACAGCAGAAACACAGGGATGAAAGGATTAAAGAAAAGACTTTGCTCCCACGGGGAGAAGATACTTTCCTTTATAAGTAGACTATTTTGAGAAGAGATGCAAATACATGTACATGTACTTTCAAAACTTTCAAATCAGAGTGATCTTCTTTTGAGGTATATCTATTCACCTTAACCCATTGTTGAATAGATTCTCCCATACTACATATTGGAAGAGTTCAATTTCAATTTTAGGTACATCAAGCTATGAGATTTAGATATTCCTAGAGAAAAATGGCTAAACTTTTTGCAAACAGTGGAGATCCTGATCAGATGGTGCATTCTGCTGCATCTGATCTGGGTCTGCACTGTTCGCCAATTACCCTTTTAGGGGTCTCCAAACTACAATGGGTTAAAGAACCCCACAAGGATGATGAATTGAATGAGCTGTGTTGCGAGAGAAAGGTTCTTGGGACTTTTTGTGGAATCAATCTTTCAGTGTGCATGTCTGGCCTCTTAGCAAGGCTACATATCTAGTTCTCAGACTGATGTTTCCCTTGACCTACCACTTGCATAAATAAACAGCATACATGTAGGTTCTGGCAAGACTGCATGGATGCACAGGCTTGTTATTGGCTGTTTGCATATGTGGTTTTCCCATTACAGGGCTCAAATGCTTATACAGTCGACTCTCGTTATCTCGACCTCGCTTATCTCAAATAACCACTTATCTCGAAGCCAAAATCTGGTCTCTGCTTAAACATGAAAATCTAACAACAGGTAACAAAATATTGTGGAAAAGAGGAGAAATTGCTCCTTAGGAGCAATTTCTCCTCTTTTTCACAATATTTTTAATATATCTCTAATATCTCTAATTAATATGTCTCTAATTTCAGGAGTCAAATTTCAGGAGTCAAATTTCAGGAGTCAAATTACAGGAGTCAAATTACATATTCATTTGTGAAATCTGGTTGTTCGATTTATTTTTTCCTCAATTCTGCAAATCTGAAATATCAAGATACGGATATCTCAAAGTATTTCAAAGAGTCCCTCGGACTTCGAGATAACAAGAGTCGACTGTAGTATGAAAAAGAACAACCTGCTGAACAAAACAATGAAAACTGCATTAAAAAACATTCTACCCAAAGTTAGGGCTATTCTAGTGTATCTTGTGTTTTTACCTTATGTGAAAAATTCTCTTACAATAGTTATCTGTCTCCCAATGCACTATACTGTGATGTCAGATGGGGTTTTAAATTTAAACTGAATACACTTATTTACATCTTTGTTTTTCAAATAGCCATGTCAGTGCAGTTTCTATAGTGCTTTTATGGATCACACTGATGAAAGCCGTGGCATTTGCATCAACTGGAATATCTTTTCCACATTTTTTTTTTCATTTCAGCAACTTTTTGCATATCATTTGTGCATAAATAAGTGCCTAGCAATTATCTTAATAACAGTTAAGGGTGTAAATAAAACACAGCTGAAACATTAACCTTCCACTGGTCAAAGTAGTTATGGGTAGTTGAAAGTAGTTTGTTCGTGTTGAGGTTTTATGGCCCAGTCAACCCAATGGGGTCATGTCAGTTTACCTAACCAACTTTTACTGGGCAGGCTTAGTTCTCTAAGCTGTTGACCAGTATTGTGCACATTCTTTCGTCAGAAACTGACAACTGCCTTTCTTGAATCAGCGGAAGGGAGAGAATGACTGCAGAAAATATTTCATGATCAATATCCACAAAAGAATGTTGCTGACCTGGCGGGGGTTGAACACGCAATCTCCTAATCAGCAGTCAGACGTACATCCAACTGAGGCACCGAGGTTGGCAGTTGAAAGTAGTTAAGAACACTTATATTTGATAACCTTCCATTAGCCGATCTTAACCTTGTATGCATGATCAACATCATATTGCTTCAGAAAGTGCATAAAAGGTTAACTTTGTTGCCCACTTCTCACTATATTTTAAGATTTAAATCCTCAGTTCTGCATTTCATTTTTTAAAATCATTTATTTCATGATGTAAAGCCTCATTTCTGCATTTCAATTTCACTGTTCCATGTTACAAGTCAGTTTTGGCACTGAATCTGTAGCCAACCATTTTGATGAAGTCCAGCTGAGAAATTTCTTCTATCTGAAATTTACTATAGTGGTCCATTAAAAATTCAATTTTTCTTTCTTGTTTCTCTTCTTTGGAGTCTGTTAGTCAAAACTTCTTAGTTTCATGTATGTTTTTACCTGAATATTTTTTCAAGACATCAGTGAAGATGAATATTGTAGGATGTAACATGTAAGAAAGAAAAGTTATAAGTATGACCAGAAAATTCCAAATCTCACCTATATACTTACATATATAATCCATCACTTCTCAGTCGGAAATTATAATTGCTGATAATTAGGGTTATTATATATGCATAAAAGACATTTACAAAATTTGTGGAAAAGAAACCAGAGAAATTAAATGCAATGTGTCCGAAAGTAGTTTAGCATATATGAAATGCAAATAAAATTTTTAAACTGTAACTTAACTTTTAGAATATTTGAAAATGATTCAGATCATCAACACTACATACATCATTCTGCTACTCTTGTTTTTTTCTTGTATTGTTTATTGACCATCTGTTAGTTTCTGACAAAAGATTTTAAATCAAAACAATTTTAAGCTAGCATTTCGACAAAGTTTAGGTTGAATTTTCTCATCCTTTATAGGAATATTAGTCAATTAGCAGTACTTAAAATTTGCTTTCAAGTGTTTATATTTGACAATGATGTCATAAAATTCTCATGAACATAAATAAGGTACACTGAACTTTTTCTGCACGAAATACAGAATACAGATCAAAATCCAAATGTTAAACTTTCATAACTTTTTAATTACCGTAGTTAGAATTTTAGATAATGCTCTTTTTTCAACCGAAAAGTATCTATATTTTTCTTATTTCTCAACAAAAACATATGTTGTGGGTACCCATTAGAAGTGCCTCATCGAGGCACTTCTAATGAGTACCCACAACATATGTTTTCGTTGAGAAATAAAAAAAATATTTACCTGATACCCACTCTTATCTAGACCTATGCAGCTGTTCAGCTGAAAAAAATCACCAGTTACACAGTTTATAATAGTAAATATCTATCCAGCAAGAAAGTATTATATAAATGAAAGTCTAATTTTGACAACAGTAAAAGCACCAAAAATTAGGCAGGACAGCTCGCCTGAACTGGCTCTTGTCTATCAGATCTTAAAAACTTTGACGCAAAACTTTTACATAAAATATCTAAGTCCATGACCTTGACCTCCAGGTCATGAGCAGGGGTGTGGATATTGCACAATAAAGTTTTGGACCAACATCTATAATCATACCAATTACGTGTACATTGTATAAACTAAATCCGTCTGAGAATTTAGATAATATAAATAGGTCTTAAAAACTTTGACGTAAAACTTTAACATTTTTGTTAATGCTGCCACTGTCGCCGCCACCGATTGCGATGCCAACACCAACAGTGGGGGTAGTGCAACAGCTCTTCCTATGCTTTCATACAGGCAAGCTAAAAACTGCACTTACCGTATTCGACCTAATTACCGCACATACCTCTATAAGCGCACAGTCAAGAAATTCCATAGTCTTCAGATTACAACCAGTGTACTTTTTTCTTTACTTCTTTACAAAAGCATATGTTGTGGGTACTCATTTGAATTGCATCGACAAGTCAATGCAATTCAAATGAGTACCCACAACATATGCCTTTGTAAAGAAAGTCAGAAAAAATTGCATAGTCATCATTAAATAAGTCCTTTTCTGATCTTTTTTATAGTGTAGCCTTAGTAGATAGATACATATTTGACCACAAATGAGCGTGTCCTGTAAGTTTGAAAAACCTAAGCGCACAGTGTGGTAATTAGGTCGAATACGGTATTTGGTTCAAGATAAAGCAAACTCTCATTTAACTGTTGCATTGAAAATAATATGACTGAATTTATTCTTAACTTCAAAGTGTAGTTTTTCATTTGGAAAATAACTTAACCGGGCGTGTCACACAGAAGAAACTCAAAAAAAAAAAAAAAAAATACAGTCGACTCTCTTTATCTCGAATTCCAAGGGACTCACTGAAACACTTCGAGATATCCGTACCTTGACATATCAGAGTTGAGAGTGAGGAAAACAATAAACTGAACAACCACATTTAACAAATGAATATGTAATTTGACTCCTGAAGTTAGAAATATATATATATATAAAATAATGTGGAAAAGAGGAGAAATTGCTCCTTAGGAGCAATTTCTCCTCTTTTCCACATTATTTTGTTACCTGTTGTCATAGTTGCATGTTAAAACAGGGACCAGATTTTCACTTCGAGATAAGCGGTAATTCGAAATAAGCGAATTCGTGATAGCGAGGTTCAACTGTATACAAAACTATCAATCCCATGATAAGTACTGAAGTGTACTAAAGCAATGTTTAAAGACAGTGGGATTGTTATTAAACAAACAATACTGCATTGAAAGACTTAAAATGACAGCTCTTAAGATAGATGAATGCACAGACAAACTTTGGTGGGACTGATACAAAATATGATTTTAATTTAACATTAGCATACAACACTACCATCTCCTTGACTCAATTCTTTCACAGTTTGACTTTCCACTGACATATCTTTATCTGTCATTTCTGCACTCTGAGTACTGTCTAAGACTACATTATCTAAATTATCACTTGTGTTTGGAATTGTCCTGTCCGTAGTATCCATTTCATTTGTCAAACCTTGCCCTTCCTGGGCAGTACCATCTATAACTTGCTCAATATTATCACTCTTGCCTTGATCCACATCACTATCACTCATAAGCTTATCTGACTTTGAATCTATATCAAAACTTGCATTTAAATCTCTATCAACAAACTGCTTGGATGAGCGTCTTGATGTCTCTGACTTCACATCTGGGTCCTTCAAATGGTCATCAACAGTTTGAGACCTGGTAGAGAGAGTATCAACACTGTCAAGGAAATTATTCATACTTGCAGTGACAGACTTGGAGACACCTGGCTGTTTCCAGCGATCAATGGATGTTACTTCCCAGTCTGATATTTGGCTTTGGCTGTCTACAGGTCTTATATTGTGAACATCTGCTTGGGTAACCTGATGAAGACAAAAGCATTAAGGTATGGCTTGAATTATGCAGATTTAATACACTCAGTAGATTTTCTGCCATTCTGTAAATGGGAGAGAACTTTTGTGACTTCCTGTTTAGTTTCCTGCACACCAATTTCCTTCTGAAAAGTGGTCTATTCTAAAAGGAAAGAATTGGCTCACAAGACGACCAAATTCTTGTCTTTTAGAGTAGACCCTTTTTCAGCATGGAGGAAAAACAATATTGACAGAGTTGTCACCCCTGAAATAGTTTTACTGCAATGTTTGACATAATGCCAAATGTAACGAGTTTAATGTAACAAATGTTTTGCCAAACACAGTGACATCATAATGTATGGTGTTATAGCGTTATGTGGTCATTTCCTGTACTGTGAAACATTGACTGCTGCTCAAGGTGAGCGAGAAAATGTGTAGTTTTTATAAGTTAAATTGTTATGCTGAAGAAGACAATTATCTGTCAAAACATTTAACGTTTAGCATGCTTTGTAAAAATTTCAGCCAATGACATTTTGAAATATTTTTTCTTATTTCTTCCAGAAAACAGGCTTTGACTTTTCAAAAATGCCAAAGCTTATAAGAAAGTATCATCAATTGTCATCTGCTAAATTTGTCCAGAGAGTGGCAAAGTTTAAATTAGACTTATTTAATAATATATAAGTATATTGTATCTCTCTTGCTTTAATATAAGAGATAAATAATACTTTATACAAACAAAAATTGTTGAAGATTATATATTTAAACATTTGGTGTCTGTTGATCACACTTTGAAACCCTAAACACCAATCAAAACTGCAGCAGATGATTTGATTTTCAGAGAAAATAAGAACATTTCATGTGAACTGACTGCCTAAAATAAGGCTTGACATTTCATGTGAAACAACCGCTCAGCATCTGAAAAAAAAAAATACATATATGGAATGCCATCTGCTATAATTTTAAGTGGAAATTTTAGGGTTACAATTATTTATAACACCTGTTGAGTCAAATCAACTTACCTGAGATACATCATTCTCAACTACTACTGATCCGCCATCAACAAAATTATTCATTTCCCGCTGACCACTCAGTAATGGAGTCCTCTCTGACGAGGCTGAGCTACTCAAAAATGGTCCACTAACAGTTTTCTTCATTGTAGAACCTGCAATTTTATTGGATGGTAAAATAAATAATTTGGCAGAAAGTTAATTGGGTCAAGCTGTATGGAAACACCCCTTTCCCATATTTGAACACTTTGCTAAATATGAACACTTTCCTATAGATGTATATGAACAGCAAAGGATCAGGCCAGCTGCACATAGATGCAATCTGGTTTGAGAATATGCTCTTTACTTTAAAATGGCTTCTATAAGGAATGACCCTTGAGAGCAATGAACACATTCACAAAACTTAACCCTTGTCCAGCTGAACCTGGATATACCCTGTCTTTTCAAACAGTGTAGATCCAGATCAGTTGGCTTCTGCAGAAGCCAACTGACCTGGATCTGCACTGTTTGCCATCAAATATGTAAATTTATAGCAACAATCTGGATCAAGTAATCTGATTGGCTGGAAATTAGAAGTGGGTGTGGCATCTTAATTTATTCAGCAGGACAAGGGTTAAAACAGCTGATGACTCAAGTTTTCTATGCCAGATTAGCTAATTTTTGCCAATAAGGCCTCATCAACTCTTAAAGTGCCAAGCAGCCTCAGCAGACAACTTCTATTATTTTCTTTCCACAATTTTCCGGAGAAAATAAGGCTTGAGATTTCATGTGAATTGTCTGCTCAGCAGACAATTCACATGAAATATCAAGCCTTATTGTTTCTAAAAAATGTAACTTTTAAAATATTTCAAAAGGTTGTCTGCAGTAGCTGTGACTGCTGCTTTAAGAGGTTAATGTAAGATGGTTTAACCAGGTCCTCACAATCCATTGCTTGGCTGCTTGAGACATGATACAAATTGGGCTGGGCAGGGCCTCGGTGGCTCAGTTGGATGCGCGTCTGACTGGAGATCAGGAGGTTTTTGGACAATGTTCCTGCTCTGTGGATTCATTCAAAAAAAAATTCTGTTATAAATTTGCCCTTGACCAGCAAAATAGCACTAAATAAATGTAAACCTGTTGAGTTCAAATTATTTTGAGATATCATTAGCTCTTTCCCCACTAGTGGCAACTTTTGTCATCTGCTGATAACCTTTGCAAACAGTTTGGACCCAGATCAGATTCCTAAGATTTTTTTTTTTATAAAAGTTAATTCTAAAAAAAACAATCCACAGACGACAAAAAAGCATGCTAAATTACCCAACAGGCAAAGAGTAAGAATGAAATTAATGAGATTACCCAACATATTTTCTTTGAGAAAGGAGGAATTTTTATGTCCAAAATATCAAATGGGCTGCGCTATGCAAAAATGTATCTTTGTATGCAAACAGCGAAGGTCCAGATCAGCCTGTGTGTCTATGCAGTCTGGTCAGGGCCTTCGCTGTCCACTAACAGAATCATTGGATACTACAGAATGTATGAATGACAAGCAAAACCCCAGACGATACTTTGTGCATGAACAGGATGATCTGAATCTGTGCATTTTGAGTCATTCAAAGGCACTTTTTCACTTAAAGCGGCCCATATGAGAACTAATAAATGCTTACCAACAACTTTAACATGTTCAATGACATCATCTTTCACATCTGAGACATCCCACATTGACAAGAAACTACGGCAACAGTTTGGGTCATCGGCAGTCCGATCAATGAAAGGTTTATGAGAGAAGGCAAAGAAATGGGCAATGGCAGCAACAAACATCTCAATACAAATACAAAAATCCTGCAATAAAAGTGTTGTAAAATGCAGAACTCATTATAAACAAAACGAAAATTATTAAAAGGAAGGATGGCAAAAATGTTCATTACCCTTTACCACTCTGGGATAATTCAGGTGTGATATTTTTCTAATTTTTCCCAGAAAACAGGACTTGACATTTCATGCAAATTGTCTCCACTGGAGACAATTTGCAATAATTGTCAAAATCTGTTTTCTGGGAAAAAAAAAATTCAATATATTGTCTGCTGAAAATTTTACCCAGAATTATTAAAAGGGAGGATGGCAAAAATGTTCATTACCCTTTACCACTCTGGGCTAATTCAGCAGACGACAAATTTGTGATATTTTTCTAATTTTTCCCAGAAAACAGGATTTGACATTTCATGCATATTGTCTCCTTTGGAGACAATTTGCATGAAATGTCAAAATCTGTTTTCTGGGAAAAATAAAAATATTTCAATATATCATCTGCTGAAAATTTTTCCCAGAATTATTAAAAGGGAGGATGGCAAAAATGTCTATTACCCTTTACCACTCTTGGCTAACTCAGCAGACGACAAATAAGTGACATTTTTCTAATTTTTCCTAGAAAACAGGATTTGACATTTCATGCAAATTGTCTCCATGGGAGACAATTTGCATGAAATGTCAAATCTGTTTTCTGGAAAAAAATAAGAAAAATATTTCAATATGTCGTCTGCTGAAAATTTTACCCAGAGTGCTTAGCATTAAATGACCTTTGAATTTTATTGCTTCCAGACTTTAATGTAATCTTGACTTTTCACATCAACACCAGTGTCACTAAAATATCAGTCTCAAAGCATGAGAATTTTTTTTCCTATTTCCTGAATTCTGTTTCTTTTGCATATTAGATGACAAATATGAAATGTGATAGACAGACAATAATCAACTGTTTGATTGATATGAAAACTCTATCATGGTAGGAAGAGGGTAATTCAGTAAAAAATGAGTTCCAAATAAGAATTTTTTTTATTTTGTATTTTTTTTTCCAAATTATCCACACTCCTGCGAGACAGATTTTTCATATTTACAAAACAGTGTTCATTATTCTGTTTATTCTATACCAGTGTAATAGAACTGTTGTTTTGTAAGCACCACAAAATCGTTTCAACTTACGAGTATGTTTAATACAAGTAGCAGTAAACAAGGTAAGATAATAACATTATTCAGTCTATTCATAAGCAACATCTACGTCACTTCCATGATTAATGACAATGGCTTTAAAATGGTCTGATTTATGTCCTTTCTATGAGCCAGGGTTGGTTGGTTTTGAGTTTTATGGCCCAGTCAACACTATTATGGTCATGTTGAACCATTTAGTATACCTAACCTCACATTTTCTGGGCAGGCTTATTCCTCTAGGTGGTTAACCAGTATCCTGTACCAGTACTTGTGCATATACATTTGCCAGAAACTGACAACTTCTCTTCTTGAACCAGTGAATGAGATGAGCCAAGAACATCCAAATAAAATGCAATTATGTGGAAAGCAATCTAAATAGTTGTTCCCACACTTTTAAATAATTCATAGTTATTGATATCATATCGCATTGTGCAGTATAGAAAATCAGTACTGTTATTCGACTTAATTACAGCACCGTGTGCTTAGGTTTTTCAAAACTACTGGGAAAAATTGTGGCAAAATATGTATCCACATATACTAAGGGTACACTTAAAAAAAAAGATCAGCAAGACTTATCTAATGGTGCTCATGCATTTTGTTTTTTTTCTGATTTTCTTTATAAAAGCATATGTTGTGGGTACTCATTTGAATTGCATCAATTTGTCAATGCAATTCAAATGAGTACCCACAACATATGCCTTTATAAAGAAGTAGACAAAAAGTACACTGGCTGTAATCTGAAAGACTATGGAATTGCTTGACTGTGCACTTACAGGGGTATGTGCGGTAATTAGGTCGAATATGGTAACTGAGAAATCCCTAACTTCAGCATTAGGTAGGCATTGGTGCAGTCTGATCAGTCTTCACTGTCTGTCTAAAGAAGCCTTATATCCAGTGTTATCAACATGATGCCCAGTGACAACTCTGATCAGACTGTGGCTTCATTTGGTGCAAATGTCATAAGGTACATTTTCTCTCATTCCTCATAGCTGCAAATAAGGCACTTCCTTCAAAAGAAAAATGCTATGGTAAATGTCCAAAAATTTTGAATACAAGTTTCTGACAAAATGCCATATGCAAACAGTGCAGACCCAGATTAGACCGCTCCTGAAGGAGCAGTCTGATCAGAGTCTTCACTATTTGGCATTCCACTAAGCATTTTAAGAGACAAATGCATAAAAAGCAGAATTTAAGCCAAAAAAGTATGGAATAAAGTGTTCGAAATTTTACGACACTTACCGTAATATTTTTCTTATTTCTCCATGAAAACATATGTTGTGGGTACTCATTAGAAGCACCTCCATGAGGTGCTTCTAATGAGAACCCACAACATATGTTTTCATGGAGACATATAAAATATATCAGCACTTTTTGGATGAAAAAGAAGTTCCTTATCTGAATTAAGTCTATTTATCATATAAGAATTGAAATTCAGATTTTGAGTTTGCACTGAGTAGGCAGTTTTAATGTCTGTGAAGCCTGAAGGGCTTTTCAGAGACATGAAAATAGCCTAACGATTTTCATCATCCAGTGGAGGCTCAGAATTTGAATTTCAATTCTTATACAGTCAAACTTCAATGGCGCGAACACCTTTGGGACCATGGAAAATTGTTCGAGCCATGGGTAGTTTGAGCCAATGAAGGTTAATCATGGCGCCAGGTCAGGAAGCAAATATCACTAATTCTGGAAAGTCTACTGAACTTCTACACAATAATTGTATGTTGAGTGTACTCATTAGAATCGCCTCAAAGAGGCAATTCTAATGAATACACATAACATACAATTTCATAATGAAATACGAAAGCTTCCTTAAATATTTGTTTCCTTGATCCATTGGAAGAATTTCGTAGGGACTCAAAACCGAGTTTGAATTAGCCATGGTGAACGAGCCATCGACGTTCGAGCTATTGAGATTCGACTGTATTTATATTATCTATTCATTATCAGCTCTTACTTTATATTTAAAGTCACTTAGTTTCCTAGTATTTGGAATTAAATTTCAATTAACTGAGGCTTGGAACAGCTCAGCGGCTGATTTCCCATGCTTAACGTCATGGGAGATATGTGATCAACATGACACAAACGTATGTAAACAAAGAACATTACAGGTGGACGCTCACTTAGCCCCACCCTAATGCATGCACTAGATAGCTCAATGTTTTGCATAGAGAATTTGTTTGTTTTTTTAATTTGGGCTTAACGTCGCTTTCAACAATCTTTCAGTCATATTGCGACAGTGTCTGGATGTGGCAGGGAGCTCAATGCTCACTTTTAGAGTGCTGCCTCACTGAAATATCATGCCCCAGACACTTTGACATGATATTCCACCCAGTCACATTATACTGACACTGAGCTTACCAGTTCTAGCTCTACTTTCTTAATGCTGAGTGCCAAGCGAAAAAGCAGCTAGTACCATTTTTAAAGTTTTTGGTATGACCCGGCCAGGGATTGAACCCACAACCTCCCAGTCACTAAGCGGATGCTCTACCACTGAGCCACTGTGACGGTTTTGCATAGAGAAATGAACTGCAACAAGAATGACTGCTTTATAGTAGACAAATAAATCAAAATTTAAATATACAGTTGACTCTCGTTATCTCGACCCCTCTTATCTCGATCCTATCACTTATGTCGAACTGATTTCTAAGTCCCGATTATTTTCCCTATGTATTTATTGTATTTCAGCTTCGCCAATGTCGAACTACTTTTATATCGACACATCGGCTATCTCGTCCATCATTTTCAGTCCCTGAATATATTTTTCACAGGTTTTACTACCGCGTATCTCGAACTCGGACCATGAAGAAGGAAAAAAATGTAAGATGCGGCGCCGCTGGTCTCTCAGTTAATGAAAATCATAATAGGCCACTGATAAATAAATCAATAGTTTAATTTTCCCCTTTGTCCAGGTAATTACAAACAACACAAACAATGTCTAAAATCCGTAATTATGAAATCACGTGCGTGTCGATGTCTAGTCAGGTTTGACACACGGCGCTCAACACCGTCTCGTGTCATTGATTTGTAAGATAAAAAGTGGCTCAGAATAGTGTTATGGAAGATTAATCAACGAAGTTTCTTTAATTTATTGTTTAGATATGCTCTTCACTATTGAGTATTGTCCGTCTGAATGATATAGCGTCTTCAAGAAAAGTCAGTGCGCGACAGGTTCCGACTCAGATCAGTCTGTATTGATCAGGCTAGCTAAGTCTGAATCTTCGCTTGTTACTCTTTGGTCAGGCGGTGCTCTTTGGTAAGCCCAAATAAGGCTCATGCGTATAATGGAAAATTCGTGGGCGTTCAGGCTGATCCGAGTCTTTGACAGTCGCACAGTCTTCTAATAGGAGTTGTTGTGCATGGCCTCAAATAGACGAATTACACGTGGGTACCGATATTAACCCTTCCAACCCTGTAGACTGGTACAGATACCCGCACAAATAGTGTAGGTCCAGATGAGACGGTTCATAACGAGCTTTCTCTGCAGGATCTACAGTTTGCCGCTCTGAGATGGTTCGTTTATGCCAGGGGAGATAATCCAAACTAGCTTAAAGCTGCCGCGTTCTATGCAAAAGTGGAAACCAGTCAACTCTTTATCGAGTCATCTATGCGAAGGGAGCTAATCCAAACCAGTTCATAACGTATAGCTAACACAACCCGGAAACCAGTAATTTATTTACACAATGTAGCCCATATGGAAATCCAAATTTGCAGGAGTATTAAAAGACAACAAGAGACGTTTGAAATTTATTATTATTAACATTTATTGATGATATTATTCCAAGAGAACCATTGCATCTCCGAAAACAAACAGTAACAATGCAAACTGAAGTACGCATAAATTATTTAAATTGCCATATACATGTGCCTTCCAAGCACGTTCGGCGAACGGAGAGGTGAACAGTCGTCATACCTATGACGTCACAATTTGGTTGTCTCGAACTTCTGATAACTCGAACATTTTTATCAGGTCCCGTGAAGTTCGAGATAACGAGAGTGGACTGTATATAATTACAGTACCTGCAATCCAGTTGCAACTTCTTTAATATTGTTGTAGAACTCCCAGGTTCCATCTACGGGAATAGCATTGAGCTTGACTAGGGCTGCTATCACTACCGCCTGCCTGTTGGGATGTGATGAATACTAATTAACATGCAGAATTTAAATACTATAAGCAGAGAACATAACATTTTAAACTAGAAATGTTCTTTTTTCTTCAAAGAACAAGTGTCCATTCCCCCCTCCCCACCCCGCTCCCCACCTCTAATCCCACCATAGGCTCATTCTAAAGCTTTCCTTTAAACCGTGTCAATGTTACCAAAACTCAGGCAAGTATTTAGCTCTTTTCTACATCCTCACTACATTTGTACTTACTGCTCATTTTTGTTCAGTTCTTTTAATGCTTAGTATGCTGGGGAAATAAATACAGCAGACAACAAACATCTTTTAAACAGCTAAAACAGTTCAGGAGTCATAAGGTAAAACTAGAATTCAGAGAATCGGATTTGTCGCCTGCTTAAAGCGCCAACCATTTGATATGAAAACGGAAAAAAACACTGGTCTTTATAATCGCTCCTATCCCTAAAGGCACCCACTACTTTGTCTAAATTTTATTAATCAAGTAAATAAAGGGCTATAATTTGACCGAAATTTTTTTGATGATTACACAAATCAAACTTGACCTCTATGCTATCATGATATACCATTCTGCAAACTTTGAATGAAATCACTGTATCCCTTCAAAAGTTATTGAGGGGAAACGATATCTTTACCTTGTAATTTATCCCAACAACAAAAACTAAGTTGAAACAGGGCCATAACTTGTCCAAAATTTTGCAGATGATTACCAATATCCAACTTGACCTGTACTTAACAATGATATATCCTTCTGCAAACTTTCAATAAAATCAATGCATCCCTGCAAAAGTTAGTGTCAGATCAGAAACCAATATCAACACACCAACAAAAACTAAGTCGAAAAAGGGCCATAACTCAGCCAAAATTTGGCAGATGATTACCAATATCAAATCTGATCTGTATTTTAGAGTGATATAAAGTTCTGTAAAGTTTGAATGAAATCAATGCATCCCTTCAGAAGTTACTGACTGGAAACAAATAACAAAAAATAAGTACAAAAAAGGGCCATAACTCAGCCAAAATTTGGCGGATGATTACTAATATCGAACTTGACCTGTATTTTATAGTGATATAAAGTTCTGCAAAATTTGAATGAAATCAATACATCCCTTCAAAAGTTATTGAATGGAAATGAAAAGTGTGACGACGACACCGCCGCCGTCGCTTCCGCCGACGACACAGACGGCCAACATGATCCCTATGTGACTGCCATGCTATGCAGGCGAAACAAAAATAATGAAGAGATAATTCAGCATATTGGGTAGTATGATTTTTTCTATTTTGTATGTCAGATTTGTTTTAATAAACATTGTCAAACCCCTTTAATTCGAGCTAGAAAGTTGTAGGGAAATATAATAAGAAAATAGACAATAAAAAAGAAGAAAAAAAATCATAAAGCAACTAAGGAAAAATCAACAATCTTCTATGCAAGCCATTATCTTGCTGTATACAAAAACAAATAATAATGACAAAAAAACAACAATAAAAAACAACACAGCCACCGCACCTTCGCACCCCTGAAAAACATCACACCATCAATACCATCCAAATGTTTCGTAGTATTTGGGAGTTACAGGGCAACCCACCCTCACCATCCCTACCTACTGGGTAAGCAACTCTTTGGCCTATCCAAGTGATGTATTCATGTACTGTTAATAACAATCTCCCCAATGGTTTGAACTCTTTTCATATGTAGTATTAGTTAAAAATTTTTTACAAAAGCAAAAAAAAAAAAAAAAAAAAAAAGAATGACCATTTTTCAGAACTGAGGACTAGGATTACATCACATAAATTCTGCATATGTTCTCTAGCCTATATTTGTAAATGGTTCAACAAATTTTTCAAACAAGCAAAACTTTGACCTTTATTCCTAAATTCAGAATTGTGGTAAATGGCCTAAAATTTTGTATACCATAGTGTCTAACAAAATGGCATGTGCAAACACTGCAGAGCCAGATCAGACTGCTCCTGAAGTGTCTAACAAAAGTGCTCCTACACCAAAGGGTCTAAAAAATGGCATGTGCAAACAGTGCAGACCTTAAGGATAAGGAGCTGTCTAATCAGGATCTACACCATTTGCCATTTCACTAAGTACTTTAAGAAACAATTGCATAAAAAGCAAAATTTAGGCAAAAAAAAAAAAAGTATGGAATAAAGTGTTTGAAATTTTAGGACATTTACCATATACAAACAAAAAAGAAAAAAAGAAGAAAATAAAAAAAAAAAGAAACCCTCACCAGAATGAGAAAAAGACAACAAATTTGACACATAGGAACTTTGGTACTGGTTTGACAGGTTTTAGTTCTTGTTTGGTGGCTTGATAGAAAAGAACTAGGTTATACATGGCCCACTGAAAACAGAAAGTAGCAAAGTTTATCTATATCACCAAAAATAAATTTAACCCTTGTCCTGCTGAATAAATTAACATGCCACACACACTTCTAATTTTCAGCCAATCAGATTACTTGATTTGAATTGTTGGTATAAATTCATATACTTAATGGTAAACAGTACAGATCCAGATCAGTTGGCTTCTTCAGAAGCCAACTGATCTGGATCTACACTGTTTGCAAAGGTAGGGTATATCTGGGTTCAGCAGGACTAGGGTTAATAAAACCAGAAAAAAAAATAAGCCAATGAATACACTTCTAAGGGAGATCATTCTGACCCAAAAGTATTTGCCTCCCTTCTCAAAGGGGGCTACTCTTAAGGAAAGAATTTGCTTCCACTTTTCTTATTACACAACTCACACATATTCTATTTTAGACAACTAACGCTCATCACTCTCAGTAAAAATTTCAGCAGACGACATATTGAACATATTGAAATAGTTTTCTTATTTTTTCCAGAAAACAGGATTAGACATTTCATGCAAATTGTATGAAATGTAAAATTCTGTTTTCTGCGAAAAACAGAAAAATATCATCAGTTTGTCAGCTCCTGAATTAGCCAGAGAGTGGTAAAGGTTAAAGATCACATCAGCAATTAACCCATTTATGCCTTGTGGCCCATAAAAGGGACATTGGCAAGCTGTGTAGACCCTGATCAGATGCTGCAGAATGGGGCAGCTATCAGGGTCTGCACAGTTTGCATTAAGTTTTGGATTTTTTTTTTAAACATGGTAACAAAACAAACTACACAGCCACCCCTTCTATTCGAGATGGACCTATCCAAAAGTTGAGTTGGAAGAATCCACTCTGCATAAATGGGTTAAGGTCAGGGCTTATCGTATTTACCCTAAACATTGGGATATTCAACTCCTTATTGTACTGAAATTTTAACAGGTCCATTTTATTACCTGCTGATGTGTCTTTAAAACTGAAGAATAGTTGGCAAACAGTGTAGACCCTGATCAAATATCACATTCTGTGGTGTCTGATCTGGGTCTTCACTCTTTGCTAATGCCTGTTTGTCCAAATATTTAACATTATTATGGTAGTATGAAATAAAGGAAGAAAACGTGATCTTTATTGTGTTTGTTCATTATAGTGTGGTGAAAATAAAAATAGCAGCCATCATATTTTTGTTGAAGAGCTGTATACTTAGGATATGTCTATGGCTCATTATCCAATCAAATTCCTGGAAATTTCTTTGCAGTGTAACAAATGTGAATATGCCCTTCTTATCTTGAGGGGAATGAATTCACTTTCAGAGAAGGCAACTCTATCAAAATTGTCTTACCTTCTTTATAAAAGGGGTATACTCTAAAAGGAAAGAATTTGCTCCCTTTGGGAGAAAATTCTTTCCTTTTAGAGCAGACCCCTTTTCAGAAGGGATTTGGTGTGCAGATAAATCACAAGAGTCATCTCCCTTGTAATAATATAAAAAAAAAAACAAAAAAACAAAAAAAAAAAAAAAAACATTAAAACTATCTCTTAATTTTACACAAAATAAAGCTGCTCATTTACCAGTAATGCAAAAATAACTATGTAAGTGCCTTCAACTTCAATGGTACTTTCACAATTTTGCATTAAATGGACAAATGTTGTTATTTTTTACATACAATTTGTGATATATTGTTGATGATCACCAGGTAGGACCATGCCGACGTGAAGTTAAAGTCTCCTTCATCATAAGCCCCACACAGTTGACAGATTCTGAAAAAGATGCAATTTATTAAGTAAGCACAAGAATTCCATGGAAGACCAAGACGCACTTGCAAGCACCTGCTGGTCCGGCTGGTATTATAAACATTATGAAAACATGCCTATTCAAATATACTGAAAAGTTAATCACCGAAAAATTGAAAATTTTCAGATAAAAAATTCAAATATTTTTCATATTTCTGCTCAAAACATAGATTGTGGGTACTTGTCAGAACTGCCTCACAGAGGCAGTTCTAACAAATACCCACAATCTATGTTTTTGAGCAGAAATAAGTAAAATAATGTATACCCATGTAAACCCAAGTTTTACTACATAAAAGTGCGGTTTAAGGGGGGTCAAAATTATATAGGCATGTTTTCGTGATGATAATTCATGTAATGAATGACAATGTCACTGGACTGCGAATTTCGGTTATGGTCACAAAGTGATACCCTAGTTAGTGAAACCCTGTTAGGGAGGGAGTGTATGCCAGGTTCAGTGACTATAATTCATATTGTTAATCAGAAAAAGAGCCAAACGCTAGGGCTGACACAAAAAGTGGCACAGTCCTCAGACCAAGAAATGTAGGTCACGGTTATAAAATGCCACTGCAGTGTTTTGAATCCCTATAAATGAGGAAGTGCATGCCAGGGCTGATGACTTTGTCATAGTTAAACAGAAATAGAACTAAAAACTAGAGCTGGAGCAAAAAATGACAGTCATTAAACCAGGAAATATAGGTTAGGATCACAAAATGATATAGCAGTGTTTCAGTCTATGTTAGGGATAAAGTACATGACATGTTAGATGATTGTAGGTGTTACAGCTAATCAGAAATGGAGCTAAGTCCTGGAGATAACAAAAAACAACGACAAAGTTGTTAGACTAAAATAATTAGTCCTGGGCCCAGTTGTTCGAAACCAAGGATGTCGTTAGTTAACGTATCATTAAAACTTTGCTGCATATACACTAGTATTTTTGCTGCAAAAATATATATGTATTTGAAAATACCTCAGCTACAACAGTTAACAAGTTTATCATTAATGAGCTCATTAAGCTAACAATGCTTTGAGCGATTGAGACCTGAATGCTAGGGTTGATGCAAATGTTGATGGATACAGGGGTGGATTCATGGGGTTCAGTGGAACCCCTCTTTGACTCTAATTCATTTTCATGTGAAATTTAGGACAAATTTGGGGTACCATACTCATCCTAAATACCCACACCTTCACTCTTTACCTTATACTTCTCTTCAAAAAGTTTACTAACTGTGAATGTGTGTAAAATTGCTGTGTGAGGTGTAAACAGTGTAGACCCTGATCAGATGGTCATTTTTCCATATAATCTATACATTTTTGCTCTATGTATGTAGAAAAATGACCATATATAATCTATATCATTTTGCTTGGATACAACACTTTTGGGGTTCCCTGTTAAACCGTTTTATATATGAGACTGTCTTACAAGGAACCGTCTTATAAAGAGGGTCAAGTGTATATATGCGAAAGTGCGCATGTACTTACAAAGCTATAATAGTGGTTATTGGTCTTATCACAGTATACTGAAGAACTCCATGCTTACAACGCTCTATCATTACGCTGAAAAAAAAAAAGGTCATTTAATCACGGTACTCGATCCAGTATTTACCTTAACGCTTAGCATGCTGGGAAAAGAATACAGCTGATGACATTTTGAAATATTTTTTTCTTATTTTTCCAAGAAAATAGGCTTTGACATTTCCTTAGGAGACAATTTGCATGAAATGTGACAATTTGCATGAAATATCAAAGCTTACCATATTTTCTGGGAAAATTATGAAAAATATAATTAATTTGTCATTGGCTGAATTCGGCTGAGTGTTTAGGCAGATGATGCCTGAGCTAACAGTGTAGATCCAGATTAAACTGCTCTTAATTCTACACCATTTGCCATTTCATCCTTAGCATTTTGTACGGTGCCTGTCCTAAAATTTCGTACACTAAAGAGTCTGATAAAATAGCATATGCAAACAGTGCAGACTCAGATCAGACTGCTCCTGAAGTCTGATCAGGATCTACACTGTTTGCCTTTCCACTAAGTATTTTAAGAAAGAACTACATAAAAAGCAAAATTTAGGCAAAAAAAGTATGAAATAAAGAGTTCAAAATTTTAGGACATTTAACGTACACATCAACAAGTAGTCGAATGGACCTGTTCAAATTTAGGATATGGTAAGAATTTAAGACGTCCAAAATTTGGACGTCTTAAATTCTTACCATATCCTAAATTTGAACAGGTCTCCAAATATTTAAGGTGATCACCACTACTCAAAAGTTCAGGAGTACAAGATAATGGGGAATGAATACATTTTCTGTGGAGAAAAATCCTATCAAAATGGTTTTGTCCCCTTTCTGAAAAGGGGTCTACTCTAAAACGAAAGAATTTGCTCCTTTACAGCATTCTATTTTTTAATATTATTTTTGAGAGAAAATAAGACTTTGCATTGTATGTAAATTGTTTGTCAGGCTGCAGTTGTGATCATCATTTTAAAGGTTAAAGGTAGAATGTACTGACAAGTGGCTAAGTCCCAGGCCAACCCAGGCTGATCTGGGCTTTTGTGTTCACATGTGCTAAAAGATATTAACTGTCTTTTTTCTATCAGCAATATAGGTTATACATGTATAAGCATTTTATTTATTTTATAAGGGACATTAGAACCATATAAGCATTACTACATGTATATTTAGGCCTTACAGGCCACAGGATTATGGCTGACTGGCTGTATAAGCTAAATAAGTATTACTTCATATAGACCATAGAGGCCTCACAAGCATTACTTTGTATGGACTTTTAAAGCCAAATAAGCATTACTTTATATGGTCATTAAGAATTACTTTATATAAACATTGTAAGCCCTAAAAGCAATACTTTGTATGGACCATATAAACATATATAACTTGATATGGTCCATATAGGCCAAACAAAAGTAACTTTACATGCCATATACACAAGATTATTACATGTATACGGGACATATAAACATTACTATATATGGGCCATATAAACCTTATAAGTATTGTTGTGTCTTAGTCATATAAACCAAATAAACTTCTTTATATATCATAAGCTATATAAGCAAAATTTCATATGTCATATAAACATTACTTTATATGGGCCATATAAGCTACATAAGCATTACTTTATATGGGCTATAAAACCACATAAGCATTACTTTGTATGGGCTACCACATATGCATTACTTTAAATGGGCAATAAAAGCCCTATAAACATTACTTAGTGGGCCATAAAAACACATACTTTATACGGACACATTGGACACATAAACATTACTTTATATGGCCATACAACTATAACTTTATATGGGCCATTTTGGCCACATAAATATACATGTAACTTGATACCAATCAAGACTCTTTCTCATTATTTCTACTAATGATAGGTCATAGAATATATACATGCATTACCTTCCCATAGGCCAAGGTGGCAAGCAGCAAAACGGAATAAAATGTTTCTGTTGAGTTTTTCTCTCCAATACTATATGTAATTGAGGGTGTTCTGTCCACAGGTAGCTGAGGAGGTATGCCATGAAGTTGTATATCACATAAGCTTCATAGCACTCTCTGATCGTGTCAAGATAAATAGCTGCATCTGGAAACCTCAGGGCAAACCACTTAAACAGGCAAAAGAGAAAAAGAAATTATGAGTACATGTATTTATGCTAAATATCTGGGCCCATTTATGTCTTACCAAGCTTGTACTAACAGCTGGACAAATCCATTTTACTACATGTACCTACTGATAAAGTTTAAATATATAGAGGATATTTACTCTTTTGCTGTGAATACCATAAATATTGTCATCGAGTGTAATGAAAACATCAGTATTTTCACGAGTGCGAAGCACGAGTGAAAATTTGAATGCTTTCATTACCCGAGATAAAATTTTTTTATGGTATTCACTGAAAAAGAGTAAATTTTCTTTTTATTTTTTTGTTTACACGCCAATGCGCGTTTCTGACGTCATAAATAACGTCACCAAACAAAACATGAATGTCATGGCGTCAACGCTCAGTGCTTAACATGTGAAATGCTGGAGAGACGACAAAAAAAAAAAAAAAAAAAAAAAAAAGTAAAAAAAAATCGGCAAATCGAAATAATTTTGATACCAAAATGTTCCTTACATTCTAACAAAGAAAATGCATACCAACACTTGATACTTTAGATAAGAAACAAAGAAGTTAGAGGTGTTAAAAAATCTGAAGTGGAGGTAAGATCCACATCTGAAACAATGAAGAAAACCGAAGTCGCCCAAAGCGAGGAGTGAAAATATAAATCGTATCAGTCACTATAGTGAAATGATACGATACCATTTCACTAGTGATTGATACCACTTTTATTTTCACCAGCTATACATTGATTTCACCGCTAACAATAAAATAAGTTAAAATAGTGTACACCCTGACCAGACACTGCATTTTGCAATCTGTTTCACATTATGGATAAATATGGTAGCTCCGGGTACCATAGCTCTTGATAAGATGCTTTTTTTTTCATTCCAATAGTATTAATATTTTTCTTATTTCTCCACGAAAATGTATGTTGTGGGTACTCATTAGAAGCGCCTCGCTGAGGTGCTTCTAATGAGTACCCACTACATATATTTTCGTGGAGAAATAAGAAAAATATTTACGTGATACACACTCTTATATTAGACCTATAACTGATACTTTTTTTGTTTGAAGAGCAACAAAATTTTTCTCATTTCTCCACAAAGCATATTTGGCAAGCTAATGCCTGCTTACAGAATTAATGGCTGCTGTAAACTATATGGCTACTGTAAACTATATGGCTACTGTAAACTATATGGCTACTGTAAACTATATGGGCTGTGTCAAACGAAAAAGTGCCTTTGACCATGCACAAAATGTGCAGACTCACATCATCCTGCACATGCGCAAAGCCTCATTCGGGCATTTGCTCTCCACTGAAACATTCTACAGTATTCAATGCTTCTGTTTGCAGACAGCAAAGGCCCTAATCAGTCTGATTTGGGCCTTCACTGTCTGCATATGCATGAAGATACATATTCGCATGGTATGGCCCATATCAATGAACAGAGGTCTTGATCAGACTGTAGATGTGCACACCAATCTAGTCATTCACTGTTCACACATGGCATAATGGCCCTTTTGGAACAGTGAATATCAAATTTGAAACTGCATACACCTGAACCATAAGGGCTTCAAATATTTTCTGAGGGATATGCCGATCTGGACAATATTTATGATAAATAATATCCTAACTGCAATGTTCTGCCAAGAAATTTTACCAGCGTGTACAAATGTCCCATGAACTCAAATAATTGTGGGATAGTTGTGGGACAGTGCCACAAAAGAAGGGAAAAATGATAAAAAAAAAAAAAAAAAAAAAAAAAACCCAAAAAAAACAAAAAAAACCATTAAGAAACAGATATAAATTTCTTGGAACAAAGATCGACAACCAAATTAAAAATTTCAGCAAATGACATTTTGATTTTTTTTTCTTAGTTTTTTTTTTTTTTACCAGCAAATAGGCGTTGACATTTAATTGAATCTGTCTTCTTAGGACAATTTCTGTAAAAAGTCAAAGCCTATTTTCTGGAAAAAATATTTCAAAACGTCATCTACTGTCATTTTTACCCTGAATGTAGAATGTTTATGGCTGTTTTGAGCATTTTAACATGCAGGAATGTTACACTTAAATGGCTTCAACTTCATGATAGCAATATAAACAAGTCTCATTAAGACTATATAGCAACAGATAAGGCACTTTTTTCACCCGAGAACTGCCGATATCTTTCTTATTTCTCAATGAAAACATATGTTGTGGGTACTCATTAGAAGCGCCTCATGAGGCACTTCTAATGAGTACCCACAACATATGTTTTCTTTGAGAAATAAGAAAAATATTATGTGGATACCCCCTCTTATCTGTAGCTATGTTAAAGAGGGTGTGATATGAATCTGGAAAAATCAAAACATGCAATAAGAAACTTAACTATTTGGTAGCCATAAGACATGATTAATAGACCTGCATATAGTAAAGTGGAAATAAAACAGAAAGTCAGTATCAGCATGTGCATCCATGCAGTCTGCTTTGATCATTCTCTGTTGACATATACTATAGTATCCATTGTTTCTGTCAGTGCACAATGAAGGCCCAGATCAGCCTGCATGAATGCACAGGCTGATCAGGGCTTGCATTGTCCATAAATTGCATACAGGCCCTTTTCATGCACTTTTACTTAATAATCATATGTAGCTTACTTACGGCATTCAAAGCATAAATTGGTACCATCCATATTATTCTGAAAAACGAAAACACAAACAACATGCAACTAAAGTAAAAGACACAATGTAAGTTAATAAGGTGCTTTTTTAACAAAAAAATATTAATAATATATTTTACTTGATATTTCCTCTACAGCGAGCTATAAATGTATCCAACAAATCCAGGCCCAGTCAGTCAGCTACAAGTTCATTTTTAACTTAATACAGTTATAAAGTCACCAAGATATATCTGCCATTGATTTCAAAGTGAAGCTGTAGAAAATATCTTGTTTAGGTTATGTCTCAAGATAATAAGATCAAGGTTAAATTAATAAACCATTCAAAAATAACTGTTATAAGTTATAAAGTAGCATTTTTCCTGATCTTCAAGAGCCTTGCGTACAAATTTCTAGACGATGTGTACAGAGTTATTGCTTAATCATAAAGTCATGTAAGAGATTTATCAACTAAAATTACCTACCTGTCCATAAAAATTACAATAATTCCAGAATATGAAGGTGAAAAATTACTATATAACTTAAACAAGTTATAACTGCTCAAGTGCCAAAATAATTTAACAGTATGAAGTTAAAAAAAAATTAACTTGTAGAAGACATGCTTCTGACTGCCAGTTGTTCAAATTATTGTTAGCCTTATTAAAGAAGTTCTGATGACAACATGGTAAGGGTTTAAGGTGTACAAATACTTAGAGTAAATAACATAATATTGGTCAACAGAACACCATGGATTAAATGGAGAAAAAGAATGCCAGTAAAACATTTATCACTTCCATCTAAGGAATTACATGAACATTCTAAAATTTTTCAAAACAAAAAATCCATAATGTTTGAAGTTGACACAAATCAGATATATAAGATTTTAGCCATTAAAAGCCTGCCACTGACATCTCTTTTTTCATTATCATTTTAGTACTAAGTTATCATCTTACAGATCAATTTGGAATATACATGTAAAAGAGTTTCACTATAGACTGCTCAGTAAATTGAATAACCAATCATAGCTCTAGATATACTGTGTCTTTTTTTTCTTTCTTTTTTTTTTGACCAGAATGTATTTCTTTTAATTCCTCCATGAAAACATATGTTGTGGCTGCTTATTATGAATCGGTGAGGTGAGTACTCATTAGAAGCGTCTTGGTTAGGCATTTCTAGTGAATACCCACAACATATGTTTTTTTGGAAATATAAGAAAAAAACAAAAAAAAACAACAAAAAAACAAAAAAAACCAATACACCCTCTTACCTGGAGCTATGAGTGATTTGTAAACCACAACCAAATGTTACCTGATAATATATCTTTGTAAATAGGGCTTGGTGTAATGCACAAGATGCTGAATAATCTCCCACAGAGAAATTGGTATTGCTAAAAATACAAATACGCCTCCTATAACGAAGGCTTTTGAATGCTTTGGAGGGTCTTTTCTAGTTGCTTCAACAACACATAATGGTAACGTTATCATTACAGCAATAAAATAAATTATGATCGAGAGCGGTCTTATCCAGTTTTTCCAGTGGCTAACGAAATTCATTTTGAGAACAGCAATGAAAATGTTTCACCGACAAAATGAAACTTTAACAACAGACTGCGGAAGGGTGCACATTCCCCGTTAGATTTACAGTTCGAACAGTCGAAGACTTATTTATAACATCCGCCATGTTATTATCATGTGACTTTCTTGCTAATTTCGGTTTATTGAAATACCCCACAACACCCAAACCACTATTTACCCCCAAATCACTTTATTTCACCCAAAGCCATTTACATGTACATGTATATATGTTCTCAAGTGGAATGGCCTTTTGCGTAATTGATTTATAATTTTTCGAGGTCTGATCGATGACAGACATGTCTTAATCTCTTTAATCAATTGAATTAAAGTGGCCTCCAAATGTTTCATGATCACAAGGAACAAATTTCTTCGAGAGAGAAAGAAAAAAAAAGAGAGAGGCGAAACATAATCTCAGTTGCTTATTTTAAGAGTATTCTTTCTAGATCAGAATTTGTTCGCTCATCCGCGCAGTCTGACCAGGGTCTTTGCAGAAGACAAACGTAAGTGAATTATGGTCGGGTGCCCAAGAAAACATGCCCCAGCCTGATCAGTGTTTGCAAACCCATCCGCGCAGTATGATCAGGGTCTTTGCAGTAGATGAATATTATTGTGTAAATGAAATATGGACCGGCGTCCAACTTGAAGAAAATATGTGACCAACAAAATTCCAGATCAACGTGTACTCACGCATTTGCACAATCTGATCAGGGCCTTTGCAACAGAAAAAAAAAAAAAGATAAAGCCATTGAAATATCGGAAAGTGCGCAAGAAAATATCTGACCAGCAAAGTTCCAGATTAGCAGGAGAGAATCTTTGCAATAGAAAAAAAAAGTTAAATATGGGCCAACGTCTAAGTATGTGCATCCATACAGTCTGATCTGGTCGGTGCACCTGCTCATTCTTCTGTTGGACCTGCATGTGAATGCTGGTGAACGGTTTCCATGGAATATTCAGTTAGAGATTGATTGACATTCCTGGCAACAAGTCACACCTCCACGCACCGCAAGAACATCTGTAATGAACAGCAGTGTACCAGCTGGAACTGAGGGTAAAATTCATCCCAGTCTGATGTAGCAGGATAAAATGTATCCTCTGTCTACTTCCTATCTAGTCTGTAACTGTGAGTGTAAGCAGAAATATACAAAATCTCAAATACACATGAAAGAACTATTTTTTTTTTCTACGATCATACAAGGACGTAAATAATACGTAAGTAATTTTATACGTCTTTGGATCATATAGATAGTTAAACACATAATTTTCAACAAGGTTTGGGGTAGTTTTTGGCGTGGCTTATGGTGTTTTGGGTGTTTCAACGGACATGCTTATTTTAGTCGAATAAAGCAAAGATGATCCGAAAATCTTTATTCGAATGAATTTATTTCGATTCTACCGGTATATATAACCGGCTCAAAACCCGGTGTAGGTGGATGTGGGAGGGTGTTCAGAGAGTTTCTTCTAATAATTTTCTATCTATATAGAACCTTTTCTGAGCATCAATATTTAACCAAAGTCTTAAATGTGTAGTTAACACGCCTGACCTACCCCTCACCCGTCGACATAATCTGCAGTCCAGACCAGGAATAATTCCGGGCAAGTTTCTTGGACCAGTACATTTTATAATTCATAAACAACCTCCCCGGAGCTGTAGGAAGTGTCTGCAAATTATTTGCAGACGACTGCAAATTATACCGTAACATAGCACATGAAGCAGATCAAAAGGAGTTACAGAAAGACATAGAAATCTTTTGTCAGTGGAGTAAATACTGATTGCTAGGCTTCAATATAAAAAAAGTGCAAAGTGGTTTCATATAGCAATATAGAATATAGAGTTTGAATGGGAATCAAATTGAATCTTCCTACCCTACACTTACCGCAGAAAGCGATTTGACATCATCCAAGTATTCAAGGTAATTCATAAGATAGATGCCATTGATATAAAGGTATTTTTCACCTTTACGAAGAACAGTCAATTAAAATGCCACAACCTAAAGTTAAAAAGTACCGTGCAAATAGATCTATGGAATTAAATTCATTTTCAATGAGAAATATCCCAGTGTGGCACAGCTTACTCAAATAAATTGTAAGTTCTGAAACGGTAACGGTAAGACAAACCTAGACGTTGTGGAGCAACAGAAGGTTCGATCCATCATACATATACTAGAAGAGAATTCTCAAATAACCGGGAACGACAACAAAAGAAATTAAGAACCGGAAATTTTAAGCCATACATTCCAAGAAGGCTGAAGGTAGACCAAAGGTCGGTAGATTGCATATCTCCAATAACATTATACAGAAAACCACCATCATCATCATCATCATCATCATCATCATCATCATCACAGCTTTGACAAAAAATATGTCTAAATATGCCACTTTCCATGAGCACTCCACGTAATACTGTAACTGATGTGTATGGAGTACCTGGCAGTCAGATAACGCTTCGTGGTTGTGACCTTTCCGGGGTAACTTCATTTTTATTTTATAATAATCATTAAAAGAGATGACCCGGTTTTAGACCGAATAAGTTTGGGCTTGAAATAAGTTTGTCCAGCATTTGTGGTTTTGAATAGAAAGTTGTGGCTTTACGTCTGTTAATATTTGTTTTAATAACTACGTATTTTTTTGTCGGAAGAAGAAGCGATACAAGGACACCCTCAAAGCCTCCCTTAAAGACTTCAACATACCAACAGAGTCATGGGAACAGATTGCACAAGATCGTACAAAGTGGCGAGGCCTCATAAAAAGGGGAGCTGGTGAATACAAAGCAAAAAGAATCAGCGAAGCCGAGCAGAAACGTGCACAGTGGAAAGCCAGAGCTAAGGCATCACCAACAGAGCTTTCTTCCTCAGACCTCTCTTGTTCTATCTGCAACAGGCAGTTTAGAGCTAAGATTGGTCTCATCAGCCATCTTAGAACACAAAAAAAAAATAATAACACATCACACAGTTGATTAGGATTGGTCATTGTCAGTAATGACAGACGAACAAGGATTTTTTTGTCGGAATATAAAGGAGTAAGTATTAAAATTATATATATATTTTTTTCATTTTTATGGCAAAATAGAATCATTTACTTGATAAATTTTAGAGGCATTCTGAAGGGTTTTGGTTGTATTCCTGGCCACCAGCTTTAAAATCGTGGAAGGATGGAATTTTAGTGTAAATTTGTGGGCGACACTTGCGGCTATATCCATCATGCAGTCAGTGTAATTTTACTCCTTTTTGAATGTTATTACATGTATCTTCGTTTGTGATGAAAAGTTTACAACACCTTTAAGGCCAATATCATCTATGTTATCAAACAATAATAACTTTGTTATTTCGTGATCGGTTTTGATCAAACTTGTATCACTATGGTTTGTTAAGCCCTTTGTTGTGAACTATTTCATATTAGGGTTGCGTTCTCCATATTAGGGTTGCGTTCTGTCAACTATCCCGGATACTTGAAATAGCAAAAAAAAAAAAAAAAAAAAAAAAAATGATCTTGATTAATATTTTACATGATTATTTTTCAAGTATTTCGTGAGAAGCTTCTGCAAAAGAAAAATAAATGAATCCCTTTTGACATGTTTAAAGCGAGCCGTACAATAATTAATTAGCACAATTATTTTCGCAGTGGTGTTAGGTCCGTTTCTGTTTTTGCCTGTAACGTTGTTTTAACGTGTTAATCGAACACCAATTTGCACTGTTTACAATTTCCTGTCATGAGTCAGGTTCATACCAGAATTACAAGTTGGAAATTTCAGTAATCCTAGTGTTCAGAGCCTTGAGTGTTTATAAATAATCACGAGGAGTTTGTATCAAAACTGTTTGTTATCGTTTTAGGTAAGAAATTAAATGACATGGCCGAAACCGTTCTGAACTAGGATTCAAGGAAGTATCGTAACGCCGTAAGAATTCGCACACATCAGAATTTACGCCTGTGTATAAATTATATGAGTATTTTGCTAGAAAACTACCCCATACAGCTGAGGGTGTCTTCATACCGTAAGGCACCCTCTGGATCAACCCATTCAAAACACCTGGGCCCAGTTGTTCAAAGCGTCGTTTGCTTAACGAGCTCGTTAAGGGTCATTTCATTATCTGTTTTAGCGGATTCAATACACAATATTCTGATATTTTTTGCTGAAAAAATTGTGAGTAGCTTTTTGCACTGCAAAAGCTATTCACATTTTTTCAGCAAAAAATTTCAGCATGTTTGCGTATCGTTCTATGTAAATTTTAACGAATTGTTAACTAACGACATTGTTAGTTTTGAACAACTGGGCCCTGTTTTTTGTTGTTGTTTTTTTTTTTGCGAACTGGCAACCTTCACACATTCCTGCAGGAATTGAGACAACTCACCAACAAAACAAATTACCAATATAGGTTTTGGAGAAAATTCACTGACAGATTGGATGACAATTCCTCAACACTTTTTGAAGACAATTCACTGACACTTTTGTTCAAAGACAAATGGCCTGTGACTGATAAACTATAATTGGTAATCAAACGTAATTAAGGGTAATTATGGATAAGTGGTGTATTATGATTGGATTGATCATAAACTGTGAATGACGGGACCTTTTCTGTCTGTTGTTGAACTGTCTGAAAATAGATAACTGTGCTAATGAGGTACCATTTTAGGCATGATTGTTGTTCTGCATCCTTTTGGATGCAGCTGCTGACGGATGCATGCTCACCGACACTGCTGTGCCGTAAAACTGGAATTGGAATTAGGTTGCCTCATCTACTTGGTGTCACTTGGTAGACATTGAAAAGATTTGTCGCTAAGCTGTCTCAGTCTTTGTCAGACACTGCGGATGTTCTGCATCTGTCAGGAGGTTGATTAATGTGACTGCAATATTGATGACTGGACCATTTAAATTGTAGCACAAGTGAGCTGTGATGCAGGAAAAGGGCCTTTTGGATAGTCAGTTCATTTAATATATCAGCACACATGCTCATTCCCTTAGCGAGTAGAACTGTTTTTTTGCTAAAGGTTCCACTTGACCTAGGGCTTATGTGAGCGAACAGCAAAGGTTCTGGCGAGACTGCACAGATGAGCAGGCTCACCTGAACATTCGCTGTTCGCCTGTAATAACGGCTAATTATTGCATGATGGTTGACTTGCATCCACCTAGATGCGGTTCAGCATCACTGCAATATTGATGTTAGGATCAAAAAACTGAAGCTGAAACATTTCTTTTTTGACAATGTAATACAAAAAGGCCTGCCCAGTAAACATGTGGTTAGGTAAACTGACCATGCTCGACATGACCCCATTGGGTTGACTGGGCCATAAAACCTCAAAACAAGCAAATAATACAAAAAGAAGACTGAGAGATGGAAGTCAGATATGTTATTTATAAATTTATTTACAAAGATAGTTTATACAGCTGTATACCTGTCAAGAAACTTCATGGATAGAAACTTAGAAACATAGCAACAACAAAAAACTACCGCATACATCATGTCTTCAAATATTTCAGACTGTCCACTATACAAGCATGTTGTGCAACCAGATTCAGTTATCCTACATTCATTATTTCATTCATAAACATGATGGTACATTGTTTAATTTTCAAACTAATGTTTTCATTTGATCATCTGGTGTATGAATGCAATATAAAAATCTATTGGTGAATTGTCTTCAAAAAGTGTCAGGGAATTGTCTTCAAATCTGTTGGTGAATTGTCTCCAAAACCCCTGTCAGTGAGTTGTCTTATTGGCGAATTGTCTTGTTCCCTTCCTGCAAATGTGTACAGTCAACTCGCCATTAGCGGATCATAAGCAATAGCGGATCATTAGTATTTTGAAGATCTGTAACTCACTCGCTACGATTCGAAATTAAAATTGTTGCAGTCAGTTGCAGGATCCATTTCCTTGAAATGACTATAAAATCAGCTGGCAAGAAGTGACGGTATTTGCCTATTTGCCATCTCTACATTGTCATCATAAAATATCAACAAAAATCACAATTGAAATGCCTGTCTCACAAATTAACTGATAACTTAAATGAAAGATTATAAGGATTCCTCTAAATCCCTTGATGTGTCTACTCAAAAATGAGCCCAGTCCATCGATTAATATGGCCCCCTGGCGGCCATCATAGAAATCCATACTTCCCCTTTGCTTAACACTGCAACACCCCACTCCACCCCACCCCACCCACTACATGTACAACCTTTACCACCCACCCATTTCTCCCACCCCTATTCTTACACTCGCCTGCCCTTTTACATTTTGGGCCTGGATCCAAACTGTTTGGAAAGGTTATCAGCAGATGACAAAAGTAGCCACAAGTGGGGAAATAGTTAAGGGTTAATGAGTTAATGGCTCAACTAGTAAATGTGCACCTGCTACAGGTTGTGAATGCATTACGAAAACACGCCTATTCAAATATATTGGAAATTTCACCACCAAAAACTGAAAGTTTTCAGATAAAAATTCTGATATTTTTCATGTTTCTGCTCAAAACATAGATTGTGGGTACTCATTAGAACCACCTCACTGAGGCAGTTCTAATGAGTATCCACAAATATGTTTTTGTGCAGAAATAAGAAAAATAATGTATACCCCTGTAAACCTCAGTTTTACTACATAAAAGTGGGGTTTAAGGGGGTCAAAATTATATAGGTATGTTTTCGTGAATGACTGTTTTCAAAAATCATTTTACTGTACTGTTAACCCGTAAAGCTCTAATCACAACTGCAGCAGACACCGTTTTGTTTTTTAATTAGTTTTTTTTTTCTCCAGAAAATAACGCTTGACATTTTATGAGTCCTCTGCTAGCCAGACTACATGTATTCACATGAAATGCCAAGTCTTATTTTCTCTGAAAAAAAAAAGGAAAAAAAAGGAAGTCATCTGCTACAATTTTGCTTAAGTATTTAACTCATTGTAGTCTGGAGACCCCTAAAAGGGCAATTTTGCAAACAGAGCGCAGAACGCAGCATCTGATCAGGGTCTCCACTGTTTGCAAATAGTTCAACCATTTTCTCTAGGAATATCTAAGTCACATAGCCTGATGTACCTAAATTTAAAATTAGAATCTTCCACTATATAATGTGGGGGAGTTCATTCAGTCTACAATGGGTCAAAAGACTACAGAACTCCAGATAAGAGTTCCTTTTTTTCAGTCAGAATTTTAATTTCTCCATGAAAACACATGTTGTGGATGCTAATTAGAAGTGCTTTGCTTTACAGAGGCCCTTCAGTGAGCACCCAGTGTTTTCGTGGTGAAATAAGAAAAATAATTTTCAGGGCCCAGTTGTTCAAAACTAATGATGTTGTTAGTTAACAAATCATTAAAACTTTGATCATTAAATATGGCAAATATGCAAATTGTTTTGCTGAAAAATTGTGAGTAGTTTTTGCACTCACATTTTTTCAGCAAAAATACCAGTGAGTTAGATATGGTACTTACTAGAACAGTTGACATTTTGACCACTATCGAGCGCATTAAGCTAACGTGCTTTGAACAACTGGGCCCTGGATACTCCGTCTCTGGAGCTATGGAATATTTTCATTTTTGTAGGATGGAGGTACCAAGGCCTGTACCAGAGAGTAGTAGGGGGAGCTCAGGGCAAGGAAGATCAAGGTCACCCATGGAGTCAAGGTCAAGGCCTTTAAGACCTCCTCCACCTAGTGTTGTTAGTGATATAACAGATCTGAGGTCATTACAGCATTGTCACGACGAAGCTTACCGTCTTATTGAGCAAGGTTTAACATGCGATGAAGAAGGAAAATTGGAAGAAGCTAAAACCTTTTATACTAATGGTTTACGCGAAGTGAACCGAGGACTTGCTGTTAATTGTGAACAGATTAATGGAACACAAGAACAGAAAGATACAGCAAAGACTGTACAGCAGAAAATGAACAAAACCAAATTACAGATAGAGTATAGACTCCAATCATTACAAGAAAAAACAAGTTCTAGACCACCGGTTCCACAAACAATGGAAATAGATGACCCACCTTCATATGAAGAATCTATGTCTAGTCAACATGATATAAACAATGCAGACTTTATTGCATTAGGTGACAGTGTTATGTCAGAACAGTCAGACACTGACAGTAGTTTGGTTGCAAATGCTGCGGAAATATTCGCCATACCGGATGGTGTTCAGATATTTTTTATCACACCTGAGGGATACGTCAGTGCACCATCTTATCCAAGTTCTCTTAAAATTTTTAAATTCACAGACAGTGATCCTGGGGCTTCCAGTGTTGAACGTCCTCCAGCTTTTCTCCAGGTGGGGAGCTGGTTGTACCCCATGTCTCCGGGGACTACACCAGTGTTGCATTCCAGTTACGGAGCGTACATTTTTCCAGATCTCACAGAAGGCACACCAGGTAATCTACAGTACACTACTGTAAATGCTTAACATGCTAGGTTAAAATTTCAGCTGATGACATTTTGAAATATTTTTCTTCTATTTTTTCAGACAACAGGTTTTGAAATTTCATGCAAATGGGAGAAAGCAGTCAGTTAACTTCCTTGAGTATTCTCTGTAAACAACCAGGTCCAATTAATTGGATTCCTCTGCTTTTATCATCTTTTAGTATCACTTCCTTTACCTTCGATAAATCTAATTTTAACAAGGTCATATGCCAATACAGCTTCCAAAATATCAAAAAGAAACATTTTCTGTGCAATGGATTGTAAAATGTTAATAAATCTTTCATGTAGATATAGAGAAATGTAAAGTTAATAATCTGTTAAAGCCCACTGATGACCTACATGTATGATAAAAGCAGAGAATTCCAATTAGAAGGACCTGGCTTATATTTTGGACTTTACCTGTGAAGGGAGATAATAGAAGCTGCTATCTCTCATTGTCTCCATGGAGATAATTTGCATGAAATTTCAAAGCCTGTTTTCTGGGAAAAGTAAGAAAAATGTAAACAATTTGTTGTCTGCAGTATTTGCCCAGAAAGTGGTAAAGGTTAACCCTTGTCCTGCTGAATAAATTAAGATGCCACACCCACTTCTAATTTTCAGCCAATTGGATTACTTGATGCAGATTGTTGCTTTATATTCACATACTTAATGGCAAACAGTGCAGATCCAGACCAGTTCTGGATCTACACTGTTTGCAAAGGCATGGTATATCTGGGTTCAGCAGGACACGGGTTAAGGCAAGACTTGTGTTCATTAATCGACCCTGTCAGCTAAAAGTCCACAAATATGGAGGCAATGTCTCGACATGACTGAAATATTGTTTTATGGGATATTAAACCTCAACTCAGCTCGATTCTTCAGCCAGGCTCCATAGCCCAATCAGTAGTGTGTCTGACTGCAGGTTGGGGGTCAAAAGTTAGAATCCTAGCCTGGCCACATAATTTCATGGAGATTGATCAGGATATATTGTTTTTTGGTACATTAAACCTCAACTCAACTTGATTCTTTAGCAAGGCTCCATAGTGCAATCAGTAATGCATCTGACCGCAAGTCCAGGGGTTAAAAGTTTGAATCCTGGCTGGACCACATAGCTTCCGTGGGAATTGACCATTATATTATTTCTACTCTCCTTGCCGCTGATTCAAGAAGGGCAGTTGTCAGCTACAAAAGTTTGTGCACAACGTACTGGTTACCTGCATAGAGGACTAAGCCTGTCCAGGAAAGGTGTGAGTAGGTTAACTGACCAGCTCAACAAGACCATAACCCATTCAGTCGGGGAAACCTCCAAAAGGGTTATTGGCAAACAGTGCAGACCCAGATCAGATGTCACAGAAAGCTATGTCTGATCAGCATCTGCACTGTTTGCTTTAAAAACAGGAATTTTCATAAAATATAGTCATAATAAAAACCAACCAGACACCCTTTTGTTGGAAATAGACCAGCCCAAAGAGTTGTGGTACAAGAGCCCATTTGACGTAATTGAGTTAACAGTGTTGACTGGGCAGTAAAACTCCATGTGGGCTGCACCATGCAAAAACATGTCTTCGGGCATATGCCCAAAGAGAAGGCCCAGATCAGCATGCACATCTGTGCAGTCTGATCAGGGCCTTTACTATCCACTAACAGAATCATTGGATATAACAGAAGGTACTGTATGAATAGAGAGCCCAGATCAGCCTGTGCACAGATCAGCCTGTGTATCTACGCATTCTTCTAATCAGGGCCTTGATGATACTTTGTGCTTGTGCAGGATGATGTGAATCTGCACATTTTGCGCATGTTCGAAGACCTTAACCCTTGTCATGCTGAATAAATTAAGATTCCCGCCAACTTCCAATTTTCAGCCAATCAGATTACTTGATCCAGGTTGTTGATATAAATTTGTATACTTGATGGCAAACAGTGTAGATCCAGATCAGTTGGCTTCTTCAGAAGCCAACTAATCTAGATCTACACTGTTTGCAAAGGCAGGACATATCCGGGCTCAGCATGACTAGGGTTAACCCTGTTTAACATGGTGGAAAAACTCCATATAAAAGTAGAAAAAAAAAACTTAATCCATTTTATTCAAGAAACCCTTTAAAGGGTAATTGGGAAACAGTGCAGACCCAGATCAGTTCTGAGGCATCTGATCAGGGTCTACACTGTTTGCATTAAATACAGGAATTTCTATAAAATAATAAAAACTAACCAGACACCGTGCTATTTGAAATAGTCTGGTCCAAGGTGACGTGGTAGAGTCTACTCGACGTAACATGTCTTTGGGGATGTGCGAACAGCAAAGGCCCAGATCAGCCTGCCCATTCACACAGTGTTCTAATCAGGGCCTTCCGCTAGCAGCATAGCTACAGATAAGAGGGGGTATCCACATAATATTTTTTTATTGCTCGACAAAAACATATGTTGTGGGTACTCATTAGAAGCCCCTCACTGAGGCGCTTCTAATGAGTACCCACAACATATGTTTTCATCGAGAAATAAGCAAGATATCAGCAGTTTTTGGATGAAAAAAATGCCTTATCTCTTGCTATGTTAAACAAAATCATTGGATATTACAGAATGTATGAATGGAGAGCAAAGGCCAGGATGTTACTTTGTGCATGTGCAGGATGATATGAATCCAGACATTTTGCTTATATGTTTGAAGACACTTTTTTTTGCTTGACGTGGCCTATATAAAAATAGAAGAATAAAAAAAACACATTTTTTCTGTGTAGGTTCAGCAGTTGGACTTATGTTACCAGACACACTACCAGCTGGAGAGAAACAGCATTTTGTAGCTATGCTCAGTTCCTTGACTGTGATGAGGCAGCAAGAGGTAACGCCTACAGAAGCAATACAGACAGATGAAGGGGAGACCATTAGACAAGGGGAGGGGCCAGGGGAGCAGCAGGTAACAGAAGAGGAGGGGGAATTATCAACAAGTACTAAGATTTCACAAGGACTACTCACAGGTAATATGTCATAATTTAGTGCTCCTGGTATGCTGATGATTTGGTGTTATGTCTCTTTCAACATTATTTAAGTCATACAGAAGTGAAGGGGTGATAATGAAAGGCACTGTGCAATGAAGCGCCATACAGTCACATAGCTCTTGATAAGGTGCTTTTTTCCATCAAAAAGTATTTATATTTTTCTTATTACTCAACGAAAATATATGTTATGGGTACTCGTTAAAAGTGCCTCGCCGTAAACACATGTTTATGTTGAGTAATAAGAAAACTATTTACCTGATACCCACTGTTATCTAGACCTATGAGTCGAAAGCCTTCCGCCTCTAGCGAGATTCGAACCTGGGACCTCGTGAACCGAACTCAGGAGTGCTAACTGCTTTGAGATTGTACACAGGTTTCAGCATTTACTTCATTTCTTCAGTGTAATAACAGATTGGTATATGGTAAAAACACTTAAAAATCTTCTTCTCCAGAACCAAGAAAGCTTCGAGGCTGAATCTTGGTATATAGCATCGAGGACTCAAGGTTTACCATATTTATTCAAATGATGACTGTAAGTTGACCTTTGACCTTTTTACTGCAAGATCAAATTTACGTGCTCATGTATTTGTATGGGGAAAATGTTGAAAAGTCATTTTCTCAAAATGTATTAAAGTCTAATGGCTGAAACTTACAATGTTTGATGAAAGTAGTAAAACATTTTAGTTATTATCAAAATTTTGTGACCTGAGGGTTTTCTGCCCTTGCCCCTGGGCAATACACATGTATAAAATTGTGTAATTTTTAAATGTCTTCTCTGAAACTGCTTAAGCAATTTTCACCAGATTTTACATGGGGCCTTCTGTCAAAAGGGTATTGACAATTTGTTCAAATAGTTACGTGTCATTGAACAAGATGGCCACCATGTCCATATATGGTAAAAACTCTTAAAAATCTTCTTCTTCAGAACCAAGAAAGCTTTGGGGCTGAATCTTGTTATATAGCATCGCTATCTCACACTCTACCAAGTTTTTTCAAATGTTGATCATAGTTTGACCTTTGACCTTTTTACGGCAAGGTCAGTTTAGCGTCTTTATAGATTTGTGTGGGGGAAAGGTTGAAAAATCATTTTTTTCAATACATGTATGTATTTAAGACTAATGGCTGAAATTACAATGTATGATTTAAGTAGTAAAACTTTTTAGTTAGGATCAAATTAGCATGTACCCTGTACATAACTGTAGATAAGAAGGCATATCAGGTAAACATTTTTCTTATTTCTTCAAGAAAACATATGTTGAGGGTACTCATTAGAAGTGCTTCTAAGCTGCACTTCTAATAAATACCCACAGCATATATTTTCTGTGGAGATATAAGAAATATATCAATACCTTTGGATGAAAAAAAGCAGCACCCTATCTAAAGCTATTAAAGTAACTTTCTAATATGTTTTAGCTGCCAAGTACATCTCTTGGGGTGTAGAGAAAGGTGCAGAGAAGGCTGGGATCCTAATCAAGGCAGGCTCAGAAAAGCTCCGAGCTCGTCTTGCCCCGGAGGACACACCTAGACAAATAGACCCTAGGGTTCAGAAGGGGATACAGTATGTGAGAGTGGGGTCACATGCTGCTGTGAAAGTCAGTTCCTATATTGGTGAGTTGTTAAATTGTGGTGGCTGCCTTACATGTATTTGAAATAATACAATGTACTTAGCACTCTGGGCCCAGTTGTTCAAAGCTAACAATGTCGTTAGTTAACGATTCGTTAAAATTTACATCGAGTGATACGCAAATATTCTGATATTTTTTGCTGAAAAAATGTGAGTAGCTTTTGCAGGGCAAAAGCTACTCACATTTTTTCAGCAATGTATTGAATCTGCTAAAACAGTTAATGAAATGACCCTTAACGAGCTCGTTAAGCTAACGATGCTTTGAACAACCGGACCTAGGGTAATAATTTCACCAGACAACATTTTGAAATAGTTTTCCTATTTGTTTTTTTTTTTTTTTCCCAGAAAATAGGCTTTGACATTTCATGTAAACTGCCTCCTTTGGGAAAAATAAGAAAAAATATTATCAATTTGTTGTCTGCTGAACATGCCCCGAAAGTGGTAATTGTAATTGTAATTTCTTTTTTTTTTTTTGTTGGAGAAAATAAGGCTTGGTATTTCATACAAACTTAACAAAGTACTGAGGTAGGAAATACATGTCTAAGAGAAAATTGTTTAACACGTAGCACACAGGGTATAAATTTCAGCAGATAACATTTTTTCTAATAAAGATAAATTTTAGCTCAGTGAGTGCTAGAGGTTCACATGAAATACCAAGTCTTTATTTTTCTGAAAAATAATAATAATAAAAAAAAGTTAGAATGTAATCCCCTACAGTTTTGCATAGCACTTTAAGGGTTAATTATTTTTACATTTGTTTTATTTGCATCCTATAATTTCTGCTACAAGACATGAGATTCTGCAGAAAGGAAATACTTTTAAGAGAAAAGATTTTCAGTCTTTCAAAATTTGGGTTCTGAAACAAAATTGTGGGCTTCCAAACCTCCAGGTCAGCCCAGAATATTCCAGGCTGCTGGACATCCTGAGTGAATCTAGAGTTAACTCCTCCTACAGTTTACATCCAATCAAGCTGAAACTTGATTTGTAGTTAGACTGTGATGTGGCGCAGCACATATTGTTTCAAGGTTACAGTCCACCAAATATTAGCAGAGCTAAAATTTCTATTAATTTTTCATTTCTGGCTAAATCCTCCTACAGTTTACATCCAATCAAGCAGAAACTTCATAAATAGTTACATGATGATGTGGAGCAGCGCATATTATTTCGAGGTTACAGTGCACCAAATATTGGCAGAGTTATGCCCCTTTGAAAATTTCTGTTAACTTTTTTGTTTCCGGTTAACTCCTCCTACAGTTTACATCCGATCAAGCTGAAACTTCATAAATAGTTACACAATGCTGTGGAGCAGCGCATATTATTTTGAGGTTACAGTGCACCAAATATCAGCAGAGTTATGCTCCTTTGAATGTTTTTGTAAACTTTTCGCAGCATATTGTTTAGAGGTAATAGTGTGCAAATTTTATTTTAGTTAGATCATGATGTGGAGCAGCGCATATTGTTTGAAGGTTACAGTCCACCAAATAATAGCTGAGTTATACGCCTTTGAAAATTTCTGTTTTCGTTTCCGGCTAAATCCTCCTACAGTTTACATCCGATCAAGCTGAAACGTCAAGTAGTTACACGATGATGTGGAGTAACGCATATTATTTCGAGGTTACAGTGCACCAAATATTGGCAGAGTTATGCCCCTTTGAAAGTTTTTGTAAAATTTTCGCAGCATATTGTTTAGAGGTAATAGTGTGCAAATTGTATTTTATAATAGGTATATTTTTTGCAAATAACTAAAGTTTTTTCCATATGGCTGGGCAAGTTATTTATTTTTTTTACATCTTCTTTTATTAGATTTGCAAGAAAATGTTAGCATTATTAAATTTTTATATATATATTTATAAAATGATAAAGAATTAAGAAGCTTGACTAATATCAAAACTTATAAACAATAATTCTTTTTGGATTTTTTTTTTTTTTTTATTAATACTCTTCTGAGTTGTCTCTCTTGAAGGACAAAAATAGAATCAGTATAAAACAAGTTAAAGCTTTACAAAAAATTTTCTTGCAGCATTTTTTTATTTTTTTTTTATGTTTGGTTGTTTTTTTTTTTGTTTTGTTATTGTTTGGTCAGATATTGAACTATAGGAAAAACAAATCAGCCAAACACTCATGAGCTTATAATATAGCCATGCTTTTGTCGTGTATCCTCTGTCAGAAGGCACTTCTCCCTAGAAGCAGCAAACCTTTCTATTTTCCCAGGAGGGAAAAGTCACTTCTCCCATAATTTCTGGGCCAGCTTGAACCCTTAGGTTACAGTTCACCAAATATCAGCAGAGCTATGCCCCAATAAAAATTTAAAAAAATTCTTTTTTGTAATTCCACTTACAGTTTATATCTGGAGCACTGAATTATACAGAAGCCAGTTTATGTGCTACATCTTATTACTTGCCAAGGGCGTATAATGCCCCGCTTGGCAGAGCTCTTGTTAATGTTAATATTGCACAACATTGCTTTTGATAATGTCCTATGGCAATAGCAGCTGTCCAGAATTGTCACATATTTGAGCAGACTCTGAAATCTAGATAATAAGTAGCCTACATGTATTTCGAGGCTACAGACAACTGAAAATAACATAAAATATTTATACATGTAGGTATTATACTATACAATAAAAGGGTTATTGCACTGGTATTTGTTGATATCCCAACTCGGGATAAATGTCATAGCTCCAGATAAGGCTTTTTTTTTCAACCAAAAATTATTGATGTTTTTCTTATTCACGAAAACATATATGTTTGGGGTATTCATTTGAAGCAACTCAGTGGGTCACTTCTGATGAATACCCCAAACATATGTTTGGAAAATTAAAAAAAAAAAAAAAAGAAAAGAAAAATGTTTTTCTGATACCCCCTCTTATCTTAACTGAATATTCACCAATATCAGTGCAATAACCCTATGATATGATGCCTCTATCAATTGTTTTCTTTGTTTCAGTTTCAAAACTTGGCCAGGCTACAATGGCATTGGCCAGAGAGGCTGCCCCTCACATTAGAAAGCAGGGAGAAAAATACCTACCAAAATCATTGAAAGAATCGTCCGGTGAAGGAAAGTCAAAGGTGGACAGTGTTATTGAAGTAGCAGCCTCAGGATTAAAAGGTAGAATAGCTGTTGAAAAGAGGGGTATTTTTATTTATTTATTTGTTTTTCTTATTCATAGCGACAGATAAGAGGGGGTATCCACATAATATTTTGTTTATTTCTTCACAAAAACATATATTGTGGGTACTCATTAGAAGCGCCTTGGGGAGGTGCTTCTAATGAGTACCCACAACATATGTTTTTGTGGAGAAATAAGAAAGATATCAGCATTTTTTGGATGAAAAAAGCGCCTTACCTGTTGCTACATGTATGTTATTTCTTCATGAAAACCTGTTTTGGGTACTCTTTATTAGTGTCATGGTGAGGCACTTCTGATGACTTCCCACAGCATATGATTTTGTGTAGAAATTTGAACAGTATCTTTTGGTTGAAAATAGTGCCTTATTTAAAGTTGTGGGCAGCATATTATCCGCTGATGTTCAAAGACATGCTAGAGCAAATAGTGTTGACCCACTTCAAACTGCTCCAAAATTGACTGGTCGGGTCTTAGACATACGTAATTTGCAGGGTACATTAACCCTTAAAGCGCCAAGCAAAATTTGTAGCAGAGGACATTTATTTTTATTTTTATAATTTTTCAAAGAAAACAAGTCTTGATATTTCATGTGAATCGTCTGCTTGGCAGACGATTCACATGAAATATGAAGACTTGTTTTCTTTGAAAAATTAAAAAAAAATATTTCAAACTGTCGTCTGCTGCAGTTGTGATTAGAGCTTTAAGGATTAAATTTTTGATCTACTTCTTATTGATTTCCTGTCCTGTTTATGGGTGCATTTGTACAGCCTTGCTTTCATGGATCACCCAAGCATACTTAGTGCTACTGTCTCATACAAAGCTATTCCCTGCCAACTATGTACTCCATCCAGGATGCTTAAAAGAGTATGGGATAGTTGTATTAAAGATTGAAAAAATTCCCATGATCTGAGATGGATTTAAACACACAATATCAGGCTTGACAGTGGAAAGTACCAACCTCTAGCCTTCCCAACCCCTCATCCACCTCTCCCTTTGCACACAAACAAAAATAAATACAGTCGACTCTTGTTATCTCGAATTCCAAGGGACCCTCTGAAATACTTCGAGATATCCGTACCTCTACATATCAGATTTACAGAATTGCGGAAAAAATAATTCGAACAACCACATTTAACATATATATATGTAATTGAACTCTTGAAGTTAGAGATATATTAAAAATGTTGTGGAAAAGAAGAGAAATTGCTCCTTAGGAGCAATTTCTCTTCTTTTCCACAATATTTTTTTACCTGTTGTTAGATTTTCATGTTTAGGCAAGGACCAGATTTTCACTTCGAGATAAGCGGTTATTCGAGATAAGCGAGGTCGAGATAACGAGAGTCAACTGTAGAACTAACCAACAAGGGTAGATAGATAGCTTGAAACAGTACAGGAGTGTGAGACACATGATGATAATGAATTTGTGTTCTACTTCCTTTTAAGTCATATTGAGATGATTGATGGATGATAATGAAAAGCTCTGTGCAATGAAATACAGTACACTCATGAGCCAAAAATTGCCTCCAGGGTAATTGACAGTTATAAGCCCTAACCTCTGGCCCATTAAGTCCAGATAACTAGAGATTTCAGGAAATACTTATACTTTGATTTTTGCAAGAAAACTTATATTGCAGGTTCTCACTGGACTCACCTTGCTAAGGTGATTTCAGGAATACTCACAATATGTGTGTTTTTTTTTTGTGTTTTTTTTTTTTATAAAATTAAGAAACAGTATCCTAAATGATCACCTCACCTGGAGCTGTAAATTAAAATTGTATCTCTAGATAAGGTGCTTTTTCAACCAAAAAGTATTGATATTTTTACCTAATTTTTAAGCATATATTGTGGGTACTCATTAGAAGTGCCTCGGCGAGGCACTTCTAATGAGTACCCACAATATATGCACCCACAATTTGTTTTCTTTGATAAATAAAGAAAATATATGTCTGGATACTCCTCTTAGCGGGTGTGAATAAAAATTTTTATTTGATTTTGAACATTTTTTGTATGATACAGGTTTTGGAACAGTATTTATGAGTTTAGAAGGAGCGGCAAAGATTCTGGGTCGTAACCTAGCCAATGAAACAGTCAATGTTGTCAGCCATAAGTGAGTAATTCCATTTCAGTAAAGCAGTCTGTATAATAAAATGATAATTTGGTGTTTTACTTCCCTTTAAACATTATTTGAGTCATATCAAGATGATGGAAGGGATGATAATGAAAGGCTCTGTGCAATGAAGTGCTGTATTGTAATGAGCTGAATTCTGCATTGGGATTCGAACCTGGGGCCTTGTGATCTAAATCCAGAGCTCTAACCACTCAGCCACCTATAAATATTGCATAGGTCAGACCACTTGTGAACCGTAAATATAATTTTAGTTTAAATGTTTGAGAACAATGCACAGAAACAGAAGTTTGAAGTCAAATGGTTAGTGTTAAGATCTTGTCAATCACAACAAATGAAGCCGGCCTCAGTGACTCAGTAACGGTAGATGAGCGTCCCACTGGTGAGTAGGAGGTTGTGGGTTCAATCGATCATGAAATATTTTCTATGGTCATTCTCTCCCTTCCGCTGATTCAAGAAGGGCAGTTGTAAGTTTCTGTCGAAAGACTGTGCACAATACTGGTTAACCACTTAGAGGATTAAGCCTGTCCAGTAAAAGTGTGGTTAGGTAAACTGACTGCACTAAACATGATCCCATTGGGTTGACTGGACTGAAAACCTCAACACAAACAAACAGAAACAGAACTTTTAAGACAAATGGTCAGTGGTAAGATAATGCTTATCATAACAAATGAATGTGCTGTTCTTGCTGCTCTAAAAATGCAGCATTTTTTAAAAGCTCTGTATCTCATTGATGCCTGGATGGATGTAGTTGGTCCAAAGATTTGCTCAATGCGAGCTTCACGTCCATCAGTGACCCTGAGGGGAAATCATAGACTTAAATCTTTTTTATGTGAAATTTTGGGCAAGCTTTCCTGACCAATATATCATATCACCCACATGTTTGGTTGTATTTGTAATGTTGCCTCTTAGCCATATTAAGAAAGTTCTTACTCTCTTTATTTGTGGGTGAAAAGTTTTATGACTGGAGTTGCGGTACAGATGTTGTGATAATTCCAGTGTTACTGTTAGGTAAAAAGATACACATTTTCAAGGGCAGTAACTGTTAGTACAAATTTGCCTCTCTTCTGAAAAGCAGTCTACTCTAAAAGGAAAGAATTGCTCCTTTTAGGAGCAAATTCTTTTCTTTTAGAATAGACCCCTTTTCAGAAGGAATTTGATGTGCAGGAAAGCAAACAGGATGTCACAGAAGTTATCTCCCTTGTAAAAAATGGCCGAAAAACTACCAAGTGTATCAAGTACCCTTAAATTAATTACAGGTATGGGAAAGATGCAGGTCAACTAACCGAGCACACTCTGTATTCTGCTGGGAACATCGCCATGACAGCGTACAATGCCAATCACCTTGGGGTCAAGGCCATTGCTAAGAGAGCAGCAAAGGATACTGGGAAGGCTGTGTTAGAAGATTTTGCTGAGCAAAGAAAAGATGGTACCTCAAAATCTCAGGGAGCAACAGGACACGACAAAGAAAACTTAAATCAAAAAAAGAGTTGAGAAAAAATGATCAAATAAACAATCCATTCCTGTCAGTAAATAGAATCCTTCCATTAACCTCTAGAGTGCTGAGTAAAATTGCAGAGACGACATTCTAATTTTTTGTTTTAACTTTTTCAGAGAAATTAAGACTTGGCATTTCATGTGAATCGTCTGCTAGCAGACAGTTTACATGGAATGCCAAGTCTTATTTTCTCTGAAAAAAAAAAAAAAAATCAAAATGTTGTCTGTTGCTGTAGTGATTACCACATTAATGGTTAAAGCTGTTCACTGTTGACTCAGGTCGTAACAGCAGTGGGCTGGATCCAGGACCTTTAGCCCTTGAAATCCATGACTACAGCATCATAGTGACCTTTGATTTTATCTTAGCTCCAGATATGAAAGAGGGGTAGCTACGCAATATTGTTCTTATTTCTCCACAAAAACATGTTCTCATTAGAAGTACGTAATGAGTACCCACAGCATATGTTTTTGTGGAGAAATGAGAAAAATAACAGTACTTTTTAGGTGAAAACAGAAAGTTTTCGTGAAGAAATAAGAAAAATATTTAACTGATACCTCCTTTTATCCAGATCTATGTTTGTGTCTTACAGAGACTAGGTATGTTCAGGTTATTATATTTTGGTTTCCAGAAATGCTGTTTAGTGGAGTCTTAAGTTTAACCAGTAAATCTGGTTCACTACAGTATAACCTCAATGGCTTGAACCCGGATGGCTCGTTTACCGTGGATGATTCGAATTCTTTTTTTCAGTCCCTACAAAATCCTTCCAATACCTCTAGAAAACAAATATTTAGGGATTTTTCTTATTTTATCATGAGATTGTATGTTGTGTGTACTCATTAGAATTGCCTCATTGAGGTGATTCTAATGAGTGCACTCAACATACAATCATTGTGTAGAAAATCGAAAAGATTACCCTAAATTATCGCTATTTGCTTCCTGAACTGGTGCCATTATTAACCCTCAGTGGCTCGAACTACCTATGTCTCAAACGAATTTCCATGGTCCCAAAGATGTTCGAGCGATTGAGGTTCGACTGTATATAGTTCAAAGGTCACATTTATATCTCAGTACCTAGACAAGTTATGGGGTTTATACTTGGAATTATCATCACATTAAACAGTCATTGTGCAAGGTCTTACATCACTGTCACCTACTTGTATTAGTTTTAGTGACTGGGTCAGATTGATGTGATCGCTGGCCTTGGTTGCTCAGTTAGATGTGCGTCCAACTTGTGGTTAGGAGGTTGTGGGTTTGACCCCCGCCGGGTCAGCAACATTCTCTCATGGAGATTGATCATGAAATATTTTCTATGGTCATTATCCTTCCCTGATACAAAAGGGTGGTTTTCAGTTTCTGGCGGAAGAATGTGCACAATACTGGCTAACCTCTTAGAGGACTAAGTCTGCCCAGTAAAAGTGTGGTTAGGTAAATGACCACACTTGATATGACCCCGATGGGTTGACTGGGCCATCAAACTTCAACACAAACAAAACCGTTGATGTGTTCTTGGAAATGCTGTAGAGTTCATGTATGTTATCATCAAAAGGGAGCTCATTGTGCAAGTGAGCAAGACTTTGTAATCTATTTTTTTTTCTAGAAAAAAAAAAAAGACACTCATAGAATGGATCCTCTTGATAAGAGAGAAGTGTTCCTACTATTTTTTTATGAAAACAATTGTCATGGGTATGCATTATAATTACCTCAATGAAGTATTTCTAATGAGTACCTACAAAATGTTTTCACAGCAAAATAACGAAAATATGAAAACTTTTTTTATTTGGTGTGGTGGTGTTTCTTTATCTGTATCTGATCTTTTGTGCCATATTTCTGCGAAAATACTGAAGATACTTTTTGTCCTGCCTTAAAGGGGAATGCAGCCTTAAAATGTATTGTGCTTCAAAGTAAAGAACTTTACAACAATGAATTTTGACACAAATTTGATCAAAATCGGTGGAAAATTAAATAAGTTATAGACAATTGAATATTTGAACATTGGTGGAATGGGTGCAACCATTTTGAATATTTAATGGGGTTTCATAAACATTAAAATTTGTTTCATAAAGGTGGTTATTCTCATAAAGTTTGGTTTATTTAGGGGGAAATGATTGCTCGTGACTAGAATTAAAAGATTATTAAAAACTGTAGCAATATTATCTTTAAAAAACTCTTTATTATTGGTTTTGCATATTTAATTTGGGCTGTGTGACGTCACAAAACCTACAATATGGCGGCATCCATAACAGCCATTTTGAATATATTCAAAGCACCATAACGTCCTTATTTCTCGGCCGATTTTGAAAATTCTTGCATCAAAATAAATGGCTTGTTAAGCACTTTACTCCAAGATATACTTATAACTTATATTGCATTCCCTCTTAAAGTAAGAAAGATACACATTTGAATTCATTAAATCCATTATCCAAGCGTTAGATTAGATGAATTTTTTATCTATACATTATAAGTAATTTTCTGTTTCTCAAAGAAAACATTTTAACTATTTTTTTTATTAGAATGACCTTAGAGCATCAGCACTGTCATGCGCAAATGAGATAAAAGTCTTTTTTTTTTTTTTTTTCCATTTTTTCTGCAGTTGGTCATGTTCAATTACAAGTATTACTTATAGGGAGACAGTTTTGCAAGATGACCACTAAGGAATGATTTTGTCTCAGTAATAGGATCTTAACCTGCAGGGAATGTCTCTCCTTGCACAGGGGCCTTCCAGTTAAATGTAATGATCCAAAGGGTGGTGCACTCTGTTAACGTCATCCCTGGCAAAACCGGCACAGTGGCTCAGTGGTAGAGCGTCCGCTTTGTGACCGGGAGGTTGCGGGTTCGATGCCCGGCCGGGTCATACCAAAGACTTTAAAAATGGTACTAGCTGCTCTTTCGCTTGGCGCTCAGCATTAAGAAAGTAGAGCTAGAACTGGTCAGCTCAGTGTCAGTATAATGTGACTGGGTGGAATATCATGTCAAAGTGTCTGGGGCGTGATATTTCAGTGATGCAGCACTCTAAAAGTGAGCATTGAGCTCCCTGCCACCAGACACCGTCGCGATATGACTGAAAAAGGTTGAAAGCGACGTTAAGCCCAAATCAAACAAATCATCCCTGGCAACGATGCTAATTAAGCATGTTTAGACCCAGAAAATTTATCACTCTGAGTGGTGATTGAATGCGGGACCTCAAACACCAGAGGCTAGTGCACTAACCATTGCACTACTTTGCTCTTGTATGCCCCATTATCTAGAGGTAAGATCCCAGCTAGCATTTTACGTAAATCTACATCGGGCCGTCATTGGCCCGTCAGCTACCCTGACAGGCCGATGACGGCCCAATATAGATTTACGTAGAATGCTGACTGGGAAGATGTATGTACTGTAAAATTCCACGATTAAGACCACTTGAAATTAAGACTACTCCACTATAAAGACCAGCTTTTGTCATTCCCATATTATTTTTTTCTTGCGGGCCCCCATAGCCTAGTGGATAGGAGAGTTGACTCTTAATCCACTAGGTTTCTCGCCACTGTGATTCGAGCTTTGCTTGGGTCAAATGTGGGAAAGCCAAGTTCTGCTTACAGATGGTCAGATGCTTTTTCCCCGGGTTCTCCTGTTTTCGCCCACCTTTGATGAACGATCAGCCTGATATAAGTGAAATATTTTTGAAAGGGCTGTAAAACCCAAGTAAAAAAATGGTTTCTTTCTTATTATGGTATGCCTTAAAATTTTGTACACCAAGGTTTCTGACAAAATGATGTATGCAAACAATGTAGACCCAGATCAGACTGCTCCTTAGGAACAATCTGATCAGGGTCTACACTGTTTGCCATGCCACTAAGCATTTTAAGAAACAACTGCATAAAAACGAACTTTTGGCCAAAGAAGTATGGAATAAAGTTTTCAAAATTTTAGGACATTTAGCATATTCTATATTCAACATAAAGACCACTCCACTATTGAGACCACTTTTAGACAGTCCCAAAAGCGGTCTTTATAGAGATTTTTTTTTTTTTTTTAAGGTGATCCTTTCTTCAATGCTGAGTGTGATGGACACTTCACAAAATGTGTTCTGTATTCTACTTCACATAGCTATAAATAAGCCTCTTTTTCAACTGAAAAGTCTTTTCTTCTTGATTTTCATTGAAAATTATTGTTATGGGTACTCACTGCATTAGCCTCAGGTTATTCCAATGAGTGCCACAACATATGGTTTTGTTAAGAAAAATACAATTTCCATTTGGTTGAAAAAAAACAACAACAAAAAACACCTTATTTTGATTTTCTGGAGACACCGCTTTTCTAGAGTTATGACTCAAATATATGTGTTCCTTTGTCAAAGGTATACAGTGGAACCTTTTTATATTAAACCTTGTCATGCTGAATAAGTTAAGATGCCACACCCTTTTCAAATTTTCAACCAATCAGATTACTTGATCCAGATTGTTGATATAAATTCACATACTGAATGGCAAACAGTGCAGATCCAGATCAGTTGGCTTCTTAGAAGCCAACTGATCTGGATCTACACTGTTTGCAAAGGCAGGGTATATCCGGGTTCAGCAGGACTAGGGTTAATTAATGAAGAGTTAGAATGGGCACCTAAAATATAAATTGAAATTTCTCTTATATAGATATGAATTCTTTCCTTCATAAGCCATATAGGCAGGTTCTTTTTTTTTTTTTTTTTTTTTTATCATCATTTTGATGTTTTCTGTCATGTTATTTTAGATATGACAAAGTATTACAACATTCAGTTATACTGGTGAAAACTTGTTGATCTTTTTTATTATAAATGTAAAAATTATGTACACTCAGCAGGACAAGGGTTAAAGACAAGAGCCAGCGACAAAACCTACAATAAAACCTGTGTGACCAGCAAAGACTCAGATCAGCCTGTATATTCACCCAGTATGGCAGTGGTCCTTGTTTGTCCCTCTTTGGATAGCCTGGAGGTTGTAGAAGGCACATGCCATCAGCAAAGACTGAGTAGACTGTGCAGATGTGCAAGCTGATCTGAGTCTTTGCTGGTTGCACAAGTCTAATTGTAGGTTTTGTTGTGCGCTGGCTCACAATTGGTTGTTTGACAGTTTCAGATAATATTGAAAGGTGGATCCCAAAAATGTTGTATCTAAACACCAGGAACTAAGTATTTTATTGATGGGTGGTGTATAAGGAGTGCGGTTGAGAGTAAAAGGATAGGTGGTGATTGAGAAGACCATGGTTTTTCAGCATCATATTTCATACTACCTGTTGCATTTTAAGTATGATTTCTGAGCCAGTTACTGCAAATGTGTTCCTAAAACCTACTTATCAATCCTAGTGCCGTTATTACCCTTTTTCTTTCTTTCTTGTTGAAAAACTGTGGTCTTCTCAATCACCACCTATCCCTTTACTCCCCACCGCTCTTCCTTAAGCACCACCCGTCAATAAAATGCCAAATTTCTGTGCAATGGCAGAAGAATGCAATATATATATATTTTTTTGAACTGCACAGTAACATGTTAACTTTTACTAAAATTGTGATGTATTTAACCAGAGATTTGTAATCTTTCCAAGAACAGGAGTTTTACGTGTCTAGCTGTCACTAAAACAGCAAAATCTGACCACCCTTGCATCGAGAGAAAAATGATTTTTGTTCCATATTCGCTTAAAGGACTATGATTCCAGTCTGATTATATGGAAGACAAAAATAAGAGGTAGAATAACATGGCCTGATTTTGGATATAGGTGACCCTGCTGAAATGTCAGCCAAATTTCACCTTACATCCACCTTCAACACTACCTTAACTTACTCTTTACAACCACCTCCGGAAGGTCTTACTGTTTTCTTTTCACAACACGATGTTGCGTGTGTGGAGATAAGCAGCATGATACTTTTTAATATATACATTTTTGGTTGGATACAACATGTTTATTTAATTAACACATTTTTCACTTTGGATCCAAGCAATAGTGTTATAAAGAGCTTGTAGTGTTTAGCTAACATGGATTTTGCTTTGGAGCTCAGCAATAGTATTATGAAAAGGTTATCATATACATGTACTATTGATTATGTTCCAATGCTTTTGATGTTTTACAAGTTGTAACTGCAAAGACTATGTGTGTGTTTGTTATATTGTTTGCTGTCAGTATGTTGTGGGAAACCACAAAAATGATTTCACATAATAAATATTGGACCCTAGAGGGTTACACTAATATTGTTATCTTTGAGAAATATACATGTACTGTTGACCATAGCTCTAGATAAGAGGGATTTCCAGAACAGTTTTTTTTTCCCCATAAAAATGTATTAACCCATTGAAGACTGAGTATACTCTCCTACACTAATATTGGAAGCTTCTAATTTGGATTTTAGGTATGTCAGGCTATGTAATTTAGATATGCCTTGAGAAAAATGATTGAACTATTTTCAAACAGTGCAGACCCAGATCAGACGCTGCATTTTGCAGCGTCTGATATGGGTCTGCACTGTTTTTTAATTACCCTTTTAGGGGTCTCCAGAATACAGTGGGTTAAGTAAATATTTTTCTTATTTCTCCTCAAGAACATATGTTATGGGTACTCATTAGAAGTGCCTCACCAAGATGCTTCTAATGAGCACCACAACATATGTTTTTGAGGAGAAATAAGAAAATATAACTTTTTTGATGAAAAAAAAAAACCCCACAAAAAACAAACAACACATCTTATCTGCAGCTATGTTGTACTTTGTAGAATCAAAAACTTATTTACTAATTTTGATAAAAAAAAATCACCAAAAAGCTTGGCTTGAATGGCTTTTTGTTGTACCTGTGTTAGCATGGGCGACTTAGGCATGCAGGTTTCCGTTTGTTTGTTCATTCATCAGTGTACTCACCTCCACCCTGTCAAGCACCCTAAATGAAGTGTACAAACTGTAAAATTTTACAGCTAGTTTCACTTCACTGTTTTATCTCACTGAGCCAAACAAGAATAACAACTCTCACTCTTCTGGTGCTTATTCTCACATTTTAGTAAGCAGGTGTGACATAAACTTCAATGAAGTTCTTTATTATTTTTAAATAGTTTATAATTTTATGACTGTTTTCCTTTTGCATGGAATGAAATTGTAAAAAATTTGGAACTCCAATCAAGTGCTCCAGTTTTAATTTCTGTGAATCCCAGTCTGTGATAGAATGTTTAGCACCCACCTATGTATATAACCCTTAGTAGCATGCTGGGTAAAAATTTCAGCAGACAACATTTTGAAATATTTTTTCTTATTTTTACCAGAAAATAAGATTTGACATTTCATGCAAATTGTTAGAGACAATTTGCATGAAATATCAAACCTATTTTCTGGGAAAAATAAGAAAAATATCATCAATTTGTTGTGTACTGAATTTGCTCATAGCGTGCTCCATGATAAACTGATAATTTTAACTTCATAATACATTAACCTATAGATAATGTGCTATTCTATTCTGTTTTCACACCTTCCACAGAAAAAACGACCTTTCAGTCGTTAATTAAAGTCTTAAACCAGAAGGTCCCTTAGGCAGTTACCTGTGTGACGTAACTCTTCCCGCTCAATTGACCACGTGTCAGTTTCTTTTCTGTGGACAAAGAAATTCAACAAGGATTATTTACCTGTGATAGAAATTTGGATTATTTCTTTCCTCACGGATAAATTTATGTATCCTTGTGTTTCTTTTGTTTATTTATCACTCCTTTCACTTTCTGTGTTATTATTTAAAATTTTCAATTTTCGATTTCATGTATTTTTGACTGGTGTTTTTCCACATGCGTTTTGGCGACTCTCGCTATTCGGCACAACGCTCGTGCGCGATCGGTTCGATAGTCGTGTTTATATATGCAGAATATTTTTGTTCTTTTCGTTCCAGGTTATTCAGCAATTACGATATGTTTTTCCTGGACTTTTGTTTGCAGAGATCTTCAGTTGGCTAAAGATTCTCATGGTGGAGAAGCTGATTGTAAAGAACTTGTCAACCCTTGATGGGTTATAAGACAATTCTTTACTGATGGGAGCCCCACCCCATATGGCTATACTGCCGGGGTAAGACCCATCAAGGTGGCATCTTTGGGTACTTAGTATCCTATAAAGTCTAAGTCCACCAGTCACCAGTCACCAGTCATCCAGTCACCAGTCACCAGTCAACCAGGCACCAGTCAATCAGCTTCACCAGTCACCAGTCAATCAGGTGCCAGTCAACCAGGCACCAGTCACCAGTCATCCAGGTGCCAGTCAACCAGGCACTAGTCACCAGTCACCAGTCACCCAGTCACCAGTCACCCAGTCACCAGTCACCGATCAACCAGGCACCAGTCAACTAGTCTCCAGTCAATAGTTTAATTATTTTCTGGAAAGACTTAGTTTCTGACATATTTCACCGGACAAAATAGTCACGTATACTAACTTCCGGTCATTATGTCTAATTATTAAAAAAATTTTTCACTGGGCAAAGTATCAGTAATATTTCTGATACTTATACCCGGTCATATTATTATATTATTTCTGATTTTTCACCAGGCAAACTTTTACAGAAAGTGTCTGGTCAATTTTTGCCTAATAATTAATTATCTTCGGGAAAAAGTTTTGAATACTTGTGCCCGCTCAGTTTTCATATATAATCTCCCTTTTTCATCGGACTAAGTTACGAATACTACTATCCGATCAATTTGTCAAATTACTTGTAACTTTACCGGGCAACAGTTACGAATATTAGTGTCCGGTCATTGTGTCGGGTAACTAGTGTCAAAATAATGATCACTAATTCCTGAACAATCTATTATCGTTCATAGAGCTCCATTCACGTTTAAGTCAATGGATATAGGTTATTAAGTGAAATACATAATAACTTTTTATACAAAAAAATTCTGTACAGTCTTTCCCAAATCAGACTAGAATTTTTAATATTCCATTGACTTATTATAGGTGTGTAATTCCATTAATATTTTAAATTAACTTATGTTTTATCTCTTTTATCCGCTAGAAAGAGTTAAACTTCCGACTATAACAAAATTCTTACCGGGCAGCAGTTCGTAGACTAGTGCCAGGTCATTCAAATGATGTTTTATCTCTTTAATTCGCTAGAAAGCGTTTAAATTCCGGCTCTAACGAAAATTTCATCGGGAGGCACTTCGTAGAGTAGTGCCAGGTCATTCTAACGAAATTCCACCGGGCAGTAGTTTCGTAGACTTTGTGTCGGATTACTAGTGTGCGAGTAGTAGTCACTAGTACTCGCTCAACATATATTCATATATAACCACTATAGACATGTATAGTCTTGGATTATAGGTTATTGAATGACAGCGATGGGTTCTAATACCTAGTAGCCATTTATATTGTTGAATTCTGTCCAGTCACTTTTGAACTTGACTTAAATTCTATATATATATTTATTATTGAAAATGAATTAAGAATTATCGGTTACGATCAAATTCGCAATTCATTCACTAAGTGTAGAAGATACTTCCAGCTATAATTATATCTCTTTTATTCGCTACAAAGAGATTAACTTCTTACATATTCACCTTATTCGGCTCTAGGGCAAAGGTGAACTATAAAACTATCGTTATTTATAAGAAGAAAAATATACACGAAATCTAAAAAAAATTTTCTTCTTTCCTCCCCTGTTTTTCTTCTACATGCTCCGATATGTACATGTAATCAGCATGTAATCTAAGGAGTAAATTGACAAGAAAGTAGCAATCGATCTTTTCTACTTTCTATTAATTTTTCATTCTTAAGGTATCGGAAATTTACACCAACCAGATAAATAAATTAACAGTTTATTTATTTATTCGCTACCTCTCTAGATTACTACGATTTAAAATTCTAGTTGAGGTACATATTTTCCTTTTGCCTTTTCTACATGGAAAATAGTTGATCCGATAAGCTATTATTCTATTTTATACTATCTTTTGATTGATTATATTAGAGTCTAGGTCAGTCGTGCTCTGTCTAAACTCTGCTATAAAATAATAAATAAGAAAAAAATCTTATATTTAGGCATAGATATAATTCGATACGTTCTTTACTTTGCCTGTTTTATTTTTTCTTCTGGATCATTTAAGACTACGATAGCAATATACCAGATATTTTTGCCTCAGTAAGAATCTATTACGCTGAAGATTCTTCATATTGGAATAATAATTTTATTATGATTATAATTCTAGACCCAATTAATCCTCGTATATTATAGGTCTACTTTATCTTATTGAGGAATAGTTTTGCTTCGACTAGCTCTATACCTCTAATATTTTATTTATAACTAGAGTCCATGTCAATCAAAATTTTCTTGCACTTTGGTATTGACAATGGATACATATTTAGTAAAGGCATTAATTATTCAGTACGTGACAGTTTATTATTGCCTAAATTAGATTTTATATACAATACTTTCCTTTTGATATTTTGTTTTATTGACTTTGTAACTATTCAGAAACTGCCAAAGTCAATCATTTCCTTCCTCTAAACTTACCGAAGCTCTAGATTATGTTGATATATATTTTTGATATATGCTTAGAGGTTAATTAACGAGAGTTTACCTCATAATAGCAGATATTATTATAATTATATTAATCAATCTATAGTCTAGGCTTAGACAAAAGGGAAAACATCCTTAATTATTAGTATACGAGCCGGTAAAGAATTAAGACACTCTTAATTATCTCTTTACCCCTCCTTTATGTTTACATTCGTTAAAGGGATCATAGTAATTCTCGCTAAGAGTTCAAGTTCAGTTTGCGAATAATGCAAAGATTAATATCTTGATTTCCAGTCCGCATCAAAAATGGTCTATATATATAGATAAATATCTTTCCGAAACTGGATATTTATTTATTTTTCCACACAATAAGTCATTTCAAGATGTCGATGATTTTCAATTTATAATATAAAATATGTTTATATTAACTTCACAACTTAGTAAGTGCTGCACCTACGTTCCTGGTCAGATCTTACTTTTGTGATACGTTTTTGAACATACTGAAAGTTTTCTCCGATTATACATTCGGTAAATAAACTTTCGAGTAGTATTTATGCTTTTAAACATTCAGATTATTTGATAATTGTTGGAGATAATATATTATTCCGATATTTATATATCTATCTTCATTATTTATCTTTCTCATCTTACTTTTAAATTAGATTGACCTTCTCGCTACGTTCCAGGTTTAAATCTAGCTAACATTGTGGAACAGTCACTTTTTTTTTTATTTCCTAAACAATATTTTAACATTTTTCTCAGTATTCAGAGCATAACGACTTCATGAATACTTGAAAATAATTCAATTCTACGCTTGTTAAACTAAGCCTAAAACAAGCCCTAGTTTTTTAGAATGGATATTATCCTTCGATTCAGTTCATGGAGATACATCCTTTTAGATCCCATTATCTCTATTTCAATCATTCAAAATTCTAATGACTAAGTACTCCTTTTCTACGTACGAATACAGAATATCGAGTCACTGTTACTGCATATTGGTTAAAGATTAAACAAATTTTATCTTAAACCTATATGACGTTAAATTAATTATTATCTCTTTCATATACATGTTTTTACCCTTCCGTCAGGGATCGCGGTAATAATATTATTACTCTCTATGGTTTACACATAGATCTCGAGAGTATATATATGTATTTTCTTCCTGAACTCATTTGCGAGTACGTAATTTGATATTTCAGGAATTACCAATTATGCAGACATAGATTTTATTCTTTTAATATTCAATTCTAAAAAAAAAAAAAAAAAAAAAAATTTGATTGAACAGGGATCAAGCTAGCTCAAAAATTTAGGGAGAAGTGACTTCTCCCTCCAGACAAAACAGGGAGAAGTTTTATAGGATGAGGGAGAAGTCAAGACTCGGTTCACCTATCGCCTTACTGAAAGCTCAACAATTTAGGACTCTCGACTCACTTTACTGCATTGTCTTGGGAATTTTTACCATATTGTCTTGGGAATTAACAAAGAAGGAAACAAATTTTACTGTAGACCTGTTCATTCTTACTTCTAAACCAATTAAATGATGCAAAGTAACACAGACATGAGTAGGGCAAATACATTATATCTGGACACATAAGTTCATATCTTTTTGGAAATTGACAATGCTTTTGAGTAGATACAGTCAGAACATCAAGGTCTGTGGCTTGGTAAGTATGCTATAAACATAATGATAATAATAAATTTGTTAAACTAAAGTGTCTGCCAACTTCTAAACTTAGTTTTTTGCACTTTTAATGATGTTTCTGGCCAATTTTCAGCATGTAAATGGTTCATTTATGAAAAAACGGACACCCACGAAATCTAATGACATTGATGAAAACGATCTTTTGGTCACTTAATAGGCGAACAGTTTTCCTCCAAAACTTGTTAAATCACATCAGACTTTCATTCAGTGGCATTTCTGATACATCTAACAACATTTTTCAACAGATTTTTACCTTGCATGTTTGCTCAATTTTTACTGGAATTCTCCCAACAAAAAGTTCGTTTTGCACAAGTACTAGCTTTTTCAAAAGTTGCAAAAAACGGAGGGCGAAGTTTTTGTCGCCCTCTGGGCTTCCCAGGGCGACTTTGAGCCCTTTAGGGCGACTATTTCGCCCCAGTCGCCCTGTAGGTTGATCCCTGTTGAATGTTTATCTATAAAATTTCCGGGCAGTAATTTTATAGAGAGTTATATGTTTAATAATTCCTTGCTTAAATAATAGTTACGCTTAACCTATGATTTATAGCGGGAATTTTGTTCAGTAGTATAATTTTTATTTAGTATTAATATATTTCTTACTATTCTTAAATATGCGTATAGAATAGTAATACTATCTCTTAACTTTTAAATTAAGTGTTTTTTGAGATTAATATATTAATCAGTATTATTGTATAATCTTTCTTCAGAGATTATCACACTATTACTTTTTCTCTGAGTCCTTCTCTTTTTATGAACATTTTGATTCGTATCAAAGTGGATTTTTAACATTTCTTGATTTCCATGATTATTTACTCAGGAGTACTTTTCATGACAATCTTCTGGTATAGAAAGATTCTATCCAGCTTATTTATTATTGTTTAATCTTATCAATACGGTAAGATTTAGCCAAACTATGACCGTCATACAGTTTGCTGCGATCAACCTTATTCTTATCTCTCTTATTCTCTGTCAAACTCTTTAGTTATGATGTTGACAGTTTATTCTTTATTTTTTGTCAGGACATCAAACGCTTTTATATGTCTATGACAAAACTAATTATCAATGGTTTAAGTTGTTTTTTCTTCCCAGCAGTTATATGCAAACTGTATTATTTTATTGCTTGACTAAAAATTCGTTATACAATTAGTCTAGCAATAGTTTTAACCATTATGTTTGTCTATATTTTTTTTCTTCTGATGGATAACTTAGTTATAGTTAAGTTAACTCCATCTACTTTTATTATCTCCCCTTCTTTAATTTGATCAAGGGAAATAATTACACATTATGGTTATTTTAAGTCTGTGTCTGTTCATCGGAAACTGTCCTGTCGCTCCAATTAACAGAATTTAATTAGTTTATAATTCTAATAGCTTAGACTATTACAATTACATAGCTTCACATATCTAGAATTTTATCCAAAATATCTACATATGTCAGTTATCTATAGGAAACTCCACCGAGTAGACTTTTCCTTATTTATTCAAGATCCTACATAGACTACTTACAGTGTATGGTCTTGGCTTTTTGTTTTACAAATTTTGTTTTCAAAATTTTCTATATTCCTAGCTTACTTTGCGATGGAATATTTATGTTATGTCTCAATGACTCCCTTTTCTTTTTGAAGCCAATTGTTGTTTCCCAAAAAGAAAAAAAGAGGGGGGGGGGGCCAATGTTAGGTCTCTGACTTAAGAACTGGCTTCCTCTAGAGTCTACTAATATATATAAGGTTGTTAGATCATAACACCTTAAAGCTATTTTGTGAATCTAGACCATTCTTTCTATTAAATATAGAATTAGAATGTATCTGATTCCTTTGAGTTTCCTGAGTCTTAACAAGAAGTGGTGAGATATTATTGGTGTTAGAATTAGGAGAGCACCTCCCTCCTATTCTGCAAATTCTAGCACATTATCTATAGATTAATGTATTATGAAGTTAAAATGAAGTTTTTTAAAAGTAAAACATATTTTAACGAGTAATACTTAACCTATAGATAATCAATTATCTCCCTCCGCCCACCCTCGCTTATCTCTCCTAATTGTGTCTATTGTTTTACACATAAAAGAAACTGACACGTGGTCAATTGAGCGGGAAGAGTTACGTCACACAGGTAACTGCCTAAGGGACCTTCTGGTTTAAGACTTTAATTAACGACTGAAAGGTCGTTTTTTTCTGTGGAAGGTGTGAAAACAGAATAGAATAGCACATTATCTATAGGTTAAGTATTACTCGTTAAAATATGTTTTACTTTTAAAAAACTTCATTTTGGCCATGCCAAGTAAAACAACCTGTCAGCTGACAGCATAGTTCACCATACTTGGGGCTTGCCAGTTTACAGTCATTCTCTCCTTTCTGCTGATACAAGAAGGGCAGTTGTCAGTTTCTGGCAAAAGATTGAGTCCCTCCCAGTGGTGGTACCTGTTCCCTTGTTCCCCTGAAAAAAAATCAACATTTTTTCTTGTTCCCCAAAATTAAAATCTTGATTTTCTATGTTCCCTATTCCCCAAAATTGCCTTTATCCCCCTGTTCCCTTCAGTTTTAGACTTTTATTCCCTTGTTCCTCTGAAATAAATGGCCTTATTCCCCTGTTCCCCAAAACCCATGGGAGGGCCTCAAGAATGTGCACCAAACTGGTCAAGCACATAGAGGACTAAGCCTGCCCAGTAAACATGGTTAGGTAAACTGACCTCACTCAACATAGTCCCATTTTTTTTTGGTTGGCTGGGCTGTAAAACCTCAACACAGACAAACAGTAAACCAACATACACTGTGTCAGCATCCACACCTGCATTGGTGTAACATGTTTGGTTAAAGTTCCCAGATACTGAACTGCTTGCTTGGTTCAGTTGATACTTTGAATGTTAACTAGTAAGATACTAGCATAACTCCAGATGTGACACTTTTTTTCAGTGGAAAAGTATTGATATTTATCTGAATACTCCAGAAAAAACATATGTTGTAGTACTCATTAAAAGCACCTCATTGAGGCACTTCTAATGAGTACTCACAACATATGTTTTTGTTGAGAAATAAGAAAAATATTATGTGGCTACCCCAACTCATCTATAGCTATGTACTAGTCTAAAATTTTATGTGGTACCACCCACAACTACAACTACCTCTGTGACACAGACTTGGAAATTTGTTTTTATAGATTTTGGTTAAAGTTAAAGTTATCTAGTAATCTGTATGTCCTGAATAGTTCAATACTGGAAAGGTTTTCATTTGCTATTTAGACCAATGTTAGATACTGGTCAAAAGTTTTTTCCAGTTTAATTCCACTTCTCATTGACCTTGAGGTCAAGGTAACTTAGATATTTGACCTTGAAGTTTTTGGTTGAAAGTATCTATAGACTGATGTTTGCTGAGTGCCTGTATGTATTAAGTAGATGCTGGGGGATTGGTATTAGATACCGATCAAAATTTTATCCAGTACAAACCCTACCCACCACCCCCTTCCTCAGTGACACTGGTCAGGGTCATGGAATTAGACATTTTACATTATTTTTTTTTTTCTGAAGATCTGAATCTCCTGAATATCTGGATGTGATAAACTGGTAATTTGACATTTTCCTAAGGAACCAATTTGACTGAAATGTCAAATACTTTTTTCTGGGAAAAATAAGAAAAATATCTTCAGTTTGTCATCTGCTGAATTTGCCTGTAGTGTGCTAAGTGTTATTGTATGTAACAGTTTACCGAGTCTAAAATTGTATATGTATACTAAAGTATTATTTTTGTTACTTTGTATTTGTAAATCTTTTCCTTTGCATAATTATCATGATATTTATATTTAATTTATTGAAATTCAATGCCAATCTGTTGTTAATATCCCATCGCTCTGTTATTTGCAATAAATGATACAATAAATTTTGCTACAAAACTATTTTTGTTTAATTTTTAGAACTCTACTGTAGTCCTGCTGGACATGGATATGTCCTGTCTTTGCAAACAGTGTAGATCCAGATCAGTTGGCTTCTGAAGAAGCCAACTGATCTGGATCAACACTGTTTGCCATTAAGTATGTGAATTTATATCAATAATCTGGATCAAGAAATCTGATTGACTGAAAACTGGAAGTGGGCGTGGCATCAAAATTTATTCAGCATGACAAGGGTTAACACTTCAGATATATGGGCTATGTCATATGAAAACGTGTCTTCGGGCATATGCGGTCAGTGGAGGCCCAGATCAGCCTGCACATCTGCGCAGTCTAGTCAGGACCATCTCTGTCCACTAACAGAATCATTGGATACTACAGAATATATGAATGGAGAGCAAAGGCCCAGATGATACATTGCGCATGCGCAAGACGATCTGAATCTGTGCATCTTGCGCATATTTGAAGACACTTTTTTATGCCCCACCCCCCCCCCCCCCCCTGCGCTATCGGCATGTTACCGGGGGGTATATAGTGTTTAGATTGTGTGTACGTTAATCCGTACGTATGTACACATGTACGTGATCCTGTTAGACTCGGGTTAAGATTTTGTAAAAGGTAGATTACAGGGTTCCTATCATTGTTGCAGCATGACATTTGGTACGGCGATTTATGTCTATAAGTACAACAGGAATATACAAAAATCAGGTAACAACCACCTATACACCACTTGGGCTATTTTTTGCAAAGTTAAGATTTTTGTAAGAGGTAGTTTTTAGGGTTCCTATTGTTGTAGCAACTTGAAATTTTGTATGAGGACATATGTCTTTAAGTACAAAACAAATATACAAGAATCAAGTCCAGATGACACACGTCATGGTTCACTGAGTTTGGACTGAGGCTAATTTTGCAAGGTTAAAATTTTCGTAAGAGTACATTTTAACATATTGATTCATACTGCAATCCTTTGTGCAGTTTTATGGAGGTATCCAAAACAGGAGCATCCGTGTACTTTGGACACATTCCTAGTTGCTTGAAGGAAAACTATTATAAGCTGCATATTTTGTAGATAAAAAAGTAAAAGGAAGTTGAATGCTTCAGTTAATTACACAACCAAAGAGTGTTCTGGGCTGCAATCGCATGAATCAGAAAAGCAATGCATTCGCAGACATTCATGCGTGTTTGCAAACTTTCCATACCACTTTGATAGTTGCATGCGTCAATCATTATACCTTTAGCTGTCATTTGGCACAACCAAAACTGGGGACTATACAAATAAAATTTATATATGAATGTATGTAACAAAAATCTGAAAATATTTACTGCACTGATATTATTTAACGCTTAGCATTGGGTGTGCCGGCCTCGGTGGCTCAGTTGGATGCGCGTCCGACTGGTGATCAGGAGGTTGCGGGTCCGACCATCGCCGGGTCGGCAACAGTCTTTCGTGGAGATTTGGTCATGAAATATTTTCTACGGTCATTCTCTCTCTTCCGCTGATTCAAGAAGGGCAGTTGTCGGTTTCTGGCGAAAGAATGGCGAATCAAGCTGTTTAGATGTGCAGGACGACCAGAGCCAATGCTGTTCGCATATATTCGAATATTTTCCCCCGACATGTCTTGCATGCTAAAAGCCCAGGCCAACACTTTTGCAGTCTGGTCAGTGCCACCCTTCATACAGGCTATTTGAAGTATAAACATCCAAAAGTTGTGAACTTGAATTGTGAAGACCGAGATCAGTGCACAAATCCGCAGACCAAACAGGGCATATTAAATATTGATGCTGCGTAACATTCCACTCGATGCAACCCATGCGCTCATAAGTACTTTCCCCACACCATTACGAAAACATACCTATATAATTTTGACCCCTTAAACTCCACTTTTATGTATTAAACCTGGGGTTTACAGGGGTATACACTATTTTTCTTATTTCTGCTCAAAAACGTAGATTGTGGGTATTCGTTAGAACCGCCTCGACAAGGCGGTTCTAACGAGTACCCAAAATCTATGTTTTGAGCAGAAATATGAAAAATATCAGAATTTTTATCTGAAAACTTGCAGTTTTTGGCGGTGAAATTTTCAATATATTTGAATAGACGTGTTTTTGTAATGCCAAAATGGTAATTTGGTCCGTTGTTCTTGCAGCAGAAAATTGGGGAATGGGGCGTGTTAGTATTCTGTTTCTGGACTGTTGTTCACTTTTTCCCCCACCCTCCCCTGTTTCTCTTCTGTTTTCTAGCGCTTCTGCTTTCTCTACGCAAAATGACACACAAAGGCACAAACATTTGGGGCCAGTTGAGCGTTTATGGTCCAAAAATGATCTCTTGTAGTTTTTATCCACTAGGTTTTACATTTTTATATATTTCAAACAGCATTAGAAGGTATCCGTACGTGCTGAGCCTCAATGTATCTTCTGACGTGCGCCGAACGAAGACTCAATACAAATCATCCTGCGCATTCGTCTGATCAGTCTGCGTTGTTCAGTCTGATAAAAGTCCTTAGCTATCCAAAATGCGCCCAGTGAAGATTAACGTCATCTAGTATCTAAAAGCAGACACATTTTCAGGGGAATTAACTCTGTTAAAAAGGTTTGCCTTGAAAAAGGGTCGACCACGCATGGGATCAAATTCTCTCGTTTTAGAGTAGACTCCTTTTAAGAGCGGAACGTGAGCAGGAAGTCACAAAAGTTGTACAGCATTTGGGAAAACTGTCCAGCAAATTGTCCCATTAAGGGTTAAACCAGACATTAAGTTTATTAGAAATGTCCGTGTGGCCAGTAAGTGTTTGCTTCCGACTTCAGACCACGATGTCCAGGTTTCGTCTTATTAGAGTTTCAGAGCGTTTCATTGCAAGCCCGACGTTGCGGCTTCGAGTATTACATCAGACACTCTCTTGTTTCCTCCCTTACTTTAACCAATATTTGTCTGGAGACCACCAAAAGGGTAACTGGCAAACAGTGCAGGCCCAGTTGCAGAGCGCGGCGTCTGATCAGGTTTTACCCTGTTGGCATTAAATACAGGAATTTCTATAAAACAGTAATACTGAAAACTAACCAGCCACCCTGCTCTTGGAAGTAGACCAGTCCAATGAGTTGTGGTAGAAGAATCCACTCGACGTAAATGGATTACTGACGGTATCAAAGGTCACTAAACACAGGGTCAGTGTATGCAAGCCGTATTAATACTTTTTCACTACCATAGGCGAGAACAATAGGCTTGCAAACAGCGTAGATCCAGATAATGAGTAGTCTCATCAGGATCTACGTTGTTTGACATTCAATTTCTAAACTTTACATATAAACTTCTTTCTGATCGATAGTTTGTTTAAAAAACAAAGCAGGCGACACGTGACTAAAATTTGGCGCCGAAAGAGTTAAGTACAGAAACTGATAGATCTAGATTTGTTTGAAGTTGTCGTTTGACTCTCGGTAACTTAAAGGTAGAATAGTTGGTAGGAGTCGGGGCAAAGAGAGTGCCATGATGATCGTCAGGAATGAATACAGATACCGGTTAGGAACAACAACAGTGGCGTAGTCAGTACGGAATTGTTTTTGTGCACAAACAGGAAAAATCTAGAAATGGGAGCTACTTTTGAAGAAAAGAATTTGCCCCAGAGCGCGTACATGTATCTAAACTATTTACCATATAGTTCTCCTAAAATTTGAACAGAACTTTTTTACTCCCTATGGTTGTGTCTAAATTGCATGCACGAGTGGCAAACAATGTACACCCTGATCCGACGCTGCATAGTGCGGCGTCTGATCTGGGTCTAAACTGTTTGCTCAGACCTGTTTGTCACAAGCAACTGTTTCATGAAAAAAAAAAACAAAAAAACACCCACCCTCTAGAGGATTAGAGGGCGGAGTGCCTCCTCCCCCCCCCCCCCCACACACACACACGCGCACACACACACACACAAGAAACACACGCACTGTGCTATAGGTGTCCAAATATTTAGGGTAAATGCTTTTTTTTTTTTATCAAATTGATATCTCGCCCCACAGACGTTTGGACCCATCCTACCCCTCTTTGTTTTTGAAATATGGGGATACCCAGAACAAGGCCATAGTCAGCGCAAACCCTCCCAAGGCACCGAATCAGGTCAGAATGATACGAAACGAATTACGGACAACTCGGCCCAAAGACAAGTCGGCCCAGGACAACTCGGCCCAGAAAAAAGTCGGCCCAAGACAACTCGGCCCAAGTCGTCCCAATTTCAGGAGACAACTCGGCCCAAATCGCCCCAACTTTTGAAGACCTCTCGGCCCATGAAAATCAGACAGGCACCTCTTAATGTATTAAAAATGATTGGATGGTGGTACTTTTATTGCTCTGTACCTGATGAAGAAAAAGCATATGCAGATGTCTTAGATCAGATCACTGAAGTACATAGTCTAACTTAAATGACATCTGATGTTATAGCAGCATAAGTGACCGAAACAATTTATTCAATATTGAAAATAAAAGTGCGTGAGATCCATCCAACTCACCCATCTATCTATCTATATATCTATCTATCTATCTATCTATCTATTTGAATTCAGTCATGAAAAAAGTGAAAGTGAAATCTCCTGATGAGTAAGAGGGTGCTTGGTTATTTAATTGGCTGGTTTTAAGACAAAATTGTTGATGACCGCGAGACTCGACTTTGGCTGTTCTTTCGTTCTTTCTTTCTTTCTTTCATTCTTAGAAGACCTCTCTTCAACATGGAAAAAAGAATTTGAACTCCATTCCCCGTGGAGCCCCATCTTTATTTAGATACTTAGTGCAGCTTAAGTTTAATAACTATAATTGTAACGATGATTTAAAATTGACATGATCACGAAATTGTTAAATAGTATAGAGTTATTGCAGATATGGGATACAGATTCAAATAAGTCTCAGACTTTTTTCTGGATCCCTTTTGTATAATGTGTGTATCATGAGTTTCATATTTCTATATATCTGTACATGTTATACAAATGAAATAAAGTTTAAACCAAAAAAGTGAAAAAAAAATCGGACTTTATAAAAAAAAAAAAAAAAAAAAAAAAAAAAACGAAGAAAAATTATTAGAGACTTTCAGGAACGGTGGTAATCACCTTTAATCAGTAATCAGCGGTTAATCTCCTTTAATCATTTAATTCAAACTTAAACTATTTCAGTGTTTGATTTAATTATATGTTAAGCTAATTGATTAATGAACGACAAGCACTGAAATTTACTAAGAGTTAATTCGCAACAAAAGTGTTAATTGTCATCCTTTAACCGACAAAGGTTAATGATTAGTAAGTTTGAACAACAACAAATTGCCAACTTTTGTTTAAATTATTTCTTTTATTTGCCGACATGATCTGTATAAAGACAAGCCAAATCAGCAGAAGCTTCTCATCCAGTTTTGGCATCTATTGCGTACAATACGTACATTCAGTGTCTAAAACTCGAATATTGACAGTCATTGTGCCTTTTTTTATGCGTTGCTTGTAGTAAGATTGTTCGTGGTGGTCACCATGCCGTTTCCTGTGATCTGTGCGAGGCTTGGCAGCATCTGAGGTGTAATACTGGTAAATATTTTACTAATCACTCTAATATTTTGTATTAAAGGTAGTTCTCATTTTTATGCTAAAGTACAGACAGATTTCTAAGATGCATACTCTTATCAGGTAACGTCACATAAAAAGTCAGAGTCCGAAAATGAGGATATTTTGGAAAAGTATTGGGTAAACAGCATAGAAGTTCATACATTTGTTGCGTTTATATAATATATTTTATGCAAGAATTTAAATTTATATTTTCCCCGTTTGACGGACATAATTCCACTGATCATTACGAAAACACGCCTATTCATATATATTGGACACTTTATCATAAAAAAAGAGAAAATTATCAGAAAAAAAATCTGATATTTTTTCATATTTCTGCATATATTGTGGGTACTTGTTAGAATCGCCTCAACGAGGCAAATTTAACGAGTACCCACGATCTATGATTGAGCAGAAATAAGAAAAATAATGTATACCCCTGTTAATATAAAAGTTGGGTTTAAGGGGGTGGGGGGTAAAACTATTTACGCGTGTTTCTTGTTTGTATTCATAATAAATCGAATTATAGCAGAGCATCAGAGGGACGCTTCTTTCTATATATATAACATGCGATATACACAAAACATACTTATGTTCAAAACAAATGTAAGCAAGCATTCTAGTTTATAACGCTTAAAATAGTACTACTCATACCACATGATACAGGTTTAATATCATTTCTCATATACCCTGGCAAATGCCCCTAAATCCCACACACCACTCTCCGACAAAATGGCATAGGTAAACATTGCAGATCCTGATCAGACTGCTCCAACATGAGCCGCCCGTCCGTTACATGCGTTCGTATAAAGCGATTATTCTTATTTCAAACATTACACCTTGGAATATATCATTTCAGACATGTCACGCGGAGAACAGTTATAACTTGAAACTATCAAAACCTTACATTATCCTGCGTATTCGCGCAGTCTGATCTTATTCTTCGATACCCGTTCGAGGCTTCTGTTGGTTTTAGAAAGTACTATGACTTGTTGACTGTATAGGCGCACATGTTTATTATTATTATTATTATTATTTTTATTATTATTATTATTATTATTATTATTATTATTATTCTAGCGCATTGCCAGTATGCTAAAATGTTTCAGGAATAACCAAAGAAGGATATCTTGCGGCGACGCGAGGGAAGAAAGACCTTAGTTTCACCTGTATAACCTGCGCCCACAAAACAGAAGAAGTCGAGATTGAGGTACGTTCATGAATAATCATCTTCAATATTAATGATAACGACATCTCTCTCTCTCTCTCTCTCTCTCTCTCTCTCTCTCTCTCTCTCTCTCTCTCTCATTTCAATGAGAGAGAAGTTTTGAGACGATAACCTATGTAAGCAAACATTAGACGTGCATTTTATAATGATTTAAGGGGAATGGATACACATAACTGTCAAAAATGTTTTGCCTCCCTTGTCAATAGAAAAATAGAAATACTCTGTAAAAGGAAAGAATTCGCTCCAGAGGAGCAAAATTGCTTCTTTTAGAGTAGACCCTTTCTCTCTCTCTCTCTCTTCGAAGAACATTTAAACAAAAAGCACCAACAGACGCCATGATAAGAATCTCTGTTTCACAAACACACCATTAACAAAACATGTCTATTCAAATATAAAAAAAATTGAAAATTTTCAGATAAAAAATTCAAAATTCTGATATTCTTCATATTTTCTGCTCTAAACATTAAACAATCTATGTTTTTGAGCAGATATTATAAAAATACTGCATACCCTTATAAACCCTAGTTTTACTATAAAAAATGAAAAAAAAAAAAAAAAAAAAAGTCAGATAAAAATTCTGATATTCTTCATATTTCTGCTCCAAACATAGATTGTGGGTACTCGTTAGAACTGCCTGGGCGAGGCGGATCTAACGTGTACCCACAATCTATGGTTTTGAGCAGAAGTTAGAAAAATAATGTATACCCCTGTAAACCTTAGTTTTACTATATAACAGTGGGGTTTAAGGGGGTTAAAATTATACACGCGTGTTTTCGTCACACACACACACACACACACACACACACACACACACACACACACACACACACACACACACACACACACACACACACACAGAGTTTGAATTTTTTTCCAGGTTGCAGAAGAAGTTACTGAAGCAAGCGCATTTGATGTGTCTCCTATCCTGGAAGTCATTGCTCTAGCCGATGGGAGAGATGAGACTGATGACGAGATTGGAGCAACCGTCTTTGATGTGCATCCTATCCTGGAACTCATTACCCCAGCCGATGAGAGAGATGAGACTGATGATGAGACAAGGCCACCTTTGTTAGAATTTTGGGTGAGTAGACAAATTGGCGCGAAATGGCTAGGAAAAAGTAAATTTTCAGACTTAAAAATCTCAGAGTAGGCAGAAGGATAATAATTTTGAATAAATACATAAAAGCAACAGATTTTTTTTTTCAGTGTAAGATCGAATTTTATTTTACTGATGAACGCCACTCGCGAAAATAATATACGATCTTAAATGAAAAAAAAAGAAAATTAAAAAAAAAAAATCAATAATAAAAAAAAAAAAAAAAAAAAAATCAAATATCCTCCATATTTTACCTTTTCAAGTGCATTACCAAGTGTTGCATATGCATATATATAGAAATACAGTTTTAATATTAGCATACTTTCATTTCATGTGGAATAAGGAGGATATTTTAGAAACGTTTCTATTCAAGTTTTTTTACACAACACATGTGTTATTGTGTTATGGGTATTTGTAAGATTAACCTCCACGAGGAAATTTTAATGAATATGGCACACTATCCTAAAATTATTCCAACCACGCATCTATATTTGGAGTTATGCAAAAAGGATGGATGAGAAACAATTCGCAAACGAAATTAGTTTCACTGACAATCATGAAAGCACAAAATAGTGAAAATTTAACATAGAGGGGATATCCACATATTATTATTTCTGCATGAAAACATATGTTGTGGCCTCGGTGCTTCTGATGAGTATCCACGACATATGTTTTCGTGCAGAAAAATATCAGTACTTTTTGGATGAAAACGCGCCTTATCTGGAACTATGTTATTTATTTTCAGGGTGAGACTCGGAAATAGAACCAGTGGAGAGAGAAACAATCGGCAACATCTCCAGCTTCATCGCCGTGCCTGTTGCAGAATCTACTTCCAACTTGTCTCCGCGTCAGACATCCTCTATCCAACAGGTGGAGCTGAATGAAAGTACTGACATCGATGTAGACCAATCTATCGAGGACCTTGTAAGTCAAACTATCTCTTCGTCAACTGAAATACATACTATTTTTTGACTTTTGACCATCCTGTATCCCGTTGTCCGTCGTCCGCCCGTGCGTCAACATTTCCATCAAAACTTTGTATTACTACTTGCTCAGCTTTGAAAAAGGAATAAATAGAAGATATTTACCCTTTCGATGTGAATACCAGAAATACATTCATCAAATACTCTGAAATATTAGTACTTTCACGAGTGCGAAGCACGAGTGAAATTACGTCTTATTAGAAGAGATGAAATTATTTATGGTATTTAGTTTAAAAGTGATATTTTCCTTTTGCATCTGCTCAGGTAACGATGAAGACTACCGGTGTATTCCGAAACGTAATAAGAAAAATATCTATAACAATAAATAAAGATGCAACAATGCAACGGTGTTTTTTTTTTTTTTTTTTTTTTTTTTTTGTTTTTTTTTCTGAGGGTGGGATCTCGAATTTATTCCCGGTACACAGTGTTTTCAGAAATGCAATTTATTTCAGGCATTGGAAACAAGCCAGAGTTGTCTTCTGAAATTGGGACGACTTGGGCCGAGTTGTCTTCTGAAATTGGGACAACTTGGGCCGAGTTGTCTTGGGCCGACTTTTTTATGGGCCGAGTTGTCCTGGGCCGACTTGTCTTTGGGCCGAGTTGTCCTGAACCCATACGAAACAACATTCCGAAGTTCGAAATGCAGTTGCAGTAATAGCAGTAATGCAGTTGCAGTAATAGAAGTAAATTTCATTTTAAGAGTTACTAATTTGAACAGTAAAAAATTTGTAAATAAGTAAGTAATATATACTGTAGCCTACTAAATTTAAAAAAGAAAGATAACAACAGTATTATAATCCGTCTAGAATGCAGCTTAAGGGTATCTTTCAAACAGTGCCAATGACATGGAAACGGTATACTTTCCATTGTCTTTTATCAACGATTACGGCTAATCCGTCTTCTCTGAGGCTTTTCTTTATATTGCTATTTATTTGTCACTAACATCGGAGTTATTCCAACGATCGACATGGCACTTTTCAGGCAAAACAAACCCTAAAAATTTTTGAAGTCCGCCAGTTTGTCTCATTTGATTGGTGATAACCTTGGTTTTCTTTGCCTACAGTAACTAAATTTTAGTTGGAATATTTAAAAGAATATATATGTTTAGATTCATTAAATCCTAATAATGAACATAAGAACAGCTTATCATCACATACAGTACCAAATGTAATTGCTTTTTAAATATCTTGACAATTTTCCAAGTTTTGTCAATTGATAAATGGTACATGTATAGCCATGTAGGCTAATTCTGCGCATCGGTTAATCCTGCTCATTCAAATAGTTTTGAATAAACATCAAAACCCATTCATTTTGGTACATCATTTTAATACACTGATGGAATGGAAGTATAAGAAACATTTTTAAATGGCAAATTCAAAATATTTGTAAAATGATTACGAAAACGTGTTTATGTGAAAAATAACACAGGACTGTGTGAAAATCGCAATTTTCAACAAGACTGTCGCAAGAAAATATGAACTTTATTATTCACATTTCATCAACTGCCCTGACTACTCAAATGTGTTTTCCAAGAACCAGATCATAACAGTATTATAAAATAAGGAAGCGATTTACTCCAGGTGCGCAGAATTAGCAGAAAATTTTAATGTCTCAAAAACACAACGGTAGCGACGTTTGATGGCTTACACTGACAACAAATTTAAACTAGAGATGTAAAAAGGTAGTCCAATTGGCTCTACATTGCCAAGGCTCTGAAGTGTTGCTAAAATGCATTTTATTTTTTTCTCTGTATCAAAATTATGACCTGCACAGGAGCTTAAGTGCACAGGATTGGCCGACAGCACTGTTCGTCGATAATAACTGAAGAACATCTCCCGCTGAGGGAAAACAATGGCTGCTATGACATCAGCCCATTCATCCTTATTATGAAAATCAGGAAGTTTTCTGTCCTGTCTAAAATGAGGGTTTTCACCAGAATAGGGGCATGGAAATTAATTTGTAAAGTAGATATCAAACTAATATTCTGTCACTGAAAAAAGTGATAATACTTTAATTTCATAATGAGTAATTGACATTTTGGGATAACAGATTGGCTGTTTAATAAATTTCTGTATCCTATCTGAGTATTACCAAGAGGCAATATATATGTATGTTGAAAAAGCCAAGCATACATAAGATACAACAATAGAGTCAATAGCATGAGACAAATCAATCTTTTTTTTTTCACCCATTTGTTGACACCCCCCCCACCCCCCCACCCCCCCCCACACACACACACACACACACACACCACATTTTTACCATTATTACAAATGTAGGTAGTCATTAGTTTTTAAAGCTCGTATTCACAAAAATCAAAATTCTCATTTGTGTTAACAGACAGCCCCCTAAAAGTATTCAAATGTTTTAATGTTTTCCAGATACTTGTTTTGTCAAATTTATACTTTTAGAATCATAAAATAGTATAGTTTTGGTAAAAAAACAAAAAAGTGCATAAGCACCTATGTTCATTTTATCAAGTATTGATCAGGTTCTTAATATATATTGTCAGTTTGTTTTAACTTTTGCTGTAGATTTTTTATTGCCTGTAGTCTTAAAAACTGTAAAATCTGAACAAGTCCGATGCACTGAGGAAAAGTTATGACTTGTGCAAGATTAATTTATTACTCCACCACTAAGTGAAATCAATTAAACTTTGTTTTAAATTTCACTATATAACAATCTTAATATATTATCCACACAGCAGGGCTGTTTTACAGACATAGGTTGTTTATTACTTGATGGAGGGAGACATCGTGATCATTATTTGTTGAAAATAGAAAAAGGAAAATAAATTAAGTTCATAGATAGTGATACCTATGTTTGAAATGCAGATAATTGTATTTAAATTATAGATATCTGTATTCTAGTATGGATAGAAATGTCTGTATTTGAAATGCAGACATCCCTATTTGAAATACAGATACATACAATTCAAATACAGATATTTTTATTTAAATGATAATTGGTGATACCTGTTTTTCGAAAACAGATAACTGCTTTTCAAAGACAGATATCTGCTTATCAAATACATATATCCACAGCTATATTTGAAAAACAGATATCTCATATAGATATCTGTATTTAAAATGCACATATCTCTAATTACAGTTTAAATAGAAATATCTGCATTACAAATGAGGATATCTGTTTTTCAATAGAGCTATCTCTATTTGAATTTAGATATCTATGTTAGGAATAGAGATATATGTATTAAATGGGTAAAAATCCAAATTGGTTGCCTGGGGCATCAATGGCTCTGTAAGATGAAACACTTATACATGCAGGTTGTCCTAATTGACATAATATATGGCTTGTCAGATCAAATACATATATTAAAGTACAACATATGTAAGAGTGATGCTCAGACAGACAGGTAAAATTATGACCAAATCTTCATTGATGATTAATCGATTATCGATCGCAATGGCAGAACTGATAATCTATTAACTTTTCAGCTCCGATTAGCCAGCCTTACAGTGTCAGCATTACTTTACCCTTACCAGTAATACTCTATCCCAAAAGACTAAATAATCCTCTACCCTTAAGTTAGGCTGTTTTTTTAAGTGAACAGGACCCATGAGGACCTTTCATCATGAAAAAGAGGTTTTAGATCTCTAAGGTTTACGTACCTTTCTCTGGACAATTTCAGCAGATGACAAACTGATGATATTTTTTTTTTTTTTTTTTTTTTCTAGAAAATAGGATGACATTTCATGCAAATTGTCTCCAAGGTGACAATTAGCAAGAAACGTCAAATCCTGTTTTCTGGACAAAATAAGAAAATATTTCGGCATGGCGTCTGCTGAAATTTTTATCCAGCATGCTGTGCGTTTAAACGCACAGCATGCTGGATAAAAATTTCAGCAGACGTTGTGGAGCTTTCTATACCTGTACCCTTCAAAGTTTCTCCTTTATTGATCTCAGCTGTCATCACTTACTTACCCCAGTAATGACTGCATCCTTTGATCTATCATCCGAGCTATTCGGCCTCCACTGTCACATTTTCTCTTCTTAAAAGTGAGATTCGTCCCGAATCCAGGCCACCAGAAAGACATATTTTCATGCTATAGTTAATCCTCGTTATACAAATGTACCAACACTCGATATAACGACAAAATTCGTGATAACCTGACTGCCACGAAAGCTTCATTCAAAGGTAACATCTAATCAGAAATTATGCAAGAACGTTGTATTTTAATGCTTCAAAAAACATGTGTTTTGGATGTTTGTTAGAATCGCCTCATTGAGGCGATTCTATCAATCGCCTCATCGAGGCGATTCTATCAAAAATCCAAAACATATGTTCTGTGAGAATAAACAGTGTACTTCTAACATATCATTCTGCTCATTAAGGATTCTTTAGAGCAGCGAATTCATTTTAATGACAACCTGTTTGGGAACAAATGCTGTCGTTGTGACCAGGTTTCATTGTATTTCATGCTACCAGGCACGGTCCTGGGCCTGGGGCCACACTGGCCACCAGTTGTCTCAGGAGACTCGAACAGAAAATATAAAGTACAGTTTAGTGAAGAACGGGGAGACGTTTTACGGCCGCCACATAGCACTGACATCTGCTATAGTAAAGATAGATTATAAAAGGAATGACCATTTTGAGCAATGCTCACGCTCGCAAAACTGAAAACATCTAGGCCCAGGGTTATAAAACTTTTTTCATGCTCAACTCAGCTGAGCATGAAATTTGTCCTACTAATAAATCTCAGATTATTAACAATTTCAAATTCTTTCTTGCTAAACATAGTTGGCATTTTCATATTTATTAGCAGAGAAAATTTCATGCTCAGCTGAGTTGAGCATGAAAAAAGTTTTATAACCTCGGTGCCGGAAGTGTCAAGTTTTCTGGAACAGCTATTTTCAGCCAATTAGGTCTCATTAGTGACCCTCATGTAAATGTTAAAAAATCCCGGAATGGACTGTTATGTTCGCAAAGGACCAGAAAATATAACTCAACTACATGTATAGTGCAAGCCTGATGAATGTCTTTATGATAGGAGTTCTTGAAGTAAGGAATCCATTTTGTGAATGACCAGGGCAGTACACTTTTGGGGGCTGTTTTTTTTTTTTGTGATCATGGCCCATCCTCCGAACTTTTCGGGATATATTCAGACAGTGATGATCAAGTTCAGCGCATTCTAATCAGGACCTTCACTGCCCATTTTATAAGGGGAATTCTCTCGGCAGATCAGCAGACGACAGGCTGAAATTTCCCCCAGAAAGTAGGATTTCACATTCCTAAGGAGAAAATTTGCATGGAATGAAAAATCCTATTTTCTTGCAAGAATACTAAAAATATTTCAGCATTCCATGTTCTGAATTTTTTTTTTTACCCGGCATAGAGAGACGTTGTAAGGCTTTCTGTACCTGTACCTTTGACAGTGTCTTCTTAATTGACCACAGCTATCACCATTTACTTACCTCACTGATTTCAGGGAATTCATCTCTGTCTAAATGGTTTGTCTCCCTTCTGAAAAGAGGTCTACTCCAAAACGAAAAAAAATTCTTTTAGAGTAGATCCCTTTTAGAAGGGGCTTGGTGTACAGAAAGGTATACAGGAAGTCACAAAAGTTGTCTCCTTTATAAAATATGACAGTAAAATTATTCCCCCTCATAACCTTACTTGGAATATGTGAATGAATAAGAATGATCCGCGTATGCGGACAGAACCTGAGATCGGCACAACCTGATCCTGACCGTTTATTTTGTCGTACTCTTTATTGTGAGTTGCCTATTTATGCTTACAGGTTATTAGAGCCAGAACGGGTTCCCTCCATGAATGTATCTTAAACAAAAATGTAATATGTTAGAACGGGAGATCAGAATCAGCGGCAGAAGGAAAAGTTAACTCACACCATCCAAGTACAGTAACTAACAGTCTACATTTCTGTCATAGCCATCTTTTTTTAATGTATGCACATGCTATTAAAGCAACTGTGCATTACTCCCACGGTGCATGTAAAAATAGTGTCAAGGACTGTATTGAATCAGTATACCTGTTGTAATGCCTGGTGCTCAAAGAAAGACAAGAAACCCTAAATATTGTTTACAATGTTCCAAGTCGTTCATGCGTGTCTCAGATCTCAATAGACACATGCTTACACATACAGGAGAGAAACCTTACCAATGTGACGTTTGTAACCGGAAGTTTGCACAATTGTCGAACCTGAAACAGCACGCGTTGACCCACAGCGGCGACAGACCATTTTCTTGTAAAGAGTGTGGCAAAGGTTTCGCTCGATTATCAAGTCTGAAGAATCATGGATTTTCTCACACCGGAGATAAACAACATTCATGTGAATTCTGTGGTACTGGCTTCACGCGGTTATCTACCCTGAAGAAGCACTATGGTTTTAACAAAGGAGATGAGCCAAACGCTTGTGAAGTTTGTGGACATATTTATCAGTGTCAGTCTGAAGTTCGAAGTCATAATCGTATGCACACAGGAGCGCCCCCATATTCATGTAAGGATTGTGGGAAGGCATTCAAATGGTTGTCAAAACTCAATGAACACATAGTGATACACCAGGAATTCAAACAGTGTGTTTGTGATGTTTGTGGAAAACAATATAAACAATTAGCAAGCTTAAAAAATCATGCTGCTGTACACAAGAAAGAAAGACTTCTCAGAGAATGACAACGACTGTAACCTGTACATAGTAAATGTTCCAGATCAGTTGTTTTTTTCCAACTGAAAAGTACTGATATTTTTCTTATTTCTCCCTGAAAACATATGTTGTGGGTACGCCGAGACACTTCTAATTAGTATCCACAATATAGTTTTAATCTGCCTACAGGTACGAAAGTACATGTACAGATAGAGATAAAACAATCACCACCGCGTCGGCGTTGGTTAAAGTTTTTGGTTAAAGTTTTTAAAAGACTATATCTCCTGAACCTCTAGATGGAAGTACAGTCGACTCTCGTTATCTCGAATTCCAAGGGACTCTCTAAAACACTTCGAGTTATCCGTACCTCGAAATAGCAGAGCTGCAGAAATGAGGAAAACAATAAATCGAACAACCACAATTAACAAATGAATATGTATTTTGACTCCTGAAGTTAGAAATATATATAAAATAATGTGGAAAAGAGGAGAAATTGCTCCTTAGGAGCAATTTCTCCTCTTTTTAAGGAGCAATTTCTCCTCTTTTCCACAATATTTTGTTACCCGTCCTTAGATTTCCATGTTAAAACAGGGAGCAGAATTTCACTTCGACATAAGCGGTTATTCGAGATAAGCGAGTTTGAGATAACGAGGGTCAACTGTAGTTCATACGTTCCTGCTGTTAGACATGGGTCTGAAGATCTATGCTGTACCATCCTGACCAAAATGAGTGGCCTTGAGGTCAGGGTCACGGACTTAGAAATAAAAAAAAAGTTAAAGTGTTTCGCTAAAGTTTTTAGAGGCAAAACACGATCCAGACGAGCTACGCTGTTCTGTGGTAGCTCTTATTTGTGGACAAATAAGAAAAAAAAAATATGTGAATATCCTCTTATCTGGAGCTATGCATTTAAGTCTCGGTAGGAAAAATCAACCGACAACAATTACTGATATTTTCCTTATTTTTCATGGAAAATCGGCTTCACTTTTCTTCAGGGTGTAACATTGAAGGCCTGAGTTTACTGTTCGGTGAAAAATAAGAAATTGTTATAAAAATATCGTCTGTTATTATAATAATTTAGCAGGCTTAAGCAGATTGAATGGATGTTCAGATACCCTTACAGTTAACCTTAACCACTCTCTGGACAAATTCAACCGATGACAAAATGATATTTTCTTATTTTCCCCAGAAAAGATGAGTTGACATTTCATGAAAATTGTCTCCACATCACGAAAACATGCCTATATAATTTTGACCCCCTTAAACCCCACTTTTATATAGTAAAACTGGGGTTGACAGGGGTATACATTATTTTTCTTATTTCTGATCAAAACATAGATTGTGGGTATTCGTTAGAACTGCATCATTGAGGCAGTTCTAACGAGTACCCACAATCTATGTTTTGAGCAGAAACATGAAAAATATCAGAATTTTTTATCTGAAAATTTTCATTTTTTGGTGATAAAATTTGCAGTATGTTTGAATAGACAAATTTTCGTAATGATTTTTCCCGGAGTTCTAAGCATTAAGAAGGGTATAGCAAGGTACTTTCGTTTCTGATTTCTCCTTAATGAAACGTATACGCTGTATTTCAGAACAAATAGGACAATCAAACTTATTTGAAGTTATTTCTGTTTTTATTGTCAATTACATATACAAATTTGGTTACTATGCAGAGAATACATTTAGAACAGTGACCTAAGCCACATGAGGGCGCCTGTAAGGGTAGCGGACCGAAGATACACGATAAAGAAAAGAAGGATGGGAAGCTACGTAACGGCTGGAAGGTCGGCCAAGAAGAACTGTAGTATAGTCCATACGTTTTTTTTTTTTTTTTTTTTTTTTTTTTTTTTCACAAAGGCTGTTATTGTTTGGGAAAAATGTAAACATGAAAACTTATAATTTTGAATATTTTCAAAATAAAGATATCGCTGAGCCGGAGCACAGCATTTTTTACAAGACAGCACATGCACCCAGCGAGGACTCGGATCATGCACAGGATCACAAGTCTTCACTGTCCACTTGAAGATGCATTATAACTAAGGCTGGCACAATTAATCGGATAATCGATTAATTGATCGATAAATAAAAAAAAAATGATTATCATTACAGATTTGTTAATAATCGATCATTTAATTTCTGTGTCTACCGTATTTACCCTCAGTATTCAGACACCTCAACTTCTTACCATACTTAATCTAAAATTTGAACGAGTACAACTTACTACCCAAACCCCAATGTTGTGTCAAAAAATAGCTGGATGAGTGGCAAACAGTGTAGACCCTGAAGATGAGTCTACACTGTTTGCTCAGGCGTGTCAGCTCAAATACATATATTAAAGTACAACATATGGTAAGAGTCATGCTCAGACAGACAGGTAAAATTATGACCAAATCTTAATTGATTATTAATCGATTATCGATCGCAATGTCAGGACTGATAATCGATTAACTTTTCAGCTCCGATTAGCCAGCCTTAATTATAACCTTGGTTATTGACAGAATGCTCTACAAAAGCTGATTGGACTGTGTGGATGCACAGGCTGAGCTGAGTCTTTGCTGGGTGCAATATGTAAGAAGTGCTGTACCCCAGCTAATATATTTTCTAATTGTTTGTGTTGAGGTTTTAGGGCCCAGTCAACTCAATGGGGTCATGTCGATCGCGGTCAGTTTGCCTAACCACATTTTTACTGGGCAGGCAGTCCTGTAGGCGGTTAACCGGTATTGTGCACATTCTTCGCCAGAAATTCTAATCGCACAGTATACAGAGACGTAGCCAGAACGGATTAATTTTACGCACGCCATGAATATGCTAAGAATCGCTTCCAAAATCGGGACTACTCTTAAAGAAAAAAAGAATTTGCTTCTTCTGGGAGCAAATTCTTTCCTTTAAGAGCAGCCGCTATGGTAAAGAAGCAAAATATTTTATGTTAGTCTTTTTATTCAATAATATTTTTTTTGCGTATGATACGCAAATGCGTTACGAGCGCTGTCTGTGCCTGTGTTATCACACAGTATAATCCCACAAAGCTAGATTCAAGGGGAATGGATACCTTCCTGGGAAGTCAACTCTGTCAAATGTATATTCTTCCTTCTGAAACAAATCTAACAGAAAAAAATCTCCCTCTTCCGTGATATGGAACAAAATCTTCCCTTTTTAGAGTAGACCCCCTTTTAAGAAGGGATTGGAGTACAGGAAAACGAACAGGAAGGGTATAAGGGAAGATGCCCAGGAAATGACATAATCACGAAGCACAGCCTTCCCGAAGAACCAAAAGAAGAGATCACATTTGATGCGAAAATGGCCCTTATGCAATTTGCGGACAATGCAGGCCCAGATCAGCCTGCGCAGCTTATCAGGGCCTTCATTGTCCGCTTACAGAATCAGTGGATACTGTAGTATATATCGACGAACAGAGAATGCTCAGAACTGACTGCACGGATGCGCACGCTCATCTGGACCTACATACCTTTTTCGTGCCTTGCGCATCATTTGAAACCATTCGTGCACGAACAAGGAAGGACTGCAGAAGAGGAACCTCCATGGAACGGTCAGTGCGGATAGGTAGCTTAAACAGTTTATTTTGCATGCACGAAACCTCGTCTTTTTTTTTTTTTTTTTCTAACCAGATAGTATTGACTTTTTCTTACAGTAATTCTGGCGCAGCTCCAAATTTAAAACACTTGTAGACACAAAACTATGCAAAGTCTGATAAGTAAATTTCAATGAATCTGTTTGCTTCATGTTTGTTTTACAATCAAATGTCATTCATCAAGGAATTCTTAAAGTTGATCTAACAATTTTCATTGGTTAAGCTCATTTATTTTGACAAGCATTTATTCTATTTTAGGTCTGATGTATGTTCTTGACAGTTGAAATTAAAGGGCGATTCACTCGGCAGGGAATGTTAACGGCGTTTCTCGATTTTATGAAAAAAAATCACTGCATGGTCAATAGATACTGGACTTTTCAATTGGAATGGTTATTTTATTGTACCATGTTGAAATTTGTCGTGCCTTACGTGGTTCCGATCTCATTACTTAAATTATAATAGTGGCTAAATATAAACATGGATGTTCGAAGTGTCTGCATATCCGTTGCGTTTCAGAAGTCCGGTTTTGTAAAAATGACAGTCCGTATGCAAGTGCATTTTGGGCACTAAGAGAATGCTCTGAATTTCATAAAGCCCAAATTTAATTGTCAGTTACTGTCGAAAACATTTGTCTTCACCGTTTTGACTTCTGCTGTAAGAAGTGAATAACATCACGTTCGCATAACGCTGATGACACCAGACGTAATTCAGTTGTTTGAAAATGGTTTAAAAGTACAAACATATACAAATGTAGAAAACATTTTTCTTTGTAATAAAAGACATAGCACCTGGTTTATGTAAGTAAAACTGAATCAGATATAGGTATAGTTTGGCCAAACAAAATGATATGTGTATTTAGGGTAATCCTACCCTACCTAATTTTCCTGGCGAAACCTATTATACTCCATGTTTTCTAAAAAAACAAATGTTACTGGAATAAACCATCTTTGCTAAATATTCGTTTAAAGTAGGTATGAGCAAACAATGTGGACCCAGATCAAACTACTCCTATAGGAGGAGTTTGATCAGGGTCTACACTGTTTGCCATTCTATCAGTACTTTTCGACACATCAAAGGGTAGTCAAACAGATTTGATAAAATTTTATGTGAATTATAGTGCTAAGCCCAAACATACTTGGTATTTATGGTATAAGTCTACATAGAAAATGTTAAAAAAAAAAAAAAAAAAAAAAAAGAATCCCTACCTACTCTACCTATTGTTTTCTAATACACGTATACTGAAAGGAAAAAGAAACGCAGGGTAGAGTTTTTTCCTTCTTATTTTAACCATTTTTTACGGTGTTTACTATAGCCATACACTTTTATAGATTGTCCTGTGAATGTGAACCGCGGGTATACGAGTCTTTGGTCGATGTGCTATCTACCCAGTGTGTGAAATCTTTCAACCGTGCACTACACAGTGCATTGCACGGACAATACGGAAAGCCAAAATTTAGTGCAAAACAAGCATGTTTAAACCTTCAGCACAAGATTTCCTCACACCATTTGGTACACTTCAACGATACACAACGCTCTTCGATTCTTTTACTGATTTTTCTTTTCATTTTTACGCTACTTTGAACTTTTTTTCAATCATGGTATGAGGGGTAGGGCAATTGCGTTGCTGATGCAGGGTCAGAGGCAACAGCAAGTTGCCAATCATTTTGGGGTTAACGTCTCAACAATTGAACGTCTTGTTAGACGTTTAAGGGAGACAGGGCATTTAGCAGACCGACCGCGGTCTGGGCATCCACGCGTGACGTCGCGACGTCAAGACAGGACAATCTGTCTGGCACATTTGCGGAATCGTCATCTCACTGCTACCGAAACTGCCCTTAATACAGTAGGTACGTATAATCGACAAATTTCTCTGAAGACTGTTGGAAGTCGATTGCGTGAGATTGGTCCTCGAGCTCGTCATCCATACCTTGGTCTGCCTCTGACCCAGGCATGTAGGTTGCGTTGTATGGCGTGGTTGACGGCGCATGCGCCCAGGCTATTTCCGATGAGGCAGTGGAGACGAGTTCTTTTTATGGACGAGTCTAGGTTCACTCTCTATAGCGCAGATGGTCGATGTCGTGTGTACCGACGTCGCGGAGAATGCTTTGCCGACGCCTGTGTTGTCGAACGGGATTGGTTTGGGGGTGGCTCCATTATGATCTGGGGAGGCATTGCTCATGGGATAAAATCACAGTTGATTATTGTTGCGGGCAATATGACCGCAGTAAGGTATAGGGATGAGATCTTGCATCCTGTTGCAGTCCCGCTTGTGCAACAACGTAATCTGATTCTGCAGCAGGACAATGCCCGACCACATGTTGCCCGAGTTTGTCAGGATTTCCTGGCAAACAATAACATCGCACCACTTGCATGGCCACCGTACAGTCCAGATTTGACCCCAATAGAGCACATGTGGGATGAGCTGGATAGAAGGGTCAGGAAGCGCCGAAATCCCCCCGCAACTCTCGCACAACTAAGGAATGCGTTGATCAATGAACGGAATAACATCCCGATGTAAACTGTCAATGCTTTGGTAAACTCTATCCAAAGGAGAATTAGGGCAGCAACCGCAGCAAGAGGGGGGCACACCCGATATTGATTTTCAGTTTGATTTTGATTTCAAGATTTGGGGGGTAGCTACCAATGAACTTCAATAACTCGAGACTTGTTGATCACAAACCAATGAAATTTGGAACTTTTGTTCCATACATGTACCGTTTTGTAATCATAGTAAAATATTTAGCAAACTTTTTCAAACTTGAATGAAATTTAGGAATAAAATTTACCCTGCGTTTCTTTTTCCTTTCAGTATATGTTACCCTAAACACACATATTTCTTTTATTTGGCCTTAGCGCGTGATAGGGGTATGCGATTACATTCGTGATTCAGACGAAACAGACTTCGGGAAAACCACCCACTCAGTATATGCGAATGACGTAGATCCGAACCAGTATGCGTATTCTCGCAGTCTGATTCGGACCTTCGCCATTCGATAAAATCATTTTAGAACACAAATGTACTTTGAAAACGAAGATGTGTATAGATCCGATGTGTATAGACTGGTCCGACTTGGTTTCGTCAGATGGTACGAGTGGATGATATGTGTGAATTTTTTTTTTACCAAAAGTGCAGGGATCATTTTCCGTCAACATGCAGTAGATCTAGTTACATTGTAGTCTTTAAGCTGGCAACATTTAGTTGCACTAACAAAGACGTTCCAACATGAATCTATTGATTGTCGCAGTACTTTTCCTTGGTTTTCTTTTTACGGTAAATCATTTTTCACATCTTTACAATTTCTTTAACTATTTCTACCTTTTTAACCCTTGTCCTGCTGAACCCGGATATACCATGCCTTTGCAAACAGTAAAGATCCAGATCAGTTGGCTTCTGAAGAAGCCAACTGATCTGGATCTGCACTGTTTGCCATTAAGTATTTGAATTTAAAGCAATAATCTGGATCTAGTAATCTGATTGGCTGAAAATTAGAAGAGGGTGTGGCATCTTAATTTATTCAGCAGGACAAGGGTTAACCTACTGTAGATTGGAATGATGTACATGTATTTCGACTTATCAAGTTTCAATATTTTATTTTGGAACAAAATGGATTTCGACATCACAGTCAAAACAGGAAGAACAGATGCCAGATTCGATCTGTTTTCATATCAATCGAACTTCAATGGCTCGAACATCTTTGGGACCATGGGATTTTAATGGCTGGAACATCTTTGGGACCACGGAAATTTGTTCTAGACATGAGTAGTTCGAGATACTGAGGGTTAATCATAGCGCCAGGCTAGGAAGCAAATGGGAGTAAAAGTAGTGCTACCAGTACTCCAGTTTACAAATGAATTTAGTCAACATAATATTCATATAACCCCTTCATGCTGAGCCCAGATATATCCTACTTTTTCAAACAGTGTAGATCCAGATCAGTTGGCTTTTGAAGAAGCCAACTGATCTGGATCTGCACTGTTTGCCATTCACGATGTGAATATATAAACAATCTAGGTCAAGGAATCTGATTGGCTGACAATTACAAGTGCGCGTGGCATCTTAATTAATAAAAGTGTTAATGCTTAAGAGCATTGTAGCATTGTATACCTCTCGAATTTTGAATATCATATTGAATGAAGTCGTACCTTTCGTAAGCGTATGCTTATGCCAAAAAATCTCGCAAGTGCTCGAACTTTGTTATTTCAGTGCCTTTGGCGCTTTGATTTTTTTTTTTGCGTCACCTCCAGTGTTAACTACATTTCTGTTTAACTGCGTAACGTTCATCAAACCTGGCATACGGCGTACACTTCTTTTCTACCAGGACATCAAACACTGTGGTATGATTTTATGACCATGACCTACATATCAGTCCCAGTGAGATGCCTCATAATAAGCCGTCTGATCAGGATATTCACTGTCATTTTACATGAACTTTTAACTCATTTAATACTGATAGGCGCCGGCAGATGCTACATCGCCTTCCATGAAATGTTTATCCTTATTATTATTATTATTATCATTATTAGTAGTGGTTATCATTATTTATTCATTATTATTGCATAAAAAGCAGTGTCGCACGTTATTAACAGCCATGTATTAACCGGCGAACAGCCATGTATTAAAATGGCAATTCACGCGCTGTTAATGCACGGCTACGCAACTTTCAATGTGATCACAGATTTGCTGCCGTTACGAGATGTGTACTGCCCGACCCTAGAACGAGCATAGTCCGTGGAAATTACTTTCGTGAGACATCTGTGAAAAGGCGAAACAAAATAGTGCAAAAAAATAATTTATGCAATAGCGAGCGAACATGTTTTTTCAATGCATTAACATTCGCCAGATCCCTTGGGAGGTGTTGAAAACCGCGGCCTTCGGCCTCGGTTTTCAACACCTCCCATGGGACCTGGCGAATGTTAATGCATGAAAAACCATGTTTGATCCCTATATTCTAACATAGCGTTAACGTTTTCCCATAGCGCCTTATGGAAATGTTATCATGATCAAACTACAATTATTCACTTCGTCAACGTAGTCTGTGCAAAAGGTGCGTTTGATGACATCGCATGTAAACATTTACTTCTTTCGACTTCCGCTGCAAAATAGTTCTATAGAAAACATTGCGACGATGTCGATTTTCCTTTATGCATCATATTGGAATCGAAATATTTTTTCCTCTGCGGTGAATTGTCGAATAAAGCATGGTGATATCGGGCAGATGCGAATATTAATTCACGACGGCGAAACTTCCCAATTTGCCCACCAACACCCTGCGTTATTCGACGATAATTCACAGTAGAGAAAAAAATGTTTCTTAATTATTATTATTATTATTATTATTATTATTTCAGGTTTGTAACGGACAAATTTTCGATTACTATAGCCTTTTTCCTGATTATGGCGGCATACAATATCCAGGCATACCGGGCATACCCAGCATGCCTGACGAAGATGTCTCAGAAATGTTTTTGCGTAACTTCGCCGACTACGCAAAAGGTCAGGTCGGTTCCACCGACTATCTGAGGAACCAAAAGAACAGGAAATACAATTACGGCAAAGGAAAAGACAAATGCCACTTATTTGTGGCAGATGTTTTGGAAGCCGCGGGTGCTGTAGCACCACAAAAGTACGTAACGCTAGATTGTACGTCATATATATACAGGAGCTTGACGTTGGAATAAAAATTACAGGGCCTGTCCTTACGTTTCTATATACAATCGACTCTCGTTGTCTCGAAGTCCAAGGGACTCTCTGAAATACTTCGAGATATCCGTAGCTCGACATATCGGATTTGCAGACGAGGAAAAAAATTAATTCAAACAACCACATTTTACAAATGAATATGTAATTTGACTCCTGAAAATAGAGATAAACTGAAAATATTGTGGAAAAGAGGAGAAATTGCTCCTTTGGAGCAATTTCTCCTCTTTTCCACAATATTTTGTTACCTGTTATTAGATTTTCAAGTTTAGGCAGGGACCAGATTTTCACTTCGAGATAAGCGGTTATTCGAAATAAGCGAGTTCGAGATAACGAGGTTCCACTGTAATAGAAACGAAGGGCGGACTCTATTTATAAGACCCGAGGGGTGGTTGGGTGAGGCGAAGGTGTCCTGTAGCTTTTGTCACCGGGGCGCCCTACTGATATTGGCTTATAGCTGGGCAAGGCCTGCTGGTAAGGGTAAAGGGTGAATGTTGTTATTTCTTCAGTTCCTTCACTTTCTTTCATTTCCCTCTTTCTTCCATATCCATCTCTTATCTGTTCTACTATCTCTTCTATCTCTTTTCTACCTTTCTCTGGGAGACGACACAAAATGACCCAAAAGGGTTGACATGTTGTTAAACCCCAACACAATCAATCAATGAATCATGAGACCCGAAGGTTTCCGGGCGTATATCTCAACAAACACACAGCGTTCAGATGAAGTATAACGTTATCGAATTTAATTCACTTTACATCTTTCACCGAATTTATAGATATTTGCTGTCGATTATTATACGACAACAAACTCTTGGCACAATGGCTAGATACGCCGAGTTGTTTCATGAAGGAATTCGGGTTGAATTTTTAGCTCACCTGAGCCGAAGGCTCAAGGTGAGCTATTGTGATCACTCAACGTCCGTCGTCGTCGTCCGTCTGACCGTCCGTCCACAATCTTTAAACAACAGCTACTCCTAAACCTTTGAGCCAATTTTAACCAAATTTCACAAGATTGATCCATGGGTGATGCTGACTGAAAATTGGTTCAAAGATTTGGAATCCACGCAGAATTCTGGTTGCGATGACAACCAAGAGAAAACCTTTAAAAAATTTGTCAAAAACCACTGAACCGATTTTAATATAATTTTGCAGAAATGTTCCTTTGGTGATCCTGTACCAAGATTGTTCAATCCATCGTAATTCGTCAAAAAATATGGCCGCCGGCGGGGGTGGGGTGGGGTGCTTATTTTTCCTATATATCTATGTAGAAAACTTAAAAACTCTTCTTGTCAGAAACCACTGGACCGGTTTCAATATAACATGGCAGGAATGTTTCTTTTGTACCCTCTACCAAGATTGTTCAAGCCGCCATGATTCGTCAAAAAACATGACCGCAAGGGGATGGGGCTTATTTTTCCTATATATCTATACAGATAACTTAAAAAATTTTCTTGTCAGGGGGAAGTGCTTATTTTCCCTATATATCTATATAGCAAACTTTAAAAATCATCTTGTCAGAAACCACTGGACCGATTTCAATATAATTTGGCAGAAATGATTCTTTAGTGATCCTCTACCAAGATTGTTCAAGCCGTCATGATAGGTTAAAAATATGGCAGCTAGGGGGCGGAGCTTATTTTCCCTATATATCTATATAGAAAACGTAAAAAATCTTCTTGTCGGAAACCACTTGACCGATTTCAGTATTAATTGGCAGGAATGTTTCTTTGGTGATCCTCTACCAAGATTGTTCGAGCAATCGTTATTCGTCAAAAAACATGGCTGCCAGGGACCCGGGCTTATTTTCCCTATATATCTGTAAAGAAAACTTTAAAAATCTTCTTGTCAGAAACCACTGGACCTATTTCAATATAACTTGGCAGGAATGTTCCTTTGGTCACCCTCTACTAAGTTTGTTCAAGCTGTCATGTTTCGTCAAAAAACGTGTCCCAAGGGGATTCGTTACAAAAATATGGCCGCTAGGGGACAGGGCTATAAAATTTATACAAAATTCTTAGAGCAGTGAACTTAGCTGAAACTTCAATAGTAAGTATGCAAATCTGTTTGCTCAGGTGAGCGATATAGGACTGTCATGGTCCTCCTGTTACAGCGATTTGATTGGTTGTCAAGAACTCTACGATTCTTCGAATGTAAACTTGAACAGTTTTGTGATATCTCAAATTCGAATTAGTGATATCACTAAATCGATTTAGTGATATCACAATGTAGGGGATTTATAGTAAAACGGCACCTTTTAGATACGTGCATGAATACGAAAGGGCGTACGCACATAAGCACACATATGCAAAATAGTGAGACCCGTACCAGTGTTGACTGTCATACACATAATTAAGACAGTGTTGACGTCTACTCTTCGAGGCCCAGAGTACCATGACCACACTGCCAAAATATACCCGCTATACCGCAGTTTAAGATTTTACCACTCTGGACAGCTTCGAGACAATTTGCATAAAATGCAAAAGCCTTTTTTTTCTGTGAAAAGCTTTTTCAAAATGTCGTCTGCTGATTTTTTTTTACCTAGCTTGCAGAGCGTTTTGCCAATAGAGGATTATTATTCCTTCTTGCAAACTGGACAGTCGTATTTACCCTTAATATTCGGACACCTTAACTTATTACCTGAGGACTTGTTGAGGAGTATTTGGTGATAATTATGGGATGATTTTTCTTATTTCTCCATAAACACATACCCACAACATATGTTTTTATGGAGAACTGGTAAAAATTATCCCAGATATATCATTAAATACTCCTCTTTAACAAGTCCCCTGTATAATAATAGCTTACTGTCTGTCATGTTTGTTTGCTCTTCCTTTTGGTGTCATTGGTAAGCTGTATTTTTGTGATTATGGTTCTTGCTGGGCATACACTAAATATGAACAAGTCTATTCATTACGAAAACATGCCTATTCAAATATACTGAAAAAATTACCAACAAAAAAGTGTAAAATTTTTAGATAAAAAATTCGAATATATTTCATTTTTCTGCTCAAAACAGAGATTGTGAGTACTCGTTAGAACCGCCTCGATGATGCGGTTCTAACGAGTACCACAATCGATGTTTTAAGCAGAAATAAGAAAATGTATACCCCTGTAAACCCCAGTTTTACTATATAAAAGTGGGGCTTAAGGGGTCAGAATTATATAGGCATGTTTTCGTGATGTTAAAACATACCTAAACTGATGAATGAGTGGCAACAATGTGGATCTTGATCGGACTCCACAATACGCAGCGTCTGACCTGGCTCTACTCCGTTTGCACAGGCATGTCTGTCCTTATACTTAGGATAAACATGCTATGTCATCTGTCTGTTAGTACCCAGCAGGGATCACCCAACGTTGAAACAACGTCGATTCAGTGTTGATTCAACGTCGTTGAATCATCGTTGTTTCAGTTCTGCGAATCGACGTTTTTTCAATGTTGTGTGACCGCTTGGATATAATCTAGAGGTATACAGTAATTCTATAAGCGAACAACGAAGGTCCCGACGAAACTGCGCAGGCTGATCTAGACCTGTGTAGTCATCATATTGGCCGCGCCTTGCGAAAACGTGTCTTCGGGCATATGCGTGCAGTGAAGACCCAGATCAGACTGCGCATCCGTGCAGTCTGATCAGGGCCTTCTTTGCCCGCTGACAGAATCCTTGGATACTATAGAATGTATAGATGGAGAGCAAACGCCCGGATGATACTTTGCGCCTGCGCAGGACGATCTGAATACGCACATTCTGCGCATGTTCGGAGATACATTTTCGCTTGGCGAGGCCATATGCGTCAAAGGCATATTTAAGGGGCATGCATACACTCGGTAGATTTTCTACCAAGGGAGACAACTTTAGTTCCCTCGTGGTTGTTTTTCTGCGCACCAAACCCCCTTCTGAAAAGAGTCTTCTTTTAGAGAAGACCCCTTCCATATGGAAGACAAAACAATTTTGACAATTGCCTCCCTTGAAAGTACGTTAGTTCCCAGAGCGGACGAATGTTTACCATGAAACCCAAACGTTTCTTGTGGCACGACTTAACAAGTAAATGCACAAAGAGCCCGTGCATTAGTGCTGTTTGCACGTGCTTAGGCCAAGACATACCATATTTGCACTACGCACTTGTACATCTTAATCTTTACCACTCTCTGGGCATATTCAGCAGAAGACAAATTGATGACATTTTTCTTATTTGTCCAAGAAAACAGGATTTGACATTTCATGCAAATTGTCTCCATTAGAGAAATGAAATGTCAAAACCTGTTTTCTGGGAAAAATAAGAAAAATATTTCAGTATGTCGTCGGCTGAATTTTTTACCCGGAGTGCTAAGCGTTAACTCCTTTCACTGTTTGTTCTAAATTTTGAGCGAATCCATTTTTATGCCCCCAACTTCTGGGGCGTTCGTCCGTCCGTCCGTCCATTCGTCAAACTTTTTGACGTATAGTATAACTTTAGAACCGTGCATGCTACTGTTTTGAAATGTCTCATATGGATGCCTCATGAAAAAAATAGCTGACACATATTTTCTTTTCTCGACAAGATTATGCCCCTTTCCTGAGTTATGGCACTTTGAAAAAATATGGATCAATCTTGTCAGCAAAATCTCTCAAAACCTATTGAAGCTAGAGCCTTGAAACTTGATGAATAGACTGGTAGTCATAAGTAGACGACCTGATTAACTTTTCAATAAAATTTTGAAAAATACTTGAGTTATGGCCCTTTATAATTTTGGGCATTTTTACCTTGTCAGCAAAATATCTGATCTCAAAAACTGTTAGAGCTAGAGCTTGAAATTTCGTGAATGGATTTGTAGTGATGAGTAAATGACCTGATTAACTTTTAAATAAATTCTGAAAAATGCTTCATGAGTTATGGCCCTTTGTAATTTTTGGCATTTTTACCTTGTCAGCAAAATATTTAAAAAACTGTTGGCGCTAGAGCCTTGAAACTTGATGAATAGATTAGTAGTGATGAAAGACGACCTGATTAACTTTTAAATAAAGTCTGAAAAATACTTCATGAGTCATGGCCCTTTGTAAGTTTTGGCATTTTTACCTTGTCAGCAAAATATCTCAAAAACTGTTGGAGCTAGAGCCTTGAAACTTGACGAATAGACTGGTAGTGATGAGTAGACAACCTGATTAACTTTTGAATAAATTTTGTAAAATACTTTTTGAGTTATAGCCCTTTCCTGAGTTATGGTCCTTTAAAAAATATGGATGCAATCTTGTCAGCATAGTCTCTCAAAAACTGTTGAAGCTAGAGCCTTGATGAATAGACTGGTAGTCATAAGTAGACGACCTGATTAACTTTTGAGTAAATTTTGAAAAATACTTGAGTTATGGCCCTTTGTAATTTTGTGCATTTTTTATCTTGTCAGCAAAATATCTCATCTCAAAAACTATTTGAACTAGAGCCTTGAAACTTGGTGAATGGATTTGTAGTGATGAGTAGATGACCTGATTAGCTTTTGCATAAATTCTGAAAAATGCTTCATGCGTTATGGCCCTTTGTAATTTTTGGCATTTTTACCTTGTCATGAAATCACAAAAACTGTTGGCACTAGAGCCTTGAAACTTGATGAATAGATTGGTAAGTGATGAAAGACGACCTGATTAACTTTTGAATAAAGTCTGAAAAAAACTTCACGAGTAATGGCCCTTTGTAATTTTTTACATTTTTATATTGTCAGCAAAATATCTTAAAAACTGTTGGAGCTAGAGCCTTGAAACTTGATGAATAGACTGGTAGTGATGAGTAGACAACCTGATTAACTTTTAAATGAATTTTGTAAAATACTTCTGAGTTATAGCCCCTTTCCTGAGGTATAGTCCTTTTTGTCAGCATACTCTCTCAAAAACTATTGAAGCTAGAGCCTTGAAACTTGATGAATAGACTGATAGTCATAAGTAGACGACCTGGTTAACTTTTGAGTAAATTTTGAAAAATACTTGAGTATTGGCCCTTTGTAATTTTGGGTATTTTTATCTTGTCAGCAAATATCTCAAAAGCTGATAGAGCTAGAGACTTGAAACTTAGTGAATTGATTGGTAATAATGAGTAGGCGACCTGATTAATTTTTGTATAATTTCAGAAGAATATTTCATGAGTAATGACCCTTTGTAAATTTGGGCATGTTTCCCTTGTCAGCAAAATATCTAAACTGTTGAAGCTGGAACCTTGAAACTTGATGAATAGATTGGTAGTGATGAGTAGCTGACCTGATTATGCCCCCAATGTCGAATGAAATTGATGGGACGTATTATTTTGCCTTCGTTCGTTCGTCCGTCCGTCCGTCCGTTTGTCCTTTCGTCACGCTTTTTTTTGTGTGTGCATGCCATATCTTAAGAACCCTGCATACTAGGGTTTTGAAATTTTATACATGGGTTCCCCATGAAAAAATAGCTGACCCGTATTTTTTTTCTTGTCCGGCATATTTGTTTTCTTAGAGTTATGCCCCTTTGAAAAATCAGAATTAAATCTTGTGAGCAAGATATCTCGAAAAGTATTTAAGCTGGGTTCTTGAAATTCTATATAGTGAGTGGGAATGATGTGTAGATTAGATTTTCAGAAAATTCCATGAAAAATGATATAGTTATGGCCATTTGCGGTTCCGCGCATTTTGACCTTGTCAGCAAGATGTCTCAAAATGTACTTAAACTAGGGTCTTGAAATATTATACGCTGATTGAGGATGATGTGGATATTATCTGATTTGATTTTAGGGAATTCCATGAAATATTGACATAGTTATGGCCCTTTGTAGTTCTAGGCATTTTGACCGTGTCAGCTAGATATCTCAAAAAGTATTTAAGCCAGAGCAATGATATTTGGTATACTGATTGGGATTGAGGAGGAGATAATCTGATTAAATTTTGAAACAATTAAATGAAATTTTATTGGAGGTATGGCCCTTTGCAATTTCTGTCCATTTAATGTTGTTGCTTTATTGAGTATAGCATAAGTTTAGAACCATGTATGCTAATGTTTTGAAATTTCATATATTGATTCCTCATGAGAAAATAGGTGACCCATATTTTTTCTTATCCGAATTATCTCCTATTTTAGAGTTATTTCCCTTTTAATAAAATAACATCGAAATCTCGTTTATTTGTACTGTTGTTACCGTCATGGGCAAGCAGTGTTGGAGTCAAGCAGTGCTAGAGTCAGGCAGTTGGGGGCATAGTGTTTTTCAAACACCAACTCTAGTTCTAGCTGTTGAAGTGTCTAAAAACTGCTAGATGAGTGACACTGTAGAACCTCATCAGATGCCGCGTATTGTGACGTCTGAACTGGGTCTACACCGTTTGCAGAGGCTGGTCTGTGCGAATAATTAGGATAAATGCGGAAACGGATACGTAAGCCCCGGCTATCTTTTTAATCCTATCCTAAGCATTCGGGCAGGCAGTCAGGAGCAGGCAGTGTAGATCAAGATCAGACGCCACATAACACAAAATGACGTCGTATCAACGTCGATGCGACGTGATCACGTTGCATCGACGTTGATACGACGTCGTTTTAACGTTGTGTGCCCACTGGGAACACAACGTCTGATCAAAGGCTAAACTATTTGCCACTCGTTCAGCGGGTTTTGAACACATTAACAGGTAGCATTGTTCTGTTCAATTTTTAGGACAAGTATGACAAGAAATTAATGCACCCAAAAATTGGGTAAGTTCAGGTATGCCAGAAAACCTTTTTTCCTGCTGGGGCTGGTTTTGTGCAAATGCGCAGTAATTTAACCACTCTCGGGGCCAATTCAGCAGACGACTAATTGGTGACATCTCTTATTTTCTCAATTGGAGACAATTTGCAAGAAATGTCAAAACCTGTTTTTTTAGGAAAAATAAGAAGAGACATTTCAATATATCGTCTGCTGAAAATTTTACCCAGAGTGCTAAGCATTAAATGAAGCTCGTTCTGAAAGTAAAATGTGTCCTCGGGCATATCTAAACAGTAAATATCCACGTATACAAGCGTTGTCCTGCAATTTGACCTTTACCACTTCCTTGGCAGATTCGGCAAATTGATGATAGTTTTCATCTTTTCTTTGGAGACAATTTGCATGAAACCTTACAGCATATTTTCTTGGAAAAATAAGAAATTATTTTAAAATGTCGTCTGCTAAATTTTACCTCGCATGCTTAGCGTTAAAGGCTCCATATCCCTCAAAAATAGGCATTTTTATCCAAGAAAGGTTTAATAAATTGATATATAGTATCATTATGATCATAAAATGCAGCATCTGACAGCCTGTAAAATTTCAGTTAGTCTCTCGTTTTTGAACTGAATCAAAAATGAAATGATTTTTTATCATATATTTGAATTAATGTTGGCAATATTAATTCAGAGATACGATAAAAAAAAAATCATTTCATTTCAAGAACGAGAGACTTAACTGAAATTTTACAGGCTGTCAGGTGCCACATTTTATGATAGTATTAATACCATGTATCAATTTATTAAACCTTTCTTGGACAATAAAATGTCTATTTTTGAGGGATATGGAGCCTTTAATATGGACATTTGCCACATATCAACATAATCTTCATGTCTGTAAGCGTATAACTGAAACCTTGACGAGACTGCGGCGCAGTCTGATCTGAGCTTTTATTGTCCACATTTGGCCTGAAGGCGCCTTTTCCCATGGCACGGCTTTCCAGGCTCATACTGATGATATTTCGTGCAAATTATCTCCTTTTATTTGTCTCCTTTCGCATGTAATGTCAAAGCCCGTTCTGAGAAAAGCAAGAAATACAGTCGAACCTCGTTATCTCGAACTCGCTTATTTCGAATTACCGCTTATCTCGAAGTGAAAATCTGGTCCCTGTTTTAACATGAAACTATGAAACAGGTGACAAAATAATGTGGAAAAGAGGAGAATTTGCTCCTAAGGAGCAATTTCTCCTCTTTCCCACATTATTTTATATACATGTATATATTTCTAACTTCAGGAGTCAAATTACATATTCATTTGTTAAATGTGGTTGTTCAATTTATTGTTCTCCTCACTCTCTCAACTCTGATATGTCGAGGTACGGATATCTCGAAATATTTCAGTGAGTCCTTTGGAATTCGAGATAACGAGAATCGACAGTAAATATCAAAACGTCGTCTGTTAAAAGCTTTACCCAACATGCTCAACTTTAAAGATTCGATGTCTAATCTGTTTTCAGATCTGCATTTTTTTCGACCGTGCGTAAAACTCCCATCGGACCGAAACAGTGGCAGCGTTCAGCGTCGATGTTTGTTATGATGAGCGGTCACTTCAAGAGATGTAAAGGCTTTAAAAGTCCCGGTGACATAATCGCGTACAAGGATCACGTGGGCATTGTGACTGGTGCCAGGAAGACAACAATGGCCGATCCTGAGGCGAATCCAAGTGGCTTGATTACGGAAACTGACTGGGGGTTTAGACCAGGACAACACCCTGTTTGTTGGCGCTATACGTGATGGGAGTTTTCATGTCCTGCGTCCATTTTGATATTGCTCCGGAAGAACTTTATGAAAGGCCATGGACTGGTCCAATGTTTTTTCAAAAGACTGCTCAACGTTATATTATCTCAGAGTATCTTATAACCAAGTATAAGCTTTCATATACAAGCTTGGTCTACTCTTAGCGCACATTGCGTGCCAAGCATAGACCAAGCTTTTTGCGAGAGCTAATGTTTGTACTATTGCATTAGGTCTTGAACCCAGTATACACCGGAGTAGTAATTACGATACAGTTATTTTATTTATTGTCTACGCCCACAATACACCATTGACCTTAGGCGTGTTGTCTGCAAGCAAACCCCGGGACTAGATATAGTGCTGAATAGAATAGAATAATATTTAAAGTATTGGAACACCAAGGTGCTCTCCATTCACGTGCACTTTTTTCGGTATACCGCGCTTTTGTAGATACAGTCGACTCTCGTTATCTCGAATTCCAAGGGACTCCCTGAAATACTTCGAGATATCGGTACCTCGACATATCAGATTTGCAGAATTGAGGAAAAAATAATTCGATTAACCACATTTAACATATATATATATATATATATATATATATATATATATATATATATATATATATATATATATATATATATATATATATATATATATATATATATATATATATATATATATATATAATTAGATTCTTGAAGTTAGAGATATATTGAAAATATTGTGGAAAAGAGGAGAAAGCAATTTCTCTTCTCTTCCACAATATTTTTTGCCTGTTGTTAGATTTCCATGTTTAGGCAAGGACAAGATTTTCACTTCGAGATAAGCGGTTATTCGAGATAAGCGAGGTCGAGATAGCGAGAGTCAACTGTATTCTAAAAAGTTACTATTGCAGCACTTTATCAAAGTTAATGGGATACATATTAGGCTTGATAATTTCACTTTTAAACTGGAAGGATGCACTGGTAGGCTACTGCTAAGCGGATTTTATAATTTATAGCATTCCTGGGACCACGTGACACAAATGGATATTCTTATAACTACTTATTTAAGTTTTGATGAGGTAAGCCTAAAAAAGATGTGAAATTAGCTGTAATTTTACATTCAATTGTGAGCTAGGGTCATTCTCATTTTTGACGAGATATCATTCAGATCTCTCCAATTCATCCTTAGCACATTGGAATTTAGCCGATTTAGCCCTGATTTGCATGTAAAGAACCCAATACAGTTGACTCTCGCTATCTCGAACTCGCTTATCTCGAATAACCGCTTATCTCGAAGTGAAAATCTGGTCCCTGCCTAAACATGAAAATCTAACAACAGGTAAAAAATATTGTGGAAAAGAGGAGAAATTGCTCCTAAGGAGCAATTTCTCCTCTTTTCCACAATATTTTTAATATATCTCTAACTTCAGGAGTCAAATTACACATATATTTGTTAAATGTGGTTAATCGAGCTAGTGTTTCCTCACTTCTGCAAATCTGATATGTCGAAGTATGGATATCTCGAAGTATTTCAGACAGTACCTTGGAATTCGAGATAACGAGAGTCGACTGTACTATTAAATTCAGCTATAACATTTATTGTGCAAGAAGCGTAGACCAAGATTTTTTTTTGTTTGTTTTTGTGAGAGCTTATACTTGTTGGAAATACAGTCGACCCTCGTTATCTCGAATTCCAAGGGACTCACTGAAATATTTCGAGATATCCGACATATCAGAGTTGAGAGAGTGAGGAAAACAATAAATTGAACAACCACATTTAACAAATGAATATGTAATTTGACTCCTGAAGTTAGAAATATATATATAAAATAATGTGGGAAAGAGGAGAAATTGCTCCTTAGGAGCAATTTCTCCTCTTTTCCACATTATTTTGTTACCTGTTTCATAGTTTCATGTTAAAACAGGGACCAGATTTTCACTTCGAGATAAGCGGTAATTCGAAATAAGCGGGTTCGAGATAACGAGGTTCGACTGTATATTGCCTTGGTCGAGCTTTTAGAATTCTGTATGATGAAGATTAACCCATTTATGCCAATTGGATTATTCTATCTTAACTCTTTGGACCAGTCCATTTCCGATTGAAGGGGAGTCTGCTTACTTTCTATCATTGCCATGTTTTATAGAATTTTTGTATAATTTAATGCAAACAGTTTAGACTCTGATTAGACGCCGCGATCTGTGGCGTCTGATCGGGGTTTACACTGTTTGCCGATGTCCCTTTATTAAAAAAAAAAAACAAAAAAAAACAAAAAAAAAAAAACGAAAAAAACCAAAAAAAACAACAACAAGGCATAGATTGGTTAAATGCTTATGAATCCGTTTATTTCGATTCTTCATCCAAATATCTGAGAGTTTATTTCAAAAAAAGATAGACTGTAGCATCATATTTGCAAATATCAACATCTTGGTTCCCACTAGAGTTATTTTGAAAGCTTTATCAGATATGTCAGATATTTCCAAAAATAATGGTATATCTGTAACTTCAATTTTATTAATTGTAACATGACATTTTTTCGACAACACGTATATTGAAACAACTGATTACAAATCCAGTTATTATCCGAAATCATTTTAGTGATCAAAAGTGCTTGATAAAATAGCACTAAAATCAAGCCAACGTATTTTGGCAGTTCCATTAGAGATAAGTACGGGTTATCGTGGGTTCGAGATTATGTTTACAAGAACAGTTATGATAAAAGACGTATTATGTATTATATTTCGCAAAATTTTGCATTCCGAGATTATGTTTACAAGATCAGTTATGATAAAAGACGTAACATGTATTATATTTCGCAAAAGCTGTACTTAGCTCGTACATGTATTATGTATTATATTTCGAGCTTGTTTGTGAAAGCTAATACTTGGATATAATATTGTTGAACAGTCCATGGAAAATAGCATTGGCCAGTCTATGACATTTCATAAATTGCGATCGGAGCAATAACAAATGCTTAGATTGAGGGTAGACACATTACGAAAACACGCCTATTCAAATATATTGAAAATTTCACCTCCAAAAATTGAAAATTTTCAGATAAAAAACTTTGATATTTTTCATATTTCTGCTCAAAACATAGATTGTGGGTACTCGTTAGAACCGCCTCAGCGAGGCGGTTCTAACGAGTACCCACAATCTATGTTTTTGAGCAGAAATAAGAAAAATAATGTATACCCCTGTAAACCCCAGTTTTACTATAGGTATGTTTTCGTGATGACAACCATTGCACTGGTCGACCATACATAGGCTGGCTGATTGTGAGGACCTGGACACATGACACATCATTGTCGAGGGTGGGTGGGGTGAGGAATCATTAAATCACAGCATCCGTCAAAGTAAATATTGTATAAGCGAAAGATGAAATTTCTGAATTGGCTTTTCACTATAAGCCTATAAACATGAGGTGTAAATATTGTATAAGCGAAAGATGAAGTTCCTGAATGGCTCTTCACTACATAAACACGAGGTGTAAACACTGTATAAGCGAAATATGAAGTTACTGATTTGACCCTTCACTATATAAACACGAGATGTAAGTATTGTAAGCTCTTCAGTATATAAACACGAGGTGTAAACATTGTATAAGCGAAAGATGATGTTCCTGAATTGGCTCTTCACTATATGAACACGAGTTGTAAACATTGTATAAGCGAAATATGAAGTTATTGACTTGGCCCTTCAGTATACAAACACGAGGTGTAAACATCGTATGAGCGAAAGATCGAGTATCTGAACTGGCTTTTGACTATATAAAATACTAGGTGTAAACACAGTATAAACGAAATATGAAGTTACTGACTTGGTACTTCACTATAAGCACGAGGTGTAAGTATGGTAAGCTCATCAGTATATAAACACGAGGTGTAAACATTGCATAAGCGAAAGATGAAGTTCCTGAATTGGCTCTTCACTATGTAAACACAAGGTGTAAACTTGGCCCTTCACTATATAAATACGAAGTTTGAATATTGTATCAGCCAAAAAAGTAGTCACTGACTTGACCCGCCACTATATAAACACGAGGTGTAAATATTATATAAGCGAAAGTTGAAGTTCCTGAAATGGCTGTTCACTATATAAACACGAGTTGTATACATTGTATAAGCGAGAGATAAAAGATGAAATTCCTGAAATGGCGTCACTATATAAATAGGGGGTATAAATATTGTATAAGCGAAATATGAAGTTAATGAATTGGCCCTTCACTATATAAACGCGTGGTGTAAATATTGTATAAGCGAATGGTGAAGTTACTGACTGCTTTTTACTATACAAACACGAGGTGTAAATATTCTATAAGAAAAAAATGAAGTTGCTGACTTGGCTCTTCATTATACAAACACAAGTAGGGATATAACAACTCGTAGTTATAGTATCAGCAATAGTTGCAATAGTTCTAAAGATAGAAATGTTAGATGTATAAATAGAAATCATAGGTCTATAAATAAAAAAATATCTGCCTGTTATAACCATAAGGAGGACTGGATTAGAATTTGCATACCAGAACTCTAAAATATACAATACTTTTGGTGTCAGTATGTGCTGAGTTCATCAAATACTACATCAATAGTGTGGCTTGCAAATAGAATTTCAACACTCGATGTCATCAGAAGAAAAGCTTTATGGAAATCTTTGGTATTTTTAATCAAATTTTGTGAGTAATAGTATTGCAATAATGCTTTTGGCAATAGTAATAGTATCACAATAGTTATTTTGGCCTGCAATAGTCAACCCTAAGCACAAGGTGTAAATATTATATAAGCGGAAGATGATGTTCCTGTATTGGTTCTTTCACTTTATAAACAAGAGGTGTAATGAATGATTAAATTCCTGAATTAGCGCTTCACTGTTTACATGAGGTGTAAATATTGTATATGGGAAAGATGAAGTTCCTGAAGTGGCTCTTTTCTATATAAACTTGAGGTGTACATATTATGTAATCGAATAATATCATACAATCATTTACTACTGAGGTATTGTATATGACGTGATATACACCAGAGAATACCAATATTGACCGAGGCGATAGCCGAGGTCAATATTGATATTCAATGGTGAATATCAATGTCATATCTAATACCTCAATAGTCAACAATTGTTTTATTGTATAGTTTGTATTTTCTCTTGATAACTGTGGCAATACCAGCAGACCCTGTTAATATGAAAAGCGCGCTTTGACTCAGCGTCAGTACTGACGACGTCACTAAAAGTTGATATCAAATTTTAGAAACTAATATGCGCTGGAAGGCGTGCGCAAGCCAGTGTATATCGCAATCTATGGACTGGGCTGAAGGCGGCTCTGAGCCAATGAAAAGCATTCTATTTGTAACATATAATAAATACGTATAAATATAACCTTGTTCGGTAACCCGTGACTTCTGGTTTTTATTTTTGGATCGACAGTTTACAATCGAGCCATAGTATACAAACGCCAAAGTTTCCTAAAGGTATAGTTGTCCACGTTGATTATCATTGACCAATGTAATCAAACCGCACATTAGACGAAATCCAGGTTTTGATTAATAGCCGCAGTGGTCTTGTCGCTGTAACATCAGAGTGCTATTGATAGAGCGTTATCTGCAAAACCTGGAGTGGAATATTTGGGACATTGGCAAACAGTGCAGAGCCAGATCAAACGTCACAGAACGCAGTGTCTGATCAGGATCTACATAGTTTGCTTAAATGACAGGAAAGTAAGGGTTAAATGAAACAGTCTAAGTCCCCGTTCAGGACCATTTTTCCAGCCTACATTCAGAAACAATCGACCAACCACCGCTGTCAGTGCTTTGATTATTTGACGTAATACAGCTGGGAACTAGAAGCCTCACCGAACTTAGAGGTTATTGTATGGTCAAGGTGTGCCTCTAAGTAATATTGGCACCAGTATGTCATATTGGCCCGAGGGCCAATATGATTTACCGGTGCCAATATGACTTAGAGGCACACCTTGACCATATCATAACCTTTTTATTACATACTTATAATATTTGTATTATTGCTCACTAATGTTATCATTTAATTCATTGGAACTGTCCTCTATGTTTATTTTTTCTCCAGTCTACTAAGTACTTGAATACACATGCATAAATACAAACTTCAGAGTTTTGCATAGCATTAGTGTTATAATTGCTGTTTAAAAATATTTTTGGACATATTTGTTCTCAATTTGAAAATTGTTAATTTAGGCAAGAATGGACACTAAATAAATTGTATTCATGACAACATTTCCCATTTTTCATATGTTTTATTATAAGTATGTAAAAGGTTTTATTTTTGCCTATATATACAATGTTATAAAACAGCCGTGTCGCCATATTATGTGTATTCATCTTCCCAATTTGTTTAGTTTATGTAATTCTGAGCCTAATGAAATATTTGTCCTTGTAACCATCTTATGATTTTCCTCATAATTTCTTACCCCTGATTCTCCACCATGTTTGCTATAATAAGTTGTGAATTGGGGGTATATCTTAATTCTGAATAAGTTGGACATTTCTTTTTATTGTTGTTTTTATAATCTCAGATAATTAATGAACGCTTTTTCTTTATGAAACCAACAGCTGAAAAAAGGCTGAGCCTAATTGCGCAAGCACATTAGAGGAAGTTCAGACGTTAAAAGCTTCTAAGTTAACTTGCTGGTTGTAAGTAAAAGCAGACAGCACTTTTTTTCTTTTTTTTTCTATGAAAAAAATAAAACTAAAACTATCTCTATTTTTCTTATTTTGATTAGCCATACTTTACTGCCAAATATATGATCCGAGGAATAGCATTTCCTGCAGTTTTACATGTGCGTCCAGCGAAGACTCAGATCAGCCTGCGCATCCGCGCAGTCTGATCAGTGTCTTCGCTGGTCGCATGATGCACTGGATACATAGCTGAATAGAACCCACAGGAAAGGCTCTGATCAGACTGCGCTAATACGCAGGTTGATCTGAGGCTTCGCTCTATGCGCACATGCAAATTATAGAAATTGCTGTGCGGAGGCTCGCATGTTTTCGTGGAGAAATAAGAAAAAGTATCAATAATTATGGATAAATAACGTGTCTTATCTAGAGCAATGGGTTAACAGTAAAACACTCACATAGTTTTGGTAACAGGATGTGACAGCATTTGTAATTGTCATAGCCACCAAAAAAGCACATAGGAACACGGTGTTAGAAGAGGAAGGTCATATTTGCGTTACAATACGTAACTTTGTGTAGAATGGTTAGCAAAATGTATTAATGGTTTTTCATACATTAACATTCGCCAGGTCCCGAGGGAGGTTTTTAGCACCTTCCGAGGGACTTTGCGAATGTTAATGCATTGACACACACACACACGCACGCACGCACGCACACACACACACAAAACAAAACAAAAAAAGTCGGTCGCGATTATTGCATAAAAACTGTAAACAGTTGCTGCGTTATTTCTTGCACTATGCTGTATTTTGTTTCGCCTTCTCACCAGTGTCTCGCGAACGCAATTTCCACCTGCTATGCTCGTTCGGGGGACAGGCAGGAAACATCTCGTGACGACAGCTGATCCATTGGTTTTCCTTTGACATGTTAGCGCATGGCGGATTAATTCGGTGGCCCCGTTACGAGCATACTGAAAGCTGCGTAGCCGTGCATTAACAGCGCGTGAATTATTTACGCCGGGCTTCCGGGCTTATCTGTTTGAGGTTGTTTTTGTAAAATGTGTATGCATTTGGAGAACATTGGTTTTCTTCCAGTTTTATGGGGTTCTTAGTGGGGTTATAAATAATTATTCACCCCCACTTTTTTTTTTATTATTATTATTATTCAAAGTCACACTTTTTCAGCAGAGAACTGTGCTGTTGGTAAAATATTGAAATAAAAAATGGGAAGTACTGTGTAGAATGATTGTAGCAATGTGGGTTTTGCTCATTTAAAAGAGAAATGAGCAGTTTTCCCGTAGGAGCCCCAATTTGACCATTCGACCTGAAATGAGCTTGTTGCTGTCAATATTCGTACACGTTTGAATTTTTTTCATTTCGTTTTTTTTCGTCGTACTACGAAGAAGAAACAGAAGATGTTTTTCTTTGTTTACGATTGGAAATATGCATTCTCAAATCGAACGGATTATAAGCTGGTTTAATAATACAGTTTAATTTGATATTCAAGCATGGAAAGATTTTGGCCGAAAGAAAACGTTATGAGTGGAGAAAAGAACGAAACACTGCTACACAGATGATTTCGGATATAGTATGTTCGGGCCTAGGCTATAGATGGCGACATGTAATTATGTGTGCGGGTAGAAAATAGACGATCGTAGTTGATTTTTTTTACATAGCTCTGATGACGTCTATAATGTTTTTATCGTTGAGTATTGCAATAATTTATATAATTACAGCCTTTCATGAATTATAACATTTTTTCACTATACTACGATCTATAGGGAGAAAATTAAGTAATGCAAATGCCAGATTAGTTTCCCGGCATATTGATGCTTTGCATCAATGTATTCTTGTCGTGTTAATATACTGCTTTGCGCCGGTTAATGCACGACTGTAATAATAGCGTATTTTTTTTTCACTACTTTTTATGCGAATGTTTATGCATTGGGAAACTATGTTCGATCCCTATTATTGCATAAAGACTGAAAACATTTGTTACATTTCGCGTTATTTCTTGCACTTTTTTGCACAATGCCCTTTTTTGTTTCGCATTTTCACCAGTGTCCGGCGAACGCGTAACTTCATGCTCAGTTGAGTTGAGCATGCAAAAAAGCTTTATAACATCAGGTTCTGAGCAAACAGTAAAGACAGCTCAGACACCACATAATGCGGAGTCTGAAATTTGCGGCGCTTATTAATGCGGTGCCTGAAAATTGCGGTGTTTTTGCTGTTTGTTGTCTAATTGTGGTGTTTGCTGGATCCTGTATAGCACTGTGATCACCTCGTTGGGGAAGGTGGCGGGGTGTGTGTGTGTGTGTGGGGGGGGGGGGGGGTGTGCGCGTTGGGGAAGAGGGGATCGGGTGCTTTACTTTTCGTTAGTTTGTAACATGTGGGTTGTCTGATATTTTTATTTCACACGCTTACACGCTTACTACGAGTACTCTACCATTCTTATCTTTCCCAGAAAGCAGGTTATGACATTTCATGCAAATGGAAACAATTTGCATGGCATCTCAAAGTCTGTTTTCTGGAAAAAAAAAATAAGAAAAATATCATCAATTTGTCGTTTGCTGAATTTGCCCATAGAGTGGCAAGGTTAAAATTAGACGAATGTGCCAAACTGAAACCATATGCACAGCGCGAGAAAAGAGTCCTTATGTCACATGCCGACAACAAAGCCCCAGATCAGGGCCTTCGTTGACCACTTACAGTTTCTGTGGAATAAATGGGCAAACAGAGGAGGGAATGTTTAGACTGTGCAGATGCACAGGCTAAAATGGGCCTTCTCTGTTCGCATATGGCATAAAGGCATTTTTTTTTGCGTTGAACGTCACATGCTTACTGACATTAAATGACATGAAATAAAAAAGAACATGAGAATACAGACAGAAATTACCGTATTTACCCTAAGTATTAGGCCACCTTAACTCCTTACCATACTTGTCCTAAAATTAGAAAAAAAGTCTATTTTACTACCTGTCGATGAGTCTAAAGTCTAAAATAGTGCTAGATGAGTGGCAAACAGTGTCGACCCAGATCAGACGCCGCGTTTTGCGGCGTCTGATCTGTGTCTACAGTGTTTGTTCAAGCCTGTCTGACCCAGTATTTCGGTTTATTACGGTAGTAAAATCATGAGAAAACGGCTCTTTAGAGTGTATGATAACAGTGTTATTATTCAGCTAAAATCATGACTGAATGATAAAAAATAAGCGATAAAATCCGAGGAGCAAACATACAATCATTTGATAACGGCATGTTTGCTTTATATTGCACGCTTACTTGGATGCCTTCGGATATTACCGTCACATTGCGTTTTTTTGATGATGTCTTAGGGCAATGAAGTCACGTCAAATTTGTGCCACATTTATCAGGCTCTGAATTTTAGATAATAAAATTTCTATTTTTAAGCTGCACACGACTGAAAAATTCTTTTCTTTAAAGGCTCCATATTCCTCAAAAATAGACATTTTATTGTCCAAAAAAGGTTTAATAAATTGATATATGGTATCAATACCATCATAAAATGTGGCACTTGATTGCCAGTAAAATTTCAGTTAGTCTTTCGTTCATGAACTGGATCAAAAATGAAATGATTTTTTATCGTATCTCTGAATTAATTTTGCCAACATTAATTCATCAGAGATACGATAAAAAATCATTTAATTTTTGATCCAGTTTAAAAACAAGAGACTAACTGAAATTTTACAGCTGTCCGGCACCACATTTTATGATCGTATTAATAGCATATATCAAATTATTAAACCTGTCTTGGATAAAAATGTATACTTTTGAGAAATATGGAGCCTTTAAGAGTAGCCACCATTTGCAAACGATACGAGGTAGATTTTTTTTTTTTTTTTTTTTTTTTTTTTTTTTTTTGCTAGATCTAGATCTTTCCTGGCTGTGCGTAAAAATTATTCTGTTCTGGTTACGTCACTGAAACTAAACAGGTTGTGTGAGTGTGCATATGTCAAACATACGAATGTGTAACAGGTGTGTAACGTATGTATACAGCTGCATACGTAACACGTGTTACATATGCACGCTTAAACAGACAGTAACAAAAGTCCGGAAAACGGAGTACAATATATATAATTCTTTCTGTAATATTCTGGAATGAAATTCATATAAATAATGAAGTCTTTTTTTTCTTATTTTAATAAAGCAGCAGACGTCCTAGCTAGCATTCTTTATAAATCTATAGCGGGCCGTTATCGGCCCGTCAGCTACCCTGACGGGCCGATAACGGCCCGCTATAGATTTATAAAGAATGCTTACTGGGGTATTGCATGGTCCATATTCTAAACCAAGGGTACTATGCATTTCTCAGTGTTGTATAACAAAAACGCTGATCAAATTTATCAAAGTTATCCGTATAACTATAAATTTTGATGAATGTGATAAATAATCGAATAAATGGGCCAATTTATTTGCATTTTATAGCAATGTGAAACAAAGTTCACGCGTGTTTCTGAATAAATAAACATTCCCGAGTAAGTAGTCACCAAAGTTTCTGCATTTGAAAAGTAATTTATGCAAGAATATTAACCCATTTAAGCCGAGTAGACTCTTCTACGAGCCATCAGAAGGGGTGTTTGGTTAATTTTTATTATTACATGTACCATGTTTTAAAGAAATTCCTGTATTTAATGCAAACAGTGTAGAGTCTGATCAGTCGTCGCAACTGCACATCAACACACTCTAATTGTATCCCTCACGTTTCATCAGTAGGTCCTATAATGTGAGCCAGCGGTGAAAGACACTGATCAGAGATGCATGACATCTATATAAGCATAGTTCCTGGCTGAAAAGTAATGCGAAAATGGTAGGTTTATACTGTATCAGGATGCATATAAATACATATTTGCCTCCCTTTCAAATCCCTTCTGAAAATGGGCCTACTATAAAATAAAAAGCATTTGCTCCAAGGGGAGCAACTTATTTCCATTTCGTGTGATCCCTTTTCAGACGGGTGCAGCAAAATGATTTTGACAGAATTGCCTTCCCTGTAAGTATATAGCTACCCCTAGAGAGCACTCTGTTGCCTCCTTTTCAGTGAGATCACTTTAAGCGAAAAACGTTTGCTTTCTTGCTCCAGTAGTTTCAAGCTTGTTATTAAAAGCTTTCAGATGTTTTCACATTTAAAAACTGACAGTTGCCATGCACTAAATGAAAAAAAAGCAGGTGGGCGTAAAAAGATCTTGGTATAGTTCACCCAAGGAACATGTGCGCCAAGTTCAGAGATCATCTCATCCGTAAGGGAGAATCGGTCAGTTAATCTTTGTTTCATTGTAAGTCTTTGGGATTGCCGATTACTTGCTCGGGATCAACCCAAAGATCAATACTGCCAAGCTTAGCGCATATTGCTTCAACAATATCACAGGTGATGTTATTACAAGATTCCATATCTTATTCTTAAAATGAACTATTGCCTTAGAAGCAAACAAAATACTGGATGAACAAAAAACAAACTCTGAAGAAAGTATCACTCAAGGAACATCTGGGTCAAGTTTAGTTCGAATTGCTATATCTGTTATGGAGAAGATGTCTTTTAACATATTCCCATTGGGACAATTGTTGCCAAGGCAACCGATCAAATCGTCTGATCAACTCAAGAACAAAAATAAAATAAAAAAAAAAAAAAAAAAAAAAAAAAAATGGTAGAGACCCACCCAATGGTTATTTCTGTTTATATTATATTGCTTTAATTAAGTGGTTTCATGTAGAAACTTTTTACATTTTAAATGATTTACCGTTACCATGGTAACCAGCTAAATCAATGCCTGTGCACAAAAGCATAACTTTGGCAGAACATTTGTACCAAGTTCAGTTCGAATCGCTTCATTGATTATGGGGAACATAACTGGCGACCATCACAAACAGCAAAACATGGCAGAGACCTACTCAATGATAATCATTGCCACGCTTAGCTTTTATTGTGCTTTTAGCGATTTAACGTTTTCCTAGTTTACCCAGAGTGCTATTATATTAACCCATTGTAGTCTGAACGAACTCACCCACACTATATATTGGAATAGTCCAATTTCAATTTTAGATTGGTCAGGCTATGAGATTTAAATATTCCTAGAGAAAAATGGCTTAACTATTTGCAAATAGTGAAGACCCTGATCAGACGCCGCTCTGGGTCTGCAATGTTTGCAAATTATAGGGGTCTCCCGACTACAATGGGTTAAAGCGTTAATGGTCTCCCGGATAACTTAAGCTCTTCAGTACATCTGTTCGCAGACGACTGTGTCCTTTATAGGAGCATAACTTTTCATAGGCGGTTTCCTCTGTTGCGGTTTTTTCTTGGTTTGTGGTGTTTTGTCAGTTTTTGTTCCTTTGGTGCCTCGGAAAGGCTGCGCATCCTGAATTCGGCATTTCCTGGGTACCTTCACTTATATTTTTGGATTATATTGCTCAGTGGGATTCCATGAGAGTGACACGACATCTCTCTCCAAACAAATTAAACATGAATATTGTACATTGCATAATCAAACTTTGCAGCAGGTGCAGTCCGCAAAATACCTGTGTTGCGTTGAGAAGTGCAAGGCTACCTGCGATTGGTTTTGCACTGGATCCTTGCTCCTGTTGGCGTTCGTCATTTGGTACAGGGATGCAGGGCAAAACATTCGCTATCACTTTCCAGTTCTGAACGCAGCCCAGGATATTATTACATGTATTTCAAACAATTTGGATTGGGGTCAGATGGCTCAGAAAGTCCTTCTAGGGAGCTACAAGAGCCTTGGTTTTCGCCGTAACCTTTCCTTGGCACCTCGAGAAGCCAAGGAATACAGAACGCATGTGCGTCCCAAGCTGGAGTACTCAGCCCAACTCCAGGCCCCGAGGTTATAAAACATTTTTCATGCTCAACTCATCTGAGCATGAAATTTTCTCTGCTAATAAATATAAAAATGCCAACATTGTTGGCATTTTCATATTTATTAGCAGAGAAATTTTCATGCTCAGCTATGTTTAGAAAGAAAAAAAAATGCAGTTGTTAGTGATTTGAGATTTATTAGCAGGAAGAATTTCATGCTCAGCTGTGTTGAGCATTAAAAAAGTTTTATAACCTCGGGGCCAGCTTTAACAGATCAGAAAAGGTTCAGAGAACTGCTGCCGTTGGACCTGCAGTAGCTGTTGAAATACCAGCCATGTTAGCAATATGCTGGATGAACTATAGTGGCCAAACTGGAAGCCCTGCGAAAGCAGGCGTCTCTGGCCTTCTTCCACATCTATACAGGTACTGTTGGCGCATTGACAGAACAAAATATTTCACCCATGCACCTGGATTGAGCATCACATGACTCAAATATACAAGATACGTGTCTACAATATTCACCTCCCCCCACTCCCGAACTATATCAATTTGGAATGGTTTGCATCCCACTGTGCTTGCTGCAGAAACCACAGAGGAATTTAAATCCCCCATGTGATTCCGCCACGAGGTATGCATTACTCTGATTACTGTTTGAAATGGCCCATCCAGTTTTTTAGCTCACCTGAGCCGAAGGCTCAAGGTGAGCTATTGTGATCACTCACCGTCCGTCGTCGTCGTCGTCATCCGTTCGTCCGTCCGTCCGTCCACAATCTTTAAACAACATCTCCTCCTAAACCACTGATTAGAATTTGACCAAACTTCACAGGATTGATCCTTGGTTAGTCCTCTTTCAAAGTTGTTCAAATGGTTCCGGTCCATTGCATATCTAGGTCACAAGAGCTAAAAAATAGATTTTTTAACTAACAACTTAAAAAATCTTCTTGTCAGAAACCACTGGACTGATTTCCATATAATTTTGCAGAAATGTTCCTTTGGTAACCCTTTACCAAGATTGTTCAAGCCATATGGATTCGTCAAAAAACATGGCCGCCAGGGGGGCGGGGCTTATTATCTCTATATATCTATTTAGAAAACTTTAAAAATCTTTTTGTCAGAAACCACTGGATCGATTTCCATATGATTTCGCAGTGATCCTCTACCTCTACCAAGATTGTTCAAGCCATTTGGATTCGTCAAAAAACATGGCCGCCAGGGGGCGGGGCTTATTTCCCCTATATATCTATATAGAAAACTTTAAAAATCTTCTTGTCAGAAACCACCAGACCGATTTCAATATCATTTTGAAGAAATGTTCCTTTGGTGATCCTCTACCAAGATTGTTCAAGCCATTTGGATTCGTCAAAAAACATGGCCGCCAGGGGGCGGGGCTTATTTTCCCTATATATCTATATAGAAAGCTTAAAAAATCTTCTTGTCAGAAACCACTGGACCGAATTCCATATAATTTTGTAGAAATGTTCCTTTGGTTATCCTCTACCTAGATTGTTCAAGCCATTTGGATTCGTCAAAAAACGTGGCCGCCAGGGGGCGGGGCTTATTTTCCCTATATATCTATATGGAAAACTTAAAAAATCTTCCTGTCAGAAACCACTGGACCGATTTCAATATTATTTTGCAGAAATGTTCCTTTGGTAATCCTCTACCAAGATTGTTCAAACCATTTGGATTCGTCAAAAAACATGGCCACCAGGGGACAGGGCTTATTTTCCCTATAAATCTATTTAGAAAACTTTAAAAATCTTCTTGTCACAAACCACTGGACCGATTTCCATATTATTTTGAAGAAATGTGCCTTTGGTGATCCTCTTCCAAGATTGTTTAAGCCATTTTGATTCGTCAAAAAACATGGCCGCCAGGGGGCGGGGCTTATTTTCCCTATATATCTATATAGAAAACTTAAAAAATCTTCTTGTCAGAAACCACTGGACCGATGTCCATATAATTTTGCAGAAATGTTCCTTTGGTGACCCTCTACCAAGATTGTTCAAGCCATTTGGATTTGTCAAAAAACATGGCCGCGCGGGGGCGGGGCTCATTTTCCTTATATATCTATATAGAAAACTTAAAAAATCTTCTTGTCAGAAACCACTGAACCGATTTCCATATAATTTTGCAGAAATGTTCCTTTAGTGATCTTCTACCAAGAATGTTCGCGCCATTTGGATTTGTCCAAAAAAATGGCCGCCAGGGGGCGGAGCTTTTGTTCTCTATATATCTATATAGAAAACTTAAAAAATCTTCTTGTCAGAAACCACTGGACCGATTTCATTATCACTTGGTAAAAATGTTTCCATGGTGACCCTCTATCAAGATTGTTCAAGTAATCGTGATTCATCAAAAAACATGGCCGCTAAGGGGTGGAGCTCATTTTCCCTTGATATCTATATAGAAAGCTTGAAAAAATCTTCTTGTCAGAAACCACTGGACCGATTTCAATATAACTTGGCAGAAATGTTTCCTTGGTGATCCTTTACCAAGATTGTTCAAGCCGTCATGATTTGTCAAAAACCATGGCTGCTAGGGGCGGGCCTTATTTTCCCTAAATATCTGTATAGAAAACTTTAATGATCTTCTTGTCAGAAACCACTGGACTGATTTCAATGTAACATTGCAGAAATGTTTCTTATATAACCCTCTTTCAAGGTTGTTCAAGCCGTCATGATTCGTCCAAAAAATAGCCGCCAGGGATGGGGGTGGAGGGGTGGGGGGGTGTACTTATTTTCCCTATATATCTATATAGAAAACTTTAAAAATCTTCTTGTCAGAAACCAAACAACCGATTTCATTATAACTTGGCAAAAATGTTTCCTTGTTGACCGCTACCAAGATTGTTCAAGTAATCGTGATTTGTCAAAAAACATGGCTGCTAGTGGGTGGGGCTTATTTCCCATATATATCCATATAGAAAACTAAAAAGTTTCTTATCAGAAACCAATGGGCCGATTTTAATATAGCTTGTAAGGAATGTTTCTTTGGTGACCCTCTACCTAGGTTGTTCAAGCTGTCATGATTCGTCAAAAAACATGGCCGCTAGGGGACGAGGCTTATTTTCCCTATATATCTATATAAAAAACTTTAAAAATCTTCTCGTAAGAAACCGTTAGACCGAGTTCAATGTAACTTGGCAGGAATGTTGCTTTGGTGACCCTCTACCAAGATTGTTCAAGCCTTCATGATACGTCAAAAAACATGGCCCCCAGGGGCCGGGGCTTATTTTCCATATATATCTGTATAGAAAACTTTAAAATTCTTCTTGTCAAATACCTCCTGACTGATTTCAATAATGCTTTGGTGACCCTCTACCAAGAATGTTCAAGCAATCCTGATTTGTCAAAAAACGTGGCTGCTAGGAGGTGGGGCTTATTTTCCCTTTGCATCTAAATAGAAAACTTTAAAAATCTTCTTGTCAGAAACCACTGAACTGATTTCAATTTAATTTTGCAGGAATGTTCCTTGGTTACCCTCTACCAAGTTTGTACAAGCTGTCATAGTTTGTCAAAAAAAAAAAAAAAAAAAAAAAAAAAAAAAAAAAAAAAATGGCCGTTAGCGGGTAGGGCTTTATAGCGATATAAAACACTTTAAAAATCTTTTTGTCAGTAACCACTGGACCAATTTCAAAATAACTTGGCAGAAATGTTCCTTTGGTGACCTTCTTTCAAGATTAAGTCAAGTCGTCGTGATGTGTTAGAAAGAAAAATCATGGCTTGAGTTGGGTGGGGGGCAGGGCTATAAAATTATACATAAATCTTAGAGCAGTGAACTTGGCTGAATCTTCAACAGTAAGTATGCAAATCAGTTTGCTCAGGTGAGCGATATAGGACCATCATGGTCCTCTTGTTTTTTTTTTTTTTTTTTTTTTTTTTTTTTTGTTGTTGTTTTTTCTTTGAGAGAGAGAGAGAGAGAGAGAGAGAGAGAGAGAGTAATAATTATAGTGCAAGAAAGTTGTTCTTACTTTCCAGCGAGCATATGGCTTTTACACTGCGTCGCATCAGTGTCAGTACAACGTCATTTGACGTTGCATCGATGTTGAGACGACGTTGTATACCGAACGTCAAGTGCTCGCTGGGAATTTTGATCATTTTTGCCATCTTGACTTTATACACTTGTACTATGTGTCCCAAGGGCATGGTTGTCAGGGCAGACAAACTCGAGGACACACACACACACACACACACACACACACACACAGAGGTTTGGCTCTGATGTAACGTGCATTTTTCTCATGTTTTTATACATGTGGATAGCCGCGTGGAGGTAGCCTATGGGCCGGAGAATAAATTTGATACTAACAGAAGCTTTTGTAAGGTACAGAAATAATCACTTTCCAGTTGATTTTGTATAGATTTGTTTTCATGATTCTATACATGGCGATGCTTACAATCTGTCCGCCTCTGTAAAATTGTGTTGAACAGCTGGAACCTAGAAAACTTTATGGTTTGGTTTCAGTTTACAGGATTAGGTTTTTGAATTAGGGTTAGGTTTCGAGACAAAACAAGGCAAACAATTCACACATTTCAAGTTTACAAGTTTATAGCGGACAGGTTATAAATTCGAGGAATACTGTCATTTCGACAAGCCCGGAAGGACGTTTTTTTGTTTTGGTTTAAACATATTTTATTTCCAAAATACAATTATCATACATACATAGATGACATATACACAAACGATAGGATTAGAACGGAAGTATAAGCTTATTTAGTTCTTCTCCTAATACACATACATAATTTGTATTACGTCTTGGCAGATTATCATTATTACAAAGGTACTTAATTATTATCTCAAGGACTATGACAATATGTGATCAGAAACACAACCATTTATTGTAGTAGAATGAAAATAAATCAAAAGTGCAGTAACGAAGCATAACATTATACCACAATGATGGTTAAAGCGAAAATAAAAAAAAGAAGCAAAGAAAAAGAAAAAAAGGACAATAGAAAAAGAAATCCGGAGCGAGAGGGGGCGGCAAGGAAAGAAAGCTGTCACATGACAACTCAATCATTTCGTACGTAGATATATACTGACCTCATGAAACACCAGCTCCGTTTTATTTTGATTAAATGATACTAGTGTCCTTACCAGGCAAATGCTCAAAATCTTTGCTATCCTGTATGTACTTGTAAACAGCTTCAACGATGATTTGATTTTGTTTCACAAGGGAGTGACTCATCACCATAAAGATTTATATGTAGAGATGCAATGCAATATCGAGTAACTATCCGAAATAGTTCGATTCGAGGATCTCGATAGAAGTTACAAGATAAGAAAAAATGTTTCGCGTTTTCAACATCTACAAGAACACATCGGGGTGTCTGAAATAGATTTTACAAACAAGTCCTAATTTAAAGAGCTGCATCCTGTACGTAGCCTAGTAGCAAAATTTGTAACTTTCTGCTACCAGTATAAAAATATTTTGGAACTGGAGTTTAATTCCGGCTTATTTGTCGTTTAAAAGAATCAACTGAATCTACATATTTATCATTGTCTGGTATATTGTTTCATTCTCGTATAACAGACGGTAGGAATGAATTGAAGTACAAAGTAGTTCTCGCGTTAATAGTTTGGGCATCATTTGCGTTTCTCAGATTGTAACGTGATACTTCGTTAACAGAAGAAAGAACAAGTGATGAAAGGTAATCAAGAGTTAAGTTATTTTACATCATGTAAATCAGTATCAGTTTATGATTTATTCTTCTTTTTTTCGAAAAGATTACGAATTGATATTAGTTTAGTAGCACCAGTAGCTATTCTAGCTTCTTCAATCTGTATTTTTTCGAGCTCCTGTTTTTCATAATCGCTGCAGTTATCCCAAATAACGTCCGCGTACTCCAAAATAGGTAGAATGAATGTTGTATAAATTATTTCTAAAGATTTCCTGTCTATTTCATATTTTAATCTACACGTAATATTAATTCTTGTCCAAGCTTTTTTCTTTAATGTAGTCAATATGTTTATGCCAAGAGCCACCATTTGAAAAATATATTCCTGAATGCTTATGAAATTCTACTTCATTGATTTTGATTTGCTGTCCTAATATGATTAAAGAGGGATGTACAGGTTTGTTGATTTTCCTTGATATCAAAAGTGACTTAGTTTTTAAAGGACTGAATTTTACCAACCAAGCCTCAGCCCATTTAGCTATTTTTTTCAAGATCTGCATTAAGAATTTCTGCAGCAACGTCTGGATTATCGACAATTATGAAAAGACTGGTATCGTCAACACAGAGACGAATGCTAGATCCTATTTCAGTTACTATATCATTAATGAAAATTAAGAAAAGAAGTGGTCCGAGAATTGATCCTTGAGGAACGCCTGCCTTGATATAATTCCATTAGGATTCTACTCCATGCAATACAACACATTGTTTTCTACCAACGAGATAACTAGAAAACCATTTTAATAATTCACCAGAGAACCCATTTGACCTAAGTTAATGAAGAAGGCCGGCATGCCAGACACGGTCAAATGCCTTGCTTATGTCATAGAAAACAGCCCTAACTTCTTTGCCAGCATCTAGTGCCTGACAAAATGTATTATACAAGAAAGTGAGTTGGTAAGTTATAGTCTCCAGGTATGAAATCAGATTGAAAAGATGTAAGAATATTATTATCACGGAGATGATTGAACAGATGTTTAAATACAAGTCTTTCCAAGACTTTGTCTAGATTACTCAATAAAGAAATAGGTCGATAATTACAGAGGTCAGAAGGGTCACCTCCGCCCTTAGGTACAGGACAAACAAGAGCTATTTTAAAGCACACAGGAACATCTCCTTGGTGTACGGACTGATTAAATAAAGAGGCAAGTGGTGTAGACAATTCATTAGCTAGTTCACGAAGAATGGAATCACTAAATTCCGTCAGGACCGACGGCTTTACCAACCGGAAGCGTTCTAAGTATTGCTTTGACCTCTTCCGTAGTGAACACAAGAGAGCTTAATGGTTCATTTACAATATAATTGTCAATAGCAGGAAGTGTGACATTTTCTTCATCTAATAAGATTTGGTCTCTAAACAAATCATTGAAAATATTTGCTTTTTCAACTTCGTCGGAATATACCAGGCCATTTCTTTCCATTGGTGGAATAGTAGAAGTAGAATTGGGAGAAATGAATGTTTTTAAAACTGTCCACCATTGTTTAGATGATAGAGTGTCAGATTTTAACTTATTTGAGAGGGAGTCTATGTACGATTTTTTTTGAATTACGAATCATTGAAGTAATTTCGTTACGAAGACATCTAAACTTTATCCAATTAGCTTATGTATTTGTTCGTTTTGCTTTTTGTACGCTCTTTTACGCCTACGTATATGTTTCTTAATTAAAGTGGTTATCCACGGTGGCTCAGTTGGTCGTATTGTGACCTGCCTGTTGGAAATACAGGAATCGGTAATTTCAATCAAATGCTCATAGAAGTTCTTAGCATATACATTTATATCAGGATTATGAAGAGAATTCCAATCAGAGGAAGATGCTTTCTGCCTTAAAAGATCATAATCGCCCCGGTCGTATTGCCATACGTAACGCTTGAAACATTTAATTTTAGGTTTAGAGAAATTGAATACACCAAATACAGGACAATGATAGCGAAGGTCTTGTTGTAAGAAGGGGTCGCCGACTCCACTAAAGATTATTCGATCTTTGTTGCTTATTAGCAATAAGTCAATGAGAGAGATCGAATTTTCCGTAAAGTGGGTGGGCTCACTGATAGACTGGTATAAGGAAAACTGTTGACACAGTGAATTAATTGTGATTCACTTTTAGTTGAGTAGTATGCGGCGATGCTTCTGAAATTGGCCGCCGTTGGACAGCTGTCATGTGTCACGTCCGCACCAAAGTCGTAGTATAAAACTGGAAATTCCTTCAACAAGTACCGTGTTTGCTTGAATAATAACGCTCAGTTTGGTGCACATGCATGTTTAGAATTTATTCTGTAATCATTATTCCTCAACACTATTCTTACTCGAAACTCACTTTTTAAACTCGAAACTCACTTTTCTTACTCAAAACTCACCTTTTGACTACTTTTCTTACTCGAAACTCACTTTTTTTAAAACTCAAAACTCGCTTTTCTTACTCGAAACTCGCTTTTCTTACTCGAAACTCGCTTTTTTAACTCGAAACTCACTTTTCTTACTCGAAACTCGCTTTTCTTACTGGAAGCTTGCTTTTTTAACTCGAAACTCACTTTTCTTACTCGAAACTCACTACTCGAAAAATAGAAACCCTCGAATTAATTTTACGTGCATATTGTGAATTCTACATATTGAAGTTAAAGTCACCAGTTATGATAATATCATCTGTGCCAGTATCGACTGCAAGAGGGATAGAATCTTCAAGCGAAGTATAGTAAGTCATATCTGAGTTTAGTGGTCTGTAAAATAATCCGAATAAGATATGTTTCTGTTTAAGTAACAACTCTATCCAAATACATTCTACACCTCTCGGCTCTAGGTCCAGTCTTCGCCGATAGTGAACATTTTCCTTAACATATATAACTACTCCGCCATGGCTGTCACCGACTCTGTCCTTACGTTCGGGTTCTCTAAATGTCTGAATGTGAAAATCTTGCGATAGGACAGAAGGATTTAGCCAAGTTTCGCCGAAAGCTAGAATATCAAATTCAAACAGCTCCGTACCTAAAATATCAACTTTCGCTACTAGATTCTGCACTTTATAATGAACAAAAGAAAGATGATTCGAAAGATTTGAAAAATTGAGAACTGAAAAGTTAGTCGATGAAGTGTCGCTGATGAGGTCGAAAGAGGACCTGGATTAGAATGTGTGTCCCCTGCCTGTAATAACAGAATAGAAAGCCAAGTTATAGTAACCATGGTAAATATTTGAAATGTTACTTTGCATATAAACAACTGATTGTCAATAAACACATGTCCTTTTGTGAATATAATGTTTTCTGCCAAGAATGAATCACCTTATATGGAGGATATGAATGCAAATGTCAAAGCTAGTCTGAAGTAAATATACATTACCAATAGAACTTGACAAGTAATAGGAATTGAGTACGTGTTGAAATAAAAACAAGCACGTAGGCCAGCAATCGAACTTTTAACACGATAAATTATGATACTGTTGACTGAAGGAACAAGAAAAGAACGATTGCTAGTCTACTTACGTGCATCATATAGTAGGTCAAGTCAAGCTTAACAGAATCTTTGCAATCAAATCCCCTACCACACACCCCCGTACCGTCATCCATCCCATTTCCGGATAAAGACATAAGGAAAAGAAAAAAATCAATAAATAAAAAGAATTGAGGTCTCATTTCAGAAGAGCAAGAGAAAAGAAAATATAAGAAAAATTTTGAGCGTTTTATTTCTTGATAAAATCAGCGAATGAACGAGGGCTCAGATCAGTTCACGCGAACAGATCAGACCATCCGTCACACGCAAGTAAGGTCTTGCGGTATCACCTGTTACATATACCCAGTACAAAATAAATGTTTCAAGAGAAAAAAAAAACAAAACAAAAAAAACATAGCACATCTGCCACACATTGTAAGAATTGATCCATGGGAAACATGTCCCTATGAATAACCGTGCAACCGAAACCAATTCAAAATCCACATAACCGCCGTGAAACTCAACCTTAACTAGTAAGCTTTAGCAATGAGTTATTGGGGAGCTCTACAACGCACCCAATCATTACATCGCCAAGTACAAACAACCTTCATAGGGCATGCTCCATAAGTGATGGATTTGGATGAGCAACTTATTTGAATAATGAGAGCCCAGGTGGGTCAGATTCCTGTGAAAAACATGAATAGCAATAACCAGACTCGCCAGGAGTATTGCTGTACATTAAATACATTCATATACATATAGACACATACACATATACATAAACATACATATAAACACTTATACACATACATATACATAACATATTCGTACCGTGCAAGAATCCGTTAACAATGTTAACAGCAAGCGCCCAGGCTAGATCTCCTGATCCGCCTGGATATTTGCTGTTCACTGGGCAGATTCTACAAAGAATCATTAGCTAAAGACACAAAGTTTATTGACCTTAAGCTTTACAATGTACATGAATCGATCAAAGACCTAATATGCAATCCCGTGCTTATAACGAAAGCCTTGACAAAATCCTATCCGACTGTACAATAGGTGCTCACTGGAAAGATTTGCAAACACAAAGTATAGCGATTGTAGCGATAAAATACATTCAGTGCAAACGGTGAAGGCCCAGGCTTGGTCGAGACCCACCAGGACCCTTACTGTTCACTAACCACGTTCCAAGGAGTAGCGTTAGATGTGCGTACTATTCAGTATCTACAAGGTATATAGAAAACAGTATTCAAAGTATAAATTAAAGTGTCCTAATTAAATATAACAATAAATGACATCAGTGAGCGTTTGCAATCATCACAGTATATGCGCCACGGCTGACAAATCACGGACAAACACATGCACAACACAGCCCAGATTAACCTACGCAGACTGATTACGGGTATTGTGTTTTCTGCTCAGATCCTGTGAAACAGCATACACTGGCTATAACTATTCATACGCATCTACCCAAGACACCCAGTCCGATATCCTGAGACGACAGCCTCTTATCAGGGTCCGCACTTTTGTCTCATCATCCAGCATTTTATACACACAAACACTGGCAATAAAATGGACCAGTTCAATTCATTGTACAAGACAAGTAAGGCGATTTCGTTTCCCAATATTTAAAGCAAATGCGATATCCTTACATTATGCCCCCAAGCGCCAGCCAACAGCTGCAGCAGACGACATTCGACTATATATATATATATATATATATATATATATATATATATATATATATATATATATATATATATATATATATATATATATATATATATATATATATATATATATATATATTTCTTTTTTTTTCAAAGAAAAACATGTCTCGATATCTCATGTGAATAAGAAAGTTTTTTGTTTTTGCTTGGCGTTTTATTTTAAATGAAAATATTTCGTTCTAATTGATCATATGAGGGGCGTTCATTTAATGTTGTCATTGTGGTTTTACAGGGCGCGTTATTAATCTCTTTTACATTTCGTTTACTTCAACTCTTCGAAGTATTCTCCCTTGACGGAAACACATTTTTCAAGTTTCGAAATCCATTCTGTAAAGGCAGAGAAGTAGGCCTTTTTAGGAATACCCTGAAAACACTGGTAAATTTCACTACCAAATGCACTTCGGGATTCATAACGACGATCAGAAAGGGTTTACACACTTGTGAGCAGGTGCATTGTCATGGATAAGACACAGACCTATTAAACCGGTTGCTGGTCTACGTTTTTCATAGTGTGCCTTTACTTTTGAATGTATATGACTGAACCAACTTGCTTTCAATAATCTTTGAAAGACTGAACGGATTAGACTGAAATTTCACCCTATTGTAGAAAATCACTCCCCCGTGAAATCACCGCAGTTTCCACGTGCTCCTTACCATTACGAAAACACACCTATTCAAATATATAGAAAATTTCACCTCCAAAAACTGAACATTTTCAGATGAAAAACTCTGATATTTTTCATATTTCTGCTCAAAACATAGATTGTGGGTACTCGTTAGAACCGCCTCGGCGAGGCGGTTCTAACGAGTACCCACAATCTATGTTTTTGAGCAGAAATAAGAAAAAATAATGACCACCCCTGTAAACCCCAATTTTACTATATAAAAGTGGGGTTTAAGGGGGTCAAAATTATATAGGCATGTTTTCGTGATGCAGCCACGCGGTATGGTGAGCCATTAGTGACACAATTAAATGAACGTCCCTCGTATCTTATCAATCAAAAACCATGTGTCTTTTGTTTTTCTGTGTTTTGTTCTCAAGTACCCTAAAATTAAATTTACAACCAAAAATTGGTCTGCCCTATGCAATTTCTATAGTACAGCGATTTTTTTTTATTATTTTATATAAGAAAATTCGTTTTGCTTTTCTTCGCTGATTTTAATTATTGATATTTCACAACAATATTGTGAATTTTTCAGAAAAAAAAAAATGAAACAAGTGGAACTTCTTGAAAACCTGTCTTCAATAAATGTACCCTGCCGATTTCTGCATAATTTGCAGTCATTTTACTATGGGAAAAAGTGAAATATATTTGATTTTTTTTTTCTTTAACTAATGAACAGAATAAAAATAATTGTGCATCAGTAGTTAGGCCAGGGTTTTTATTATTTTTAGGTTTGTGGGAGATTTCTTAAAAAGTTGCTGTCGGGAGGTAGGAATAAAAATAAAAGTAAAAATGTGAAAAAGCTTGGGTCGTTGAAATAAAATAATTTTCCAATAAAAATGCATGTAAAAATGCAATATTTCAGTCCTAAATTCAAAGGGTAGGGGCATAAGATAAAAATAAAAACTGAAATGCAAATTTTATTTTTCCGGATGGGCTAAAATGAATCCGAGACGTTTCGCCCCCAAACCATTTCCTCCCCTAGTCGTTTCGCCCCCAAGACATTTCCTCCCTGGTCGTTCCCCCACCCCCTAGTCGTTTCGTCCCCCCTAGTCGTTTCGTCCACTTTTCATTGTAAAACTAATTTTCACTGTTGAACTTTTATAAGAGGTGAGAAGAGGCAAATATTTAAGTAGCATCATCGCCCTGTCACGTCCTTAGTTACCGGCCGGCAACGGGCCTTAAAAGCTCGTGTGTGTGTGTGTGTGTGTGTGTGTGTGTGTGTGTGTGTATGTTCGGGTGTGTGTATGTGTGTGTGTGTGTGTGTGGGGGGGGGGGGGTAATATATCCGTATATATGGCATAGTACGGGTGTGCGTACCGAATAGCCCCCTTTTTCACACTGCCAGGTATATGATTGGCCCCCTTTTTTTCAACAAAAAGTATATGAATGGCCCAGTTTTTCTGGATTCCCTATGTGAAAGGCCCCATTTTTCTGACATCCTTATATATTCAAATATTTTTCGCTCAGAGATTTTTTCGAGGCTGCTTATCCTCTCGGTTTTACATGAATTGACTGTGATATTTGTGTATCAACCAGCAAAAATGGGTACAAAAAAATCAAAGGGCAGTATATGAATAGGTCAACATTTTGGATGATCAAGTATATGAATGGGTCCGTTTTTTCAAAGGCCAGGTATATGAATGGGGTAGGTTTTGAAATACTGGCTCGCACACCCGTATCAAAATTACCTCTAAGTTACCATCCACCCCCGAGCTTAAAACTAGCCACTCGGAGAGATGTGAGGCTGTTTTCTTCAAAAATTTTAGTGTAACTATTTACCGACCATCTTTGTTTTTTTTTTTTTTTTTTTTTTTTTTTTAAATCTTATTTATGTATTTTTGTTATGTATTTTATGATCTTTTATTTTTTTTATAACGTTTAATCGCTTGTTTTGCTTATTTTTTTTTCTTTCGTTTTTTTGTTACATATTTTAATAACAGCAGATGACAATTAACTATCTGTTCTAAAGTCTCGTAACTTCATCATGACTGTTCACACGAACATCTCTGGTGTCGTCAGTCAATTTAAAACAAAACTGGTAAAGGTGCTTAAGCGATAATTAAAGGCGTTTAACTTTGCAAAGAGTGCGTGTTTTCACACCTCATCATTAATCGCATTAATTGCGTGATTAATGAGTCAAACCAAATAATGTGATTAACGGTATTGATCAAAAAAGGTAATACTTATCATAGTTCCTAATTAACATTTTCATTCAAAGTACATGTTCTTCTCTCTCTCTCCCTTTCTCTTTGTCTCACATGGAATTAATATATATTTTATATATATAAAAAATAGGGGAGAAATGGTTTGGGGGCGAAACGACTAGGGTTGAGGGGGAAACGACTAGGGGGCCAAAAAGGGAGCGAAATGACTAGGGGGAAACGACCAGGGGGGAAACGTCTTGGGGGTGAAACGTCTTGTTACCGCTAAAATCATACGTAGGCTCTCCCGTAAACCTAAAAATAAAAATAAATAAAAAAAAAACAAAAAAACAAACAAACAAAAAAAACAACAACAAAAAAAACACACAAAAAAACAACAACAAAAAACAAAACAACAACAACAACAACAACAACAACAACAACAACAACAACAACAACAACAACAACAACAACAACAACAACAACAACAACAACAACAACAACAACAACAACAACAACAACAACAACAACAACGACAACAACAACAACAACAACAAAAAACAAACAAAAAAACAACAACAAAAAACAAAAGAACAAAAAAACAACAACAAAAAAACCATTAACCTGTGGCCTTACTACTTAATTGTTTGCCATTGTTTTGCATTAAACTGGTTTCAAACTTTTGCAAATTTGCTTCTTCTGTGTAAAGCGCCAAGCAAAGAACGACTTTCTGAAAAATGTTGAAAGCAGATTTGTTTCCACCCAATTAAATGATAACGAATTAATTTTAATGGCCCATCCAACTCTTTCTTTCTTTTTTTTTTTTTAACACAGTTGTCTCCTCTCTTTTTTTTAAGGCTATACTTGTAACTATGGTACTTCCGGTACACGGTAGACAACGTTGTTGTCCAATGAAATGTGTCCACGTGCTTGAGTCCGTATGAACGCTAATCTTAAGTACTTCCGGTTTCTACTAGGGTGCTCGGCATTGTTGGTTTTTGATTTGATATTCTTTGTTTTTGAGCAAAATACGTTAGGTAAGCTACACGTACGAATAATAGAATATTTAAATAGTCATTTTTGTGTATGAAGCTTTTAAATGGGCCTCTGTGGGCTGGTTGTACCACAGTTTGGTAGATGTCACTAGTTTTCGTGACAGGTTTGAAGTGGGGAACCGTTTACAGGAACATCAAACTGAGTACGGTGATACTTTGGATGAATTTCCTTCACCAAATTCGTGCGATATAGGAGTATGATGGTCAGTAGTCAGTGCGGTAACCTCTAGTGCAACATCTAGAAATACAGGTTTCAATGCCTGCTTGGGCGGTGATTTTTTTGGAAGATGCTCCATTACGTCATTAGCATAATTAGTAGGGATGATTTCAATACAGTGCACTGTCCTTCAGCAGTGCTCCTGCCAGCCTCGGTGGCTCAGTTGGATGCGCCATCCGACTGGAGACCTGGAGGTCGCGGGTTCAACCCCCCACCGAGGTCGGCAAAATTCTTTTGTGGAGAATGATCATGAAATATTTTCTACGGTCATTCTCTCCCTTCCGCTGATTCAAGAAGGGCAGTTGTCAGTTTCTGGCAAAAGAATATGCACAATACTGGTTAACCGCTTAGAGGACTAAGCCTGCCCAGTAAACGTGTGGTTAGGTAAACTGACTGCGCTCGACATAACCCCATTGGGTTAACTGGGCCGTAAAACCTCAACACAAACAAATCAGCGGTGCTCCAGTTAGCTTTATTTGAACTCCAGACATAAAACCCTACATTTTGCTGAAAATTCATGCAAATCCGACAGAAATTAAAAAAAGTTATCAATGTGTAAAGGTCAGTTTTTTGTGTATTCTAGTCTGAGGCATTTACTGTGGAATGGGATTATATTTTGTAACCTGCAATGATACTTACATGTAGCATATCATATGACACATAGTGCCCTCATTCTTGTATGACCGCACAGAAAGTGCCATTATCCTGCACCCCGCTGCCCTAACATCCTAGCTGGAGCACTGTTCAAATCGGGACATGAATTATTTTACATTTGTTGGGTATCTTAGTTGGGTATCTTCCTGTAGTAAGTATGTAATCATACTGATGCAACTGGCCTCTGTGGCTGTCTGCTGCGCTTCGCATTTGTTGGGTATCCTGTAGTAAGTATGGTCATGCTGATGCAGCCTGTCTCGGTGACTGATGCTGGTCTGACTGGTGATCAGGTGGTCACGGATTCAGTCCCTACCAGGTCGGCAACATTCTTTCATGGAGGTTGATCATAAAATATTTTCTATGGTCATTCTCTTCCTTCCTCTGATTCAAGAAAAGCAGTTGTCAGTTTCTGGTGAAAGAATGTGCACAAGTACTGGTTAACAGCTTTGAGGACTTAGCTTGCCCAGTTAGGTAAACTGACTGGCTTGACTGGAGTCTTTTTTTTTTTCATGAGTTTTAGTCTGTTTTGATTTGAAAGGCTTAATCTCATTAAAAGAAGTCTTTAACTTTGGATCTTGAACAGCTGTAGATGAACAGAGGCAATTCAGAATTAAGTTCTAAGACCAACATAGTTACCTCACTTAGATTAATATGAAAATAGGCTTAGCTTAAATGCGAGCACAGCACAGACCTTTCTGTAGGCTCTTCAAAAGTCCTTCACAGCAACATTAAAGAATGAATATCAGTATATAAAATATATGTAAATCAATAATGAATAATAAAAATAATCAGCAAAATATGTTTCTGACAGCAAAATATGTTCGTGGCATTCATTTATTGTCACTTTGTGACGCTTATTAGTGAGACTCAAATTTTGTCCTGCCAACTTCCGAGCGATTTCTGCTGAAAGTATATATTATTGTATGTTACTTTTCTTTGATCATATTCTCTACCGTAGAGCTCACTTCATTCGCAATGCGCTTTGCACGTCACAAGCTGTGCTCGCTATAAGTGCTTTTAAAGTGCTTCATAAGTGAATTTTTGCTGAAAAATTAGATCACTTTTAACCACGGAAAAATCTCCCTATTTTGAGGCCCCGATCTCCGGGACTTCCTATCTGAAAATGAAAGTCTACCTATTTGGGACCAAGAAAATATTACATAAATGTACAGTGCTTGCACTAACTGTCAAAATCAGGAAGTCCCAGGACTTCTTAGCTCCAATATCTGGAAGTCCTGGTGATCAAATTTTTTCACTCACTTTCAGAAATTCAACCTCAATATTCTTAAACTCTCATTTATGGAGTAAATCCGCCATTCTTAAGCTAAATAACACATAAATTCATTCTAAATTTTTGTTATAAATGACTAAATATCTTCAAATGTTGGGAGTCCCAGACTTCCTGGCATAGATTTTTAGAGGTCCCAGGACAATTTTTGGGAATCTCTGACTCCCAGACTTCCCTTAATGCAAGCACTGAATGTACCCACCACTTTTTTTAATGAATTGGGTATTAGCATTATCAGTTGGATACCATAATTCATCATCATAGTTTCCAATTGGATACATGTATTTCAGAATTTTCAGTTGGGTATCTATCAAATAATTAATAAAATACAATGTAACAACATCAGTAAAGCTGTAGTATTTCGTGACCCACATTCAGTTTTGTCCAGTCTGTATTCCTTTTCCAGTCAGATCATCAGACTTACATCTATGATTGTGGTTCCTGGACATAGCACTAAATTAAAGAGCTATATCCGGGAACCACAATCATGGATGTACATGTAAGTCTGATATTATTCTACTGATTTATGATTGTGGTTCCTAAGACATACATAAGATTACAGGTGGGCTAAGCAACTGTTATTCAAGATATCAGTCAAATTCTTTTCAGATAAATGGGCTTAAATTATCACTATCCTACTCTAGCAATAATAGGCTGTATAAACTTAATCATCAAATATGTGTTGTGAATTATTGTATTACTTTTTAGCTCGCCTGTACGAAGTACAAGGAGAGCTGTTGTAGTCACCCCGGTCGTTTGCTTTTGCGTTCCCGTTCCCGTCACACTGTGTTAAAGTTTTTCAAATGCTTATATCTCAACAGTCACTCCTCACAGAGGCATCAAATTTGGAACTTAGGTACCTTGGAGGGTCTTCTGAGATTCCAAGAGAATAAACCCCTGGGTTCATGCCCCTGGGTGGGGCAAGGGGTCAGAATCTAGGACACCTTTGTAATACTGTGTTGAAGTTTTTCAAATTCTTATATCTTGACTTTCACTCCTCATAGAGCATTCATATTTAGAATTTGGGTACCTGGAGGAGTCTTCTGAGATTCCAAAAGAACATACCCCTGGGTTCATACCTCAGGGTGGGCCTTGGAGTGGGGCTAGGGGTCAAAATCTAGGACACATTTGTAAAATCTTATATGCCTACAGGTTATAGACACAACTGGTTATACATCAGCTAACTATGTGACATCGGTTTAAGTGTAAGAGAGTGAAGGTCATGGTGACCTACATTTTATGGTCCAGGTCACCTAGATTTCATGGTCCAGTGATTTTGCCATATCTTGAATACTATTTGTTGGATAAATGTCACACCTGGGATATTACTTCCATGTGACCCAATGAATGACCACTTACTATATCTAGGTCATTGTGACCTATATTTCATGGTTCAGTGATTTTGCCTTATATCTTGAATACTATTTGTTGGATAAATGTCATACCTGGGATATTACTTCCATGTGACCCAATGAATGACCACTTACTATATCTAGGTCATTGTGACCTATATTTCATGGTTCAGTGATTTTGCCTTATATCTTGAATACTATTTGTTGGATAAATGTCACACCTGGGATATAAGTTCCTTGTGACCCGATTATTGACGTCAAAATATATCTCTGTTGGTGTGACCTATATTTCATGGTTCAGTGATTTTGCCTTATATCTTGAATACTATTTGTTGGATAAATGTCACACCTGGGATATTACTTCCATGTGACCCAATGAATGACCACTTACTATATCTAGGTCATTGTGACCTATATTTCATGGTTCAGTGATTTTTGCCTTATATCTTGAATACTATTTGTTGGATAAATGTCACACCAGGGATATTAGTTCCTTGTGACCCGATTATTGACGTCAAAATATATCTCTGTTGGTGTGACCTATATTTCATGGTTCAGTGATTTTGCCTTATATCTTGAATACTATTTGTTGGATAAATGTCACACCTGGGATATTACTTCCATGTGACCCAATGAATGACCACTTACTATATCTAGGTCATTGTGACCTATATTTCATGCTTCAGTGATTTTGCCTTATATCTTGAATACTATTTGTTGGATAAATGCAGTGCAAAAGCTACTCACATTTTTTCAGCAAAAATATCAGAATATTGTATCTTGAATCCGCTAAAACGGTTAACAAAATGACCCTTAACAAGCTCGTTAAGCTAATGACGCTTTGAACAACTGGGCCCTGATTTACTACATTTTCATGCATACAGACCAACCACATCATGAGATATTTCATGCTGATTGTTGGGAATTTTCGGCTACTGTATGATAAAGAAATAATAATAGTACAAGTTTTTTTTTGGTTGAAAATTATAGGTTTGTCCATCTTGAGAGCTATGTTGATATTTCAGTGCCATGAAGTTACTGTGGGCTTTGTTTGTGGTTTTATCTCTGTTTGTGGCAGTAACTCTCACAGATGGTTTTGATGATGATGATGATGAAGGAATTGTGGAAGAAGTGCCTGAAGAAACTGTAATAAAAGAAAAGGTATGCAGGTCTTCTACTCACATAGCTCCAGATAAGGAACTTTTTTCACCAGAAAAATATTAATAGTTTTCTTAATTCTCCACAAAAATATATGCTGTGGCTATGGTACTCAATAAAATGCCTTGCAGAGGCACTTCTTATGAGTATCCACAACATACTTTTTTGTGGTAGAGTAAAAAAAGATGTAGCTAGTAAGAAAAATATTAATTTAAAAAAAATGTATGCAGTGGTTGCTCATTAGATGTGCCTTGCAGAGGCACTTCTAATGAGTAACCACAACATATGTTTTTGTGGTGGAAATAGGAAAAAAATATTTTTCGACATGTAGATCTCCTTTTGTCTGGAGCTGTATGAATGCATAGGGTGTAACAATAGTGTTCTAGGCCCAGTCGTTCAAAACTAACTATGTTGTTAGTTAACGTATTGTTAAAACTTTCATCATTAAATATGGCATACATGTATATGCTAATATTTTTGCTGAAAAAATGTGAGTATCTTTTGCATTTGCAAAAGCTACTCACATTTTTTCAGCAAAATTACCTGTAATTTAGATATTGTACTTACTAGAAAAGATAACATTTTGACCACTAACAAACTCATTAAGGTAACAGTGCTTTGAACAACTGGGCCCTGAAGATTTTATTGTGTTTGGTTTTGTTTTTGCACCAAAATATATCTTATGGACTTTCATTGGAATCATCTCTTTTAGGAAATTCCAGTAAGTTCCCAGAAGATTCATTTCATTTAGGCAATTCCATTAAGTACCCAGATGTGCTTTGATGCAAAAATAACTAAATGGTGCAATCAGAGGTCACCATTGCAGATCCCTTCTGTTTATTACTAAAGCCTTCAGTCAAAGGACAGGGATCTGCGATGCTAAGTGTCCGAGGGCACACATTTTAGTGATTTTATTCTTACTTTTTATTAGCTCATCTAAACAATGTTCACAAAGAGCTATTATACTACCCTGGGCATTGGCGGTGGTATTGGCGTCAGCAGCCACAAATGTTAGAGTTTTCGTTAAAAGTTTTTTAAGACCTCATTATTTCCTAACCTAATCACCAGTTTGATTCATCTTTGGTACGATTATATATATTGGTCCAAAATTTTGCGCAGTACCATCCCCACCATCCTATGTCATGTCAAGGTCAAGGTCACAGACTTGGAATTTTCGTGTTAAAATTTTTACGTCAAAGTTTTTAGGACCTCATTGTTTTTCATTTGATTGCCAAGCGTGAGTTCAGGTGAACTATCCCGTCTGGCGACAGGCCTTGTTATAGATTTCAGTCTGACATGTTTGATATCACTGTATTCTGAAAAACTTGATTTGACCCCATTCCCTAGTACCCACCCAACTCTGCTGCCCTTACACCAGCCAATCTGGTACAAAACATTTAGTGAAAACATATTTGATTTACAACATTTGATTTTACATGCTACATGATCATGTTCTGAAAAGTTGATTATGAACATTTGACCCACAACCCACAACACCCCACCACTGGACCTGCCCCAAAGTCACTTGATTTTTTCTTCTAGAAAAAATCTGTTGATGATATACAATAAATCACATGTGTAGTGGAATCTAGTGTCCAGTACATGACTCCAGATATCATGATATTCACAGAATGTTTTTCTTATTTCTTCACAAAAACATGGTGGATACTCATTAGAAGTGCCTTGGTGAGGTAGCTCTAATGAGTACCCACAACATATGTTTTTGTGAAAAAATAAGAAAATATTGTACTTTTCATTTGAAAAACGGCGTCTTGTCTGGAGCTTTGCAGTATCATAAATCTAGTTAAGATGCTTTTATTTTCTCACCCAAAAGGTGTTGATATTTTTTCTTATTTCTTCACGTAAACATGTTGTGGAGACCACTGTTATGCCTCACCATATTGAGAAATAGAAAAAATAATTTCCCAGCTTCTCTTTTTATTAACCCTAGTCCTGCTGAACCCGGATGTATCCTGCCTTTGCAAACAGTGTAGATCCAGATCAGTTGGCTTCTGAAGAAGCCAACTGATCTGGATCTGCACTGTTTGCCATTTAGTATGTGAATTTAGTGAAACAATCTGGATCAAGTAATCTGATTGGCTGAAAATTAGAAGTAGACATGGCGTCTTAATTTATTCAGCTGGACAAGGGGAGTTACCTAAGCCAAAAAGTATTATAATTTTCTTATTTCTCCATTTGAAAATGTATGTTGTGTGTTCTAATTAGAAGCACTTTTCCATTGAAGGTGCTTCCAGTGTGAACTCACCGAATATTGTTTTTTTTTGCTGAGAAAAAAATGAAAGAAAAAAGAGAAAATTAATCTAGATACCCATCTTTCCTAGAACGATACCTTTTCTGGCGAAAGAATGTGCACAATACTGGTTAACCGCTTAGAGGACTAAGCCTGCCCAGTAAACGTGTGGTTAGGTAAACTGACCGCGCTCGACATGACCCCATTGGGTTGACTGGGCCGTAAAACCTCAACACAAACACAAAAACAGAACGATACCTAAGTGCTATGGCTCAATACCACACTATATGAGTCATCATTATCATCATAATCGGATTTTTGATTAACATGCAGGTACAGGGGCAACATCCACACCAGAGGGCCCCTTCCAGATAGCTGGCTTGCTGCACGCATGGCAGATCTCACACCAGATCTCCAGGTACGTCTATCATGAGGGTTGATAGCCGAGAGCTTCCACTCTCTGCAGTCCCTCTTTGTAGCCAGTCCATGACAAAACCTACAAAATGGCATGTGCACCCGGCGAAGCATCAGATCAACCTGGGCATTCACCCAGTCTGCTCAGTCTTCGCTGTGCACTCAATGGGTAGCTAAGGATCAGACTTTCTTCATGAGGACAGCAAAGACTCTGATCAGACTAGGAGGGTCAGGGCTGATGTGAGTCTTCGCTTGGCGCACATGCCATTTTGTAGGTTTTGTCATGCGCTGGCTAATATGATTTTATTTTAAAGAAAGAAAAGCTTCTGGGTACAATTTCTGTTGTTTCCATTTCAGCCCAAGTATGAGCCACCAAAGGTATCTGGTACAACATACTTTGCCGAACCCTTCAACAGTAAAGCTGCATACAAGAAGAAGTAAGTTTATTTCTATCTGCATATTAAATAACGTCAAAAATTATGTCACCCAAAGCAAACATTTCAACAAAAGTTCAGCCAGTAGTCTGTACATATCTCTAGATAAGACTTTGCTTACCGGAAGTGCAGAAACAGCTTTTGCCGAGCTGGCATACCAGCATTGATTTCTATGTTGGCATCCACAAATGTTTGAGTCTTTAACCCAGTTTAGTCGGGAAACCAACCAAAAGGGGGTGGTTGGGTGAGGCAAAGGTGTCGTGTATCTTGCATCATTGGGGCGTCCAACTGATACTGGCTTACAGTTAGGCAAGGCCTGCTATCCTTGCAGCAGGTAAGGGTAGAGGGGGAATGTTTTTTAGCTCACCTGAGCTCTGCTCAGGATGAGCTATTGTGATCACTTTTCGTCCGTCGTCCGTCCGTTAACATTTTCAAACGACTTCTCCTCTGAAACCTCTGAGCCAATTTTGCTCTAATTTCATATGGAGCCTCTTTAGGGTGGGGGAACGAAAAATTGCTAAAATGGTTGCGGTCTGTTGACCAAGATGGCCGCCACGCCCATATATGGTAAAAACCTTTAAAAATCTTCTCCTCCAGAACCGAGAATGCCTTGGGGCTGAACCTTTGCAGGAATCATCGGGGACGGGAGGTCTACCAAAATTGCTAAAAGAATTGTTGTACGTTGATGTTTGACCTTTTTACGGCAAGGTCAAGTTTGCTTCCCTATGCATTTGTATGGGAAAAACCTTCAAAAATCTTCTTCTCCAAAACCGAGCATGCCTTATGGCTGAATCTTTGCATATATCTTTGGGAACAGGAGTGCTACCAAAATTGCTAAAATAATGGTCGTACATTGACATTTGACCTTTTTAAGTTAAGGTCAATTTTGCTTTCTTATGCATTTGTATGGGAAAAATGTTCAGAATTTCAAACAACTTCTCCTCTGGAGCCTCTGGGCCAATTTTGCTCAAATTTCATATGGAGCCTCCTTAGGGTGGGGGAACGAAAAATTGCTAAAATGGTTGCGGTCCTGTCCAAGATGGCTGCCACGCCCATATATGGTAAAAACCTTTAAAAATCTTCTCCTTCAGAACCGAGAATACCTTGGGGCTGAACCTTTGTAGGAATCATCGGGGACGGGAGGTCTACCAACACTGCTAAAAGAATTGTCGTATGTTGACGTTTGACCTTTTTACGGCAAGGTCAGGTTTGCTTCCCTGTGCATTTGTATGGAAAAAACCTTTAAAAATCTTTTTCTCCAAAACCTAGCATGCCTTATGGCTGAATCGTTGCATTTATCTTCAGGAACAGGAGGGCTACCAAAATTGCTAAAATAATGGTCGTACATTGACATTTGACCTTTTTACGTTGAGGTCAATTTTGCTTCCTTATGCATTTGTATGGGAAAAATGTTCAGAATTTCAAACAACTCCTCTGGAGCCTCTGGGCCAATTTTGCTCAAATTTCGTATGGAGCCTCCTTAGGTAGGGGGAAAAAAATTGCTAAAATGGTCACGGTTCGTTGACCAAGATGGGCGCCATGCCCATATATGGTAAAAACCTTTATAAATCTTATTCTCCAAAACCGAGGATGGCTTGTGGCTGAATCTTTGCATATATCATCAGGAACGGGCGGTCTACCAAAGTTGCTAAAATAATTGTCATACATTGACATTTAGCCTTTTTACGGCAAGGTTAAGTTTGCTTCTGTATGCATTTGTATGGGCCCCATACATTTGTATGGACAAAATGTTGATAATTTCAAATGGCTTTTCCTCTGAAGCCTCCGGGCCAGTGTTGCTCAAATTTTATGCGGAGCCTCCGTGGGCAGGAGAATGAAAGATTGCTAAAATGGGTATGGTCCATTGATCAAAATGGCTGCCATGCCCATATATGGTAAAAACGTTTAAAAATCTTCTTCTCCATAACCAAATAAGCCCTGGGTCCTAATCTTTGCACAAATTACGGGGGACAGGAGATCTACCAAAATTGCTAAAATGATGGTTCTATGTTGACATTTGACCTTTTTGCCTCCAAGGTCAAATTTGCTTCCCTATTTGTGTGGGCCATATACATTTATATTGAAAGTATCGAAGTGACTTGTAGATCAACAGTAGTTAAAATCGTTCTGATTGGAAATCTAAGATGGCCATCATCTGGTTTATATTTATAATATTTCCCTGCCACTGTGCTGTTTACATGTATAAAATCACGATTCTTCAGAAACCACTTAGCCAATTTCCACCAAATTTCACATTGATCCTTCTGTTGAAATGTGATTGATAGTTTATTCAAGTGATCATGCTCCATTGACTGTCAGGCCCATATATTCTTCTTCAAAACTAAGAACTGTTCAAATGATGATATTTTCATTAGTTGCGATGATAGGATTGGAAAAATGTTGCATAACATCTGCATGTCTGAAGTGGCTATGTCACTCAGGTGAGCGAATCGTGGCCCGTGGGCCTCTTGTATTTCTTCTCTTTCTTCACTTTAATTAATTTTTCTCTTACTCCCCTGAACCTCTTCATCTCCTTTACTATCTCTTCTATTTCGCTTCTCCCTTTCTCTGGAGACGACACAAAATGACCCACAAGGGTTGACGTGTCATTAAACCCAACATAATCACCAAAAGGTAATTGGCAAATAGTGGAAACTCAGATCAGATGCCACAGAATCTCTGTCTCCTGTACCCCTAAATAGATTAGTTGATACCTTGGCTGATGTTAGATACTGGTCCAAAATTTTGTTCAGTACAAATCTCACCCAAATCGGAAAAGGGAATTTCAAACACTTCTTTGGGTATTCTATTTATGCACTGGAAAGTTGCACTACCCATTGCACTGTGTGACTTGAAATGACAATCATACATATATTCCTTAATACACCTAAACCTTTTTATATCACTATTGCTGGGTTCCAAAGTAAACATTATGTAACCAAACAAAAAATATAGATTATATAGAAAAATGACCATAAATGGTCATTTTTCTATATAATCTATACATTTGTTGTTGACAATAAATGGTCATTTTCTATATAATCTATACATTTAGGTTTGAATACAACAATTTTGGGATCCATATTTAAACCATCTTATAGCCAAGACCGTGCTATATTGTTTGTGTTGAGGTTTTACGGCCCGGTCAACCCAGTGGGGTCATGTCGAGCGCGATCAGTTTACCTGACCACACGTTTACTGGGCAGGCTTAGGACTCTAAGCAGTTAACCAGTATTGTGCACATTCTTTTGCCAGAAACTGACAACTGCTTTTCTTGAATCAGCGGAAGGGAGAGAATGACTGTAGAAAATATTTCACGATCAATTTCTACGAAAGAATGTTGCTGACCTCGGCGGGGGTTGAACCCGCGACCTCCTGGTCTCCAGTTAGACGGGGCATCCAACTGAGCCACAGAGGCCGGCTAAAGACCGTGGTATAACAAACTGCCTTATGAAGACAAAAAGAGGTTCCAGTGTCTGTGAATTTGACCAAAAGTCTTAGAGAGAAAGATCAGGGCCCGAGGTTATAAAACTTTTTTTATGCCCAACTCAGCTGAACGTGAAATTTGCCCTACTAATAAATACAATGTATCAAATTGCTAACAATTGCTAATTCTTTCTTGCGAAACATTACTGAGCATGAAAATTTCTCTGCAAATTAATATGAAGATGCCAACTATTGTTGAGCATGAAAAAGTTTTATAACATCGGGGCCAGGACTTGTGTGGCAGAGTTTAAATAGGATGCTCTTCCAACTGTTCGGTTACTATGGCCGAATGATGAGCTTGTTGATTGATGTTTTTCTCGCAGTGGTGAATGAATTGTTGCTCAGAAGAGACAATGTTTTTGTTTTAAAAATAACGACCTCTAGTGTATGTTTTTCTTATTCTTCGACAAAAACATATTGTGTGAGTACTAGTTAGAACTGCTTAGTTTATTATGTTGATTAGTATGTACAGCTACAGATAAGGGGCTTTTTTTTTCAACAGAAGAGTACTGATATCTTGTTTTTATTTCTCCACAAAAAAATGTGGTGTTGGTACTCAAGTGAGGCACTTCTGTTGAGTAGCTGCAACATATCTTTTTGTGGAGAAATAAGAAAAATGTTATGAGAATACCCCCTCATAAATGGAGCTATGATATACTATAATTATAATTTATTTTCAGATGGACCCAGTCTCAGGCAAAGAAAGATGATACTGATGAGTCCATTGCTAAGTATGATGGTATGTACAATCTTTTAACATGAATTAGCTTAACCCTAGTCCTACTGAACTCGGATATACCCTGCCTTAGCAAACAGTGTAGATCCAGATCAGTTGGTTTCTGAAGAAGCCAACTGATCTGGATCTGCACTGTTTGCCATTGTACATGAATTTATATCAACAATCTGGATCAAGTAATCTGATTGATTGAAAATTAGAAGTGGGCTTGGCATCTTAATTTATTCAGCATGACAAGAGTTAATATTTAGACACTGCAATTCCTTAATCTACTAATCCTAAGAAAACTAAACAAGTGCTCTTGAGCCTCCCTGCACTTACCTTCCCTGACCCTTTCTGATCAGATTGGACCTATATTCCATCCCAATACCCATATTGATATGCAGTTCATTCTGGTACTACAGTGCCTATTATATAGTATGGATAGTGTCAAGTGAAAAAAGTGCCTTTGAAATGCGTAGAAGTGCAGATTTGGATCATCCAGTGCAGGCTGATCAGTGCATTGCAGTCTGCATAAGTCTGAAGGCAAATTTTTGCATGGCTTGGCTTATATTACCATAATTACCCTGAGTATTGTGACAAATATGCCATTGCAAATTGTGTAGGCTCCGATCAGATGTTGCAGAATGTAGTCAGGGTCTACACTGCTTGCAACATGAGCATCACAACACATTTTTTTATATCCGTGTGTAGAATTAAGAAAAAGACCAATACGTTTTGGTTAACTCTTTCAGCTCCTCGAACCAGAAAAAAGATTTTGCAAACAGTGTATATCCAGATGAGACGGCTCATATGAGCCATCTTATCAGGATCTACTCTGCCTTTTTGTGTATTTTGTAACATTCTTATTTACTTGCGGTCTTATTTTCGATTGTTGTCAACATGCACCCCTTATTGAGATATTGGACATATTCAGTTCTACAGACGAAAGAGCTCACTTCAGAAACTCAGTGGGTGAAAGGGTTTTAAAAAACACCATATTTAGAGGTTTGTATCATATACTGTTGCAGGTCATTGGTCTGTAGAAGAACCAACAGATTCTGGCTTAGAAGGAGATCTTGCTTTAGTGCTAAAGGTAAAAGTTTTGATGCATCACACAAACAAAATGTCCTCATATTACTTAGGGGCAACGAAGGCCCAGATCAGCCTGCTCATTTTCAATTTTTGGTCTTCCTTGCCTTCCTACAGAATCTCTGGATTTTCTAGAATATATCAACAAGCAGAAAGGAGATTGATCAGAATTACTGATCTGGGCATTCGCTGTTCCCAAATGGCATACAGGCCTTTACTTACATTTTACATTTTTGTTGTACCTTAAATTTTCTAAAATTTTGTACACCAAAGTTTCTGATGAAATGGCATATGCAAACAATGCAGACCCAGATCTACTGTTCTTTCAACATCTCTTGGAAAGACGTTTTTTGCTTGGCATTTTATTTTAATAAAAATATTTTGTTCTAATTGACCATATCCTATCAGAAACCATTTGTCTTTTCTGTTTCTGTGTTTTGTCTTCAAATATTTACACAAAAGTTAAAGCTACGGCCAAAAGTTGGTCTGACCTATGCAATTTCTACAGTAAAGTGATTTTTTGGAAATTTTATCTAAGAAAATATTTTTTACTTTTCTTTGTTGAATTTGAATTATTGCTGTTTTACAACAATATTGTGAAAATGTCAGAAAAATTGAAAAAGTGGAACTTGTTGAAAATCTGGCTCCAAGTTACTTTCTCTACAGATTTCTGCATGATTTGGCTTCATTTTTACCATGGGAAAAAGCGAATATATTTGATTTTCTAAAAAACAATGACTAGAATAAAACATTTTATACATAGGTGGTTACGACAAATGGTTTTGCATTAAATCATAACAAAAGTTTGCAAATTTACTTTTTCTGTGTAAAGCGTCAAGCAAAAAACGACTTTCTGAAAGATGTCGAAAGCACAGTAACTGCTCCTGATCAGGGTCAACACTGTTTGCCATTCCACCAAGTATTTTATGAAACAGCTGCATAAGAAACCCAAAATTTAGGTTCGAAATCCTAGGACATTGACCTTAATTGAGAGCAGTTCAAAACAGCTAAGAAGAACTGTCTGTGCCAAAATACAGTCAAAACTCATTATCTCGAATTCCAAGGGACTCACTGAAACACTTCGAGTTATCCGTACTTCGACATATCAGAGTTGAGAGAGTGGGGAAAACAATAAATTGAACAACCACATTTAACAAATGAATATGTAATTTGACTCCTGAAGTTAGAAATATATATATATAAAATAATGTTGAAAAGAGGAGAAATTGCTCCTGAGGAGCAATTTCTTCTCTTTTCCACATTATTTTGTTACCTGTTGTGACGTGTTGTCATAGTTTCATGTTAAAACAGGGACCAGATTTTTACTTCGAGATAAGCGGTAATTCGAAATAAGCGAGTTCGAGATAACGAGGTTCGACTGTACATACACATTGATCAAGTAGATGATATTGAAGATAAATTTGGTTTATAAAAGTGATTCCTGTTTCAGAAAAAAATGCTTTTGTTTTTGTTTTAAAATGTTGATAATTTTCTTATTTCTTTAAGAAAAAAATATTACTTTTTTTTTATTTTGTTTTACATATTTATTTTTATATATAAACAAATAAATTACACTTCTTAACTCAAATCCAAAAATGAAAATAAGACTTTACCCAATTAAGTAGGGGTAAAATACCCAAATGCTCCAAAGATAATCTGTTGCTCTGTATGCTGGTTGAAGGTCATTTTACATAAAATTCCTATTCATTTTCAGAGCAAGGCCAAACATCACGCTGTTGCAGCAAAACTGGACAAGACTTTTGAATTCAAAGGAAAACCATTTATAGTGTCGTAAGTAAAATTTACCGAACTGTTTACTGTTTCAAAGCATTTATTTTGTTTTATATGTGAATAATGTGGCTAGATAGCTCCATAACTATAGATGTTTTCTTTAACCCAATTATGCTGAGTGGATTCTCTATCTTAACACTTTGGAGCAGTTCATTTCAATATTAGGAGTGTCTGGTTAGTTTTTCTTATGATACCATGTTTTTTTTGTTGTTTTTTTTTTTTTTTCAGAAATTCCTGTATTTAATGTATACAGTGTAGACCCTGATCAGATGCCACATTCTGTGGCATCTGGTCTGGGTCTACACTGTTTGCCAATGTTCCTTTTATGGGACAGCAGGCATAAATGGGCTAACCAAAAAGTACTGATATTTTTCTTATTTCTCCACAGAATCATACATTGTGGTGCTCATTCTGTGAGGCGCTTCTGATGAGTGCCCACAATGTATGGTTTCATGATGATAAAAGAATAAATAATACTCTGGATAACCCTCTTATCTAGAGCTATAACTGCTTTTCAGGAGAGTTTAGGAATACAGTATAACCGCAATGGCTTGAACCCAGATGGCTCGTTTACTGTGGATGATTCAAACTCTTTTTATACCCCCGACATACGAAGTATGTGGGGGTATATAGTTTTCGCTTTTCCGTTCGTTCCTTCGTATGTACGTTCGTACATTCGTTCGTTCGTTCGTCTTTCCGTCACAGGGTCAAAGTTTTTGCGTTAAAGTTTATAAGACCTCATATTTTGAAGACCCTTTGATGGATTTCATTCACATTTGGCATGATGGTAGATATAGGCCTAAAGTTTTTATCAGCATCATCCCCACCCCAGGGGTGACCTTGGGGTCAAGGTCACGGACTTCGAATTTTCATAAAAAAGTCAGGGTCAAAGTTTTTGCGTTAAAGTTTATAAGACCTCATATTTTGGAGACCCTTTGATGGATTTCATTCATATTTGGCATGATGGTAGATATAGGTCTAAAGTTTTTATCAGCACCATCCCCACCCCAGTGCTGACCTTGGAGTCAAGGTCACGGACTTCGAATTTTCATAAAAAAGTCAGGGTCAAAGTTTTTGCGTTAAAGTTTATAAGATCTCATATTTTGAAGGCCCTTTGATGGATTTCATTCATATTTGGCATGATGGTAGATATAGGTCTAAAGTTTTTATCAGCACCATCCCCACCCCGGGGGTGACCTTGGGGTCAAGGCCATCGACTTAGAATTTTCATAAAAAAGTCAAAGTTTTTTGTGTTTAAGTTTATATAGCTATATCATCAAGACTCTTTAGGAATTTCATTTATATTTGACATGTTGCTAGATATCAGCCTAGAGTCTTACTCCACATGATCCCCACTCAGGTTGTGACCGAGGTCAAGGTCATGAACTTAGAATTTTCATATAAAAGTAAAAAATTTTTGCGTTTAAGTTTATATAGCCATATCATCAAGACCTTTTGTTAAATTTCAGTATTCCCTAATTGAGCAAGGAATCTGTTGGTCTGTCCGTCCATCCGGTGAAGCATTATTCGTTCATACTTTATTTTTGTCTTAGGGTCAAAGTTTTTACGTTAAAGTTTATAAGACCTCATATTTTGAAGACCCTTTGATGGATTTCATTCATATTTGGCATGGTGGTAGATATAGCTCTAAAGTTTTTATTGGCACCATCCCTATCCCAGGGAATAACGTTGGGGTCAAGGTCACGGACTTAGAATTTTCATAAATAAGTCAAAATTTTTGTGTTTATGTTTATATACTATACCATCAAGACCCTTTGAGGAATTTCATTTATATTTTACATGTTGGTAGATATAGGTCTAGAGTTTTACTCAGCATCATCCTTATCCTGGGGTATGACCTTGAGGTCAAGGTCACAGACTTAGAAATTTCATATTAAAGTAAAAAAAAAAAATTGCATCTAAGTTTATATAGCTATATTATGAAGACCCTTTTGTTGGTTTCAGTAATATTAAGCATGATGGTATATATAGGTCTGAAGTTTTTCTCGGCATCATCCCCAAGCTGGGGCATGGCTTTTAAGTCAAGGTCACAGACGTTTCATACAAATGTCATGTTTGCTTATATTATAAAGACTGATTTCACTGGTATATGGTGATAGTTATAGGGCTAAAGTTTTATTTAGCTCAGTCCCTGCACCTGTGCCTGACCTTTGAGGTCAAGGGCTTCATATTATGTGTGATTGAATTTTTTCAATGTTATAACATACAGCATACAACTGCCATCTCCAGAGTCAAAGCTACATACTTTGTGCTCTTTAAAAAGTGGCGGTAGCGCTGATCGGGGGTATATGTGCCCCACTGGGCACTTTGTCTAGTTTCAATCCCTACAAAATCTTTCCAATAGCTCAAGAAAACAAATATTTAGGGATTTTTTCTTATTTTATCATGGAATTATATGTTGTGTGTACTCATTAGAATTACATTATCGAGGCAATTCTAATATGTTCAACATACAATCATTATGTAGAAAATTGAAAAGATTCCCCTAAATTATCACTATTTGCATCCTGAACTGGTGCCATGATTAACCCTCAGTGGCTCAAACTACCCATGTTGACCTAATTTCCATGGTCCCAAAGATGTTCGAGCCATTGAGGTTTGACTGTATTTATCTGACTGTTCTGACTCCTTAGTTAGATTAGGTACATTTTTCTTGCCCAATGGGTGGTGGTCTGGTGTGGCAAAGGTGTCATGTATCTTAGTTACTGGGGCATCCAACTGATTTTGGCTTACAGCTGGGCAAGGCCTGCTATCCTTGTAGCAGGTAAGGGTAGAGGAGGAATGTTATTATTTCTTCTGTTTCTTCACTTTCATTCCTGTTCCTCTTTCTTCCCTGTCCCTCTCTTTCATCTCCTCTACTATCTCCTCTATTTCTTTTCTCCCTTTCTCTGGGAGATGATACAAAATGACACACAAGGGCTGACATGTTGTTAAACCCCAATACAATCAAAATCTTGTCCAATGATATTGGTGGGACAGTGTGTCCATGACTTCAGCTACAGGGTGAAGGGTTCTCATGGCCTAGTGGTTTGCACTATGACTTTTATAGAATTCTGCTAGAGGTGGAATTAAGCTAATGACTCTCTAGCACTTCATTGCACAGAGCCTTTTATTATGACTTGTTCATTGTCTCGATATGACTAGTTTAGTAGATTTTTAGCAGCGCCTGCCTTAAGATTGGGAGGATGTGGGTTCTGTCTCCATTTGGGTCACACCTAAGACTTTGTAAATTGGTATTAACTGCTCTTTTACTAGGCACTTAGAATTAGGAAGAAGATCTAGGACCGTCATACTGGTGTTGGTATGATAGGACTGGTAGTAGTATCACATCAGTGTGTCTAGAGCATCACAGCAGTGAGACGGCCTTATGAAGGGGCATCAGTTCCTACTGTCACATCCAGCCAGCATCATGGCATTTTTAAAAGAGTTAGACTCTTGACAGTGAAGATGAACATTCAAAAAACAAACAAAAATACAACAACAAAAATAACAACAACAAAAAACTATCACTTGTCTCAGGTTAGGTAGAAGTCCCACAAGTTCAGAGACATCTCCACATGACAGGGTTATTAATCTTCAACTTAAAAAAAAGCCTTCATTGTCTGATATGTATAAACATAGCTCCAGATCAGATAAGGTTTTTTTTTGTTTTGTTTTTCAAAACAAAAGAGCTGCTATTTTTCTTATCTCTCCGCGAAAATATATGTTGTGGGTACTCATTTGAAGCACTTTGCTGATGCGTTTCTAATGAGTACCCACAACATATTTTTGTGGAGAAATAAGAAGTATAGGATGTTGATGCCCCTCGTATTTGGAGCTATGCATAAGGACTCTTTTCTTGTGTTGTGATTTAACTGATCCTTTGGTATGCAGATCAGCCTGTGCAGTCATGCTGGCTGGGAGAGAATGAGGCTAGTCACTAATGTAAATTAAGGTAAATGTCCTAAAAATTCGAACACCAAAGTTTCTGATAAAATGACATATGCAAACAGTGCAGACCCAGATCAGACTGCTCCTGAAGGAGCAGTCTGATCAGGGTCTACACTGTTTGCAATTCCACTAAGTATTTTAAGAAACAAGTGCATAAGAAGCATAATTTAGGCCAGAATAGTAGAGAATAAAGTGTTCAAAATTTTAGGACATTTACCGCATGTCCACACTGTTCCTGGCCTCTTTGTGTCTGAGCATTTTCTGTTTTTCTTATGCAGACAACCCTCTTTATACTGACACTCGCTACGACGACAAAATTCGTTATACTGACAATTTGACTAGCATGGAAACCCTCTGTCAAGAATTGACATTAAATCAGAAATTATGCTGAAACATTATTATTCAATACTTCAAGCACCATATGTTTTAAATATTTGTTAGAATTGCCTCACCGAGGCAATTCTAACAAGTATCCAAAACATATGTTCTATGAAGAAATAAGAATAAAACATGGCATTTGTTGCATATCATTCTGCTCATTAAGATTTCTTCACAACATCAAATTCATTTTAATGGCAATATCTTTGGAAACAAATTCTGTCATTGTAACGAAGGTTCACTGTGTGTAATTCTCAACAAAAAACAAATTGGATGGCCTCAGTTAGATGAATTTAGTATATTTTGATAATAAGAAAAAAATATACTGCATTGTTGAAGTAAAAGAAACCTTTCTAGGGCTATCAGAATATTGTCATCTGAAAAATCTGCTTATTCTGTTGATCACCTGTTAAAGTTCTTTTAATCCTTCTCTTGCTAAACACAACATGCCCTGTCTTAGCAAACAGTGTAGATCCAGATCAGTTGGCCTCTGAAGAAGGAGCATTAGGAGCAGTCTGATCTGGGTCTGCACTGTTTGTCATTAAATATGTGAATTTCTATCAAAAACGCAGATCAAGTGATCTGATTGGCTGGAAATTATAAGTGGGCATGGCAACTTAATTTATTCAGCATGACAAGGGTTAAGGGGAATGTATATACTGTCAAGAGAGACAGTTCTGTCAGAAAAGTGTTTTATCACCTGAAGTGTCTACTCTAAAAGAAAAAACAAAACAAAAAAAACTTGCTCCTCTTGGGAGCAGCTTCATTTAGAAGGTGCTTGGTTTTATAGGAGAGCAAACAAGAGGTCAGAAAAGTTGTGTCCCTTGCACAAAAAAGCAGAAAATCAGCCAGGTGTATCAAAGCCTCTTTAATGTTTTGGTATTTGTAGATATGAAGTAAAGTTCCAGAATGGTATGGATTGTGGAGGAGCTTACATCAAACTGCTGTCAAAGACTGATAAGATAGAACTGGTAGGCATAAGTTTTTCATCAGTTTCTTTTCTATTATACATTGCATTCTGTTCAAAATTGACAACTTATGATCAGGGCCCGGTTGTTCAAAGCATCGTTAGCTTAACGAGCTCTTTAAGGGTCATTTCGTTAAATGTTTTAGCAGATTCAATACACAATATTCTGATATTTTTTGCTGAAAAAATGTGAGTAGCTTTTGCACTGCAAAAGCTACTCACATTTTTTCAGCAAAAAATTTCAGCATATTTGCATATCACTGGATGTCAATTTTAACGAATCCTTTACTAAAGACATTGTTAGCTTTGAACAACTGGACCCTGGTTTCCTTTCCATTATTTGTTGTATTCTGTTGAAAATTGACAGCTTTGTACATGATTGCAGCAGTTCAATTTTTTTTTATTTTTTTTTTTTTACCAGATTCAGATAAGCTGTCACTGCCAAAGTTAAATGTATATTTATGTGGGAAAGCAGGACTGGATAATGATAAAAAAAAAAAAATCATGTCGTTTTACCTTTCTGAAGTGAACACATCTTTCTTTGAATTCAGACTGACCCATTGTTTCCATAAGGGCAAATTAATGTTGTTCCAAAATCTGAAAGGCAAACAGTGTAGATCCAGATGAGACGGCTCTACACTGTTTGCAAACACCGTTGTTTTGGTTTGAGCTGAAAGGTTTAATATTTCTTTTCTGCAGGCTTTTCTTAAGCAAAGTTCCTCTAACATGATACCCTTTGTGTGTGTCAGCCTCTGTATATGTGTGCATCTGTCCTTAATCAAAAGTGTCAACTACTATGTTCATGTCAGTTGCTTAGCAACTATATGGATTATACACAGACTCATGCTATTTTTGGTGGTAGGGTGGTAGTAAGGGCCTGCAGTATTTGCAGCAGGTCGGGGAAGTGTTTTTTGCACTGTCTTTTGCTTTTTTCCCTCATCCTTTCTCCTTCTCTCTTTCCTCTCTTCTAACCCTTCTCTTGCTGAACACGACATGCCCTGTCTTAGCAAACAGTGTAGATCCAGATCAGTTAGCTATCTGGATCTGCACTGTTTGTCACTCACTATGTGAATTTATATCAACAAACTGGATCAGGTAATCTGCTTGGCTGAAAATTGGAAGTGGGCGTGGCATCTTAATTTTTAAACAAGTTAAACAAGAACTCGAGCAAAGGCTTATGCTATTTGACATGCACTTACACCTGAGAAAAAGACAAGATAAATGCAGTGAACCATATCTGGCCCAATTGTATCTTGGCAAGAACAGCTGGAGTCTACCAAAAAATAAGTAGACAACATATTGCCTTGGTTCATTGATTATATTAATTATATGTTCACTTTGTGTGTTTTAGTTGGTTTCAAGTTACTGCCATGCTGACCACAGTTACACAGTCTTTTATGCATTTAACCATATTGAAGTGCAATAGTGCGTTTCAAAAATGAATCCCATTAGTGAGAAAGCACACTCCAGTGACTTGTGATAATTTTTTTTTAATTTTGTATGTGCGTGTGAAGACATAAACTAAAACAACAAGGTATTTGTTTGAAAAAGCCGAAAGTCTAGAATTTTGATACTTGTGTCATCATCATCATTAGTTTATCTTGGAAGTCACCCTATTATCAGATATATTTTATAGACCCTATCCCACCCCAACAGTAGAATTTCCTGCCTGCTTAGCTTTGCTAGAGAGCCGGCCTCGGTGGCTCAGTTGGATGCGCCGTCCGACTGGAGACCAGGAGGTTGCGGGTTCAACCCCCGCCGAGGTCGGCAACTTTCTTTCGTGAAGATTGATCATAAAATATTTTCTACGGTCATTCTCTCCCTTCTGCTGATTCAAGAAGGGCAGTTGTCAGTTTCTGGCGAAAGAATGTGCACAATACTGGTTAACCGCTTAGAGGACTAAGCCTGCCCAGTAAACGTGTGGTTAGGTAAACTGACCACGCTCGACATGACCCTATTGGGTTGACTGGGCCGTAAAACTTCAACACAAACAAAAGCTTTGCTAGAAGCCTTGCACTTTGTGAACACTGATGATAAACACCTTAGTTTGGATAAACTAAGCGGACAGTGTTTGGAGGATGCCAAGGTAAAAGCATAACTCCAGATAGGCACTTATTTTGGCCAAAAAGTGTTGATATTTTCTTATTTCTCCATAAAAACATGTTATCGTAAACAGAAGTGCTTTGCTGTGGTGCTTCTAATGAGTACCCACAACATATGTTTTAATGGAGAGATAAGAAAAATATTTACCTGATAACCCCTTATATATGGAGCAGTGTAAAACTTTGTACTTTTCTCAGCCATACTTGGTGGTGGGACCTTGGCTACAAATAACTGGTATGTTACTATAATGCCATTGTTATTTTTTGTTGCTTTATTTCAGACTAAATTCCATGATAAAACCCCATATACTATAATGTTTGGACCTGATAAGTGTGGGAACGATCATAAGGTAAGAATAGAATCAGATGAGCCACAAATAAGAATATGTCCCTTGTAGCATGTAGCCATCAAAGATTGATCAGCCTGCACATCTATGCGGTTTGATCACAGATTACACAAAAAAAATTTTCAAAGGCTGTCTCCAGTCACACAAATTATTAAAATGTACTTAAAATTTTTAGAAGGGGTATACTGTTTTCACTTTGTCCGGATTTCACGATTCTGTCATTCTGACTTCATTTCTGCTCAATATCTTGAGAACAAATTAATAGAATTAGACCAAATTTCACATATGCATTGACCTTAACCTTATCTAAGTTGGGATTGTTACGCGTCAATTTACATGATTAAGGCCCTTGGTTATTGTCAAAATTTCGTTTCTGCTCAATATCTTGTGAACGAATCAATGGAATTAGAGAAAATTTTGCATATGCATTGACCTTAGCCAGATCTAGATTGGGATTGTTATGCATCAATTTTTGCAAATTATCATCAGAATTTTTTTTTTCCGCTCGATATGTGAACAAATCGATGGAATCTCCAAATTTTGCATATGCTTTAATGTTGACCAGATCTAGGTTGGGATTGTTATGCGTCAGTTTTCGCAAATTTACCACATGGTTATGGCCTTTAGTTATTGTCAAAATTTCAGATATTGTTAGAATTTCCTTTCCGCTCAACAGCTTGTGAATGAATCAATGGAATTTGATCAAATTTTGCATATGCATTGACCTTACCCAGATCTAGGGATTGTTATGCATCAGTTTTCACAAATTTACAACACAGTTTTGACCCTAGATTATTGTCCAAATTTCTTTTTAGCTCAGTATTTTGGGAACAAGTTGATGAAATTTTACTAATTTTTTTTTTTTGCATATGCATTGATGTTGACCAGATCTAGGTTGGAATTGTTACACAATTTTTGAAAATTTACAAAGAGTTATGGCCCTTGGTTATTTTCAGATTTTTGTTTCCGCTCAAAATCTTGGAATTTGATCAAATTTTGTATATGCGTTGATCTTAACCAGATCTAGTTGATTATTACACATCGATTTTCACAAATTTTTTAGCCTAGATGATTTCAAACACCCTATGGTTTCAGATAAATTATTATACCCCCTCCCCCCACCCCCACCCCCACCCCACACAAAAACATAAACACACACACACACACACACACACACACACACACACACACACACACACACACACACACAGACTGTGTGTGTGGGAGGCGTATATTGTTTTCACATCCGCCTATATGTCCATTCATCTGTCTGTCTTGTGTTTTGGTTTCTGAGTAGGGGGTATCTAATAAGCAATGCTTATTGGCATTTCTTGTTTACACAGTCCTGTGGTAAACAGAGGGTCAGGGAGGACCATCCCCCTGAATACCTTATAAAATATGTTGTCTATAATACTGAGACCTAAATAGTTGTATTGTGGTTAATTGATTAATTTTTTTACCCCAAGTACTGGAACAGGCAAACCTGAGCAAACAGTGACCAAGAGCAGACACTGCATCATCTGATCAGGGTCTTTGCAGATTGCCACCTATCCGGCAACTTTTAGATTCATACACATCTGCTTGCACCTCAGACTTAATGACATATTTGGTTAAGCATTAAAATGTCCTTGGCCCAGTTGTTCAAAGCATCGTTAGCTTAACACGCCATTAGTGGTCAAAATGTTAACTGCTCTAGTAAGTACAATATCTGATTCACAGTTATATTTGCTGAAAAAATGTGAGTAGCTTTTGCAAATGCAAAAGCTACTCACATTTTTTCAGCTAAAATATTAGCGTGTGTGCCATATTTAATGATCACCATTTTAACGATACGTTAACTGACGACATCATTAGTTTTGAACAACTGGGCAAATCTTGTGTGATTTAAGTGCACTTGCTCTATCTCACTTCCACACACATATGGGAGACTGAATGTCCATCCTTAGATGTCAAAATAGATAAGAAAAGAAAAAAAAAAAAGAAAAACGAACAAACAAACAAAAGAAAGGAAAGTGGATTCTCTGGATACCTTCTCTCATTGAGGATGGAAATATACAGAAAATAATACAGAGGAGTTATTAACCCTTGTCCTGCTGAACCCGGAATACCCTGCCTTTGCAAACAGTGTAGATCCAGATCAGTTGGCTTCTGAAGAAGCCAACTGATCTGGATCTGCACTGTTTGCCATTAAGTATGTGAATTTATAGCAAAAATCTGGATCAAATAATCTGATTGGCTGAAAATTAGAAGTAGGCATGGCATCTTAATTTATTCAGCAGGACAAGGGTTAAGAAGGGAGTATTTGGTGATAATTCTGGGATAATTTTCTCCAGTTCTCCATGAAAGACCCCTGAACTTGCTTCAGGTGAGGCAGGAGCCTTCCTGCTAAAAGCAAGTGATGGTGGCCAACTCCCGGAAAGTTCAGCGGGAGGGCACATGCCCCTGTCATTCTCATGAGTTTAAGCACTTCTTATTGTCTTTGCATGACTGGGGTGGTAGTGTTGTAGCTCTAAATAAGGCTCAGGTCATGTCTGCATATGAGCTTAACGCTTAGCACTTTGGGTAAAATTTTTAGCAAACGGCATGTAAAAATATTTTTCTTATTTTTTCCCAGAAAACAGGATTTGACATTTCATGCAAATTGTCTCCAGGAGAGACAATTTGTATGACTGTCAAATCCTGTTTCCTGAGGGAAAATAAGAAAATATCAGTTTGTCAACTGCCAAATTTGCCCATAGCATGATAAGTGTTAAAGTCCAAGTGTGATTTGATGCAGGTAAAAAAAGAAAAAAAAAAAAAAAAAGAAAAACATTGATTGAATTTAGATGTTTGTATGTTTTTGAAAATGAAAAAGAAACGAAAAAAGTGATAAAAACAGAAATATTATTGATTTGTTTGTGTAGAAGTACTTGGAAGTACAAATGTGTTTCTTTGCATTTCAGTTACATTTTATTATGCGCCACAAGAATCCAAAGACAGGAGAATTTGAGGTAAAGGTTGTTTTACTTTATGAACGCTTAGTTTGCTAGTTAAAATTTTCAACAGAATAGGTTCGAAAATAATTTTCAATATTCCCCATAAAACAATTTGGAAAACTGGATTGGCAACATTCTTTCATGGAGATTGATTATGAAATATTTTCTATGGCCATTCTCTCCCTTCCGCTGATTCAAGAGGGGCAATTGTCAATTTCTGGCGAAAGAATGTGCACACAACTGGTTTAACTGCTTAGAGGACTAAGCCTGCCCTGTAAAAGTGTGGTTAGGTAAATTGACCTTGCTCAACATGACCCCATTGTGTTGACTGCGTCGTAAAACCACAACGTAAACAAACAATTTGGAAAACAATTTGAAGACACTTTGCATGGAACATCCAACTCATTTTCTGGGAAAATAAGAAAAATCCATGAGTTTGTCATCTGCTAAATTTGCAGAGAGAGTGGTAAACCTTAAAGAATGGATAATAATTTTCTGGGCCTAGTTGTTCAGTGTTGTTAGCTTAACGAGCTCGTTAGTGGTCAAAATGTTAACTGTTCTAGTAAGTACAATATCTAATTCACGGGTATTTTTGCTGAAAAAAATGTAAAGTGCAAAAGCTTCTCACATTTTTTCAGCAAAAATATAAGTGTATATGCCATATTTAATGATCAAAGTTTTAAGGATATGTTAACTAAGGACTTCGTTAGTTTTGAATAACTGGGCCCAGGTTGTATATTTCAGTGTGATGACTTAAATGTTTTTACTCCTTCTATATTGTAACAAGATTAACATCTCTTTAGAACCTCAGTTTTTCATGTTTTTCTGTGTATATGAAAAATTTAGGTCTCATTTTCAAAACATTTCCTGTAAGTAAGTGGAGTGGATCAAAATATTATAGGGGTGGGGTGTGGGTCACTGTCAATATTACAATACATCTACCTGTTTGTCAGAGTATTGTCTGAAATCTGAAGGAGCAGTTAGGTCAGGTTCTGTCAGAGCTGTTTGCAATTCCACCAGCATGTTTGAGACACATCACTAGGTAGTCAGGTGGACTTGTGAATTTTCAATAATTATCAGAGGAATTGTAAAGGATAAGTCTTTGGTGATAATTATGGGATAATTTTCTCCAGTTCTCCATAAAAACATCTGTTGTGGGTACTCATTAGATGCGCCTCAGTGAGGTGCATCTAATGAGTACCCACAAGATGCGCCTTGGTGAGGTGCATCTAATGAGTACCCACAACATATGTTTTAATGGAGAAATAACAAAAATTATCCCAGAATTATCAGCAGATACTCCTCCTTAACAATTCCTCTGATTATGACACATGTACATGTATACTTTAAGCAAACTGATTTACTAACACTCATGTTACGAAATTTTATTGTTGTATTTTTTAACAGGAAAAACATGCTAAAAAGCCATCCGGATCTTTAGACAGCTATTTCACAGACAAAAAGACACACATGTTCTCGCTAAGTATGTTCTTTCTACCTTAGTAGTCATGCATTTTGTACATAGTAAATGCTTTAGTTAATCATATCTATTGAATGTTATCTCACTAACTACAGTAAATGTTTTAGTTAATCATATATGTGGAATGTTATCTCACTAACTTTATATCATATATTAATGGATGATCATATAACTGCATCAATTGAAAATGTCTTGAAGTACATACAGAATGCACATATCAGCGGAGGTACTGGTTAACCACTTAGAGGACCAAGCCTGTCCATTAAAAGTGTCTTTGCAAACAGTGTAGATCCAGATCAGTTGGCTTCTTCTGATCAGTTGGCTTCAGAAGAAGCCAACTGATCTGGATCTGCACTGTTTGTCATTAAATATGCGAATTTGTATCAACAACCTGGGTCAAGTAATCTGATTGGCTGAGCTGGCCTCGGTGACTCAGTTGGATGCGCGTCCGACTGGAGACCAGGAGGTCGCGGATTTGAACCCTGTCAAGGTCGGCGAATTTCTTTCATGGAGATTGATCATGAAATATTTTCTATGGTCATTCTCTCCTTTCTGCTGATTCGAGAAGGGCAGTTGTCAGTTTCTGGCGAAAGAATGTACACAGTACTGATTAACCGCTTAGAGGACTAAACCTGGCCAGTAAACGTGTGGTTACGTAAACTAACCACACTCGCCATGTCCCCATTTAGTTGACTGGGCCGTAAAACCTCAACACAAGCAACACAAACAAAATCTGATTGGCTGAAAATTAGAAGTGGGCATGGCATCTAAATTTTTAGCTCACCTGAGCTCTGCTCAGGATGAGCTATTGTGATCACGTTTTTTCCGTCGTCCGTCTGTCTGTCCGTGCGTCCGTCCGTCTGTTAACATTTTCAAACAACTTCTCCTCTGAAACCGCTGATTGCTCAAATTTTATATGGAGCCTCCTTAGGGTGGGGGAACGAAAAATTGCTAAAATGGTCGCGGTCCGTTGACCAAGGTGGCCGCCACGCCCATATATGGTAAAAACCTTTAAAAATCTTCTCCTCCATAACCGAGAATGCCTTGGGGCTGAACCTTTGCAGGAATCATCGGGGACGGGAGGTCTACCAAAATTGCTACAAGAATTGTCATACGTTGACGTTTGACCTTTTTACGGCAAGGTCAAGTTTGCTTCCCTATGCATTTGTATGGGAAAAACCTTTAAAAATCTTCTTCTCCAAAACCGAGCATGCCTTGTGGCTGAATCTTTGCATATATCTACGGTAACAGGAGAGCTACCAAAATTGCTAAAATAATGGTTGTACATTGACATTTGACCTTTTTATGTTAAGGTCAATTATGCTTCCTTATGCATTTGTATGGGAAAAATGTTCAGAATTTCAAACAACTTCTCCTTTGGAGCCTCTGGGCCAATTTTGCTCAAATTTCATATGGAGCCTCCTTAGGGTTGGGGAACGAAAAATTGCTAAAATGGTCGCGGTCTATTGACCAAGATGGCAGCCATGCCCATATATGTTAAAAACCTTTAAAAAATCTTCTCCTCCAGAACCGAGAATGTTTTGGGGCTGAACCTTTGCAAGAATCATTGGGGACGGGAGGTCTACCAACATTGCTTAAAGAATTGTTGTACGTTGACGTTTGACCTTTTTACGGCAAGGTCAAGTTTGCTTCCCTATGCATTTGTATGGGAAAAACCTTTAAAAATCTTCTTCTCCAAAACCAAGCATGCCTTATGGCTGAATCTTTGCATATATCTTTGGGAACAGGAGTGCTACCAAAATTGCTGAAATAATGGTCGTACATTGACATTTGACCTTTTTACGTTAAGGTCAATTTTGCTTCCTTATGCATTTGTATGGGAAAAATGTTCAGAAATTCAAACAACTTCTCCTCTGGAGCCTCTGGGCCAATTTTGCTCAAATTTCATATGGAGCCTCCTTAGGTAGGGGGAACAAAAGATTGCTAAAATGGTCACGGTTCGTTAACCAAGATGCCCATATATGGTAAAAACCTTTATAAATCTTCTTCTCTAGAACCGAGGATGCTTTGGGGCTGAATGTTTGCATAAATCATCGGGGACAGGGGGTCTACCAAAGTTGCTAAAATAATGGTCATACATTGACATTTGACCTTTTTACGGCAAGGTCAATTTTGCTTCCTTATGCATTTGCATGGGAAAAAACATTTAAAAATCTTATTCTCCAAAACCGAGGATGGCTTGTGGCTGAATCTTTGCATATATCATCTGGAATGGGCGGTCTACCAAAGTTGCTAAAATAATTGTCATACATTGACATTTAACCTTTTTACGGCGAGGTCAAGTTTGCTTCTGTATGCATTTGTATGGAAAAAATGTTGATAATTTCAAATGGCTTTTCCTCTGAAGCCTCCGGGCCAGTGTTGCTCAAATTTCATGCGGAGCCTCCGTGGGCAGGAGAATGAAAGATTGCTAAAATGGGTATGGTCCATTGATCAAAATGGCTGCCATGCCCATATATGGTAAAAACCCTTAAAAATCTTCTTCTCCATAACCAAATAAGCCCTGGGTCCTAGTCTTTGCACAAATTACGGGGGACAGGAGATCTACCAAAATTGCTCAAATGATGGTTCTGTGTTGACATTTGACCTTTTTGCCTCCAAGGTCAAATTTGCTTCCCTATTTGTGTGGGCCATATACATTTATATTGAAAGTATCGAAGTGACTTGTAGGTCAACAGTAGTTAAAATTGTTCTGATTGAAAATCTAAGATGGCCATCATCTGGTTTATATTTATAATATTTCCCTGCCACTGTGTTGTTTACATGTATAAAATCATGATTCTTCAGAAACCACTTAGCCAATTTCCACCAAATTTCACATTGATCCTTCTGTTGAAATGTGATTGATAGTTTATTCAAATGATCATGCTCCATTGACTGTCAGGCCCATATATTCTTCTTCAAAACTAAGAACTGCTCAAATGATGATATTTTCATTAGTTGCGATGATAGGATTGGAAAAATGTTGCATAACATCTGCATGTCTGCAGTGGCTATGTCACTCAGGTGAGCGAATCGTAGCCCGTGGGCCTCTTGTTTCAGCATTGCAAGGTTTAATAATTGAATTCTGAATGTGAATAATGCTGAATGTATGATTAATTGCAGTCCAAGTGTATCAATAAATTAATTTATTCTTTCTGAGAGTGCATGATTGCATTCTAGACAGAAGGAGTATCCGGGTGCGCTTAATATTTCTCGTATTTCTCCACTTAAATGTAGGTAATCATTAAAATTAGGGTATGCTCTTTATGGTTTGCACCCAGTAAAGACTCAGATCAGCCTGCATATCTTCACAATCTAAACTGAGTAGAAACCTTGGATCCTTGGCTAGACACATTTGAGCCAGCGCACAGCAAAACCAACAAAATGACGTGCGCTCAGCGAAGACTTAGATCAGCCTGGGCATCCGCCAGTCTGATCAGAATCTTTGCTGTGCACTTAGTGGGTAGCTAAGAACCCAGGCTTTCTTCATGTGGACAAAGAAGACTGTTCAGATGGGGCAGATGCCCAGGCTGGTCTGAGTTTTGGCTGGTTGCACTTGCCATTTTGTTGGTTTTGTCATGTGCTAAGGTCCATTCTCTGCTGCAGCTCATATATTGAGGGTACTCACTGAAGCATTACTGATGATCACCCACAATGTGTGTTTCTGTGTACAAATAAGAAAAAAATCTTTACTTTACTTTGCTTATCAAGAACGATGGTAAAAAAAGTCCTTTCAATAATTTTCTTTTTTTCAGTTATAAATCCAGATAACACATTTGAAGTGTTGATTGACAACAAAGTTATTAACTCAGGAAGCTTATTAGAAGACATGAGGTAGGGTCCAATATCTGGGTACAGAACATCAGATTGAAATATTGAATATTGTTTTGAAGGTTATTTGGTTGTTTTTGCACATATTAATGGAAAACCATTTCTTTTTCAACCAGCAGTATTATGCACTTAAAAGTATTATACATTTATGTGTATTTGCGGTTGCATTTGATACTGGCTGATTAGTGATTTAGGAATGTTAAATATGAAACTCTTACCATTCAGTGAAGAAGATTTTCGGCTAAAGCCCTCTGTACTGTATGTACTTCAGCAATATTGAAGATCTTACAGTATAAATGTAGGTATTAAAAACTTGTTTGATTTTAGCGAAACCTTCTCTGACATTACAGAATGGATTTAGGAATAGAGTTGGTAACCAGGGCCTTCTGTTCTTTTTTCACAATAGACCAGTCATACAACCATAAGTCTAGAGTGAAATCACAGAATATTGGCTGGCCTCGATGTCTCAGTTGGATGCGCGTCCAACTGGTGATCAGGAGGTTGCGGTTTTGATCCATATCGGGTCTTCTTTCGTGGCTGTTGATCTTGAAATATTTTCTAGGGTCATATTATCCCGTCCACTGATTCAAGAAGGGCAGTGGTTAGTTTCTGGCAAAAAAATACTGTGCACAATACTGATTAACCGCTTAGAGGACTAAGCCTGCCCAGTAAAAGAATGGTTAGGTAAACTGATCACGCTCAACATGAACTTGTTGGGTTTACTGGGCCATAAAACCCGAACACAAACAAACAAAATATAGAATATTGCTTGATAACTTTCAAACAATCTGTGGGTACTACCCAAATCAAGAAATATGTGTGTGTTTATTTTTGTCGCACCTGCGTTAGCACGCAGGTGCGATATAGGTGTGCCGTGACTCGTCCGTTTGTCCGTTCGTTACAATTGACTTGTGAGCACAACTTCTCTTACAGTTTTTGGCCAATCATTTTGAAACTTCAAAGATGTTTTGGCCATGGTGTGTAGATGTGCATATTGTTTGCTCATAATTCTCAGATTTTTATTTCAACTTTTTCCGCTTTGTTACCTTAGTCAGTTTTTACCTAAAACCCTTATAGTCAGTGGGTGTCTCATGAGCGCAACTCCTCCTACAGTTTTTGGCCAATCATTTTGAAACTTCACAGATGTTTTGACCATGGTGTGTAGATGTGCATATTGTTTGCTTATAATTCTCAGATTTTTTTTTTCTTTTTCAACTTTTTCCACTTTGTTAACTTAGTCAGACCTAAAATCCTTCTAGTCAGTGAGTGTCTCGTGAGCGCAACTCCTCCTAAAGTTTTTGGCCAATCATTTTGAAACTTCACAGATGTTTTGGCCATGGTGTGTAGATGTGCATATTATTTGCTCATAATTCTCAGATTTTTTTTTCCAACTTTTTCCGCTTTGTTAACTTAGTCAGTTTTTAGCTAAAACCCTTATAGTCAGTGGGTGTCTCGTGAGTGCAACTTCTGCTGCAGTTTTAGGCCAATAGTTTTGAAACTTCACAGATGATTAGATCAGGGTTTGAAGATTTGCATATTGTTTGCTCATAAATCTCAGATTTTTTTTTTCAACTTTTTCTGTTTTGTTAACTTAGTCAGTTTTTACCTAAAACCCTTATAGTCAGTGGGTATTTTGTGAGCGCAACTCCTCCTGCAGTTTTAGACCAATAGTTTTGAAACTTCACAGATGATTAGGTCATGGTCTGAAGATGTGCATATTGTTTGCACATAAATCTCAGATTCATTTCAGCAGAGTTAGGGGCCCTTGATTTATGCCCAAAATTGGTTTCCGCTCAATATCTTGTGAAAGAATTGATGGATTAGGAGCCGGCCTCGGTGGCTCAGTTTAATGTGCCGTCCGACTGGAGACCAGGAGGTCGCGGGTTCAACCCCCGCCGAGGTCGGCAACATTCTTTCGTGGAAATTGATCATGAAATATTTTCTACGGTCATTCTCTCCCTTCCACTGATTCAAGAAGGGCAGTTGTCAGTTTCTGGCGAAAGAATGTGCACAGTACTGGTTAACCGCTTAGAGGACTAAGCCTGCCCAGTAAACGTGTGGTTAGGTAAACTGACCGCGCTCGACATGACCCCATTGGGTTGACTGGGCCGTAAAACCTCAGCACAAACAAACAATGGATAAGGATCATATTTTGCATACATATTGTTGTTAACAATACCTAGCTTGGAATTGTCACATGACATTTTTCATCAATTTTCAGTGAGTTACTGGCCTTGATTAATGGGCAAAAATGATATCCCCTCAGTATTAATATCTTGTGAAAAAATGGACAGGTTTAGATCAAATTTTGCAAACCAATATTCCAAATTTTCTACTTTGTCCATTTTTCTTACAAACTAACCCATCAGTTTCTTGAATATTGCAAAATAGATTTTTTCAATACAAATAGGAACTTGTTTGACTTAATCCCCGCAGGTGCGACATCGCTTTCCGCGGATTTCTTATTATCTTTAGAAGAATATGTGTGAGGAAACTACCGAGAGAATACTACAGCTGGTTTGGGCTTAGATACAACCAGCCAACCTAAACAACTCTGATTAAAGGCAGTTTTGTTAGAGATTTTGAATTTTATTAGCTCGCCGGGACTATGTCCCTGGAGAAATGTTGTCACCCAGTCATTGGTATTGGCCTCTGTCGGCGTCAGCACAATATTTAAGTTTTCCGATCAGCCCTTTCTGGTGAGCTGCGTTGTCTTCCAACAAGTCCTGTTTTATTTTCCTCTGTAAATTTTGATGGCTTAAAAAAATATAAACTTATTTTCATATTTGTTACATGATTACAAATGAAAAGTACAAATTGTCACCATCATTTCTATCAGTGCACCTCATCTGGCTTTCATTTCAGTCCACCAGTGAACCCTCCTAAAGAGATAGATGATCCAGATGACAAGAGACCCACAGATTGGGATGACAAAGAAAAGTATGTGAATTTTACTTTTAACACTCATAATTAATTAAGTGATAATTTTCATTATTTCTCAACAAAAACATATGTTGTGGGTACTCATTTGAACTGTCTCACTGAGACAGTTCAAATGAGTACCCACAACATATGTTTTTGTTGAGAGATAAGCAAAATTATCCTTCAATTATCACCAAATACCCACCTTATCTAAACTGCTGGGATGACAAAGAAAAGTATGTGAATTTTACCATTAATGCACATAATTGCGCTGCAAGGTCAGATAACGTAACATTGGACATGTGCCCAGCAAAGACTGATCACACTGTGCATCTGCACAGTCTGACCAGTCTTCACTGGACACTTTGTGGATAAACCAAGGATGCAGCGGTTTAATAGATGGACGTAAAGACTGACTGGACTGAGCAGATGTGTGGGGGTGATCTGAGTCTTTGTTTGGGCACGTTTTCTCTTTGTGTGGTTCTTATGAATGTTGCTGATTTCTCTGCTAAAATGGGCAGTGTCATGCGAAAATTTGTCTTCGGGCATATGCAGACAATGAAGTCTGATCAGAGTCTTCACTGGCTGCAAACAGAATCATTGAATACTGTAGACTGTTTCAATAGCAAGCAAATACCTGGATGAGACTTTGTGCATATGCAGGATGATGTAAATACGCACATTTTGCGCATGCTAGAAGACACTTTTTCGCTTGGCACGACCCAAATGATCCATGCTGTCAGAAAAGGGATCTTTCTGACAAATTCTTATGGCACAGACCCAGACCCAGACCAGCCTACATGTGTCGGAGGACTTGTGAAGGGGAAGTATTTCATGATAGGTCTGGGATTACTTTCTCCAGTTCTTCATAAAAATACATGTTGGTACTCATTAGAAGTGTCTCAATGAGGCACTTCTAATGAGTACTTACAATGTATATTTTTATGGAGAAATAAGAAAAAATATCCCAAAATTATCAAGTACTCCTCCTCCACAATTCCTCTGAATATATCTTTTCTTAGTCTGATTCTTGCTGTTCATTTCCATACATTTTAGGAGTGTTGGACCAGCACAGTTGTTTGTTAGAGCATCTGCTTTGTGACCAGGAGGTTGTGGGTTTCATCCCCTGCCGATCATACCAAAGACTAAATAGGGTACCAGTTGCTCTTTCGCTTTGCATACAGCATTAAGACAGTAGAGCCAGAATTGATCAGTACAATGACAGTGAAAAAACATCACCAGATGTTGAGTATGATAGTACATCAGTAGTACCATCATAATTGATTCTGGGAAAGTAAAATCTTTTCATAATAGTAGGTGTATTGTATGTATAATATACACTCGTATTGGAAGATAACACTTTTTCTGCCATGCCATATGATAGTGGCGGGCTATTACGGTTTCATGTTGGCTGTCTATGTGTCCATCCATCAGTCTGTCGTATGTCCATCCGTAAGTTTGTTTCAGGGTGATAACTTGAATAAATATCAATGGATTTTCATCAAACTTGGTATGTTCAGTGATATTATGGAGATCCCGTTTGGCATTGCTAATGGGCAAATTTCATTAATTTTTGACAGAGTTATCTGCCAGTGACATGTCCATATTTTCCTTTACAGATGATAATGTCAGTAAATATCAATGGCTTTACACGAAACTTGGTATGTGCATTGATATTGTGGAGATCTGGTATGGGATAGCAAATGGACAAATTTCTTGGCAGAGTTATCTGCCTGAGTATTTTCATTTCAGGAGTATAAGGAGTAAATCTCACTTGATTTGTGCATTGATATTATGGAGATTTGTTTTGAGATTGCTAATGGGCAAATTTAGTAAATTTGTGTTAGAATTATCTGCCCATGACATGATAATGGAAAGGTATTATCGTTTCATGTTTTATTATTTAAATATTTGGTATACCAGTGCTTTAGTTAACTCCTTTTAGTCTCACACTACCCCTAAAAGGGCAGTTGGCAAAAGTGCAGCCCCGGATCAGATGCCGCAGAACACAGCATCTGATCAAGGACTTCACTGTTTGCATTAAATGCAGGAATTTCTATCAAAGTATAGTAGTAATAAGAACTTACCTGACACCCTTCTATTGGGAATAGACCGGTCCAAAGAGTTGTGGTAAAAGAATCCACTCAATGTTACCTAAGTATTGGTTAACAGTGTAAACTGTTGATTGAAAAATGATTGAACTATTTGTAAGCAGTGGAGACCCTGATCAGATGCTGCTTTCTGCAATGTCTGATCTGGGTCTGCACTGTTTGCCAATTACCCTTTCAGAGGTCTCCAGAACTAGAACTGGTCGGCCTAGTGTCAGTATAATGTGACAGGATGAAATATCATGTCATGTCAGCTATGATATTTCAGAGAGGCAGCACTCTAAAAGTGAGCATTGAGCTCCTGCCACATCCAGACGCCGTCGTGATATGACTGAAAGATTGTTGAAAGCGACGAGAAATCGGAATAAACAAAACACAAAATTACCATATGTAATGGTTTTTTTTTTATCTGTTCATTTCAGAATCCCAGACCCAGATGCTGTGAAACCTGATGATTGGTGAGTTGATGGTGATCAGAACGAGGCAAAGAAATGGTGTCTTAACTCTTGTAATGCTGAGCCCAGATATACCCTGCCTTTGCAAACAGTGTAGATCCAGATCAGTTGGCTTCTGAAGAAGCCAACTGATCTGGATCTGCACTGTTTGCCATTAAGTATGCAAATTTATAGCAACAATCCAGAGCAAGCAGTCTGATTGCCTGAATGTTAGAAGTGGGCATGGCATCTTAATTTATTCAGCATGATAAGGGTAAAACGTAGTTCAGTACAAAGGATGTATCCAGATAAATCCTTATTTTTCTAGGACATTGTATATTGTGGATACTCATTATAAGTCTTTCTAATCGGTACCCATAAAATATATTTTTGTGGAAAAATACGTTAAATTTTGATACTTTTTGGTTAAAAAAAAAATTGCCTTATCTAAAGCTATAATTTCATCTCGTACCCCTTTAAACTGTAAAAAATTAATATGTTTCCCTTTTTGGCTATTTTATTTCCCTTTCAATGGTATTTTGGTCAATTTGGGTTGATAATAAAGTGATAAAATGGCAAAGACACTCTCCTAGGGAACAACTTCCGAGCCCTACTATTATAGCAAAAATATGTCTTCAGGTTGTGTGGACAGCAAAGGCCCAGATCAGACCATAAAATCCTTTTTTCTGTCTGGAAAATGTGCTTCTAATGAGTTCACAATGTATGTTTTTGTGGAGAAATAAGAAAAATATCAATATCAATTGCCTTATCCGAAGATAAATTATGTCCCAAGATACATTATATCCGAAGATGAATTATGTCCAAAGATAAATTATGTCTGAAATTCATTATGTCCGAAGATACCTTATGTCCGAAGATAAATTATGTCCGAAGATAAAATATGTCCAAAGATACATTATGCCCGAAGATAAATTATATCCAAAGATAATTTATGTCAGAAGAGACATTATGTCCGAAGATATATTATATCCGTAGATACTTTATGTCCGAAGATAAATTATGTCCAAAAATAAATTATGTCCAAAGATACATTATTTCTGAAGTTATGTTTATGTAGGGATGAAAATGAACCAATGGAGATAGAAGATGCAGATGCAGAGAAACCTGATGGCTGGTTGGATGATGAGGAAAATCTCATTCCAGATCCTGATGCTGAAAAACCTGATGATTGGTGAGTGTGGTAATTGTCCTTAAATTTGGTACACAAGGTTTTCTGACAAAATGGCATACATGTATGAAAACTGTACAGACCCAGATCAGACTATTCCTGAAAGTTTTGCTGGGTTTGACGTAATTGAAAGATAAACACAGAAAATATTAGAGGCTGTTTGTGATAAGTTTTAAAACCCTTAAAGTGCTTTTCAAAATTGTACTAAAATATAAGTATTACTATGGCAAGGTATTTAGGGGAGTAGATACACTTCTAAGGGAAACAACTCTTTCAAAATGTTGTTTGCCTTCTTAAAAAGGGTCTACCCTAGAAGGAAAGAATTTGCTCCCAAGGAGCAAATTCTTTCCTTTTAGGGTAGACCCCATTTCAGATGGGACTTGACATGCAGGAAAGCAAACAGGAAGACACCGGAAATGAAATTCTCTAGGAGCAAGGTCTTTCCTTTAAGGGTAGGCTCTTTTTTGGGGAAGGGGCTGGACATCAGACCTGTTGTAATTGTAATCAGTAATCATGATTACATGTAATCGATTACAGGTTTTGAGTAATCTAAATGTAATCTGTAATCGTTGATTTTTATGATTACAAGTAATTGTAATTGTAATCGAATACATTGCAAAACAGTCTATAATCGTGATTACTTTGACGATTACAATATGATTACAATATGGATATTTAAACAAAATAAGTCAGAAGGAATAGAATTGAAAAAAAAAAAAAAAAAAAAATTCATCTCTGGTATGACAACTTGACAAGAAACAAGAATATTGGAGATAATTATTTTGATTTGTATACATTTAATGATTTGAGATAAAAGAAAATTTAAAAAAATACATCTTCGAGATCAAAGGAAATTGAAGTTTCACACATGGATTAGCTGATATGGATTAGCAAATAATCAAAGTAATTAAATTGGCAAACATTTATAGTCTTTTATCTATATATCTCTACGTTTTTGTTTGGATATAACATGATTGTTTAATGGTGTATTATACTTTCGGACAGACAGATCAAGGCAAACATTGCAGATCCAGATCAGAATTGACTAATCCATGTGATAATGGTAAAGGCATGTGCCAAAAGAGGCATTTCAGGTGCAGCTTTGAATTTGTGCAGTCCCACCAGAGCCTTCACTATCTCCACACGTAATATGGAAAATGAAAATTTTAGTGTTTTTACAGTAACTTACTGACTTATATAATTTCATGTTTATTGTGTGCATGCTGTCAACAATGTCTGTCATGTCAGATGACCTACTGTAAAAGTTATATACATTTGGACAAAGTTGACCTGTCATAATTTATAGTTGGAGTGTGGTCTTGTCATATATTTCTGCATCTAAACAACGACATTTGAATTTGAAAGGATGTAGACCCTGATGTACTTTTTCTTCATTGTTTGCATAGGCCTATTTATCAAGTATCCAAATACTTGAATTATTTATAGCATTTACCAAAACTGGCCCAATTATACCCTTCTGTAAAGTACCTGTGTTAAGTTTTGACATATTGCCTGAGGACATTGACAGGTTTTGAGCTGGTTCTTTCATACAGGCAGAGGACCAAATAAGAGGAGTAAATTAGTGATAATTCAGGGATAATTTTTCTTATCTCTCAATGAAAACATATGTTGTGGGTACTCATTTGAACCATCTCAATGAGACAGTTCAAATGAGTACCCACAACATATGTTTTCATTGAAAGATAAGGAAAATTATCCTTCAATTATCAGTAATTTACTCCTCTTATCTGGTCTACTGACAGGTAAAGCAATGTCCTAACAAAACTTATTCACTGCAAATTTTAAACTGTACAGCCCCGGCCAAGATTGATTTTTTTCGTCCCCCCTCCCCCCACCCCGATCAACCACCACACTACATTTTTAGATAGAGAAGGGATTGTTCTTTCCTTTGTTCCATGAAGCTTAAAAATGCTGCTATGCAAATTCAACTTATTTATTACAGATGAAAACTTGATTTAATTCCATTGTTGTTTTCATTTTTATATATCAATGCTTAAAATGAACAGCCTGACATAATTACATTGCACCCCAGGGAGTACAACAAAGCACTACAGTGTATAAGTCTTTGAACCAGTTAATGGTACCAAGAGGAAGAGTAAAAAATAACCATACATCATAGAAAATGTATAGTAAATGGAATATCATAAAAAATGAATATATGGTATAAAGAATATGAATAACATCTTGTCAGAAGATATAGCATGCCTTGCATGAAGCTTTGAAACAACAATAAAACAGATTATTAATTTAAACTAGAATGTTTTTAAACACAGAACAACAAGAAAGTAATTGTAATTGTAATCAATTACATTGCAATGTAATTGTAATTGTAATTGATTACATTCAGGAAATGTGCAATTGTAATTGTAATCTGTAATCATGAAATTACAAAGTAATTGTAATTGTAATCGAATACATTTGTATGTAATCGTTAACAGGTCTGCTGGACATACAGAAAAAGCAAACAATAAAGACAAGAAAGTGGTCTCTCTTGTCAAAAATAGCAGAAAATCTACCTCTTTGAGTGTCCAGATATGCGAAACAGCATGTGAAAAGAACTATCATTGAATGAACAATCAACAAATATTCATTACAGTTTCCACATAAAATATCTATTCAGATTGCCCAGTCTTAAAAGGAAAAGCAGCTGGTCTCCATGGCTCAGTTGGATGAGCATCCGACTGGTGATCAGGAGGTTGTGGGTTCGACCCTGCCAGGTCGGCAACATTCTTTAGTGGAGATTTGATCATGAAATATTTTCTACGGTCATTCTCACCCTTCCACTGATTCAAGAAGTGCAGTTGTCAGTTTCTGGCGAAAGATTGTACACAGTACTGGTTCACCGCTTAGAGGACTATGCCTGCCCGCCTCGGTGGCTCAGTTGGATGCGCTGTCCGACTGGAGACCAGGAGGTCGCGGGTTCAACCCCCGCCGAGGTCGGCAACATTCTTTCGTGGAGATTGATCATGAAAATATTTTCTACGGTCATTCCCTTCCGCTGATTCAAGAAGGGCAGTTGTCAGTTTCTGGCGAAAGAATGTGCACAGTACTGGTTAACCGCTTAGAGGACTAAGCTTGCCCAGTAAACGTGTGATTAGGTAAACTGACCGCGCTCGACATGACCCCATTGGGTTGACTGGGCTGTAAAACCTCAACACAAACAAAGAGGACTATGCCTGCCCAGTAAAAGTGTGGTTAGGTAAACTGACAGTGCTCTGCATGACCCCATTGGGTTGACTGGGCGGTAAAGTCTCAATACAAAACCAGAAAAGAAACTCTTTAGGGGCAGAGTCTTTCTCTTTAGGTTAGGCTCTTTTGAGAAGGGACTAGACATACAGACAAAGCAAACAATAAAAACACAACAGAGGTCTCCCTTGGCAAAAAAAGAAAAAAAGCAAAAAAAAAAAGCAGAAAATGTTCTTAACTCTTTGCAAACTGGGTAATTTTGCCGGCCTTTTTGTCGTCTGTGGATTTTTTTTTTTCTAAAATAAATCTGTCAGGAATACCATCAGAGAGTTAAACAGTTTGGATCCAGATCAGGCCTGACATTTTATCAGGCCTGATCTGGGTCCAAACTGTTTGCAAAGGTTATCAGCAGATGATAAAAATGGCCACTAATGGGGAAAGAGTAAAGTGTCTAGATACTTGAAACCGCATGTGAGAAGAACTATCATGGAATGAACAATTAACAAATATCCATTACAGCTTCCACATAAAATATTGATTGCAGATTTGCCAGTCTTACAGGGAAAACAGTATTAATAAAAATACTTGAAATGCAAATTTAATCAAAATCAGACAGATAATAAGAACATTATCAGGGTTTGAGGATTTTGAAATTGCTTTTATGGGCATATCTGGGTCCCGACAGGACCAGAGTTAAGAGATTAACAAACAGTTTGTTTGTCATGTACTTATTGTGACTTGCAGAAAGGTAATCTATTTTTTTCTCTTTTGTTTATTCCAGGGATAATGAAATGGACGGTGAATGGGAAGCTCCACTGATAGGTAGGCAGATGTCAATTTGCTCTGACCCCTTGCTGCATGTCTGTCAAACATGGACTCTTATATGTCTGAAATCATTCCTATCAGAAATCCAAGGTGGCTGCCATGGCGGCCATCTTGAAAATCTATTTTGAACTTCTTCCCCTGAACAGAGAGGCCATTTGGCTCGAAACCTGATAGGAAGTATCAGGGTGACTTGTAGATCAATAATAGCTAAAATCATTCTGATCAGAAATCCAAGATGAAGGCCGTGGTGGCCATCTTGAAAATGTATTTTGAACTACTTCTCCTCGTTGACTGGAAACTGCCCATTGACTGGAAACTTAGTAGGAAATACAGTCGAACTTAGATGGCTCGAACCCCTTTGGGACCATGAAAATTTGTTTGAGACAGCGGTAGTTTGAGCCACTGAGGGTTACTGTTAGTGCCGTACCAGGAGGCATAATGGAAATAATTATGGGATATCTTTGGTGTTCTATATTATAAATGTATGTTGTGTGTTATCATTAGAATCGCCGCATTGAGGCAATTCTAATGAGTGCATGCAACATACATTTGCAAGATAAAAGGAGAAAATCTCCCTAAATTATTCGCATCGTATTTGGAAGAAATCCCTGCGGACTCAAGAACGTGTTCGACTCATCCATGCTAAACGAGCCATCGGGGTTCGAGCCATTGAAGTTCTACTGTATAAAGGTGACTCAAAAATAGCTAAAATCGTTCTGATTAGAAATCGAAGATGGCCACCAGAGCTGTCATTGTGAAAATGATTTTTGAACTACTTCTCCTGAACTGAAAAGCCAAACCTGTCTGGTACTCAGGTGACTGATACATGGCCATCTTGCCCAGAATTGTCATGAAATAGTCCTGAACAAGTTTTCTGATATCATAGAACACAGGTTTGCAGGGACACTATTCATCATTAGCAGTTTGTTAAACCTGTCATACTGGTGTATAGTCATTGTTTTATTATTGTTTCCAGATAACCCTGCTTGTAAGGATGCCCCAGGTTGTGGAACATGGACTAAACCTATGATCAAAAATCCAAAATACAAGGGCAAATGGACTGCACCCATGATTGACAATCCAAATTACCAGGTTTGTGATTTTCAGAGCTTCAGGTAGAGCGTTACAGTGGTGATGAAACTTAACCCTTCTCTTGCTGAACACAACATGCCCTGTCTTAGCAAGCAGTGTAGATCCAGATCAGTTGGCTTCTGAAGAAGGAAGCCAACTGATCTGGATCTGCACTGTGTGTCATAAAATATGTGAATTTCTATCAAAATCCAGGATCAAGTAATCTTATTGGCGAAATTAGAAGTGGGTGTGGCATCTTAATTTATTCGGCATGAGAAGGGTTAATGTCTGAGCATGTACCATGCCAAAAAGTGCCTTTGAACATGCGCAAAGTAACATCTTGGGCCTTTGTATTCATACATTCTGTAGTATCCAGTGAGTCTGTTAGCAGACAGGGAAGGCCCTGATCAGACTTTGTGGGCCTTCACTGTCCGCAGATGCCTATAGACACTTTTTAACATGTCCCTTCCAAATGTGCCTTTGGTGTATATCCCCCCAGGTGTCAAAAGCTGTGATTCATTGGATATTGTAGAATGTATTGATGTATGAAAGGCCCTGGTAAAACTGGATGCACAGGGTGATCTGGGCCTTTGCTATCTGTAGTAGATTTGTCCTGAAGACACTTTTTTCATGTGCAGGCCTCGGTGGCTCAGTTGGATGCGCGTCTGACTGGAGACCAGGAGGTTTCGGGTTCGACTGCTGCCAAGGTCGGCAGCATTCTTTTGTGGAGATTGATCATGAAATAATTTCTGCGGTTATTCTCTCCTTTACACTGATTCAAGAAAGGCAGTTGTCAGTTTCTGGCGAAAGAATGTGCACAAAACTGGTTAACCGCTTAGAGGACTAAGCCTGCCCAGTAAATGTGTGGTTAGGTAATCTGACCACACTCTGCATGACCCCATTTGGTTGACTGGGCCGTAAAACCTCAACACAAACAAACATGATAATTTAGGAGATGTGTAGAACACACTCTAAAATATTTTGGTTTATTTCCAGTAAAATAAGACTTGATTTTGTCACACTTTAAAGAAAGATCTTCATGAGGGGTGTTTTTAATGATAGTCATGTGATATATTTTTCTGATTTCTTTATTAAAGCCTGTTATTACTCATGTGAATTGCCTCGACTTGTCAAGGCATTTCAGAAAAAGTACCCACAATGTATGCTTTTATAAAGAAATGCATAAAAGTACACAGGCTGCATTCTGAAGAGTCAGAAATTGCTTGACTGTGTGCTTATAGGAGTATGTGTTGTAATTTGGTGATTTGGTTGAATACAGTAATCTGCTCCACTTTTTCAAATTTGGGAAATGTGCATTTATAAGGAGTTACTCTGAATATTTAGGGTTATAACAGATAGAGTCAAAACAGTTTTAAAAGACACCACTGTTAAGAAGGCCACTCTGGTAAAAGATGGAAAATGTACAAAGCCCATGCCAGTTAGAATTTTATCCTAGCCATAGCTCTTGATAAGGCACTTTTTTCCACAAAAAAGTATCCATATTTTTCTTATTTCTCGACAAAAGCATATGTTGTGGGTACTAATTAGAAGTGCCTCAGAGAGGCGCTTCTAATGAGTACCCACAACATATGTTTTCGTCGAGTAATAAGAAAACTATTAATCTGATATCCACTCTTACCTAGACCTATGCTAGCAAATCCTGTTTTTGTGTTTACAGGGTATCTGGAAACCAAGAAGAATCAGCAATCCAGACTGGTTTGAAGACTTAGAACCTTACAAGATGACAGCAATAGTAAGTAAACGTTGTCCAGTCTTTTCTTTTAAAGGATGTAGCTCTCTCTATTCACTACAAAAACTGAAGCCTCGTTATAATGCTGTTCTTTATTGCATATGATACCTCTGCAAACTGTGTTTGTGGTAGGTCATACTGTATTCACATTAGCCATCCATCCGTAAGTCTGTCCAATTTGGCCTTCTGAGGGGTATTTAATACACACTGCTAATTGGCAATTTCTTGTTTTGGATATAATGCTCTCAACAGAGCTGCAGATGTGTGGAGTTCCAGATATAATTTCTTATTTCTTGACTCTCAAATGCCTGTTTCCAAATGGTTTCTGGGATAATTTTTTCTTATTTCTTGTTAAAAACATATGTTGTGGGTACTCATTAGAAGCACCTCGGTGAGGTGCTTCTAATGAGAACTGTAGAAAATTGTCCCAGAATTATCACCAAATACTCATCCCTAACAAGTCCTCTGGTTTCTTGGGGTGGTGTGGTGGGTTGTGGTGCAAAGGTGATGTGCATCTTACATCACTGGGGTGTCCAACTGATATTGGCTTACAGTTGGGCAAGGCCTGGTGTCCTTGTAGCAAGTAAGGGTAGAGGGGAATGTTTTTATTTCTTCTTTACTTTCATTCCTGTTCCTCTTTCTTCCCTGTCACTCTCTCTCATCTCCTCTACTATCTCTTTTCTCCCTTTCTCTGGGAGACCCCAATACAATCAAAAAACCTCAGGTTTCTATACATTTTACAAGGTCTGGACAAACAGGGTATCTAAATATTTTTCTGCTTTTGTGGGTGTTTATTCGGAGGGCCACCTGTTTTCATTGTCAGACAAATAAGAAAACTTTTTGGTTGAAAATCTAAGAAAGTTTGGCATAGGTCTAGATAAAGAGTGGGTATCTGGTAAATATTTTTCTTATTTCTCTACAAAAACATATGTTGTGGGTAGTCATTAGAAGCGCCTCACTGAGGCACTTCTAATGACACAACATATGTTTTCATGAGAAATAAGAAAAATATCAATACTTTTGGTTTGAAAAAAGCATCTTATCAAGAGCTATGGTTTTATGTACATTTATACACCATTGTGTAGATATTGAATAATCCTATACAGGTATGTATTGGTTTTTATCGTGCCCCACGTGGATATCGAGCTAGAGGACAATAAGCAATTCATATCAACATCCCTCGTATTTGCAGAGGGTACTGTAACCACTGCTTACTGACTATATTAAGTTTTCCACACACACACCAGTGGCAGGGTATGTGTTTTATGTTTAGTATAAGTTTTCCACACATACCAGTGACAAGGTGTGTGTTTTACAAGGCTTTTATGGTGAATGTCCTAAAATTTTGAGCTTATTCTTCCATACTTTTCTGGCCTTAATTTTGTTTTCATTTGTGACTAGGTGGAATGGCAAATAGTGTAGACCCTGACCAGACTGCTCCAGAGGAGCAGTCTGATCAGGGTCTGCTCTGTTTGCATATGCTCTGTTTGCGCTGTTTTGCCAGAAAAGTAGTTCTTTAAAATATTAGGCTACTTCCATAGTATGTCGTCTTTAACTTGGTCTCAAGGACATGTACTGACTGTTATTGTAGAACATAGGGGAAGCTTTTTTTGTCTAAATATCAGTAGATGAAAAGATTTATGAAGCAGTTTCTGTAATGTCTGTGACATGAGTAATTTGAGTAGTTCTCATACAAAAGTAACATAAAAAATGTTATAGTCTATTAAAGTTTTATTTCATGAGTCAAAAAAAAAAAAAAAAAAAAAAAAAGAGCTATGGTTTTCGTCTCCTGATGCTTTGCCATTCCAAGGATCCCAGATGTAATGTTAATGGGCTCTCTTCTATGTATGATACAGAGTTATTCACACCAGTATTATCATAATTGATAATTTACTATTTGTACCTGTATTTTAGTTAGTGCACTCGCAGGCTCAACAGGCCAGCCATGTGTATTTACATGTAGTTATTTCCATAACATGTAATAGTATGCTGAGAAAAAAATTCAAAATTTTCAAAAAAAAAAAAAAACATCAAAAATACCTCTACTTGTGGGTTGTATGAAGGATGGAATTCTATAGAAAAGTGAATGGCCCCCAGCCAGATGGACTTGTTCAAATTTCAGGATAAGTATGTTAATGATTGGTATCCGAATACTTAAGGGAAAATGATACACTTTTGAGAAGGACAACTGTCAGATTTTTTGCTCGCTTCAGAAAAGGGGTCTTAACCCTCTTAACCCTGAAAGCATCAGTCACAACTAAAGCAGACAACAATTTTAATTTTCTTTTTTTGTTTTCATCTGAAAACAAGTCTTGATATTTCATGTGGATCATCTGCCAAGCAGACGATTCACATGAAACATCAAGACTTGTTTTCTCTGAAAAATAAAAAAAAAATAATAAAATTTAAGAATGTCGTCTGCTGCAAATTTTGCTTGGCGCTTTAATGGTTAACTAAAGGAAGGCATTGGCTCAGAAGGGTCTTGATGTACCGGAAGGTGAACATAAGTCAAAAAAGGTTGTCTTTCTTGTAAAAATCTACAACCAGTCTTCTGAAGGTAATTACTACACCACAACCTCTTTATACGGTCATTCTCTCCCTTCCGCTGATTCAAGAAGGACAGTTGTCAGTTTCTGGTGAAAGAATGTGCACAATACTGGTTAACTGCTTAGCCGACTAAGCCTCCCAGTAAATGTGTGGTTAGGTAAATTGACAGTGCTCGACATGACCCCATTTGGTTGACTGGGCAGTAAAACCTCAACACAAACAAAACAACCATTTTATAACACAGTTGTTGGGGTCCATAGCATAAACCATGTTACTTAAACAACCGTGTTATATTCAAACAAAAATATATAGATTATATTGAAAAATGTCTATTTATGGTCATTTTTCAATATAATCTATACATTTTTGGGATCCATCTTTGAATCGTGTTATATACAAAACCGTGTTATAATGAACCGTGTTATAAAGAAATTGTAGTGTATATTGTGTAACAAATTTTTCCAAGGCACGCTGTTTCTTAATTTCCATCTGTGTGTTTCAGAATGCCTTAGGTTTGGAACTGTGGTCAATGACAGATAATATCATATTTGACAACTTCCTAATAACAGATGACCGTGAAGTACATTCTGGCTGGACAGCACAGACATGGCAGAAGAAGACATCTGCGGAACAAGCCTCTATATCTGGTGTAAGTTCTACATTTATGAGTAGGCACTCCACAAAACCCGTCATGGAGAGTATGCCAATAGTATATACTCAGACCAATATGTTCATATCGGTTGTCTTACTAGACTCTGCACATGGGCTGTTTGACTAGACCAACCATGCAAATGGGGTGTTTGAATAGGTCATGAAATACTTTTTACTGTCATTCACTCCCTTTTGCTGATTCAAGAAGAGCAGTTCTCAGTTTCTGACAAAAGAATGTGCACATGTACTGGTTAACTGCTTAGAGGACAAAGCCTGCCCAGGAAAAGTGTGGTAAGGTGAACTGACCGACTTGACATTACCTTAATAGTGTTGAGTAGGCCATCAAACTCAAAACCAACAACAACTGACTACTCTATTCACATAAGCTGTCTTTGCATAGAGGCTGTCTGACTTACCGTGAACATGGTCTGTCTGACTGGTCTGCACAAGGCTGTCTGACTAGACTTTGCACATGGCTATCTGACTAGACTTTGCACATGGCTGTCTGACTAGAATTTTCACATGGCTGTCTGACTAGACTTTGCACATGGCTGTCTGACTAAATTATGTACATGGGCTGCCTGGTCTGATCTGAGCATGTGCAGTTCACAAAAATAGCATTTTTCAAAAATGAACCGTGCATGCTATTTATCAGACTATGCATATACACAGTCTGTTCCGTGCAAGCCCAATTTGCATACCATGTATAGGTTCAGATAAGGGTGTAGCCAGATAGTAATCTTTGTTAATTTTGCATGAAAGCGTGCAGGTACTGAATTGAATTGCCTTGGTGAGGCAATTTCAATGAGTACCAGCAAGGTATGTTTTGGGAACAAAAAAGCAAAAAATTACCTTAACCCATGTAGTCTGGAGACCCCTAAAAGGGTAATTGGCAAACATTGCAGACCCAGATTAGATGCTGCAGAATGTGGCGTCTGATTAGGGTCTCCACTGTTTGCAAATAGTTTAGCCATTTTTCTCTAGGAATATCGAAATCTCATAGCCAGACATGCCTAAAATTGGACTTTTCAAAAATATAGTGTTGGGGAGTTTATTCAGTCTACAATATGTTAACTTATCACTTCAGTTATCACCTTATCTGGCCCTGGGTATATACTCAAAAATAACATTATGAGTTTATATATTAAGTTCTCCAGCACCAAAGGCATTAGCCGGCCTCGGTGGCTTGGATGCGCATCTGACTAGTGATCAAGAAGTTTTGTGTTTGACCCTGCCAGGTCGGCAACATTCTTTCATGGAGATTGATCATAAAATATTTTCTTTGGTCATTCTTTCTCTTCTGCTGATTCAAGAAGGTCACTTGTCAGTTTCTGGTGAAAGAATGAGCACAATAGTGGTTAACCACTTAGAGAACTAAACCTGCCCAGTAAAAACTGAATGCGCTGGACATGACTGGGCCGTAAAACCTCTACACAACAAAATTACAAGTATTAACTCTTAAGTGCCAAACAAAATTTCAGCATCCGACATTCTTTTTATCAAGAGGAAATAAGACTCGACATTTCATGTGAAATGTCAAGCTTATTTGTTTTGAAAAAAAAAAAAAAAAAAAAAAAAAGATTCAAAATGTCAGTTGCTGCAGTTGTGATTGGAATTCTAAAGCTTAATATCATAAAGCTGCAAATGCAAGACAGTGTAGATCCAGTTGAGACTGTCCCTCTGCTTGCCATGCAGTCTTTGTCAGTAAAGCCTGCATTTATTGATTTCTTCTACTCACCTAAAAATCTGCCTGAAATTACAGTCCATTCTTGTTATTTCGATGTCCAAGGGACCCTCCGAAATTCTTCGAGATATTCGTATCCTGACATATCAGATTTGCAGAATTGAGGAAAAAATAATCAAACAGCCACATTTAACAACTGAATATTAATTTGACTCCTGAAAGTAAAAGATATATTGAAAATATTGTGGAAAAGAGGAGAAATTGCTCCTTAGGAGCAATTTCTCCTCTTTTCCACAATATTTTGTTACCTGTTGTTAGATTTCCATGTTAAAACAGGGACCAGATTTTCACTTTGAGATAGGTGGTTATTCGAGATAAGCAAAGTAGAGATAACGAGAGTGGACTATATATGGTACTGGTAGTTTCTGTGTATATCTTATTTAAACGTATTTACAATAATATGTTGTTACACCTGCGTTAGCATGGCTGACTTAGGTGTGAAAGTTCCCATTCATTCATTCCTCCATGTCCACCCGAGAGTCTACCCTAGCGACCACATAAATAAGTCTACAAACTGTAAAACTTTGCAGTTAATTTCACTTCACTGATCGTTTTATCTCACTGAGCTAAACAAGGATGACAACTTTCACTCTTCTGGTGCTTGTTTTCACATTTTAGTAAGCAGGTGTGACATAACGAAGTTCTACATATTTCTGAAATTGTACAGACACAATTGTGCTTTCTGAAATTTTGCATCAAAAGAGATAATGTCATATTGCTGTGCACTGCCTCCAGAGCAGTAGACTAGTAATGCAGAATAATCAAGCCCCAGGTTGATAATGCTATCTTATAGATGGAACTGATATTTCTCTTACCAAAAGATCTGTTCGCCGGCCTCGTTGGCTCAGTTGGATGCGCCGTCCGACTGGAGACCAGGAGGTCGCGGGTTCAACCCCCGCCGAGGTCGGCAACATTCTTTCGTGGAGATTGATCATGAAATATTTTCTACGGTCATTCTCTCCCTTCCGCTGATTCAAGAAGGGCAGTTGTCAGTTTCAACTGCACAATACTGGTTAACCGTTTAGAGGACTAAGCCTGCCCAGTAAACGTGTGGTTAGGTAAACTGACCCCGCTCGACATGACCAACACAAACAAGAGATCTATTCTGTTGAACATTGCACCTGATTGATACCTCACAACCTCTTTATAACACTATTTTTGGGATCCAAAGCATAAACCGTGTTAGTTATATAACCGTGTTATATCCAAACAAAAATGTATAGAATATATAGAAAAATGACCATTTATGGTCATTTTTCTATATAATCTATACATTTTTGGGGTCCATCTTTGAACCGTGTTGTATCCAAAACCGTGTTATAACAAACCGTGTTATAAAGAGGTTGTAGTGTACTGTTATGATAGCACCTGATTGATATGTCACCCGATTGATACTGTCACGATATTTTTATTGTTCCAGTTACCCATAGTACAAGGCATTCTAGACGTAACTAAAGATCGCCCTTGGCTCTGGGCAGTCTTTTTAGTTGTAATAGTTCTGCCAATTGTACTTATAATTGCTTACTGCTGTATGCCGAAACATGATGAGGTAACGATAATGTTGTCAAGTTTACCGTTTATTTCTTTTCTGATGGCAGACATTTACTGTTGCAAGTAGAACAACCCATTTTAACATTGGGATGACACAATTTTGTTGTTATGTTTCATTAATGTTTATCATACATCGAGAAAGAAGTTGACTTATCTGCATTTCTACAACCTATATTTTGCATATTTTTTTTTTTTTTTTTTTTTTTGCCTCGGACATCCGGCTTATAGAACAGTCTGCACAGTTTAACCGGGCTCTGCACTTCACCAGTTCATCAAAAAACTTGTGAAGGAGGATGTTTTGGTGATACTGTATTATGACGGTCTGAATTTTTATTATATTTTTAGAGAAAATAAGACTGGACATTTCCTGTGACTTGTCTGCAAGGCAAATGATTCATATGAAATGTCAGTACATGTAGATTCTAAAAGGAATTATTTTAGAAGAAAAAAAAATCATTGACTCAAGTTGTGATTAGCTCTTTAACTCTTTTCATGCTGGGTAACTTTGCATGTTTTTTTGTCATCTGTGTATTTTTTTTTTTTTTTTTAAATTAACTTTTTCAGAAAAATCTTTCAAGAATACCATCAGTCAAACAGTTTGGATCCAGATCAGGCTCGACGTTTTGTCGGGCCTGATTTGGGTCCAAACTGTTAGCAAAGGTTGTCAACAGACAATAAAAGTCACCACTAGCGGGAAAAGAGTTATGGATGTGCTTTTTTCATGAGAGGCTTATATAAAAAATACGTTTGTGTCAATTATTTTAAACATGATGTACATCTGTACAGCAGTAAGGTCCTGCCATCAGAATGGAAATAAATGATAATTATTAGCTGTTGTTTTTACCTTTCAGTTGCTTTTGCATGATTTGTTCTTAAATAGCCTAAGTTTTGCTGATAATTTCTATTCCAGAGGACATGTTAACCCTTCTCTTGCTAAACACGACATGCCCTGTCTTAGCAAACAGTGTAGATCCAGATCAGTTGGCTTCTGAAGAAGCCAACTGATCTGGATCTGCACTGTTTGTCATTAAACATGTGAATTTCTATCAAAAACCCAGATCAACTAATCTGATTGGCTGGAAATTAGAAGTGGGCGTGGCATCTTAATTTATTCAGCATGACAAGTGTTAAGGAGGAATATTTAGTATTAATTCTGGGATATTTTTTTTTTTATTTTTCCATAACAATACATGTGAGTACTCATTAGAAATGCCTCATTGAGGCACTTCTAATGAATACCAACATGCTTTAATGGAGAACTGGAGAAAATTATCGCGCAATTCTCATCAAGTACTCCTCTTTAACAAGTCCATAATAAAGATTCAAACTTAACCCTTGTGCCAGCCTCGGTGGCTCAGTTGGATGGGCCGTCCGACTGGAGACTAGGAGGTCGCGGGTTCAACCCCGCCGAGGTTGGCAACATTTTTTCGTGGAGATTGATCATGAAATATTTTCTACAGTCATTCTCTCCCTTCTGCTGATTCAAAAAGGGCAGTTGTTAGTTTCTGGCGAAAGAATGTGCACAATACCGGATAACTGCTTGGAGGACTAAGCCTGCCCAGTAAACGTGTGGCTAGATGCTGGAATAAATAAAGATGTCTTGCCCACTTCCAATTTTCAGCCAATCAGATTACTTAATCCAGATTGTTGATATAAATTTACATTCTGAATGACAAACAGTGCAGATCCAGATCAGTTGGCTTCTTCAGAAGCCAACTGATCTGGATCTACACTGTTTACAAAGGCAGGGTAGATCTGGGTTCAGCAGGACAAAGGGTAATAGCATTGTTGTTACTGTTGCTTTGATCTTGGAATTTGGGTGACATTTTTTTTTTAAATGTAACCGAATTAAGCAGAGTTGTTATCAGCAAATCTATCTATATCTATATACTATTGTTTCTGTTTGGAACTTAAAACAAAGCTTAGATACTGTCGGAGTAACAAGAACTGTAATTAAAAAAACAAACAAAAAAATTGACAAGCACTTAGTAAACTAGGATCAGTCTACTTACCCATGCAATCTGACCAGAGGACGCAACTTTTCTTTATAAGAGTAACTCTCAAGGAGAAGGGAGCCAGATATCAGTGTGATATTTCCCTTAGAGGAAGTGCTGCCTAGCAAAAGTGTAGTTGGGTAAACTGACTGCACTTGGCATGACCTTAATGGGTTGACTGGGCCATAAAACCTCAACACAAACAAAAACTCAGAGGAAGCACAATTGGCGCTTCAGCATCTAGGTTGCCAAGTGGTTTGTGCTCAAGCAGCTGGGTTGCCGAGTGGTTGGCTCTCCAGCAGCTGAGTTGCTGAGTGGTTGGTACTCCTCTATACATTTTTGGGATCCATCTTTGAATCGTGTTATATCCAAAACCGTGTTATAGCGAACCGTGTTATAAAGAAGTTGAAGTGTAGCTATCAGCTGTGTGTCATAGCTACAGATAGGGCACTTTTTTTTCACCCCAAAAAATGTTGATATTTTCCACTGAGGCGCTTCTAATGAGTACCCACAACATATGTTTTTATGGCTGTATGTCAAGTTTTCTCTTGTCTTCAGATATCTAAGCTTTATTTTTAGTTGCCCTTTCCTTTGCAGTGTAAATTGGGAGAAAGATGTCTTGAGGTTTTTGCAACCAGCATATTGACATTTCACAGGGAATGTTTTTCAGGCAGTTTTGTCTAAGATTTTAATCTGTATTATCATGAACTTTGACATTCAACACTCTATTAGAGTGCATTTTACATTTTGCGTGTAATATCAAGCTGTATTCTGTAAAAAAAAAACAAAAAACAAAAAAAAAAACAAAAAAAACAACAACCAAAAACAGGACATAGTCAGAAAATGTCAGCTGAATTTTTTTTGCTAACGGAAAAAGTGTGTGTTTTAAGGCAAATTTTATCATTCAAATTTTGTTAAATTTTCAAATCTTTAGATTTACCAGTTAACCCTTATCCTGCTGAACCTGGATATGCCCTGCCTTTGCAAACAGTGTAGATCCAGATCAGCTGGCTTCTGAAGAAGCCAACTGATCTGGATCTGCACTGTTTGTCATTAAGTATGTAAATTTATATCAACAACATTAATCAAATAATCTGATTGGCTGAAAATAGCAAGTGGGTGTGGCATCTTAATTCAGCATGACAAGGGTTAAGTAAACACAAATTCACACCTGTAGATGACAATAGGCTGGTTGCTATAACAGTCTTTCTTCATGTTACACTGTCTTGATGTTGTGTGCTTGCATGGTTTTGTATTTTTTTTAATCTAGCAAGGTATATGGTCCACACTGATGTCAGCAGCTGAAAATCGTCCCTGGCTCTGGGCAGTTTATTGTGTAGTCTGTTTATTACCAATAGTCTTGCTGTCTATCTGTCTATGTCCTAGAGCAGGACCAGTTAAGGTAGGTTGATGAGGGTGAAATCGGTTGACCTGTTAATCACCAGCAAATGTCATAGCTACAGATAAGACCCTTCTAATGAGTAGCCATAACATATGTTTTCATCAAGAAATAAGAAAGATATCAGCATTTTTCGGATGAAAAAAGCGCCTTATCTGTTGCTATGAAATGTAGGCTGATTAGGGTATGATCAGTGGTCTGTTTTTAATACCAATTAAGCTAAGCTGATTAGGGTTTGATCAGTGATCTGTTTATTGCCAGTAAAGGTAGATTAGAGTTTATTCAGTGGTCTGCTTATTGCCATGCCTGTTTAAGTGGTCTGTCAGTGACCAGCAGGTAGGCTGAGCATTTAATCAGTGGTCTGTTTATTGGATGGGTTTTTAAAAAATCCATCCTTTAAAATAGCGATGTCTGGGCGGGCAGGCAGGCGGCGGGTGTCGGGCATTGGGCGTCGTCCGAGGTTTACCTTTTGGTTAACCTTTTTGAAAAACATGTCCATAATGCCGTTAGACATTTAAGGTAATCTGATTAGGGCTTAATCAGTGATCTGTTTATTGCCAACTAAGGTAGGCTGATTAGGGTGAGAAACTTAGGATATTTACTGTACCAGTTAGGTAAGGTGGATAAATCATTATTTATTGTGAAGTACATGTATGTTTATTGCTTTTTATCTGTCTTCCTAGTGAGGTTTTAATATATGGCCTATGTAGTGTCATTAATCTTGGTGTCCATATCTATCTTTGATCAGGACTTTTTAGCATAGGCTAGTCTTAAATTGGGGTTTTATTGTGTGATGTTAATGTTAAAAATACGCTAATCAGTCTGACTGTTTCTTGAATTAGGACCAAAAAGCGTCTTATCCTTGACCATAGTGTAGAGAATGGTACATGGCATTTTTTGTAGCCTTAGAAAATGGTATTTTTTTGTACAGCAGTGCATTATTATACATTTTTTTTTTCCCAAAAAGTGCATATGTTTGCTGTAAATAAACTTCTTTTCATAAGGCCAGAAAAATCACATAATATCCTTGCTTTTAACCCTTTCATCCCTGAATTTCTAATGTGGATTCTTCCATCTTTGAATCTGGTCGGAACTATTATTCCAAACAGTGGTCTCAGTCAAAAATCAAAACAGAATGCCAAACGGTGTAGATCCTGATGAGATGGCTCATTATGAGCCATCTCATCAGGATCTACACTGTTTGCAAAAAAATGTTTTGGTCTGCAGGACTAAAAGGGTTAATGAATAAATTCATCGATTTGTTTTTTGAAATGCATGAAACGAAGCCTCCATCATGAATGTATATCATCATCATGTCAGAAAAGGGTGCTTATTTCTTTTGCAAGAGAAATTTTGTTTAGAGTACAGGATAATTCAATTATGTCCCCCCACCTAAGGGGAGGTGGACATATCGATTTTGGTGTGGATCCTGTTGACATTAGAGTCGGTGTTGGCATCGGCGTCAGCGTCAGCATCATTTTCTTGTCTGCATAATATCTTGTGAACCAGTGTTTGGATTTTTAACAAATTTTCATGGATATATGATTGGAACATAACAAAGAACTGATTAGATTTTGATGACCTTGACCTTTGTTTCAAGGTCACAGCTGTAGAAAAACTGAAAATTCACAGTTGGGGGACATCTGTTTTCTCTGAAAACACTGTTCTTAGTTGTTACATAATTACTCACATCCCATTAACCCTTAACATGCTAAGCAAAATTGTGGCAGACGACATTCTAAAAGCTTTTTGATGATTTTAAGAGAAAGTATGATGTCATCTTATGTGAAATGTCTGCTAGGCAGACAAGTTGCTTGAAACATCAAGCGTTATTTCTCTGAAAATACAAAAAAATTAAAATGTCGTCTGCTGCTGTTGTGATTGGTGCTTTAAGGATTAATAATGCAGATTATTTTTCGCTGTTTAACTTCCATTTGTCTGAGCACATTTAACTTTCTGGGCCCAGTTGTTCAAAGCTAACAATGTCGTTAGTTAAGGATTCGTTAAAATTTACATTGTGTGGGTCGCAAAATTTATATGCTGAAATTTGCAGTGCAAAAGCTACTCACATTTTTTCAGCAAAAAATATCAGAATATTGTATATTGAATCTGCTAAAACAGTTAACAAAATGACCCTTAACGAGCTCGTTAAGCAAACGACGCTTTGAACAATTGGGCCCTGTTTGCTAATAACACAAAACACAATAAGTGACAATGTCACTGTATGAAAATGAATGCTACAAGAAGGCATGTGTCTCATCAGTCTTTGCCGGGCACTCTGTGGCAACCAAGGATCCAAAGCATCTTCAGGCAGACAGCAAACTCTCTGATCAGCTGGGTGCACATGCAATCTTCAGCCTCAGTCTGGAGCCACATGTTCTTTTAACTGATTAGCAGGAGGTTGCGGGTATGGCAACATCCTTTTGTTGTATGATCATGAAATATTTTCTATGGTCATTCTCTCTCTTCCGCTGATTCAAGAAGAGCAGAAGAAAAATATTATCTGGATACCCACTTGTATCAAGACCAATGCTACTCATATGATGTTGTGGATATTCATTAGTTGTATCACTGAGTGATTATAATGTTTAAGTATCCACCATTATGTAGGGGGTGGTTGGGTGGTGCGAAGGTGCTGTGTATCTTACATCACTGGGGCGTCCAGCTGATATTGGCTTACAGTTGGGCAAGGCCTGCTATCCTTGTAGCAGGTAAGGGTAGAGGGGGAATGTTTTTATTTCTTCTGTTTCTTCACTTTCATTCCTGTTCCTCTTTCTTCCCTGTCCCCCTCTGTCATCTCCTCTACTATCTCTTCTCCCTTTCTCTGGGAGACGACACAAAATGACCCTCAAGGGTTGACGTGTCGTTAAACCCCAACACAACAATAAATCCACCATTATGTTTCCATGGAGAAATCAACTACCTGGACTCCCCTCCCACTTTGAGCGTGGACTCTTCACACTCCAGAGGAGGTGTCTGGGTGGCCTTGTGGTTAATGCTCCTGACTTCAAATCATGAGGTCCAAGATCAACTCCTGCTGCTGGCAGAATACAGCTCATGACTGTGGGGCATTTCATTGCACAGTACCTTTCATTATCACCTTTCCATTGTCTTGATATAACTTAAATAATGTTGAAAGGGACATAAAACACCAACTCATCGTTATCACTGGAGTTGAATTCAGCAGATAGCATATAGAAATACTTTGCTTATGTTTCTCAAAAAAAAAAAAAAAAAAAAAAAGACAACATTTCTTTTGAATTTAGAGATAATTCACATGAAATGTCAAACTATTTTTTGAGAAAAAACAAGACAAAAATATTACAAAATGTCATCTGCTGATACTTCAGTTTAATGTAAAAAGCCACCAAGCCAAATTGTAGATGACATTCTAAATTGTTTTTTTATTTACAAGGTGATTCACATGAAATGTCTCTGAAAAAAAAGATTAAGAATGGCACCTCTCTTTCAGTCATGATTGACATTTTCAGTGTTGTTACCAGCCTTGGTGGCTCAGTTGGATGAGCGTCCGAATAGTGATCAGGAGGTCAGGGATACGATCCCCACCGGGTTTGGCAACATTCTTTCGTGGAGATTGATCATAAACTATTTTCTACGATCATTCTCTCCCTTCCCCTGATTCAAGAAGGGCAGTTGTCTGTTTCTGGTGAAAGAATGTACACAAGTGCTGGTTCTGCTAAGCCTACCCAGTAAAAGGTGTGGTTAGGTAAACTAACCGCACTCAACATGACCCTAATGGGTTGACTTGGTTGTACAACCTCAATACAAACAAAGTCCTTCTCACATACCTGTTTGCATTGAATCTCCAGCAAGAAGACCTGGATGCTGCTCGCAAGAAGACAGATGAAAGTAGTCCTGATGATAGAGAAGCAGAAGGAGAAGAGGGAGAGAAAGAGGGAGAAGTGGAAGGAGAAGGGGAGAATGAGGTGGGACCAGGAGGAGATAATAAAAAGACAAAGAAATCCAAGGCAGCCTTAGAAGAACAAGAGGAGGAGGTATATTGTTATCTTATTAAAGGGGAATTAATACACTTACAGGGGAGGTGACTCTTGACAAAACTTCATGTCCCTTTTGTAAAAGGGGTCTACTCAGAAGGAAAGAATTTGCTCCCACAGGGAGCAAATTGTTTCCTTTTAGAGAAGATCCCTTTTCAGAAGTGACTTTTGAAAGAATGTGCACAATACTGACTAACTGCTTAGAGGACTAAGGCTACCCAGTAAAAAAGTGTGTTTAGGTAAACTGACTGCTCCCGACATGACCTCATTTGATTGACTGGGCCGTAAAACCTCAACACAAACAAACAGAAGTGACTTGCTGTGCAGGAATTCAAACAGGAAGACACCAAAATGGTCTCCTTTGTTAAAACAACAGAAAATCTATCACATGTATCCTATAACTTTAATTCTAATGCACTCGCGTATGTAACGCGACGTCTGATTGGATAACGTCAAAAATTTGCGACGGTATATTCTGCGATATACTGTCACAAATCCGATGTCATCACGTAACGTCGCTTCTCATTGGCTGGCATTTGGTTTTATGCAGCTCACAGCACTTGTCGTTTTGTGCAAATAGTACATTTTTTCAATAGAAAAAATGAATAATGCATTAGAATGGGGATAACTGCATCAAATTTGTCATTTGGGGAGGTAAATCGTCGGTTTAGGGTCGCAAATTACGTTTTACAGCTCCGCTGATGCGTCGCCATAAAACGAAATTTCCGACCGTAAAACCGCTGATTTACCTCCCCAAATGCCAAATTTGAAAGCAGTTATCCCCTAAGTCTTTTGCATCTACATATCACTGGACTGTTCTAAATCTGATCTGAACAAATCCAGAATTTAGGAAAAAGATATTTGATCTGTAGCAGTCTCTAGGTAAAATAAAAGTCAAAAAGGATTGCCTTGGAAACAAAGAACACACAAATTGGAGACTTGGTTTGATTGAGTCTCTTCATATGCAGCATTGTAGTTTGCGAGGCTGCATATGCCCCCTAGTGCCGGCTTAAGCGGTATTCGATTTTCAAAAAAAAACAACAGAATAAGCTCAATGATCCCCAAAGAAATAAAATAAAACCTGCACTTTGATGATGTACGGGGAGACTTTTTACAGCCGCCTCACGGCACAACACCAGCTACAGTAGAGTAAAATAAAAGTCAAAAAGGTTAATTTTTCCCAGAGAAAATCGTTTGGCACTTCATGCAAATTGTCTCCTTAGAGCCAGCTTCCTCCTTTCCTCTGTTGTCAGTTACTGGAGAGAGTATGTGCACAAGTACTGACTCACCACTTGCAGGACTAAGCCTGCCCAGGAAAAGTGAATAGGCTAAATGACATGATATGATGACATAACTGGCATGACATGGTTACTTCAACCGTATTGACTGGGCTGTAAAACTCCAAATCATACAAATCAGCCTGCCTCACATAATTACCATAACCTCCCTACAATAACATTCTGTGTCACAAAGGCCTCGGTGGCTCAGTTGGATGCGCCGTCCAACTGGAGACCAGGAGGTCGCGGGTTCAACCCCCGCCGAGGTCAGCAACATTATTTCGTGGAGATTGATCATGAAATATTTTCTACAGTCATTCTCTCCCTTCCGCTGATTCAAGAAGGGCAGTTGTCAGTTTCTGGCGAAAGAATGAGCACAATACTGGTTAACCGCTTAGAGGACTAAGCCTGCCCAGTAAACGTGTGGTTAGGTAAACTGACCGCGCTCGACATGACCCCATTGGGTTGACTGGGCCATAAAACCTCAACGCACCCACCCAAAGGTTTTGTACATAAAGAGGACAACCCTTAAAGCCCGAAGCAGAATGAATGCAGATGGCATTCTGATTTTTAAAAAAATATTTTTGCAAAGAATATAAGATTTGGCATTTCATGTGAATCATCTGCTGGGCAGATGATTCACATGAAATGTCATGCCTTATTTTCTCTTGGAAATAATAATAACAATAAAAAAAATCAAAGTGTTGTCTGCTGTACTTGTCATAATGCTTTAAGTATTAAGCTGTTATGTATATTTGATCATAAGCAGAAGTCTGTAGTCAGAAGTAGGACTTAACCAAACCTTATAACCTTAAGCAAAAACTATAGCAGACAACTTTATAATCGTTTTTCAGAGAAAATAAGACTTGGCATTTCATGTGAATCCTCTGCTAGGCAGGCTCTTCACATGAAATATCAAGCCTTATTTCTCTGAAATATATATATATATATTTTTTTTTTTCAAATTGTTATCTTATGTAGTTGTAATAGTGCTTTTAGGGTTGTTCTGTTATGTACACATAGATCCAGATAGGAGGGGGTAACTGGAAAATAGTTTTCTTATGAAAACATATGTTGTGACTGGCTTGACATGACCTTAATGGGTTGACTGGGCCATAAAATCTCCTCAACGCAACAACACATGTTGTGGGTACTGATTAGAAGCACCTCAGGTGCTTCTAATGAGTACCCACAGCGTATGTTTTCATAGAGAAAGAAGCAAAATATCCATACTCTTAAAAAAAAAACATATTCAAAAAGAAAAAACAACCTTAATTGGAGCTTTGTATTTATGTTGATCAGCAGAAGGAAGAGGGAACAGAAGAAGATGATGAAGAGAAGGAAGTAGAAGATGAAGAAGAAGAAGAAAGTCAAGAGAAAACTGAAGACACCACAACAGAAGGCATTAGGTAATTATTATAAGCTCACCTGTATGAAAGTACAGGAAGAACTATTGCACTACCCCCAGTGTGGCATTGGCGGTGGCGGCGGCAGTGGCAGCGTTATCAGCATTAACAAACATGTTAAAGCTTTAAGTCAAAGCTTTTAAGACTGTGTATTTTCTAAATCCTCATATTGATTTAGTTTATATTTGGTATGATTATAGAGGTTTGTCCAGAATTTTATTGAGCACTATCCACACCCATGCTCAGGACCTAGTCATAGTCTTATTTTTTTTATTTGATTGACAAGTGTAAGGTCGGGGGCGACAGGTCGTTAATTTGGCCATAAGCCAGCCTCGGTGGTTCAATCAGATAACACATCAGACTGGTGAGTCAGGGGTCGCAGGTTCCATCCCCGCGGGGTTTGCCAACTTTCTTTTGTGTAGAGAGATCATGAAATATTTCTTTGGTCGTTCTTTACCTCCCTAATTCAAGAAGGGCAGTTGTTAGTTTCTGGCAAAAGAATGTGCAGAAATACTGGTTAACTGCTTAGAGGACTCAGCCTGTCCAGAAAAAGTGTAGTTAGGTAAACTAACTGCTCGACATGGTCCTAATCGGTTAACTGGTCAGTAAAACCCCAACTGAGTCAAAATACAACAGCAGCGGACCATTTTCTTTCTTTTTTTTATTTTATTTTTTTTCAAGAAAATAGGGCTTGAACTTCCATGTGAATTGTCTGCCTACTAGTGCCTAGTAGACTATTTACATGAAAGGTCAAATAAAATCTCCAGAGATTGCACTTGGAAACAACACATAAAAAAGGCTTGTCTAACAGTAAAAAAGACTTGTCTAACAGTATACACCCCTAGCACTGGCTTAACCCATGTCCTTCTGAACCAGGATATGCCCTGCCTTAGCAAACAGTGTAGATCCAGATCAGTTGGCTTCTTCACTGATCTGGATCTACATTGTCATTCAATATGTGAATTTGTATCAATAACATGGATCAAGTAATCTGATTGGCTTTCAGTTACAGATGGGCATGGCATCTTAATTTATTAGCATGTCAAGGGTTCAGTGGAACTCAGTTTTCCAAGGCAGCAGAATAGGCTTATACCTTTTTTCTGAAAAAAAAAAAAAATAATAATAAGAAATGTCTGCTATAATTAGTATATCATGGATGGGAAACTTCAGGATTAATCCTGATTTCAGGATTGAGAACTTTCATTTTAAACTTGAAACTTCTTTTTTATGCTTGTTCACAAGACCATCCTTTTGTGTCAAAAGTAGATATTTGGGTTAATATATGCCTGAAATAACTTTAACAACTAATTATTAAAGGCTCCATATCCCTCAAAAATAGACATTTTATTATCAAAATAAGGTTTAACAAATTGATATATGGTATTAATACAATAATAAAATGTGGCACCTGACAGCCTGTAAAATTTCAGTTAATCTCTTGTTCTTGAAATGAAATGATTTTTTTATCTTATCTCTGAATTAATGTTGCCAATATTAATTCAGAGATACTATAAAAAATCATTTCATTTTTGACCCAGTTCAAAAACGAGAGATTTACTAAAATTTTACAGGCTGTCAGATACCACATTTTATGATGGTATTAATACTATATATCAGTTTATTAAATCTTTCTTGGATAAAAAATGTCTATTTTTGAGGAATATGGAGCCTTTAAACTTAATCACATCACAAGTTGTATAGCTCCAGATAAGAGGGAGTGTCCACATAAGTTTTTTTTTATTTCTCAGTAAAAACATATGTTGTGGGTACTCATTAGAAGCACCTCCCCAAGAAGCTTCTAATGAGTACCCACAACATATGTTTTTATTAAGAAATAAGAAAAATATGAGCAGTTTTTGGACTGAATTTTTAGATTTCAGGATTGATTAATAGCGTGTGTTGTCACCCCTATATATTGTATAGTATCCAATGAACCTGGCAGTGGACATTGAAGGCCCTGATCAGAGTGCACAGATGCAAAAGCTGATCTGGGCCTTTATTGTTCGCTTATTCCTGAAGATACTTTTTCTCATGGCATTAACCCTTTAAGCGCCAATCACAACAATTGTCGTCTGCTTTGTCTTCTGCCGGTTACTTTAAAAGTCATTGTTGCAAACAGTGTGGACCCAGATCAGACTGCTCCTTTAGGAGCAGTCTGATCTGGGTCCTCACTGTTTGCCTATATGCAAAATGTAGGTTTGAAAAATTTGCAAGAAGATGCAACAGAAGACATAAGCAGACAACATTTTCAGATGCAAATTTTCTTGGCACTTTAAGGGTTAACCCTTATCCTGGTGAATAAATTAAGATGCCACACCTACTTCCAATTTTCAGCCAATCAGATTACTTGATCCAGTTTGATGATACAAATTCACATACTTAATGGCAAACAGTGCAGATCCAGATCAGTTGGCTTCTTCAGAAGCCAACTGATCTAGTTCTACACTATTTGTAAAGACAGGGTATATCCAGGCTCAGCAGGACTAGGGTTGAAATGTATTGTAAATTTTTGTTTTCTTTTTCAGAAAATCACCAAGAAAGAGAAAAACAAGGAAAGATTGATGAATAGCTGAATGTAGGAGCTGAATGTAGGAATGGTTTGGTTGATAAAGAAAACTGTGCAGTATGATAGCTACAAATTGAGAGGATCTGTGGGAAAGCCACCCATCTGCCCGTCCCTTTACCCCTACCCCCAAAGTCTTAATGTCCTCCCTCACCTCCATTCCTCATTGCCTATCAGCACAACCCCAGTCCAGCTTACAGTCTTTGTTACAAAGCTTTAGAGAATGTACTTCCATTTTTTTCAGGCAAAAAATATTGATATTTTTTTCTTATCTCTCCACATAAATCTCATTGCAAGATCTTTGCTGGCACACACAAAATATATGTATTTGTGGATAAATACGAAAAAAAAAAAGAATTACCTGGAATAGCCCTCTGTCCCAGAGTTATACATGCTTCATATCTGGCTATGTTCTTCACTTCCTCAACTCAGTTAAGCATCCTGGGCCCAGTTGTTCAAAGCATCGTTAGCTTAACGAGCTCATTAGTGTTCAAAATGTTAAACTGTTCTAGCAAGTACAATAGCTAATTCATAGGTATTTTTGCTGAAAAAATGTGAGCAGCTTTTGCAAATGCAAATGCTACTCACATTTTTTCAGCAAAAATATTAATATATATGCCACATTTAATGATCAAAGTTTTAACAATATGTTAACGACATTGTTAGTTTTGAACAACTTGGCCCTGGTGACTAAGTGGTTAGCACTCCCGACAGCAGATCAGAAGATCATAGGTCTGAATCCTGATGGAGGCGGAACTGAGTTCCTGACTGTATGGTGCTTCATTGCACATAGGCTTTCATTATCACCCTTCATTCATCTCAATATGACTTAACCCATAGTATACTGAATAGACTCTGTATATATATTGTCTCACTATATATTGTAAGAGTCCAATTTCAATTTTAGGTATGTCCGGCTATGATATTTACATATTCCTAGAGAATGGCAAAACTATTTGTGAACAGTGGAGACGCTGATCAGATGCCGTGTTCTGCAGCGTCTGATCTGGGTCTGCACTGTTTGCCAATTACCCTTTTACGGGTCTCTTGATTACAATGGGTTAATTTATATTTAAAGGGACATAAAGCACCAAATCCCCCCCTCATCCTCATCTCAGAAAATTACCTTTAAAATTGTTAGCTAATATTTAAATATAGGGTTAGTGGTTTTACCAAGCTGAGGAATGGGAGTGGAGTGTGGTAATTTGATTGATGAATGTGCACAGAGTGTTAACAATGTATGTATACAGTTGACTCTTGTTATCTTGACCTCGCTTATCTTGAATAACCACTTATCTTGAAGTGAAAATCTTGTCCCTGCCTAAACATGAAAATCTAACAACAAGTAAAAAATATTGTGGAAAAGAGGAGAAATTGCTCCTAGGGAGCAATTTCTCCTCTTTTCCACAATATTTTCGATATATCTCTAACTTCAAGAGTCCAATTACATATAAATTTGTTAAATGTGGTTGTTCCAAATTATTTTTTCCTCAATTCTGAAAATCTGATATGTCGAGGTACAGATATCTCGAAGTATTTCAGAGAGTCCCTTGGAATTCGAGATAACGAGAGTCGACTGTATTTGTTACTGATAAATGATGCCCTTAATAGAAACCAACCTTGCAGCATTTGCAACCATGTAGCTCCAGATCGTGTACTTTTGAGCAGTGTTCAGATTATACACTTTCTGCTCATAGAATGGCCAAAGTCAGTATTAATGTATTACGTTAGTGAATAGCATGGACTCTAATCAGATTGCGCATATGTCCAGGCTGATCTGGATCAGCATGAACTGCGTGTGTTGTAAGGTCAACAACTATTTGTATTGGGCCTCACCGTTAACCCTTGTAATGCTGAATAAATTAAGATGCCAAGCCCATTTCCAATTTTCAGCCAGTCAGGTTACTTGATCCAGGTTGTTGATACAAATTCACATACTTGATGGCAAACAGTGCAGATCCGGGTCAGTTGGCTTCTTTAGAGCCAACTGATCTGGATCTACACTGTTTGCAAAGACAGGACATATCCGGGTTCAGCAGGACAAGGGTTAAGTGTTTGATTCTTTTTTGCTAATTTTTGTCTGTGACTATGAAGTCAGTACATGTAGTTTAAGTGATTGGATGCACTATCAAGGGAGATAACTTTGTCCAGAAAGCAATTGTCTCCCTTGTGAAAGGTAGTCATTCTTAAAAGGAAAGAATTTGTTCCTTTTTGTAGCAAATTCTTTCCTTTAAGAGTGGCCCCCTTTCAGAAGGGATTTATGTGCCAGCCAAGGAGTCTTCTATTGGAGTAGTCTCCCTTCGAAAAGGGAGGCTAAAATTTTCTGCCCGGTGACTGTGTGCTCCCTCTCTTTGGTGTGTCCATTCATCTTAAGAGGATAATGTCAGCTTGTTAGTGATACTGGCTACAGATAAAAGAGAATTATCTCATCAGAATGCACAGATGCTATTTCCATTTATGGGAATGGTTTGTATCAACAGTGGACCATGAAAATGACATTATAAGTGTGTCCTTTAACCCTTAAAGTGCCAGTCACAGCTCTATAGGACAACATTTTGAAATATTTTATTATTATGTCCCCCATCCTAAGGGAGGGGGGACATTTTGCTTTTAGTGTGAATCATACATGCCATACCTCACACTGTGAGACAAAATCTCACAGAATTTTGGCCCTTCTGGACCCCGTTTCCCATAAGATTTTCAAATCTCACAGAATTTTCATACCATTTAATAAGCTTTTTTTTTGAAGAACTAGAAATAAATCACACATTAGCATGGCTATCTCAAGCTTAATTCATTAAAATAATGGCTTTTAACTTACTTATGTAGGCTTGAAAGTGATTTTCATAAAAATCTCACAGAATTTCATCAAATCTCCCCTAAAAATTTGCAAAATCTCACAGATTTCTGTCAACAGCTAATGGCATGTATGGTGAATCCCATTGGTGTCGGCATTGGCGTGACATTTTCTTGTCTGCACAATATCTTGTGAACCAGTGTGGGATTCTTACCAAGTTTTCATAGATATGTTATTGGGACATAACAAAGAACTGATGAGATTTTGGTGATCGTGACCTAATTTTTAAGGTCATAGCTGTAGAAAAAATGCTGAAAATTCATGATGGGGAGACATCTGTTTTCTCTGAAAACACTGTTACTTGTTATTTTTTGGAGGAAAAGGCTTGACATTTCATGTGAATTGCCTGCCTAGCAGACAGTTCACAAGTGTCAAGATTTATTTTCTCTGTAAAATAATAGTAACAATAATAAAGAAAATAGACTGTCATCTGCCAGAATTTTGTTTGGCTTTTTAAGGATTACATGTCTGACAAATTATGACAAAATTTTAATAAGTCCATTTGACCACCTGATGAAGTGTTTGAAACATGCCGGCTGAATTGCAAACAGTGTAGATCCTGATTAAACTTCTTTTTTGATCTAGCTTTACACTTTTTATTCAGTCATGCATGTCTGAATTTGAAGGATAAATGTTTTATAAAATTGATGTTCACTTAAAGTTTATAGGCTTTAATTGTTGATGTACTTGTTTGTTTGTGACTTGACTTTTATATGTTCAAAGTTAAAACTTACGTTTTATAATTTACAGCTATTTGGATACCATAACTCTATAATGTACTTAATCTAAAATTTGAACAGGTATGGTAAATGTCCTAAAAATTCAAACACTTCATTCCATACTTTTTTGGCCTAAAGTTTGCTTTTTATGCAGTTTTGTCATAAACTATTTAGTGGAATGGCAAACAGTGTAGACTCTGATCAGACTGCTCCTTCAGGAGCTGTCTGAGCTGGTTATGCACTGTTTGCATATGCCATTTTGTCAGAAACTTTGGTGTTCAAAAGCCGGCCTTGGTGGCTCAGTTGGATGCGCCGTCCGACTGGAGACCAGGAGGTCGCAGGTTCAACCCCCGCCGAGGTCAGTAACATTCTTTCGTAGAGATTGATCATGAAATATTTTCTACAGTCATTCTCTCCCTTCTGCTGATTCAAGAAGGGCAGTTGTCAGTTTCTGGCGAAAGAATGTGCACAATACTGGTTAACCCCTTAGAGGACTAAGCCTGCCCAGTAAACGTGTGGTTAGGTAAACTGACCGCGCTTGACATGACCCCATTGGGTTGACTGGGCCGTAAAACCTCAGCACAAACAAATTGTTGTTCAAAATTTTGGGACATTTACTATACATACGTTTAGTGATGTGCCTAACCGAGTGGTTAGCACTCTCAACTTTGGATCACAAGGTCACAAGGTCACGGGTTCAAATCCTGCTCAAGGCGGAATTCAGCTCATGACTCATCTCATTTTCATTGTCTCTATATGTCTTAAATAATGTTGAAAGGGATGTAAAACACCAAAATAATAATGTGCATAAAGTGCAGACAGAATTGCAAACTAGGAGGAATTTAGGTCTATTTGCTTAGGCTTATCTGTCAATATTAACCCTTAAAGAAAGCGCCAGTCACAACTATTGTCGTCTGCTTTGTCTTCTGGCGGTTACTTTAAAAGTCATTTCTGCAAACAGTGTGGACCCAGATCAGACTGCTCCTAAAGGAGCAGTCTGATCTGGGTCCACACTGTTTGCCTGTATGCAAAAATAGGCTTGAAAAGTTTGCAAGAATATTCAGCAGACGACATAAAAACAGACGACATTTTCAGATGCAGGTTTTTTTTGACATTTTAAGGGTTAAGAGTAAACTGAGGCTGTTTATGATAAATACAGTCAACTCTCATTATCTCAAACTCTAAGAGACCAGAATGTAACAGTGGTTTGAGATGAAATGTGACATGTAAAGTGTGACATGTAAAGAACATACACCAATATTTATCCTATTTCTGGCAAATTTGAACTATTCATATTGGAATAATGGCTGTCACCATATGTTTTTTGACCTACCATAAAAACCCTAAATATTGGGACAGGCAGACCCGAGCAAACAGTGTAGACCCAGATCAGATGCTGCATGGCGTCTGATCTGGGTCTGCACTGTTTATCAGCTAGCACTATTTTAGACACATCAGTAGATAGTAAAATAGACTTTTTCAAATTTAAGGATAAGTATGGTAAGGAGTTAAGACGCCACAATACTTAGGGTAAATATGGTAATACTCTATAGAAACATGGTGTCAGCATGTTGTTAGAATTCTAATAAATGATAAGACTCCACATGATATGGCGTAGTTCTAGATAAGGTGCTTATTTCAGCCAAGCGGTAGTGATATTTTCCTTATTTCTCTGTGAAAGCATATGTTGTGGGTACAGATTAGAAGTTATTCGCTGGGCCCTTCTAATAAGTACCCACGTTTTTTGTTTTTGTGGAGAAATAAGGAAAAAATATTTAATATGTATCTAGATAGCCCCATCTAGAGCTCTACTTAATGTTTTTGTGGAGAAATAGAAATATTGAAGTTGTATAGTGTTTAATAATCAGTTTTTCCTTATTTCTTCCTTTTATAGTGAATCCCTTTCCCCACCTCTCTCACTCGCTCTCTCTCATTCATACTCCGAATCACACACACACACTCATGCATGCACACACGCAAGCACACACACACACACACACACACACACACACACACAAAGTCGGGCAGGGTTTTCACAATACTGTCTTTCTTGTCAGACTGATAGCCTGGCTGACTGTGTTTATATGTCTTCTGTGTCAGTGATCAATAACCAGGGCCCAGTTGTTCAAAGTTAACGAAATTGTTAGTTAACGATTCGTTAAAATTTACATTGAGTGATACGCAAATATGCTGAATATTTTGCTGAAAAAAAGCTACTCACATTTTGTCAGCAAAAAATATCAGAATATTGTGTATTGAATCTGCTAAAACAGTTAACGAAATGACCCATAACGAGCTCATTAAGCTAACGATGCTTTGAACAACTGGGCCCTGAATGATAGCCTGGCAGAATGTTTTTTTATGTCTTCTATGTCAGTAATCAATAACTTTAGTTATCATAGCTCTAGATAATTACACAGTGTTATTTTTCTAATTCCCCACAAAAACAAATGTTGTGGGTAGCCATTAGAATTGTCTTGGCAAAGTATTTCCAATAAGTATTCCCAACATGTTGCCATGGAGAAAAAACCTAGAAGCAAACTACACCACAACCTCTTTATAACACTATTGTTGGGGTCCATAGCATAAACCGTGTTAGTTAAACAACCATGTTATATTCAGACAAAAATGTATAGATTATATTGAAAAATGACCATTTATGGTCATTTTTCAATATTATCTATACATTTTTGGGATCCATCTCTGAACTGTGTTATATCCAAAATCGTGTTATAATGAACCGTGTTATAAAGAGGTTGAAGTGTATTTCCTTTTAGAATAGAACCGTTGAAAACATATGTTGTTGGTACTCATTAGAAGTTTCTCATCGAGGTGCTTCTACTGAGTACCATTAATATATGTTTTTATGGAGAAATAAGCAGCTACAAACAATATGTGGAAGAGGGTTAAAATAGGGATGTATATATAGTTTACAATTTGACTACTAGTCGATGATCAGTTGGTTTTACAAACCTGATGATTGACTATGAAATTCAGACCAATTCCCAGCACTAGTCCATTCCAAGGGCAAGACTTGAATATTGATGCTTTTATATGGTGTTCAGGGTCTGCTTTTGATTATATTTGGTTGCAAAATCAGTTGTCTAATTCAGAATTTATCACAGCTGAGGCACAATAAAACCAGGGCCCAGTTGTTCAAAGCGTCATTAGCTTAACAAGCTTGTTAAGGGTCATTTCGTTAAATGTTTTTAGCAGATTCAGTATACAATATACTGATATTTTTTGCTGAAAAAATGTGCAAAACCTACTCACATTTTTTCAGCAAAAAATTTCAGCATATTTGGGTATCACTCGATGTAAATTTTAATGAATTGTTAACTAACGACATCGTTAGTTTTGAACAAATGGGCCCAGATGTGTAGTCTGGTTAGAAAATCCACAATTCTTGAACGTTAAACCTAATGCTATATGTAGCCAACAGGGCTCAGTTGTTCAAAGCAGCTTTAGTTTAATAAGCTCGTTAGTGGTCAAAATGTTAACTGTTCTAGTAAGTACAATATCGAATTCACAGGTATTTTTCTGAAAAAAAATATTAGTAGCTTTTGCAAATCACATTTTTTTCCGCAAAAATTTTAGGGTATACGCCATATTTAATGATCAAAGTTTGATGATACGTTAACTATCAACATCGTTAGTTTTGAACAACAGGGCCCAGATCTTCAGATCAGCCTGCACCTGTGTGTGGTCTGGTTGGAACATCCTCTATACTTGTCAGTTTTACAACCGTCAAGAGGTCTTTGTGTGAATAAGAAATTCCTGTCCGTTCTGATATAACCTTTCATCTTCTGGGCCCAGTTGTTCAAAACTAACGATGTCGTTAGTTAACGTATCATTAAAACTTTGATCATTAAATATGGCATATGTGCTAATATTTTTGCTGAAAAAATGTGAGTAGCTTTGCAAAAGCTACTCAAATTTTTCAGCAAAAAAACCTGTGAATTAGATATTGTACTTACTAGAACAGTTAACATTTTGACCACTAATGAGCTTGTTAAGCTAACAATGCTTTGAACAACTGGGCCCTGAACTTTAAATAGTAGCTGAGGACATTTTAAAATGTATTTCATATTTTCCCAGAAATAGGGGTGGTTTTCATGCAAATTGTCTCCATGAGACAGGAAATAGGGGGGTCCCAGTTGTCATATGCAAATTGTTTCAGTTTGTGGCAAAAGAGTGTGCACAAGTACTGGTTAACCACTGAGAGGACTAAGCCTGTCCAGAAAAAGTGTGGTTAGGTAAACTGACAGGGCTTGACAAGACGATAATGGGTTGACTAGGCTGTTAAACCTCAACTCAGTCAGTTCCTATTTCTGGATGACATTTGATACACTGTGTCTCTTGTAAAAACAATTTGCATCAAATTTCAAACCCTGTTTTCTGGGAATAAAAATAAAAAAAATTGCCAATTTGTCATCTGTTGATTTTTACCAAACAGCGAGTGGTTAACCCTGACTAACAGTGCCATATTGATACTGCTGATATTTTCTGGGGTCCTTCTAGGAGCCAGGGAAAAGGAGCCTTTTAGAGCTTTGTGTTTTTTTTTGTTTTTGTTTTGGCCTTGAACTCTGCTTGAAATTGGCCTTAGGCTTACCGGTATTTGTTTATATGTGGGGAAATAATAATATCACATAACATCCAATGCTGCTAAATTTGTTTCTGAGTTTATCAAGATGCAGTGGCTGAAGAGAAGCTCAGGAATTTTCATGTGGGAATTTGTCATGCAAGTATTTTCCCGCTGTTATAGTGTAATGATGTGACTTGGATATGTGAATGCAGACTCCTCAAAGGAAGAGCACTCTAAATTTAAGTTATAGTGAATTGCTTTCCTTCTCAAAGCAGGATCTCCACGAAAGAATGTTGCTGACCTTGGCGGGGGTCGAACCCGTGACCTCCTGGTCTCCAGTTGGATGCGCGTCCGACTGGAGACCAGGAGGTCGCGGGTTCGACCCCCGCCGAGGTCGGCAACATTCTTTCATGGAGATTGATCATGAAATATTTTCTATGGTCATTCTCTCCCTTCCGCTGATTCAAGAAGGGCAGTTGTCAGTTTCTGGTGAAAGAATGTGCACAATACTGGTTAACCGCTTGGAGGACTAAGCCTGCCCAGTAAACGTGTGGTTAGGTAAACTGACCACGCTCGACATGACCCCATTGGGGTGACTTGGCCGTAAAACCTCAACACAAACAAAGCAGGAAATAATTTGATTCCTTGGTATATGAACCTCTTTCAAAGTAGGGCTGCGCTTATAGGAAAGAAATGTCTGCCCCACTGGAAGCAAATTCTTTCCTTTAAGAGTAGCCTGCCTTTGAGAAGTCTGGGCAGAGTGATCTCCTGTGGAGCTATATCTATTCACCTTAAATTAGTACATGATCTTTCTTAGGAGAAAAAGGGTCTTTGGGGGTATATTCAGACAACAAAAGCCGAAATGAACTTACATCTACGTGTAAACGTATGCTTAATGCTTAGTCTGTTGGGTTATAATTTCAGCAGCTGATATTTTGAAAATAATTTTTCTTACTTATCCCAGAAAATAGACAATTTGAATGACATGTCAAATCTACTTTCTGGGAAAAATAAGAAAAATATTATCAATTTGTCATCTGCTAAATCTGCCAAAGGGCCGTAAAGGTTAACCCTTGTCCTGCTAAACCCGGATATACTCTGCCTTAGCAGACATTGTAGATCAAGATCAGTTGGCTTCTGAAGAAGCCAACTGATCTGGATTTGCACTGTTTGCCATTCAGTATTTGAATTTGTATCACCAACATGGATCAAATAATCTGATTGGCTAACAGTTAGAAGTGGGCGTGGCATTTTAATTGATTCAGCATGACAAGGGTTAAAAGTTTTACTGTCTGTCAGTACTTTTGATTGGATGAAGGTGAATGCATACACATCAAAGACAGAGTACTAGGCCTTTGTGCTCAAAGGGAGACCACTCCAACAGATGAAAATTTGCTTCCTTACTGGGTTTTCTTTAAGGAAAGAATTTGCTCCCATTGGGAGCAAATTCTTTACTCTAAGCATAGCCCTTTAAAATTGTGAGGTTGTCTGAAGATGACACTGGGTCATTTTGTGTTATCTCTCAGAGAAAGGCAGATAAGAGATAGTAGAGAGATGAAAAAGGAAGAGGGAAAAGCAAATGACAGTGAAGAAAGAGAAGAAATAAAGAAAAGAAGCAATTACTCTCAGGCCAGAGTTATTTGAAGGTCTATTCATTCACCCGATTTCAGTTCTCTTGGAGGAGCCCTGATTATTGAAGATTCTACTGATAGCTAATGCTCAGGTTGATCTGGGCTTGACTTTTGGCATATACTCTAAAGTCTCTTTTTTGCACATGGCTTAAAGCACCATGAGAAAATGGTCCTGCATGCTATATGCAAACATCAGAGGCAGAGGTCAGCTTGCACATCTGCTCAGTTTGATCCGGGCATTCTCTGTTCATCAGTTTATTCGACATTGTACTGTGGTTCCGCAACTGGGCAACAAATGCCTGGATTGTAGAGTCAAACCTCAATAGCTCGAACACCAATGGCTCGTCTACCATGGCTAATTCGAACTAGTTTTTTTGAGTCCCTATATTCTTCCTATTACTCAAGAAAATAAATACTTTAGAAAATTTTCTTATTTTATCATGAAATTGTATGCACTCATTAGAATAGCCTCATTGAAGCAATTCTAATGAATACAGACAACATACAATTATTCTGTAGAAATTCAAAACGATTTCCCTAATTTAATGCTTCCTAACCTGGTGCCATTATTAACCATCAGTGGCTCAAACTACCCATATCTCGCACAAATCCATGGTCCCAAAGATATTCAAGCCATTGAAGTTTGATTGTATTGCAGGAAAGAGCAGCTGATCTGGGTCTTTTGTCACCAGCATAATTATGTGATGACCCTTTTTTCACATTGTGGCTTATTAAATGGCGTAAGTCTGTGTTCATCGTTACCCTTTAACCCATTGTAGTCTGAATAAACTTCCCTGCATTATATACTGGAAGAGTCCAATTTCAGTTTTAGGTATGTCAGATAATGTAATTTAGATATTCATAGAGAAAAATGGCTTAATTGTTTGCAAACAATGAAGACCATGATCTGAGTCTGCACTGTTTGCCAAATACCCTTTTAGTGGGGTCTCCAGACTACAATGTGTTAAATGGCATCGATCTGTGTTCATTGTATCCCTTTGAGCACCAGTCACAACTGCAGCTGATGATAATCTGAAGTAAGTTTTTTGTTTTAATTTTCAGAGAAAATAAGGCTTAAAGTTTCATGTTAATCCCTAGCAGATGATTCACAGGAAATGTTTAGTCTTATTTTCTATGGAAGATAATAAAATATTTTAGAATGTCATCTGCTACAATTTTGCTGGGTCCTTTAAGAGTTAAACTGTAGTTTTCACAAATTAACATGAAAATAATGTTCAGCCTTCATGCTTTGCATTTCTTATTGTAATTTGTTGTTTGAATGTGTGAGTACTGTGTTTCCTTTAAATATTTGGTCAAACGAGTATCCCTGATCAAACTGCTCTTAAGAGCAGTTATTCAGGGTCCGCACTGCATACTGTGTTTACTTTAAATATTTGGTCTGACAAGAGTAAACCCTGATTAAACTGCTCTTGAGAGCAATTTTTCAGGGTCCACACTGAATATTGTGTTACTTAAAATTTTTGATCAGACAAGTGTAGACCCTGATCAAACTGCTCTTGAGAGCATTTGTTTAGGGTCCGCACTGAATACTGTTACTTTATATATTTGGTCTGACAAGAGTATACCCTGATCAAACTGTTTTAAGAGCAGTTGTTCAGGGTCATCACTGTTCGGTATGATTTATACACATAACCAAGTAGTGAAATGGACATGCTCAAATTTGGGGTAAGTTCTAAAGAAGTTATTTAATTGTCAGGGCCCAGTTGTTCAAAACATTATTAGCTTAACAAGCATGTTAGCAGTCAAAATGTTAACTGTTCTAGTAAGTACAATATCTAATTCACAGGTATTTTTGCTGAAGAAATGTGAGTAGCTTTTGCAAATACAAAAGCTACTCACATTTTTTCAGCAAAAATATTAGCATATCTGCCATATTTAATGATCAGTTTTAACGATATGTTAACTAACGACATCGTTAGTTTTGAACAACTGGGCCCTGAATATTTAGGATAAATACAGTATATAGTAATGCATAGCTTTACTGGGCATTTCGACATCCCTCAGAAAGATGTTTTTTGCTTGGCGTTTTATTTTAATTGAAAATGTTTTGTTCTGATTGACAGTACCTTATCAGAAACCGTTTGTCTTTTCAGTTTCTGTTTTTGTTCCCAATATGTACCCTAAGATTAAATTAATGGCCAAAAATTAGTCTGACCTGTGCAATTTCTATAGTAAAAGGATTTTTTTTGGAATTTTTGTCTAAGAAAATATTTTTTTACTTTTCTTTGCTGAATTTGAATTATTGATGCTTCACAACAATACATGTATTGTGAAAATTTCAGAAAAATTGAACAAGCAGAACTTGAATGCAAATTATTCAGATTTCTGCATAATTTGCTCTCATTTTCATTATGGGAAAAGGTGAAAATATTTGATTTTTATAACTTTGAATACTAGAAGAAAACTTTTTGTGCATAGGTAGATACGACAAATGGTTTTACATTAAATCATAACAAAGTTTGCAATTTTACTTCTTCTGTGTAAAGCTCCAGGCAAAAAACAACTTTCTGAAAAATGTTCAGACAGTAGTTTAGAGAGGTAGCCAGAAAAACAGTTTTCTTAATTCTCCACAAAAACATATGTTCTGGGTACTCATTAAATGAGTACCCAGAACATATGTTTTCATGGAAAAATCTGAAAAGTACACATCAACTTCTTTATAACACGGTTCATTAGAACACGGTTTTGGATATTACACAGTCCAAAGATGGATCCCAAAAAATGTATAGATTATATAGAAAAATGACCATAAATGGTCATTTTTCTATATAATCTTTACATTTTTGTTTGGATATAACACGGTTGTTTAACTAACACGGTTTATGCTTTGGACCCCAACAATAGTGTTATAAAGAGGTTGTGGTGTATTGAAATGTCTGGTTTAAATATAGAGCTATGGTCATAACAAGTAAAAAGGGGCCTTATGGCATGAACAGTACAGAATCCGAATCAAATGTGAACACACTGATTAGGATCCTTGCTGTTCATTGTTTTGCTGGTATTGTATTGAAGTTACTGTCTGTCCGGTTCTCATGTTTATGGTTGGAATTCAGCTTGGGCAGAGTTCTATTCCTGTGACAAAAGCATCTTGTTTAGAGCAGTGCACACGCAAAAAATGTGAAAGTTTTTTCTGTGGCATGTCCATATTCCTCAAAAATAGACAGTTTTCACTGTGGTATATCTACACAGGTACTTTTGGGTTTCGTCCTTCCGCCGGTGTCACCATAAACAAATCAAATCTTAGAAGTTTATGACAATATTAACTATTCTGTGATTTATTTTATATTTTAGTTATTTGTGAATGAGACATATTATCCGTCTGTCTAGAAAACATGCAGTTTTGATGTATTTATGCTCTTAAATATTTTAAAAGTAAAAGCATTAATTGTACGGTTTCGTGAAAAATGGCCGGTTTCGCCTTTAAATAAAGTCCTTCGTTGACGAAACTGGACATTTTTGACGAAACCGTACAAGTAAAGTTTTCGTTTTTATAAGACATTAGAGCTTAAAACTATCAAAGTTCCATGGTTTCTGCAAATAACGATGAGTCTTTGTTCTCAACTTATTAAGAAAGAACAAAGAAATCACAACAGTAACCATATTTCCCAAATGTTCAAAGATAACATTTTTTTTTTATTGTAACACGGGTGGAAGGACGAAAATTGCCGGTATAGAGAGACTAGTGGTTTTTACCGGTATTCAAGAAAGATTAAACAAGTTGGTATATGGTATTAATACAATCATAAAATGTTGCATCTACCCAGTCAGCATTCTACGTAAATCTACATCGGGCCGTCATCGGCCCGTCAGGGTAGCTGACGGGCCGATGACGGCCCGATGTAGATTTACGTAGAATGCTAGCTGGGTAATAGCCTTAAGGAGAACTGCATATTTAAGTTAAATATGGTATGTTTTATTTGTTTGAATGGTTGTTTGTTTTAAGCAGAATCACTATTTATATGCAATCATTGAATAAAGTTATCTAATTAAAGGTGTTGTAGTTGTAACAGGTTTGCAACTGGGCTGAAGTGAAAAGATGCCCTAAAGTATAAAAGTGAAGAACTGTCAGATCTTTCTGCCAGTCTCACAGTCCTATCAGAACCTTCCCTGTCGGCTGACACAGTCTGTGGTATTAACCCTTCTCTTGCTGAACACTACATGCCCTGTCTTAGCAAACAGTGTAGATCCAGATCAGTTTGCTTCTGAAGAAGCCAACTGATCTGGATCTGCACTGTTTGCCATTACCGTAAATATGTGAATTTCTATCAAAATCTCGGATCAAGTAATCTGATTGGCTGAAATTAGAAGTGGGCATGGCATCTTAATTTATTCAGCAAGACAAGGGTTAAATGTTTCTGTAAGGGGACAGCCAAGGTGCATTGGCTGATCTGGGCATTTCTGCATTACAACTAAAAAGGGGTCTGCTCTAAAAGAAAAGAATTTGCTCCTGTTGGAAACAAATTATTTCCTTTTTTAAGTACAGTAATTAACCTTAGTATTGGGACAGATATGCTTTTGCAAACAATGTAGACCTAGATCAGACACCCTTCCGACTGGAAACCAGGAGGTCGTGGGTTCAACCCCCGCCGAGGTCGGCAACATTCTTTCGTGGAGATTGATCTCTCTTCCGCTCGTTCAAGAAGGACAGTTGTCAGTTTCTGGCAAAAGAATGTGCACAATACTGGTTAACCGCTTAGAGGACTAAGCCTGCCAAGTAAACGTGTGGTTAGGTAAACTGATGGCGCTCGACATGACCCCATTGGGTTGACTGGGCCGTAAAACCTCAACACAAAGATCAGATGCCCCAGAAGGCGGCACCTGATTAGGGTCTGCATTGTTTGCCATACATACATCAAGCGGTAGTAGAATGGACTGTTAAATTTAAGTAGATAAGGTGTCTCAATACTTAGGGTAAATATGGTAGGCTTTATCCTCAGAAGGAGCATAAAAATGATTTTAACAAGAACTGCCTTACCAGATTGTGTACAGTAAAACCTGTGTAAGAGAGCCACCTTCAAGACTGACTTTGAATAGTGGTTGATGTGGAAAAAGTTGTCTGTCTTGTAAAGGTACATGTCATGTAATTTTGCTAGCAAAATTACATGACATGTACCTTTATAAGACAACCACCTTTCCATATTAACCACTAAGGTCAATTTCAAAGGTGGCTGTCTTACACAGGTTTTACTGTATACTTTCATCTTAAAAAGAGCTGACTGAATAGAACTGCTTCTGGATGGATCCGGTTCTACAATCTTTGCTTGGGAACATTGGTCCAATTATTTATAGTACAGGGCCCAGTTCAAAGCTAACGACATTGTTAGTTCACGATTCGTTAAAATTTGCATCGAGTGATATGCAAATATGCTGAAATTTTTTGCTGAAAAAACATGCAAAACCTGCTCACATTTTTTTCAGCAAAAAAATATCAGAATATTGTATATTGAATCTGCTAAAACAGTTAACGAAATGACCCGTAACGAGCTTGTTAAGCTAACGACGCTTTGAACAACTGGGCCCTGAGATCCAAATAAAAGGAGTACCATAATAACTCTAAGTATTGGGACTCCTTATCTACTTACCATACTTGTCCTAAAGTTTGAAATAGTTCATTCTACAACCTCTTGATGTATCTAAAATATTGCTGTATGTATGGCAAATAGTGTAGACCCTGATCACATTCTTTGGTGTCTGATCTGGGCATACACTGCTTGCAAAAGGCCTAGCTGTCCCAATACTTAGGGTTATTATGGTATTTGCCGTACTGCATAGCGCAGTTGGTAGGGTATCTTTACTGCAGAGCCAGGGATTGCAAGTTTGAATCTCAGCTCGACAACATAACTTTCATGGAGATTGGTAATGAAATAATTTCTAGTCGTTCTCTCTTCTGCTGATTGAAGAGCTGGAGTTTAACGGCACAGTCAACACTGTTAATGTCATTTAAAGCCAGTCAGTTAAACGACTCGCACTTTTCCGGGGTAGGCTTTGGTCTCTTAGCAATAATCCAGTACTTGTGCATAGTGGGAGGGGGAAATCAGTGGAGTTGTCCCCTTGCAAAATGGCAGTATATCAATTACCCTTAAATTGCACTGGAAAGTGAATAGAAAATTTTCTTTAGACCATAATTGCCCCAAATTTCAGACACCACAACTATTACCATTCTGATCCTAAAATTAGGACTCCATGTAATTGCTTGGTGATATGTTTAAATAGTGCATGCTGATTGGCAAAAAGTGCAGACCCTGATCAGACTGCTTCTAGTATAGACTGGTGCAGGCATTTGAGACGATTATTAATATTTCCATAATCACCATATTGTATTTCATAATACTCTCAATGTAAGATCACTTCTGAAACATCATATCAAAGGTGCTCGAAGAAAACATAACAGTGGAGCGGACAAATACAAAAAACAATGTTTTTCAATCGGTAATTTTTATTGTAGAGAAACAGAAATTAAAATGGAGCTAAACCAACCAAAAGGTGGTTTTCTTCGCAGCCACAAGCCTACAAGGTTCTACATCATTTGCAATAACCCAAGATACAGTAGGTGTCCTAAAACTTCATATAGCAACCTTTCATACAAAATAGCAAATGCACACAGCACAGACCCAGTTCAGACTGCCTCTTAAGCAGCAGTCTGATCAGGATCTGCAGTGTTTGACATTACACCAAGTATTTGGTGAAATGCAAATAAAAAAAATTCAGGCAAAAGGCAATTTAGTGTAAATTGTTTATTTTAGGACATATTTACCTTAAGATTCTGTTCATTTTTTTTTCTTTTTTTCTCCTTAAAAACATGTAATCATATACATTGTACAACTATCTGTTTGCCCTTATCTAGAGCTACAGTATTTATTCTAATAGAAGCTCCTACTCTAATAAATGCCCCATCTCACTTTTAGAGGAGAAAAACATTGTAATGTAAATCTAGCACAATGAAAACTGACTTTAAACCATGAAAATACCTTATTTTTTGGCCCAATCTTTTTTCAGAAGATTTTGGTTTTAGAAGTTATGAATTGCAGTGCCCACAGGGCATTTATTAGAATAAATACAGTAGATTTTTTTTTTTTTGCTACCATATTTACCCTATTCAAACAGTCATAGCAAACAGTGTTGACCCTGATCAAATTGGTCCTGGAGGAGCAGTTTGATCAAACTGGTCCTGGAGGAGCAGGTTGATCTGGGTCCACACTGTTTGCCATTTCTTCAAGCATTTTTAAGACATCTCCAAGCAGCAAAATGTACTTGAACAACTATTAACCCATTATAGACTGAATGAATTCTACCACACTATATATTGAAATATTCTTATTTCGATTTAAGTTATGTCAGGCTATGTGATTTATATATCCAGAGAGAAAACAAGTTGAATTATCTGCAAATAGTGGAGACCCTGATCCGACTCCGCATGCTGTGGCATCTGTTCTGGGTCTGCACTGTTGGCCAATTAACCCGTTTAGGGGTCTCCAGTCTACAATGGGTTAAGAAACACATCCGTGTGGCTGAGTGGTTAGTGCTCTTGCATTCAGATCATAAAGTTGTGGGCCCCCATAGCCTAGTGGATAAGAAAGCTGACTCAATCCCTTAGGTTTCTCACCGCTGTGTGCAAGCCTCACTTGGGACACATGGGAAAGCCAAGTTCTGCTTAAGGATGGTCCGTTGGTTTTTCCCTGGGTTCTCCAGTTTTTGCCCACCTTTGATGAACAATCAGCTTGATATAAGTGAAATATTCATGAAAGGGCTGTAAAATCCAAATCAAAAGATCATAAAGTTCCTAACATCACGAAAACATGCCTATATAATTTTGACCCCCTTAAACCCCACTTTTATATAGTAAAACTGGGGTTTACAGGGGTATACATTATTTTTCTTATTTCTGCTCAAAAACATAGATTGTGGGTACTCGTTAGAACCGCCTCGCCGAGGCGGTTCTAACGAGTACCCACAATCTATGTTTTGAGCAGAAATATGGAAAATATCAGAATTTTTATCCGAAAACTTTCAGGTTTTTTCGTGGTGAAATTATCAATATATTTAAATAGGCGTGTTTTCGTAATGGTTTGAATCAGGCTGGAATTCAGCTCATGACTGTATAGAGCTTCATTGCACAGATCTAGCACTTTCCAGTATCACCCAACTTCTCCATAGGACTTAAACTACAGCAAGTGACCAGTGGGTCACGAATACCCCTGGCCAGATTTATCTAGCTGCCAATAAGAGACTCTACATGGCTTTCGTAGACCTGGAGAAGGCGTTTGATCGAGTACCTTGGAAGGTCATCTGGTGGATGCTAGAAAACTTGGTATGGAGGAGTGGATTGTGCGACTGGTGCAGGGGATGTATGCAAATGTGCGGAGCTGTGTCAGTGTTGGTGAGGGGTACAGTGAAGAGTTTGAAGTGAAGGTTGGTGTTCACCAAGGATCAGTACTCAGCCCGCTGCTCTTCATCATTGTGCTTGAAGCCTTATCACGAGAGTTCCGCTCTGGGGTCACCTGGCCGATGACCTTGTTATCATTGCTGAATCGCTTGAGGAATGTGTCAGGAGGATCTTGACTTGGAAAGAAGCAATGGAGAAGAAAGGACTGAGAGTAAATACAGGAAAAACAAAGATCATGATCTGCCGTATGGGACTGGACCTCCTGCAGAGTTCAGGCGAGTTTCCATGCACCATCTGTCGCACTGGAGTGGGCAGCAACCGCATTTTCTGCAATGGGTGCACAAGAAAAGCAGTGGGCTCAAGCACTTGAAAAAGGACCCTGACTACAGATGTACATGGTGCCAGGGAACCGCATGCCCCTTTGATGGCAGACCACAGAAGGAAGTCCAGGTCGGACCTGACAAGCTTGAGGTGGTAGCTTCCTTTTGCTTCCTAGGAGATGCTCTCAGCAGCAGGTGGCTGTGAACTTTCAACCACAACGTGTAAAAACCGCCTGGAAGTTCAAGGATCTGCTACCAGTCCTCTCTTCACGTCACCTCTCTTTCAAAACACGTGGCCGTGTGTACAGCTCTTGTGTGCGGAGCGCAATGCTGCATGCCAGCGAGACTTGGCCATTGACAAAGACGAACCTCCAGCATCTGCAGCGAAATGACAGGGCAATGATCAGACAGATCTGCAATGTCAGACCGCAAGACATTGTCACCACCAGGTCCAATGAGCTACTTGTGCGGCTTGGCATTGAGGATCTGGACCTCATTCTGAAGGAGAGAAGACTCCCATGGTATGGACATGTGGAATGCTCCAATGGTGCAGTCAAGGCAGCCTTTGACATACAGGCTGATGATGGAAAGCGTGGGCCTGGGAGGCCCAAAATGACATGGAAGCAGCTGACAGAGAGGGATTGCAGACAGTGGAAGCTCTCGGCTATCAACCCTCATGATAGATGTACCTGGAGATCTGGTGTGAGATCTGCCATGCGTGCAGCAAGCCAGCTATCTGGAAAGGGGCCCACTGATGTGGATGTTGCCCCTGTACCTGCATGTTAATCAAAAATCCGATTATGATTATGATGATGATGTGAGCCAATTCTTAAATATTTTAAAGTCAATGACTCTGATATAAGGCAAACTCAATGGACCATGAAATATAGGTCACAGACCCACATATACTTTACAAGGTCAATCTCTGAGTGACACTGATCTATCATCCCATGTACAACTTTTCTAGAGTAAATAGTCATCAAAACATAAAGTACAATCATTGGACCATAAAATGTAGGTCACTGACCTACATGTACTTGAGAGGTCAATCTGATGGTCACATTGATCCGTTATACCAACTATGATGTTAATCCATTAAATAATCTAAAGATATTACACAACATCACTGTACCATGAAATATAGGTCATGCTGACTTCTATTTACTTTGAGGTCAAAGTTTGGTCACACTTGTGTCATTATATGTAAATATGACACTTAGGCATCAAAAAGTGGGAGATATAAGACAAAATCACAGGGCTATGATCCCAAATTATGATAGTCATACAAAAAATTGTCTTCAAGATGTAACAAAATCACTGGACCATGAAATATAGGTCAAGGTGACCTACATTTGTTATAAGTCAATTATGGTGTCACACAGAACCAATATTCCAAGTATCACATTAATCCATGAAATAGTCAAAATATAAGGCAAAATCGTTGGAGCATGAAAATAAGGTCACAATGATCTTGACCTTGTTACACTGAATGCTGATATGATAAACATGTCTGATGCCCATCCTTCTTTAAGTTGTTTGTATGAACAAACAGCAATATACTATTTTATTGCCGCATCCTATATTTTGACTTCTGGTCCCGCCCCAGGGGTTGATAGATGTAGAATGGAAGAGAACACTCCCAGGTACCCCTATACTAAATATGAAAAGTTTTTGATCAGTGGCTGCAGAGATATAAGTAATCAAAAACTTTCAAAGTAAAACTTGGTTATAACAAGTGTTAATGGATGGAATCAGGGACCAACAGAAGGACGGACGGACAGACAAATGGACAGACAGAACTGACGAAAAATATACCTCTTTGGCATACTTCTTATGCTGGGGGTAAGTAATGTCAGAAGGAATGTAAAACACCAAACCATCATTATCAAATATTAGGATAGGCATGTCATCAAGTTTTGTTGAGGTTTTACAGCCCAGTCAACCCAATGGGGTCATGTCGAGCACAGTCAGTTTACCTAACCACACTTTTATTGGGCAGCCTTAGTCCTCTAAAACGTTTTCCAGTATTGTGCATATTTTTCCGCCAGAAACTGACAACTGCCCTTCTTGGATCAGCAGAAGGGAGAGAATGACCTTAGAATATTTTATGATCAATCTCCATGAAAGAATGTTGCTAAACTCGGAGGTTATAAAACTATTTTCATGCTCAACTCAGCTGAGCATGAAATATTCTCTGCTAATAAATATGAAAATGCCAACAAAAGTTGGCATTTTCATATTTATCAACACAGACATTTTCTTCCTCAGCTGGGGTTGGTCTGGTGTGGCGAAGGTGTGGTGTATCTGATATTGGATTACAGTTGGGCAAGGCTTGCTCTCCTTGTAGCAGCTAAGGGTAGAGGAGAATTTTTTTTATTTCTTCTGTTTCTTCTCTTTCATTCCTGTTCCTCTTTCTTCCCTGTCCCTCTCTTTCATCTCCTCTACTATTTCGTCTTTCTCTTTTCTCCCTTTCTCTGGGAGATGACACAAAATGGCCTTTAAGGGCTGCTGTGTCGTTAAACCCCAACACAATCAAAATTCATGCTCAGCTACATTTAGCAAGAAAGAATTTGCAAATGTTAGTTATTTGAGATTTATAAGCATGAAAAATTTCATGCTCAGCTGAGTAGGGCATGAAAAAAGTTTTATAACCTCTGGGTGTGGTTCAAACAATAAGCCACATGTACCATAATTATCCAAAATAATGAAAAAGAAATGCCTTAGAAAATAGTCTAGATTCAGATTAGACTGATAGAGGAACAAGCTGATCAGGGTCTGCTTGATTTGCTACTTATTCAAAATTTTTTAGACAAACCACTGGTAGTAAATGGACTTGTTCAAGTTTTAAGACCAGTACACTGGTTAAAAGTCCTAAATTTCAGATGTTCCAATCCAGAAAAAGCAGTTACCTCTTTTCCTCTTTTATATAGAGATAGTTAGGGTAACTACAAAATCCTGAAATCAGGAATGATCCTGAAAATTTTCACCATGCAAGTATGGTAAGGTGTTTGGGTATCAAAATATTTAAACTAATTGTCGTAAATACATGCATGTTACAAACTGAGCCGGCCTCCGTGGCTCAGTTGGATGCGCGTCCGACTGGAAACCAGGAGCATGCGGGTTTGACCTCCGCTGAGGTCGGCAACATTCTTTCTTGGATATTGATCATGAAATATTTTCTACGGTCATTCTCTCCCTTCTGCAGATTCAAGAAGGGCAGTTGTCAGTTTCTGGCGAAAGAATGTGCACAATACTGGTTAACCGCTTAGAGGACTAAGCCTGCCCTGTAAACGTGTGGTTAGGTAAACTGACCGCGCTTGACATGCCTGCCCAGTAAACGTGTGGTTAGGTAAACTGACCGCGCTTGACATGACCCCATAGGGTTGACTGGGCGGTAAAACCTCAACACAAACAAAATGTTACAAATGGAATCATTTCAACTCTCAGTGAAAGGCTTTTGTGAATATGCACTTAAGAGAATTTTACAAATGAAATAAAAACATTAAACTATAATACCCCACCATTATCGTGCCGCGGGCAGATAACTCTGTCAAACATTGACGAAATTTGCCAATAAGCAATCCCAAACCAGACTCCCTTCACATCAATACATGAACTCAAATTATTGTCCGCAAAACAAAAATACGGGTGTTTCTGGCAGATAACTTTGAGGAGTTTTGAGGAAATTTGCCCATTAGCAATCCTAAACCAAATATTTACAATATCAATAAATATACCAAGCTGGTGAAAATCCATTGATATTTACTCAAGTTATCACCCTGAAATGAAAATATTGGTGTGTCTCAGGCAGGTAACTCCGTAAAAATGTAATGAAATTTGCCCATTAGCAATCCCAAACCAGATCTCCACAATATCAATGCACATACCAAGTTTGGTGAAAATCCATTGATGTTTACTCGAGTTATCATCTGGAAACGAAAAACGGACGGACGTACCACTGACGGACGGACGGACAGACACATGGATGTCCAACATGAAACCATAATACCCCACCACTATCATGTGGCGGGGTATAAAAAGTCAATGAGCAATGCTTATTAGACCCCCACCCTCCAAAATTTGAGTTTCAAAGAGCCTGTGTGATCTTGAAAACAAAATGTTCACCAAAATCTAATCACTTCTTTCCCCAATCCCAATGATGTATCTGTGCTAGTTTGGCCAAATTCCATCTATTGATTCATGAGATAGAGTGCACACAAGGTTCACTTTCAGTCTTTATAATGTTAGTGAATTTGAAAATAAGGTCAAGGTCACCAAAATCTAATATATTCTTTCCTCCATTCTAATGATGTATCTGTGCTAAATTGATCAAATTCCAGCCACTGGTTAAAGAGATAGTGTTGCACACAAGCTTTTTACCGTGTTAAGAAATTTTACGAAGGGCAATAACTCTAAGAGGCAGGCCCTTAGCCCTTACTTTATCTGATATAGGTACATCTTATTGATATCAATATGTCAGCAGAATGTCCATTGCTGCATCTTCGAGACATGAAAAAACAAGAAAAAGTGTCATGGATGTTACCTTGAATTTAAAATCACTTCTTTCCCGTCCCAATGATGTAGCTGCTTAAACAGATAGATGCATGCCACCTTGAAAATAAGGTCAAGGTCACCAAAATCTATTCTTTCCCGCATCCTTATGTATCTGTGCTAGTTTGGTCAAATTCCAGCAATTGCTTAAACAGATAGCTGGATGCCACCTTGAAAATAAGATCAAGGTCACCAAAATCTATTCTTTCCCGCATCCTAATGTATCTGTGCTAGTTTGGTCAAATTCCAGCCATTGGTTAGAGATAGTGTGCACATAAGCTTTTTACTGCATTAAGAAATTTTACAAAGGGCAATAACTCTTAAGAGAATTGGCCTCTAGCCCTTACTTTTTCTTATGTAGGTCCACCTTATTGATAGCAATGTGTGCAGAAATTGATGAAGAAACATCACTGCATTTTCAAGATATTAGATAAAAACAAAACTGTCATGGATGGATAAATGGACAATAAGTCCAAGAGAATTGGCCCTTAGTCCTCAACTTTTCTTATGTAGGTATACGTTATTGATACCAATGTGTTGGCAGAAATTGATGAATAGCCATCGCTGGGTTTTCAAGATATTAGGGAAAAAACCCAAAGTATTCCAGATGGACAGATGGTCAATGTGAAAACAGTATACCCCACCACAAAGAAAGTTTGCAGGGGTATAAATACATCTATACAGCTAAAAGTAAATAAACTGTATTAAGGGGAACTATACACTTAGTAGATTTCTGATATTTTTCACAAGGGAGACAATTTTTGTAACTTCCTGTTTGCTTTCCTGCACTCCAATCCCCTTCTGAAAGGAAAGAAGGGGAGCAAATTCTTTCCGTTTAGTGAATACCCCTTTTCAGAAGAGAGCTTAGACAATATTGACAAAGTTGTCTCCCTTAAAAAAAGCATCAGTTCCCCTTAAATCATCACTATTGTTTATATGAAAAGCATGCACTAATATGTTTTGTTCCATATTTACCCTAATGATTTGGACTGACTGTTCATTCAGCCAGCATGCTTAACCCTTGTCCTGCTGAACACAGATATACCCTGCCTTTGCAAACAGTCTAGATCCAGATCAATTGGCTTCTGCACTGTTTGCCATTAAGTATGTGAATCTATATCAACAACCTTGATTAAGTTATCTGATTGGCTGAAAATTAGAAATGGGTGTGGCTTCTTAATTTATTCAGCAGGACAAGGGTTAAGACATGTCATCAGATAATAACCATAAGGCTATATACAGTGTACAATGTGTCCAAATGTTTAGGGTAATAATAATAGCATGTGCATAAAATAAAAAAAAATACTGTTCAATTATTCTAGAATGTTTTGCCTCTCCCAAATTTACATATACAATTGTACTATAACACATGTATAACATATTTTTGTTTGTGTTGAGGTTTTACGGCCCAGTCAACCCAATGGGATCATGTTGAGCGCGATCAGTTTACCTAACCACACATTTACTGGGCAGGCTTAGTCCTCTAAGTGGTTAACCAGTATTGTGCACATTTTTTCGCCAGAAACTGACAACTGCCCTTCTTGAATCAGTGGAAGGGAGAGAATGACAGTAGAAAATATTTCATGATCAATCCCCACGAAAGAATGTTGCCGACCTCGGCGGGGGTTGAACCTGTGACCTCCTGGTCTCCAGTCGAACGCGCATCCAACTGAGCCACCGAGGCCGGCTCAAATTTACGTATACAATTGTATTATAACACAATGGAATGTATTACAACATAACATATACAACTGTATTGTAATACAGTAACATGTATTACAATGTTCAATATACAAATTATAACAATGACATGCATTACAGTTACATAAACAATTGTATTAGAACAGTGAAATGCATTGTACAGTTACATATAAAATTGTATTATAACACAATGACATGTGTTACAAAGGTGCATATTATACAATTGTATTATAACACAAAAAGTTGTATACACCTGTACTGTAACACAATGAGATGTATTTCAAAGGTACGTATACAATTATATACTAAAACAATGACATGTATCAAAATCTTACAAATGGAAGTTACACATGCTATGAAGACATTTCCTAGTATGTTGAGGCCTCATGAGACCTCAGTCACTGCTATTCTGGAATAATTAAACAGAGATTACATGCAAACATGAGTCAGCGCATGACAAAACCTACAAAATGGCATGTGTCCCCAGCAAAGACTCAGATCAGCCTGGGCATCTGCCAAGTCTGATCCAGCTTTGCTGTGCACTCAATGGATAGCTAAGGACCCAAGCTTTCTTCATGCGGACAGTGAAGGCTCTGATCAGACTGGGCAGATGCCCAGGCTGATCTGAGTCTTCGCTGGGCGCACATGCCATATTGTAGGATTTGTCATGCACTGGCTCATATAATACAAAAGCAATGTTTAAAGCTTACTACAAGCAAAATAATTAAGTAATCCATAAACGCCAACAACAAAAATTAAATCCATAAATAAACTCATTGTCATCTTTGTAAATATTCATTCACATGTAAACGTGTCACCCTGCAGTAATACTGAAATATTGCACTTACGAATGAACGAACACAAAATATCTTGGATTTCTACTTATATAAACCCATTAACCCCTAAATATCTAAAATAAATATCTTTCATCTTTGAACCTGGATGAAGCTATCATTTTGTAAAGGCATGTAAAACTGTATGGTGAACAGGGTAGATCCTGATGAGATGGCTTTCAACGCTTAAGCCATCTCGATAGGATCTACCCTGTTCACCTACACTGTGATGGTATGTTTTAATCTGGGACTGAATGGTCTAAAACACATGAGCTGAGCCATATGGGAAGGTATAGTTGGGACAGATGTGAATGCGATGCTCAAGATCTCCCCAGCACAACCCTATCGAATACTTTGTTACTTCTGTCAATGGCCAACTGAAGCCCCAATCAGACTGTATGGATATCAAGCAATTTGCTGACTGTAAGTAAAGTGTAGAGTATCCAGTAATTCTGTCTATAGCCAACTGAAGCCCTATTCAGACTGCATAGATATCAGGTACTTTGCTGACTGTCAGTAAAGTGTAGAGTATCCACTACATGTAGTTCTGTCAATGGCCAACTAAGCCCAAATAAGACTACATGGATATTGGACACTTTGTTGACTGTCAGTAAAGTGTAGTATCCACTAGTTCTGTCAATGGCCAACTAAAACCCCTATCAGACGGCATGGATATTGGACACTTTATTGACTGTCAGTAAAGTGTAGAGTATCCACTAGTTCTGTCAATGGCCAACTAATCCCAAATAAGACTGCATGGATATCGGACACTTTGTTGACTGTCAGTAAAGTGTACAGTGAAACCTGTGTAAGACAGCCACCTTTAAAACTGACTTTAAATAGTGGTTGATGTGAAAAAAGCGTCTGTCTTATAAAGGTACATGTCATGTAATTTTGCTAGCAAAATTACATGACATGTACCTTTATAAGACAGCCACCTTTCCACATCAACCACTAAAGTCAATCTCAAAGATGGCTTTCTTACACAGGTTTCACTGTAGTATCCACTAGTTCTGTCAATAGCCAACTAAAACCCCAATCAGACGGCATGGATATGCGGGCTGATCTTGGCACTTGTTGTCAGCATTATGCCCCGATGATGTCTTTTCCCTTGGCTGAGCCAAATAATTAACATATGAACATAGTTTGATAATATTAAAGTCAAATACAGCAAATTCTGAGATTAAGACCACTCAAAATTAAGACTTATCTGCTAGTAAGAGCAGCCTTTGCCAATCCAAAATGGTTTCTTATTATTCCATATTCAATATTAACCTTTACCCCTCTCTTGGCGAATTCATCAGACCACAAATTGATGATATTTTTCTTATTTGTTCCAGAAACAAGCATTTGACATTACATGCAAATTTTCTCCAATGGAGACAATTTTCATGTAATGTCAAGTCTTGTTTTCTGGGAAAAATAAGAAAAATATTTCAATGTTGTCTGCTGAAAATTTTACCCAGAGTGCTAAGCATTAAGGCTGCCCCACTAATAAGACCCTTTTCAGGCAGTCCCAAAGATGGTCGCCACTTTTAGGCAATCCCAAAGATAGTCACCACTTTTAGGTAGTCCCAAAGATAGCCACCACTTTTAGGCAGTCCCAAAGATAGTCACAGCTTTTAGGCAGTCCCAAAGATGGTGGCCACTTTTAGGCAATCCCAAAGATGGTCGCCACTTTTAGGCAATCCCAAAAATAGTTGCCGCTTTTAGGCAGTCCCACAGATGGTCGCCACTTTTAGGCAATCCCAAAGATAGTCGCCGCTTTTTGGCAGTCCCAAAGAGGGTCCCCACTTTAAGGCTGTACCAAAGATGGTTGCCACTTTTAGGCAGTCCCAAAGATGGTCGTAATAGCGGAATTTTACTGTATACATAAGTTTGTGCTACAATATCAACTGCCATATGAGCTATGTCAAATAAAATGGGATCAACAAACAAACCCTTAACCCTTGCCATGCTGAATAAATTAAGATACCATGCCCACTTCTAATTGTCAGCCAATCAGATTACATGATCCAGGTTGTTGATTCCAATTCACATACTTAATGACAAGCAGTGCAGATCCAGATCAGTTGGCTTCTTCAGAAGCCAAATGATCTGGATCTATACTGTTTGCAAAGGCAGGGTATATCCTGGTTCAGCAGGACAAGAGAAGTCCCAGTTCAACCAAACAACTCAAAACCTCCTGGGTTTCTTCAAGGTGAATGAATCTTCAAAAGAGCCTGCTCTGATTATAAAGATTATCCTTCTCTTCTCAAAAGGGACTATTCTTCAAGGTAAGAAATAGCTCCTCTTGGAAAGAAGCATTTTTTTTTTTTTTTCATTTTAAAAGTTGCTACCATTTTATCATAAGTATTGGGACACCTTAACTCCTTACCATACTTGTCCTAAAATTTGAAATAGTCTATTCTACTACCTGTTGATTTGTCTAAAATATTGCTGGATGAGTGGTGAACAGTGCAGACCCTGATCAGATGCTGCATTTTGTGGCATCTGATCTAGGTCTACACAGTGCTCAGACCTATCTGTCCCAATATTTAGGGTTATTACAGTACCTTTGAAAAGGGATTCAGTTACTTTTTTTGGGTGACAGTCTTTCAGTTTAAAATGCTGCCTCTGATGTGTACCCATTCACCTAAAGGGACCTTGGTACACTTGATAGATGTTCTGTCATTTTTTACGAGGGAGAAAACTTTTATGACTTTCTATTTACTTTCCTGTACACCAAACCCCTTCTGAAAAATTTCTACTCCAAAAGGAAAGAATTTGCTCCCACTGGGAGCAAATTCTTTCATTTTGGAGTATACTCTATTTCATAAGAGAACCAATTCATTTTGACTGAGTTGCCTGAAAATACTTACCTGACAACATGGAAGCATAGACTGGGCCAGGCTTTCACTGTACAGGTATTTTTCAAGATCCCTTTCTACTACAGACATCCCAAATACAGTTCTACAGAAGTCCTTAGGTGACAATTTTCATGAAAAGTCAAACACTATTTTCGATGGGAAAATAGGAAAAATATTTCAAAATCATTTCAGTTTTTGAAACTTTTTCCTGGCATATTAAGCATTAACAAATGAGCCGCAAAGCCGGAAAACGTACCTTTCACCATACGCATCCAGCTAAGATTCAGATTAGCATGTGCATTCGTGCAATCTGATCAGAAGTTTCACATGGCACATTTGGATAGCCAAGAATGCAAACTTTCTGCATGCGGAAAACAAAGGCTCTGATCAGACTGCATGAATGCACAAGTTGATTTGAATCTGTTGGATACACATGTCAGAAGGTACATTATCTCACGTTGTAGCTCCCATAAAAATTAACCTTTGCCATGCTGAATAAATTAAGATGCCAAGCCCACTTCTAATTTTCAGCCAATCAGATTACCTGATCCAGATTGTTAATATAAATTCACATACTAAATGGCAAACAGTGCAGATCCAGATCAGTTGGCTTCTTCAGAAGCCAACTGATCTGGATCTACACTATATGCAAAGGCAGGGTATATCCGGGTTCAGCAGGACTAGGGTTAACATTTATAACTATATTTTTCACAACACATTAACAAATGGAATGTTATAATGATTGTTTTGGTCCATTATAAGCACTTGGTTGAAGGAATTTTAAAAAAATAATGCAGTCTGATCAGGGCCTTCAATGCACATAGAAATATTGTATGCTATCCACCGATTCTGTAAACCGGCTGTAAAGCCCTGATTAGACAGTGTGAATTTGCTATTAGACTTCATCTCCTTTTTGACTTGATCTGTGACATAGGTGACGCTGCCTTATGCCATATGGGAATTGGTAGACAGAAAAATGGACCATATCATGGAAAAAATGTCTTCCAGCATACATGAAATACATAGACTCAGATCATCCCACCTCTGTACAGCCTTACCAGAGTCATTTTCCTCCTCCAATACATTCTATAGTGATTTTGCATACAATGCAGTCTCCCATCGAACCATCTGGATTTAAAGGCTATCTACAGTAAAAGCTCAATGGCTCAAACATCTTTGGGGCCAAGGAAATTTATTAGAGACATGGGTAGTTCGAGCCACTGAGGGATAATCATGGCACCATGTCAGGAAGCAAATGGTGATAATTTATGGAAGTCTTTTTGACCTCCTATACAATAATGGTATGTTGTGTGTACCCATTAGAATTGTCTCAATGAGGCAATTCTAATGAGTACACACAACATACAATTTCATGATAAAATAAGAAAATCTCCCTAAATATTTGTTTTCTTGAGCTATTGGAAGAATTTTGTAGGGACTCAAAAATGAGTTCGAATCATCCCAGGTAAACTTAGCCATCGATGTTTGAGTCAGCGATTTTTACTGTATGTGGGAGGTTGATCTAGGCCTTCACTGTCCACGTATGTCTCGAAGACTCATTTTTACATCTGAAAGATCATATGACTCTCTGTACTAGACTAAACATTTGTATCTTGCGTATTAGTTATCTAGAATTTTCATAATTTAATATCACACAATAATTCCAACTTAACATTACACTAATAACAGCAATTCAACTGGTCAAGAATAACTCCAAAACAGCATTTATGCTTCGATAAATTCACACTGAGTCTTGGGATTATTTGCTTTGCGTAGACTTCTAAAACAAGCTATTTAACTCACATTTTCAATATAAACAAGCCAGAGTTGGAATAATAATAGAAACTTGGTGATTCAAATGCCGACTTTACAGATACTAGATTTTTCAAAGGCAACTCACAGTCCCAGCCATTTGTTCTATTATTTTTTGTTACAAAAATGATTATTGGAAGTCTGAAAATTCCAAAAGAAATTCCTAATAAAATTCTCTGCTATATTTGAGTTTTCCAACCCAGGTCACCTTGATGACCTTCTTGTTTGTTTCTTTTTGTGCAGTGTTATCTTTTCACACCCGAGTGACTACACAGATACACTATCAGTTTTCTATGCACATGTAAGTGACAAAGGATTAATGGTTATGTCACTCATGTGATGATCCTTAATTGAGTGAAAGGTAGCTTTGATTCACATGGTTAATAATGATACTTGATGTCCATAAGTGACTTAGATCAAATTCAATAATAAAGTTAATTGTATTATGTTAATACACTAGGTCTATAGTCAGTGGAAAGGATTAGGACAAAAATTGGCTGGGACATGACACAATCTACGGATTGTAGAAAGTGAAAGAAGGAAACAAAATGCGAAAAAGAAAAGTGATGAATATTCACCCTAAAAACAACAAAAATGATGAATATTCACCCTCAAAACACCAATCACAACCGCAGAAGGCAAGAATCTGCATTATTGCAGCAGACGGCATTCTTAATTTTTTTTTTTCATAAAAACATTCACATGAAATATCTGCCTAGCAGACATTTCACATGAATGCTTTTGTGAAAAAAAAAAAAAAAATATATATATATATTTTAAGAATGTTGTCTGCTGCAATAATGCAAAGCAATTTCAGGATTAATGCTAGAAACTGAACACTGAAGTAAATACATCCTGCTATCTCGCATACTGTATTTACCCGAAGTATTCGGACACCTTAACTACTCACCATATTTGTCCTAAAATTTGGACAAATCCACTGTACTATCTGTTGATGTGTCAAACAAAAGCTGGATGAGTGGCAACCAGTGTAGATGCTAACCAGACACCACATTTTGTGGCATCTGATGCAGGTCTTCACTGTATGCTCAGACCTGTCTGTCTGAATACAGTCAAACTTCAATGGCTCCAACATCTTTGGGACCATGGAAACTAGGGTTAATCAGGTCGGGAAGCAAATGGCGATTATTTAAAGAAGTCTTTTCGATCTTATATACAATAATGGTATGATGAGTGTATGCTTTAGAATCACCTGTGAGGTGATTCTAAAGAGTACACATAACATACAACTTCATAATAGACTAAGAAAATGTCCTTAACCCTTAAAATGCCAAGAAAACCTGCATCTGAAAATGTTGTCTGTTTATGTCGTCTGCTGAATATTCTTGCAAACTTTTCAAACCAATTTTTTGCATACAGGCAAACAGTGTGGACCCTGATCAGACTGCTACTAGAGGAGCAGTCTGATCTGGGTCCACAATGTTTGCAAAAATGACTTTTAAAATCACAAGCAGATGACAAAGCAGATGACAATTGTTGTGATTGGCAGTTAAAGGGTTAAATACTTGCTTCTCCTGGAGCGATCGGAAGAATTTCGTAGGGATTTGAAAACAAGTTTGAATCAGCTATGGTAAACAAGCCATCTATCTTCAAGCTATTGAGGTTTGATTGTACTTAGGTATATTTGCTAAATATGCACCTGTCGGGCAAGAAGCTGAGTAAAATAAACAATTATACTTTATACTGTTTAAACAAATGAATGTTTACTGACCGCAATTTACCCCACACTGGAAATACTGAAATTTCAGTGTGAAATTTCAGTGTGAAACACTGAAATATCATGCTAAATCATCGTTAGTAAATATTCATTGATTTATACCACTATTGCATATCTATATATATTAAAGAAAATATCGAAGAAAACTAGCAAATAAATGAGACATAAACGCAGAATAGTACAGTTAACAGGGAACTTGTTAAGGATGCTTATTGGTGATAATTCTGGGATAATTTTCTCCAGTTCTCCATAAAAACGTATGTTGTGGGTACTCATTAGAAGCACCTACCACATTGCTTCTAATGAGTACCCACATCATAAATTTTATGGAGAAATAAGAAAAAATTATCGCAGAATTATCATCAAATACTCCTTATTTGTCCATTAAAACATATGTTGTGGGTACTCATTAGAAGTGCCTTGCCAAAACACTTCTAATGAGTACCCACAACATATGTTTTTATGAAGAGCTGGAGAAAATTGTCCCAGAATTATCACCAAATACCCTTCCTTAACCCATTGTACACTGAACAGACTCTCCCACACTATATATTGGAAGAGTCCAATACGTACAGCTATGAGATTTAGATATTCTTAGAGACAAATGGCTAAACTATTTATGGAGACACTGATCAGATACTGCATTCTGCGGCATCTGATCTGGGTCTGCACTGTTTGTCAATTACCCTTTCATAGGTCTCCTGACTTCAATGGGTTAACAAGTCTTATGACAATATGGTCTAGGTTGCAAAATAAAGAGGGAATTAAAAAGTTTTGCACCAAATGATACGCTATAGGTACACATTAGCTTGATCTGGTCAAGGACTTCTATATAAGTACCCATAACATCTATTGTCTACGAAAAAAAACAAAACAAAAAAACAAAACAAAAAAAACAGCAAAAATTATCTAAATTATCATCCAGATAATATCAGACTACCCTATTTACCTTGACGATTTGGACACCACAATTCCTTCCCATACTTGTCCTAAAATTTGATCATGTGCATGTCTTTTGCTAATGTGTCCCTAAAACTGTCAGATGGGTGGCAAACAGTGTAGACCCAGATCAGATGCTGCAGAATGCAGCATCTGATCTGGGTCTACACTTTTAGTTCAGACCTATCCGTCCAAACACACAGGATAAATAGAGTATCTGAAGAGTAGCTAAAGCCTGTATGGCAAGGTCAGACAAATGATTCAAACCTTCTTAACCCATTGTAGACTGAATAGACTCTCCCATACAATATATTGGAAGAGTCCACTTTCAATTTTAGGTATGTCCGGTTATGAGATTTACATATACCTAGAGAAAAATGGCTAAACTATTTGCAAACAGTGGAGACCCCGATCAGATGCAACGTTCTGTGGCGTCTGATCTGGGTCAGCACTGTTTGCCAATTACCCTTCTACGGGTCTCCCGACTACAATGGGTTAAAATTGTTAGAATTTCTGCTGGACCAATCAAATTTTGTCTAACATGCCCAGCGTTGAGACAGATTTCGTCAAGTGCTGAGATAATCATCTTAACTACTATGAACAAAGGAATAAGAAACAAAACATCACATCAAAATTGTACAAACCTCTTGATAAAATCAGATGCAATGTGAGAAAATCTACCTTCTGTCATGGACACCCAATGAAAACTTATATCAGTCTGCCCATTGACATAGTCTTATCAGTTTCCTTTGTCTGTATGAAGAAACTGCACCCAAACTTTCCCCAACGAAGATTCCGATCAGACTGCACAAACCTGCAGGCTGATCTGATTCATCGCTGAGCACATATGTCTGAAGCTACGTTTCCTGACGTTGTGGCTCAAATGCTTTTTCAACCACAAAATGTTCATATTATTCTTGGTCCTCCATGGAATGTATGTTGATATGATAACTTACTAGAATCACCTCACCAAGATGCAAGCACCTCACCAAGGCATTTCTAATGAGTGCCCATAACATATCTTTTCATAAAGAAATAAAAACCTAAAATGATAATACCCTGCCATTATCGTGTTGTAAGCAGATCACTCTGTCAAAAGCTGACGTAATTTGCCCATTGGCAATCCCAAACCAGATGTCCACACCATCAACGCACATACCAAGTTTGGTGAAAATCCATTGAAATTTACTCAAGTAATCGTCCGGAAACAAAAATATGCATGTGTGGCATGCAGATAACTCTGTCAAAAATTGACGAAATTTGCCCATAAGCAATCCAAAACCAGATCTCTGTAATATCAATGCACGTACCAAGTTTGGTCAAAAAGCATTAATGTTTACTCAAATTATCATCCGGAAACAAAATACAAATGGACAGACATACTGATGTCTAACTTGAAACCACAACACCCAGCCACGATTGTGTGGCAGGGTATAAAAAGAACTATATTTATCCATAGCTCCAGATGAGCTTTTTCTCCACAAAAAACATACGTTATGTGTACTCATTAGAAGTACCTCACCAAGGCACAGCTAATGAGTACACACAACATATGCTTTCATGGAGAAAAAAAGAAAAATATTTATCAATCACCTCAGATAGGGAGCTTTTTCAAACAAAAAGTGTTGATATTTTTTATTTCTCCACAAAAATCAATGTTGTGGGCACTCATTAGAAATGTTTCACTGAGGCACTTCTAATGAGTGCCAACAATATTATAATGGAGATATACGAAAAATGTAATCCAGATAATCCTTTTATCTGTTTATTTTGCCCACTGCTCCAAATAAGATTTTTTTTTTCAATCCAAAAGTATAGATAGTTTTCTTATTTCTCCACAAAAACATATGTTGTGGATGCTCATTAGAAGCACCTTGGTGAGGCACTTCTAATGAGTACCCACAACATACATTTTCATGCAAAAATAAGAAAAATATCAATACTTTTGGATTGAAAAAAAAAAAGCATATTATCAAGACTAAGTGTTGACCCCTTTCTGAAGGGAGGTTAAACAATTTTGACAGCTACCTCCCCTGAAAGTGGAAAGCCCCTTAAGTTCTTGGCTAAAAAGTGTCATTTTTGAGTGGAGCAAATATATATACAGTTGACTCCCGTTATCTCGAATTCCAAGGGACTTACTGAAACATGTCGAGATATCCGTACTTCGACATATCAGAGTTGAGAGAGTGAGGAAAACAATAAATTGAACAACCACATATAACAAATGAATACATGTATGTAATTTGTCTCCTGAAGTTAGAAATATATATATATAAAATAATGTGGAAAAGAGGAGAAATTGCTCCTTAGGAGCAATTTCTCCTCTTTTTCACATTATTTTGTTACCTGTCATGTTAAAACAGGGACCAGATTTTCACTTCGAGATAAGCGGTAATTCGAAATAAGTGAGTTCGAGATAACGAGGTTCGACTGTAGTTATACTGAAAGCCCAGATCAATCAAAGCATTCTCACAAACCAATCACAACCTTCACTTTTCGGTTTATATTACAACCTATGGTATTCAATGGCTCTAAATTCAGCAACACAAACAGCAAAGCCCCTGATCAGACCGTACAGCCATGCAATCCACTTCTGTAGAGGTATTCATATCAATATTTTTATTCTTTCTCCAAGAAAGTGTATGTTATGGGTACTCATTAGAACTGCCTCCTGAGGTGATTCAAGTAAGTACCCACAACAGGCTCTAATAAAGAAACAAAAAAAATATCAATACTTTCTGATGAAAAAAAAATATTTTGGGCTTGGCTGAGTCTGATCGAAGTCATCACTGTTGACAATCATAAGAAACTTTCTTTTAAAATTCCAGGGCTCCAGATAAGTGGATCACCAAACTACTGTCCTTGCGACATCACTTGGAAAGGTTTTTTTGCTTGGAGTTTTATTTCAAATGAAAATATTTTGTTCTGATTGACCATATCTTATCAAAAACCATTTCTGTTTCTATGTTTTGTTTTCAAATATGTACCCTAACATTAAATTTACGGCCAAAAATTGGTCTGACCTATGCAATTTCTATAGTAAAGTGATTTTTTTTTTTAGTTTTTGTCTGAGAAAATATTTTTTACTACTCTTTGTTGAATTTGAATTATTGAAGTTTCATAACAATATTGTGAAAATTTCAGAAAAATTGAATAGGCAAGTACTTGTTGAAAACCTGTCTCCAAGTTACCTACCCTACAGATTTCTGCATAATTTGCATTCATTTTCACTATAGGAAAAAGTCAAACTACTTGACTTTTTAAAAATCAACGATAAGAATAAAACTTTTTGTGCATAGGTAGTTATGACAAATGGTTTCCCATTAAATCATGACAAAAGTTTGCAAATTTACTTCTTCTGTGTAAAGCGCCAAGGAAAAAAAGACTTTCTGAAAGAAGTCAAAATTGACTTTCTGAAAGATGTTGAAAACACAGTAAATGCCATAATTACCCCAAATATTCAGATACTACCTAAACATACTTATCCTAAAGTATGAACAATTCCATCTCACTCATAGCTCAAGGTAAAGTACTTTATTTCAACCATATATTACTGACATTTTTCTTATTTCTCCGTGAAATTATGTTGTGGGTACTCATTAGAAGTGCCTCAATGAGGCACTTCTAAAGAGTACCCACAAAATATGTTTTCATAGAGAAATAAGAACAATATTTACCTCTCTTATCAACAGCTATGTTGACCACCTGCTGATATCAACAAGAGCTGACTGGGCAGCAAACAGTGTGGTCCCTGATCAAGCTGCTCCTGCACGTTTGTCTTAGTATAAATACAGAATTTTCAGGAATTGTTAAGGATGTGTATTTGGTGATAAGTACGGGATAATTTTCTCCAGTTCTCCATAAAAACATATGTTGTTGGTACCCATTAGAAGCGCCTCACCGAGGCGCTTCTAATGAGTACCAACAACATGTTTTTACAGAGAAATAAGAAAAATTATCCCAGAATTATCACCAAATACTCCTCAACGATTCCTCTGATTTTTCTTAATAATCCATCATTCCAGATAAAAGGAATATCCAGGAAAACACTTTTTTTTATTCCTCTATGAGAACACAAATTGCTGATACTCATTAGAAGTGCCTCATTCTAATGAATACCAAAAACAAGTCTTTGTTGAGAAATAAGAAAAATATCAACCCTGTCTGGCTGAAAAAAAAAAAAAAAAAGCTTATCTAGAGCTATATTATTTCCACATAAAAATACCCACTGCATATCATTAGAATTATCTCACTGAGATGATTTTAATGAAAATAAGATGTACGCTTTCATCATCAGCTCTCTATAAGAGGCATATCCTGATACTTAGCAGAGCTCAAGATAAGGTTCTGTTTTTTTTTGTTGTTTTTTTTTAACCCAAAAGTATCATAATTTTATTTGCAAAGTTTCTTTTAATGTGTACCCCTAGCACAAGATTTTGTGGAGAAATAAGAAAAAAAATATCTGGTTACCCTTTTATCTAGTACTCTGAATATCCTTTTAACCTTTAACACTCTCTGGTCTAATTCAGCAGATGACAAATGGACAATATTTTTTCTTATTCCCAGAAAATAATCTTTGACATTTAATGTGAATTGTCTCCTAGGGAGACAATGTCAAAGCCGCTTTTCTTGCAAATAGTCTTTGATATTTCAAGCAGACTGTCTCCTTAGGAGACGATTTGCATAAAATCGTCATAGCCTATTTTCCTGTAAAAATAAAATAAAAAAGATATACATTTGAAAATGTTGTCTGTTGAAAATTTTATCCAGTATGCAGAGCATTTATTTCCTATGAGACCATGTTGTGGGTTCTCATTCGAGCTGCCTGACCATTGTGGAGAAACGAGAAAGATGACCAATACTCTTTGGTTGACAAAAAAAGAAATCTAGATCTAAAAAAATAACATCTTTCTGGGAGCCCTGCCCAACAGACCAAATATCACAGAAAAGCATCTACTCTATATATCATTTATGTCATTTTCATCTATTTCTTCTTCTCCTATGCCGCTCTCATCTATAGATTCCGAGGAAACTCCGGATGACAATGGTTTAATCTGAGACATGTCTAGTCGTGGAAGTGTCATCTGTTCTGGATATATCCAAGGCTTGAAGTGGGGATTATGAGAGCTCTTCCATTTCTCATAATTCTTGGTAGCTTTGTGAATTCTTGACAGTATCTGTTTTGAAGAACAAATTGGTTTATGTGAAATTTCATCATATATAATCATATGTATAGCCACAGCTACGGCTGGCACAATTAATCAGATTATCGATTAATTGGTCAATAAATTCCACAAAAATGGTAATCGCTACAGATTTGCTAATAATCGATCATTTAATTTCTGTGTCTGTTACTTAACCATATTTACCCTTAGTATTCAGACTCATCAACTCCTTACCATATTTTATCTAAAATTTGAACAAGTACAATGTGCTACCAATGTTGTGTGGCAAACAGTGTAAACCCAGATGAGACACCGCAATCAAATAGATATGATAAAGTATAATATATGGTAAAAGTCCTATTCGGACAGACGGGTTAAATTATGACCAAATTTTCAGTGATTACTAATCGACTATCGACCACAATGGTGAATGGCAGGACTGATAATCGATTATCTTTTCAGCTCTGATTAGCCAGCCTTAGCCACAGCTACAAATAATAGAGGTATCCAGATTATTTCTCAACAAAAACATACATTGTGGGTACTCATTAGAAGTGCCCCACCAAGTACCAACAACATATGCTTTCTTTGAGAACCAAAAATATCAATACTTTTTGGTTGTAAAATGTGACCTATCTGTAGCTATGTATATGTTAGTTATCTTTAAGGTATAGTTTTTTCAACCAAAAAGTTGATATTTTTTTTTTTATTTCTCCTTTAAAACGTATGTTGAGGGTACTCATGAGAGGCACCTCATGGATGCATTTCTAATGAGTACCCACAACATACATTGTATGCAGAAATCAAGAAAAGCATTATTTGGATACCCCTCTTACATGTAGGCAGGGCTCTGGAAATTTTGAAATCTGAATCGGTCCAGCCGATGACGTCATCAATGAGCCCATTTCCAAAAAAAAATGTATATATCACCTGTCACGAAAACTAATGACAATTGGCAGTCCTATAACTCCTTTTAAATAATACACCTCAACTCCGTTATATGACGGAAGTCCGGGTATAACGAGCATGATCAAAGCTGGCGTCATCAATAAATACAGTCAGGTATGTAAAAAGAAAGAAAGAAAGAAAAAAAAAGATGGTTTTGTTGTTATTTCCACCTCCGCAGGGTTTTCCTAAACTATTTATAAACAACTGATTCCCGTCTTGTATAAGCGCGAAGACGGCGGGAAACAGGAGAGACGGAACGAAACGACTTTCATGGACCTAATTTGGTCTAATATAAAAGGCCTGCGCCACGGGCGGTTTTACAGTTTTTAATGTTTCAAGATTTGATCAGACTGTTTATATTTTAAGCACTGGCCAATCTTGTCTAGCGCAAGTGGTGCATTACTTATTTTTACCGTGAAATCTACCTTGACTTATACTGGCGTGTTACGGCAATCAACAAAAAAAAAAAATAAATAAATAAATAAAATAAAAGAACCAATCAATAATACCCGGATCAGATGCCGTTGTATGCGACATCTGATCAGGACGTACTCGGTTTGGGAATTCATTTATCGAATCTGGGACCGACAAACCGTGTTAATCAAAACAAAAAAGAAGAGGAAGAAAACAGGTGCGTTCAAGCAGTGCATTCTTTTATCACTCTCAGTAAAGCGACCTTTGATCTTTTGGACACGCCGACTGCACCTGGATGTTTTGCAGTCTCAGTGTATTTACACGTGTCACACATACGGATTAATTATCAGACTACCGTTACTGATGATTCGTGTTAATCGCTTGTTTACTGCACAAAGGTCAGTGAAGTGTTGATTTTTTGACAATATTTGGATAATGACGTAATTAATTTGTGCTGCGGTAGGTTGCCGTTATTCAGCTGTCTGTCCATTATACATGTCAAATGACCGTTTAGAGCCTTTTAACTACCATAATATCGCATTTAAAAGGTGCCCGGACGTTGTCAGTTTGGGAAGACTTGACCGTTTGTGATTTTTTAGACATCATTGATTCGTGAAAATTGGTTGGTTTGGGAAAAATGGGGTTGAAGGCACAAAACTGTTGGACCGATTTATTAGCGTTTTGGGGTGTTTGAAATCGGTCCAGAATTCTTAATATCGGTCCAGACCGGCTATTTTTCCGGTTTTCCCGAGCCCTGCATGTAGGTATGAATAAATAAAAATGTGAAATGATAATACCGAGCCAGTTGAACTATGCACACTTTTCCTGTGCAGACTTAATCCTCTAACAGGTTAACCAGTACTTTGTGCACATCAATTGTGCCAGTAACTGACAACAACCTTTCTTAAATCAATGGAAGGTGGGGAACAGTATTATAGAAATAATTTCATGCTCAATCTCCGCCAAAATTATGTGACCTAGCTGGGATTTGATCTTGCGACCCTTGCAGCTGCAGTCAGACATACTGGGGACTGTGCTATAGAGTCTGGCAATAAATTCAGTATGTATGCAGTTTGTTTAGACCCTTTGTTATACATAGGTCTAGATAAGAGCTAAGAGAGGTACCGGTAAACATTTTTCTTATTTCGCCACATGTTTTTATGGTGACACATACATAGTATGGTGGGGAATGATTGCTATTCATTAAAAGAATGTACTTACTTTTGGTGCAACTATCTTTGTTGCTTTATTCACAACCCATGCTGGTAATTTCCCTATAAAATAAATAGGTAAGCATGAACAGGCTTAAATTACAGCTTAAATATTCCAGAGTTTGGACAGAAAAATAAACTGGGTCATCTCATGACATTTTCTTTAAAAGCTGACTTGTACCGCAAGCAGTACAAGTGTGTTATATACCTAAACCCACCCTTTCAACCCTGAGTTTATGAAGTAGACTTTTCCGTCTTTTACACACATCCATTGTTATGAATAGGGATGAGTGCCATAAATCAAAACCAGAATAGCATACAGTGTAGATCCAGATGAGACGGCTCGTTACAAGCCGTCTCATCTGGATCTACAGTTTGCAAAATTATCTGTCTTGGTCTGCAGAGTTGAAAGGGTTAAAAGACTCAAAACTACATGTAAAATTAAAAACAGTGTCTCTTTTGATTGTTTTATGTAGAAACCAGTCCTCAATGGCTTGAAAAAGTTCTGTCTGGAAACAACTTCTACCGTCAAGCTTGTTTCCCCCAATTTATGAAAGACACATAAGTAAATTGGCATCTATTCTCATCTAGTTGTCGTACAAGATAGCCAGTAAAATAAGAAATACCACGTATGAAACCTTTCTTCTGGGGACATTGCTGAAAACATACATGTAGAAATCCTTATTAAATTAGTATGCTGCCATAGCTACCCTAAATGTTTGGAAACATTAATACCTTATGCCAAAAATAACACGACTGACCCTAAAAGTTGTCTCTTATCCAAACTATTTCTATAATTAGCAAACTGAAAATCCCTGTTCAGACTTCCTAGAGCCGAACTTCGATGGCTCAAACCCTTTGGGACCATGAAAATTTGTTCGAGACAGCGGTAGTTCGAGCCTCGGAATATTATTATTAATGCCACTTCAGGAGGCACAATGGAGATAATTGTAAGGCTCTGATCAGACTGCGAGTATGTGAAGTTATACTTGAATGTATAACTTCACCTTATTTCTTTAAGTACATATACCGATATATAACTTTGTCATATCTTTGCTTGTTTAAGTTCATATGTATAACTTTACCATATCTTTGCTTGTTTAAGTACATATGTATAACTTAACAATTTCTTTGCTTGTTTAAGTACATACGTATGTATAGTTTTACCATTTTTCTTTGCTTGTTTAAGTTCATATGTATAACTTTACCATATTTCTTTGCTTGTTCAAGTACATATGCACAACTACCATATTCCTGTGCTTGTTTAAGTTCATATGATACTTACCCTTAGGGTCAGACTGAGACACATAAGTAAACTGGCATCTATTCTCATCTAGCTGTCGTACAAGATAGCCAGTAAAATAAGAAATACCACGTATGAAACCTTTCTTCTGGGGACATTGCTGAAAACATACATGTAGTAATCCTTATTAAATTAATATGCTGCCATAGCTACCCTAAATGTTTGGACACATTAATAACTTAGGCCAAAATTAACACGACTGACCCTAAAAGTTGTCTCTTATCCAAACTATTTCTATCATTAGCAAACTGAAAATCCCTGTTCAGGCTTCCTACAGCCAAACTTTGATGGCTCGAACCCCTTTGGGACCATGAAAATTTGTTCGAGACAGTGGTAGTTCGAGCCTCGGAAGGTTATTATTAATGCCACTTCAGGAGAAACGATGGAGATAATTGTGGGATATCTTTTTGGTGTTCTATATTTTAAATGTATGCTGTGTGTAATCATTAGAATCGCCTCATAGAGGCAATTCTAATGAGTACACACAGCATACATTTACAAGATAAAAGAAGAAAATCTCCCTAAATTATCCGTATATCGTATTTGCAGGAAATCCCTGCGGACTCGAGAACGTGTTTGACTCATCCATGGTAAATGAGCCATCGGGGTTCGAGCTATTGAAGTTCTACTGTATTTATTTTTCCAAGAATAGAAAAAAAAATATTCCACCAACTAACCAACTCTTTTGTTTTTTGTTTTATATATATATATATATATTACCCTGTAAGGGGAAAACAAAACTATTTTCTAAGTTGGCCTTACTGTGCTTTACCCTAAAATTTGACTACCTGGTGATGTGTCTCAAAAGAAATGGTTGAATGGCAAACAGTGCAGCTCCTGATCAAACTGTTCCTTTAGCTTGATCTGGGTCTACAGGGTGTGCTCAAGCACGCCCGTCTAACAGTTCCAGTAAATACAGAAATAATACATTAGCAGATGGCCAATTAACCTATTGAAGTCGGGAGACCCATAAAAGGGTAATTGGCAAACAGTGCAGACCCAGATCAGATGCCACAGAATGTGGCATCTGATCAGGGTCTCCACTGTTTGCAAATAGTTTAGCCATTTTTCTCTAGGAATATGTTAATCTCATAACTGGGTGTACCTAAAATTGACATTGGACTCTTCCAATATATAGTGTGGGAGAGTCTGTTTGTTTGTGTTGAGGTTTTACGGCCCAGTCAACCCAGTGGGGCCATGTCGAGCGTGGTCAGTTTACCTAACCACACGTTTACTGGGCAGGCTTAGTCCTCTAAGCGGTTAACCAGTATTGTGCACCTTCTTTCGCCAGAAACTGACAACTACCCTTCTTGAATTAGCGGAAGGGAGAGAATGATGGTAGATATTATTTCACAATCAAAAATCTCAACGAGTACTATAACATATGTTTTTGTGGAGGACTAAGAAAATTATAATATACAGTTGACCCTCGTTATCTTGACCTCGCTTATCTCAGATAACCCATAGGTCTAGATAAGGGAGGGTATTCCGTAAAATATTTTTCTTATTTCTCCACAAAAACATATGTTGTGGGTACTCATTAGAAGCGCCTAATGGATGTGCTTCTAATGAGTACCCACAACATATATTTTTGTGGAGAAATAAGAAAAATATCAATACTTTTGGATTGAAAAAAGCGCCGTTACTAGTGCTGTGATAACTGCTTATTTCAAAGTGAAATTCTGGTCCCTGTTTTAATATGAAAATCTAAGAACAGGTAACAAAATATTGTGGGAAAGAGGAGAAATTGCTCCTCTTTTCCACATTATTTTATATATATTTCTAACTTCAGGAGTTAAATTACATATTCATTTGTTAAATGTGGTTGTTCAATTTATTGTTTTCCTCACTTCCGCAACTCTGATATGTCGAGGTACGGATATCTCGAAGTGTTTCAGAGAGTCCCTTGGAATTCGAGATAACGAGAGTCGACTGTATAAACATATTTCAGCTGAAAAAATTCCTGATCAGGGGCTATGTTTCTATTAAATGAAGTCTTACTGCATGGTTGACAGAATGGTTGAAAATACACTTCTCCTTTCCTAAGTCTATCCAGGATCTCTGTGTTACAAAATCTCTGTTCCGCAATGGTGGAGGACTTCTCACTGAAACAAGTTACAATGTCATAATCCACAGCTGCCTTTTTTAACTTTTTTTTCACACCAAACTGTAATGACTTTTTCTTATTTCTCCTCAAAAACCTAATTTGCAGGTACTCATTAAAAACGCCTTGCTGAGGCACTTCTAATGAGTACCCACAACATGATTTTGTGTGTTGAGGATTTACATGAACTTCCCAGTCAACCCAATGGGGTCATGGTTGAGTGCAGTCAGTTTACCTCACTACAATTTTATTGGGCAGGCTTAGTCCTCTAGGCAGTTAACCAGTATTGTGCACATCCTTTTGCTAGAAACTGACAACTGCCTTTCTTGAATCAGCGGAAGGGAAAGAATGACCATAGAAAATATTTCATGATCAATCTCCATGAAAGAATGTTGCCGACCCAGCAGGGGTCGAACCTGCAACCTCCTAATTAATCACCAGTGGGATGCTCATCCAACTGAGCCCCAAGGCTGTCACTCACAACATGCGTTTTCATGGATTAACAAGAAGTGTCAATAAGCACTGTTTATTACATTGTTTGTTTGTGTTGAGAGGTTTTAGGGCCCAGTCAACCCAATGGGGTCATGTCGAGCGCAGTCAGTTTACCACATACCCCACCCACAAACCGCCCTAGCCCCAATGTCTGCAAGGTAATGACTGCCTTCTGATAAATTGTTTAGCAAGATAAGAAGCAGAAACCAAAACCTAATGGATGGACGGATGTGCAGACAGATGGACAGACAGACAATGTGAAAAGTTTGAAAACAGCATACCCACCACAAACACAGACCCCTCTTCCCCATCCCACCACCGTAAACAGTCTGCAGTAGTAGAAAAAGTATTTACTTGATACCCCCTATTTGATACCCCCTTTATGTAGAGCAATGTTTTAACTTTTAATGCTTAGCACTCTGGGTAATAGTTTCTGCAGACAACATTTTGGAATATTTTTCTTAGTTTTCTGGGTAAAATAACAAAAAAATCTCGTCAATTTGTCGTCTGCTGAATTAGCCCAGAGAGTGGTAAAGGCTAAAGTGCAAGTTTATTTGTGTTGAGGTTTTACGACCCAGTCAACCCAATGGGGTCATGTCGAGTGCTGTTAGTTTACCTAACCACACGTTTACTGGGCAGGCTTAGTCCTCTAAGCGGTTAATCAGTATTGTGCACATTCTTTTGCCAGAGACTGACAATTGCCCTTCTTGAATCAGCAGAAGGGAGAGAATGACCGTAGAAAATATTTCACGATCAATCTCCACGAAAGAATGTTGCAGAACTTGGTGGAGGTTGAACCCGCGACCTCCTGGTCTCCAGTCAGATGGCGCATCCAACTGAGTCACCGAGGTCAGCATATAAAGTCAAGCAGCAGCATACATGATAAAATTTTGTTTTATCCATTTTAATTTTTCTAAGAAAAATAAGGCTTGACAGGCAATGTGAATCATCTGCTAGGCAGCTGATTCACATGAATGCCAATCCTTAATATCTCTGAAAATTTTAGAAAGTCATCTGCTGGCAGAAATTCAAATAAAATGTCAAACTTTTATTTTTCATTTAATTTGTTTCTAGAATTTTGGATGGTTTTTACAATATTTAGACTATTTTTAAACAAACAAAAATCTTTGTCTAATATTTCCATTTTATAAAATTTCTTTTCTACAGTGGTGGAAAACTCAATTATTATTTCTAGTAATATTTATGACATTTACATATATTCAAATACAGACTTTGTTCATTTTATTCATCCTTGACTTCGCATTCCAGACACGAAAGCTATCACATGCATGTAACTGTATTCCTATTTTCTCACCAAAACATATTTACTCATTAAAATACATGTACTATCAAACCTGTGTTAAGCAAGCACCTATGGGAAAGCTAAAAACTGGTGGCTTAAGACAGGTGCTTGCTTAATACAGGTAGATTTCCACTTCTTTGCTTTCAGTAGAATCTGAAATAGTGGCCTTAAAAGTAAGGCTGGCACAATTAATCGGAAAATTGATCGATAAATTCCACAAAAATGATTATCATTACTGATTTGCTAATAATCGATCATTTGATTTCTGTGTTTGTTACTATACCATATTTACCCTTAGTATTCAGACACCTCAACTCCTTACCATACATAATCTAAAATTTGAAAAATTTCAGATAAAAAAACTCTGACAGTTTTCATATTTCTACTCAAAACATAGATTGTGGGTACTTGTTAGAACTGCCTCGCTGAGGCAGTTCCAACGAGTATGCACAATCTATGTTTTAGAGCAGAAATAAGAAAAATGTTTAACCCTGTAAACTCCAGTTTTACTATATAAAAGTGGGGTTTAAGGGGGTCAAAATTATATAGGCATGTTTTCGTGATGAGGTAGGTGCAATAAGTACCAGTACTTACAACAACTCTTTTTGATGAGAAATAAGAAAAAGGTCAATATTATCTGGTTGAAAAAAAAAAAAAAAGATACCTTATCTAAACCTTAGAAATTTTAAGGAAATTACAACTAATTATGGTATCTTACTGGCATAATAACCAATGTCATTATTTGGATTTATGGCACATATCTCATATCCTTCTAGCATAGAATGGTCCCATGTCTTCCGATAATCAGGATCGTGTAGGACATCGTAAAGAGTTTCTGCTGATACATCATCAAGTACTGAACGTATCTGGAAAATATACACCAAGAGAACCATAAAAACATTGAAAAAAGACACTTCATTATATTTTTCTTGAAACTAAGGCTTGATATTTCATTCAAATCTGACAGGATCATACATGCCATACATGTAAATTCACTATGACAATCTGTGAAAAATTTAAGCGAGATTTCACAAAAATCTTGGCAATTTTTTTCTCGCACGGATTATTTCATCAACTTCTGTTTACCCCAATTCGTTCTTCAGTTCGGCCATACAAAAAGTGTGTGTGTTTTGGGCAACAGAAAGAGCAGGAGCAGATCTAATGTTTTATTACCACCAAGCTTTTTTGACCCTTAAAATGCCAAGAAAACCAGCATCTGAAAATGTCATCTGTTTATGTCGTCTGCTGATTATTCTTGCAAACTTTTCAAACCTATTTTTGCATACAGGCAAACAGTGTGGACCCTGATCAGACTGCTCCTAGAGGAGCAGTCTGATCTGGATCCACACTGTTTGCAAAAATGACTTACATGTAAAATCACAAGCAGAAGACAAAGCAGACAACAGTTGTTGTGATTGGCAGTTTAAGGGTTAAAAAAGTTATGTGGATATTTTGAAAGCCTCAATCTATCCATCTGTCAGGCAATCTCCTTCTAAACCACTGGGCAGAATTTAATCAGACTTGATACATGACCTCCCCCTCATGGTAAGGGTGTGCGAGAGCAACATTATTCGACCATCTGTCCAGTGTCCATCCATCTGTCCATCACACTATCTCCTCCTACCATATTAATTTGCTTATAATACGATCTTCTCCTACGATATTTATTTGGTTATAAGACAGAGGCTTATTCTTCCAATCAGTCTTGTGTAATTTAACTATAAAATGATCAAGGTCAGTCTTACAAGACCGATCTAGATCTTTCAGACTGTTTTGGAATAAAAAACCCTGGTCTTATAATCAAAGAAATACTGTACCATCAGACAGAAATTAACCAAACTTGTTACATGATTTCCCCTCATGGTAAGGGCTTGCAAGAGCAACATAAATTTTCCGTCTGTCCATCTGTCCGGCATCCGGCCGATATTTCCATCCGTACATCTGTCCGGCATCCAGCTGTCGGCCAGACTATCTCCTCCAAACCACTAGAAGGAATATACCCAAACTTGCTACATGTCTTCCCTGGGTGGTAAGAGTGTGCAAGAGCAACATTATTTTTCCATCTTTCTGTACATCACCATATCTCCTCCTAAACCACTGGGTGGAATTTAACCAAACTTGTTTCATGACTTCCCCGTGTCGTAAGGGTGTGCAAAGGCAACATTATTTTTCATTTCTCTGCGTTGTGGTGAAAGCGTGGGGATTTGCAATGGTATGCCATTGACTGTGCAATCTCTACAGTTTTCTTTTTTATACAGAAATATAGAAAATTAACCTCTCAAAATATACAGTTTTATTACAATTTCCAGAAAATCTGTAAAAAAAATCTTAGGGTTCTATTAAGAAATTTAGGTAGGGTCACTTTATCCTAAACACACACATTTATTTATTTGGCCTTATGGTGTTGATATTCTTACCCAATGGCAAAGGCGAGACATCAGTCTGCCCATCTTCAGTGAGATGCTATCTCATTCATGGTGAGTTGCTTGTAGTCGTTAATTGATCCAGACATCATGTATAATTGACCAGTTAGTTTTTTAACATCTTTTTAATCACTTAATGTCCATTGTTTTTTAGCTGATTAACAACTGTTTCTCCAATAGAGACCATGACAGGTCATTTGGATATCTTTGCTTTTATCTACACTTGCTATCAGCTTTTTGTTTCCTGCTCAGAAATACTCAAATACATGTACTGCACCCAGTACCAGCAGCCCAAAGCCGGCCTCGGTGGCTCAGTTGGATGCGCCATCCGCCATCCGACTGGAGACCCTGAGGCCGTGGTTTCAACCCCCGCTGAGGTCGGCAACATTCTTTCGTGGAGACTGATCGTGAAATATTTTCTACGGTCATTCTCTCCCTTCCGCTGATTCAAGAAGGGCAGTTGTCAGTTTCTGGTGAAAGAATGTGCACAATACTGGTTAACTGCTTAGAGGACTATGCCTGCCCAGTAAACGTGTGGTTAGGTAAACTGACCGTGCTTAACATGACCCCACTGGGTTGACTGGGCTGTTTTGGAGACTAGCTATTTGATTGGTTAACTGACTGTTATAGTAATAATAAATATTGTACTCAAGGTACTGAATATATGAAATTTATTCACACCATATTTAGACAGTTGAATATGGTAGTACAAATTCTTTTATTCACACCATATTTAGACAGTTGAATATGGTAGTACAAATTCTATCTGAATGTCATTTTGAAGCAGTCAATGAGATAAATGTCTAAATCAAAAGTATTTAATTTCGTTCATGTGTCATTTTACGTATTTCTGAACTACATGTATTACATAGAAAATACATATATAAGGAGCAAAAATTTTTCTTCAGAGTCTATAATCAACACCTCATCAATGAGAACTCTGACTGTGATAACGTAAATGGCCTAAAATTCCTTATTCATGCAAAGCAGAGTGGGCCCAAAAGGCCTGCGTGCAAAGCATCCCTACAGATAACATGTAGCTTTTAAAAAGTTCATTCAAATGTAAAGTCATACCTGACAAACTAAAAAACTTTGGACAACACAGCACCTTGCCTAAACAATGAGTTGACTCAGCATCAATTCCATCCGTACATCTGTCCGGCATCCAGCTGTCGGCCAGACTATCTCCTCCTAAACCACTAGAAGGAATATACCCAAACTTGCTACATGTCTTCCCTGGGTGGTAAGAGTGTGCGAGAGCAACATTATTTTTCCATCTTTCTGTACATCACCATATCTCCTCCTAAACCACTGGGTGGAATTTAACCAAACTTGTTTCATGACTTCCCCGTGTCGTAAGGGTGTGCAAAGGCAACATTATTTTTCATTTCTCTGCGTTGTGGTGAAAGCGTGGGGATTTGCAATGGTATGCCATTGACTGTGCAATCTCTACAGTTTTCTTTTTTATACAGAAATATAGAAAATTAACCTCTCAAAATATACAGTTTTATTACAATTTCCAGAAAATCTGTAAAAAAAATCTTAGGGTTCTATTAAGAAATTTAGGTAGGGTCACTTTATCCTAAACACACACATTTATTTATTTGGCCTTATGGTGTTGATATTCTTACCCAATGGCAAAGGCGAGACATCAGTCTGCCCATCTTCAGTGAGATGCTATCTCATTCATGGTGAGTTGCTTGTAGTCGTTAATTGATCCAGACATCATGTATAATTGACCAGTTAGTTTTTTAACATCTTTTTAATCACTTAATGTCCATTGTTTTTTAGCTGATTAACAACTGTTTCTCCAATAGAGACCATGACAGGTCATTTGGATATCTTTGCTTTTATCTACACTTGCTATCAGCTTTTTGTTTCCTGCTCAGAAATACTCAAATACATGTACTGCACCCAGTACCAGCAGCCCAAAGCCGGCCTCGGTGGCTCAGTTGGATGCGCCATCCGCCATCCGACTGGAGACCCTGAGGCCGTGGTTTCAACCCCCGCTGAGGTCGGCAACATTCTTTCGTGGAGACTGATCGTGAAATATTTTCTACGGTCATTCTCTCCCTTCCGCTGATTCAAGAAGGGCAGTTGTCAGTTTCTGGTGAAAGAATGTGCACAATACTGGTTAACTGCTTAGAGGACTATGCCTGCCCAGTAAACGTGTGGTTAGGTAAACTGACCGTGCTTAACATGACCCCATTGGGTTGACTGGGCTGTTTTGGAGACTAGCTATTTGATTGGTTAACTGACTGTTATAGTAATAATAAATATTGTACTCAAGGTACTGAATATATGAAATTTATTCACACCATATTTAGACAGTTGAATATGGTAGTACAAATTCTTTTATTCACACCATATTTAGACAGTTGAATATGGTAGTACAAATTCTATCTGAATGTCATTTTGAAGCAGTCAATGAGATAAATGTCTAAATCAAAAGTATTTAATTTCGTTCATGTGTCATTTTACGTATTTCTGAACTACATGTATTACATAGAAAATACATATATAAGGAGCAAAAATTTTTCTTCAGAGTCTATAATCAACACCTCATCAATGAGAACTCTGACTGTGATAACGTAAATGGCCTAAAATTCCTTATTCATGCAAAGCAGAGTGGGCCCAAAAGGCCTGCGTGCAAAGCATCCCTACAGATAACATGTAGCTTTTAAAAAGTTCATTCAAATGTAAAGTCATACCTGACAAACTAAAAAACTTTGGACAACACAGCACCTTGCCTAAACAATGAGTTGACTCAGCATCAATTCCATCCGTACATCTGTCCGGCATCCAGCTGTCGGCCAGACTATCTCCTCCTAAACCACTAGAAGGAATATACCCAAACTTGCTACATGTCTTCCCTGGGTGGTAAGAGTGTGCGAGAGCAACATTATTTTTCCATCTTTCTGTACATCACCATATCTTCTCCTAAACCACTGGGTGGAATTTAACCAAACTTGTTTCATGACTTCCCCGTGTCGTAAGGGTGTGCAAAGGCAACATTATTTTTCATTTCTCTGCGTTGTGGTGAAAGCGTGGGGATTTGCAATGGTATGCCATTGACTGTGCAATCTCTACAGTTTTCTTTTTTATACAGAAATATAGAAAATTAACCTCTCAAAATATACAGTTTTATTACAATTTCCAGAAAATCTGTAAAAAAAATCTTAGGGTTCTATTAAGAAATTTAGGTAGGGTCACTTTATCCTAAACACACACATTTATTTATTTGGCCTTATGGTGTTGATATTCTTACCCAATGGCAAAGGCGAGACATCAGTCTGCCCATCTTCAGTGAGATGCTATCTCATTCATGGTGAGTTGCTTGTAGTCGTTAATTGATCCAGACATCATGTATAATTGACCAGTTAGTTTTTTAACATCTTTTTAATCACTTAATGTCCATTGTTTTTTAGCTGATTAACAACTGTTTCTCCAATAGAGACCATGACAGGTCATTTGGATATCTTTGCTTTTATCTACACTTGCTATCAGCTTTTTGTTTCCTGCTCAGAAATACTCAAATACATGTACTGCACCCAGTACCAGCAGCCCAAAGCCGGCCTCGGTGGCTCAGTTGGATGCGCCATCCGACTGGAGACCCGGAGGCCGTGGGTTCAACCCCCGCTGAGGTCGGCAACATTCTTTCGTGGAGACTGATCGTGAAATATTTTCTACGGTCATTCTCTCCCTTCCGCTGATTCAAGAAGGGCAGTTGTCAGTTTCTGGTGAAAGAATGTGCACAATACTGGTTAACTGCTTAGAGGACTATGCCTGCCCAGTAAACGTGTGGTTAGGTAAACTGACCGTGCTCAACATGACCCCATTGGGTTGACTGGGCTGTTTTGGAGACTAGCTATTTGATTGGTTAACTGACTGTTATAGTAATAATAAATATTGTACTCAAGGTACTGAATATATGAAATTTATTCACACCATATTTAGACAGTTGAATATAGTAGTACAAATTCTTTTATTCACACCATATTTAGACAGTTGAATATGGTAGTACAAATTCTATCTGAATGTCATTTTGAAGCAGTCAATGAGATAAATGTCTAAATCAAAAGTATTTAATTTCGTTCATGTGTCATTTTACGTATTTCTGAACTACATGTATTACATAGAAAATACATATATAAGGAGCAAAAATTTTTCTTCAGAGTCTATAATCAACACCTCATCAATGAGAACTCTGACTGTGATAACGTAAATGGCCTAAAATTCCTTATTCATGCAAAGCAGAGTGGGCCCAAAAGGCCTGCGTGCAAAGCATCCCTACAGATAACATGTAGCTTTTAAAAAGTTCATTCAAATGTAAAGTCATACCTGACAAACTAAAAAACTTTGGACAACACAGCACCTTGCCTAAACAATGAGTTGACTCAGCATCAATTCCATCCGTACATCTGTCCGGCATCCAGCTGTCGGCCAGACTATCTCCTCCTAAACCACTAGAAGGAATATACCCAAACTTGCTACATGTCTTCCCTGGGTGGTAAGAGTGTGCGAGAGCAACATTATTTTTCCATCTTTCTGTACATCACCATATCTTCTCCTAAACCACTGGGTGGAATTTAACCAAACTTGTTTCATGACTTCCCCGTGTCGTAAGGGTGTGCAAAGGCAACATTATTTTTCATTTCTCTGCGTTGTGGTGAAAGCGTGGGGATTTGCAATGGTATGCCATTGACTGTGCAATCTCTACAGTTTTCTTTTTTATACAGAAATATAGAAAATTAACCTCTCAAAATATACAGTTTTATTACAATTTCCAGAAAATCTGTAAAAAAAATCTTAGGGTTCTATTAAGAAATTTAGGTAGGGTCACTTTATCCTAAACACACACATTTATTTATTTGGCCTTATGGTGTTGATATTCTTACCCAATGGCAAAGGCGAGACATCAGTCTGCCCATCTTCAGTGAGATGCTATCTCATTCATGGTGAGTTGCTTGTAGTCGTTAATTGATCCAGACATCATGTATAATTGACCAGTTAGTTTTTTAACATCTTTTTAATCACTTAATGTCCATTGTTTTTTAGCTGATTAACAACTGTTTCTCCAATAGAGACCATGACAGGTCATTTGGATATCTTTGCTTTTATCTACACTTGCTATCAGCTTTTTGTTTCCTGCTCAGAAATACTCAAATACATGTACTGCACCCAGTACCAGCAGCCCAAAGCCGGCCTCGGTGGCTCAGTTGGATGCGCCATCCGACTGGAGACCCGGAGGCCGTGGGTTCAACCCCCGCTGAGGTCGGCAACATTCTTTCGTGGAGACTGATCGTGAAATATTTTCTACGGTCATTCTCTCCCTTCCGCTGATTCAAGAAGGGCAGTTGTCAGTTTCTGGTGAAAGAATGTGCACAATACTGGTTAACTGCTTAGAGGACTATGCCTGCCCAGTAAACGTGTGGTTAGGTAAACTGACCGTGCTCAACATGACCCCATTGGGTTGACTGGGCTGTTTTGGAGACTAGCTATTTGATTGGTTAACTGACTGTTATAGTAATAATAAATATTGTACTCAAGGTACTGAATATATGAAATTTATTCACACCATATTTAGACAGTTGAATATAGTAGTACAAATTCTTTTATTCACACCATATTTAGACAGTTGAATATGGTAGTACAAATTCTATCTGAATGTCATTTTGAAGCAGTCAATGAGATAAATGTCTAAATCAAAAGTATTTAATTTCGTTCATGTGTCATTTTACGTATTTCTGAACTACATGTATTACATAGAAAATACATATATAAGGAGCAAAAATTTTTCTTCAGAGTCTATAATCAACACCTCATCAATGAGAACTCTGACTGTGATAACGTAAATGGCCTAAAATTCCTTATTCATGCAAAGCAGAGTGGGCCCAAAAGGCCTGCGTGCAAAGCATCCCTACAGATAACATGTAGCTTTTAAAAAGTTCATTCAAATGTAAAGTCATACCTGACAAACTAAAAAACTTTGGACAACACAGCACCTTGCCTAAACAATGAGTTGACTCAGCATCAATTCCAAGTTCTGATTCATGCTCAATAAAGTAGGAACACAGAGCTTGCCACAAATCTCTTCTCAAAATTTCTAGAGCGGATTACAATCTGTTTACTGCGCACTTAAATTAATCCAAATATTTTTTAAAGTACAAATTCCAAAATCAGATGCTAAACGAAATGAAAGCTAATCAAATTTACATCTTACTGAAAAACAAATAAATGCAAATGAATACTAGCGTGTGGTCTTTTGCCTCTGGGCAACCAGACCTGCATCAGCCAATCAGAAGGATAGAAGGACAAGGCAAATCCAGTATAGCCCCACTTTTTCAAAGCAGCTAGCATGGCTATAATAATTTAAACTAGAGCTGGTGTTTGTAAAACATTATGCCCCCAACTGCCTGACTCTAACACTGCTTGACTCCAACACTGCTTGCCCATGACGGTAACAACAGTACAAATAGATGAGATTTCAATGTTATTTTATCAAAGGGAAATATCTCTTAAATAGGAGATAAATGGGAGAAGAAAAAAATATGGGTCACTTATTTTTTCATGAGGAATCAAAATATGAAATTTCAAAACATTAGCATACTGTCTAAACTTATGCTATACACAATAAAGCAATGACATTAAATGGCCAGAAATTGTGAAGGGCCATAACTCCAATATTTCATTTAATTGGTTCAAAATTTAATCAGGTGATCTTCTCCTCAATCCCAATCAGTATACCAAATATCATGGCTCTGGCTTAAATACTTTTTGAGATATCTTGCTGACAAGGTCAAAATGCCTAGAACTGCGAAGGGCAATAACTACGTCAATTTTTCATGGAATTCCCTAAAAAACAAATCAGGTAATCTCCACGTCATCCCCAATCAGCATATAATATTTCAAGACCCTAGCTTAAGTACTTTTTGAGACATCTTGCTGACAAGGTCAAAATGCGCAGAACCGCAAAGGGCTGTAACTTTATCAATGTTTTCACAGAATTCTCTCAAAATATAATCAGGTAATTTACACACCATTCCCACTCACTATATCGAATTTCAAGAACCCAGCTAAAATACTTTTCAAGATATCTTGCTCACAAGATTTAATTCTGATTTTTTTTGAAAGGAGCATAACTCTAAACAAACATGCTGGACAAGGAAAAAAATACGGGTCAGCTATTTTTTCATTGGGAAACCAAATATAAAATTTCAAAACCCTAGCATGCAGGGTTCTTAAGATATGGTATGCACAAAAAAGCTTGACGAACGGACAAACGGATAGATGGACAAACGAAGACAAAATAATATGCCGCATCAATTTCATTCGAAACTGGGGGCATAATCAGGTCATCTACTCATCACTACCAATCTATTCATCAAGTTTCAAGGCTCCAGCTTCAATAGTTTTTAGATATTTTGCTGACAAGGGAAACATGCCCAAATTTACAAAGGGCTATTACTTACGAAATATTTTTCAGAATTTACACAAAAGTTAATCAGGTCATCTACCGGTACTCATCATTACCAATCAATTCACCAAGTTTCAAGTCTCTAGCTCTAACATTTTTTGAGATATTTTGCTGACAAGATAAAAATGTCAAAAATTACAAGTCAAGTCAAGTCAAGAAACTTTAATGAACATAAACACACAGTGTTTCTCGTCCAAATAAACAAAGCAATGGCGGCACGAGAAGAGCACAGCACTACAATTCAATCAAAATTACAGAAACGTACATAGTTATGACATAGTGAACGTTTAGACAATGTGGTCTTGGCTAAGTCCTTAATAGACCTTTACGTTTTTCATTTGCTAAATATACAAACTTTCCAACTTTTTTCAAAATACCAGCTTGTGTTTCATTAAGGAGTTTTATGAACTTTTGCTTTGTCGGCCATCTACAATAATATCTTGGCAAAATTGACATTCTTAATTCCCTATATGCAGGGCGAGCTAAAAGAAAATGAAATTCATCTTCTATAACTCCCGAATTACAAAACTGACATAGACGGAGGCTTCTCTCAATATTTCTGAGTCTCCCCTCTTCGATCGCTAGCTTGTGTGCAGAGCACCTTAACCTTGCTAGAGCAATTCTATGACTATCTGTTTTAATACATTTTAAATACTTTTCAAAATAAAACACCTTGTTTGTACATTTTACGACTTCTAACTTACTAGAAGCATTTACAGATCCGTACCAGTTCTGAAAATATTGATCATATACACACTGTATAACCATTTCAAGCTGTACTTTAGTAATGACCTGTTCATTCCAGATATAAGTAAATCCTAGCTCATCCAGGAGTGACTTTATCTGGAAAGCCCAGTTGTTTTCAAACGAACCACGGGCTATATCATTTACTTGTTGGCCATACACTTTATAGAGCAATGAATATTTAGATGCCAATATTTTGTACCAATATTTTAAAATGCGTATTTTCCTTAATATAGCCAATGGAAAACGACCCAATTCTCCGTACACTGCTATATTACTTGTTTGAAGTCGGACTCCTAATATCTGTTTAAGGAATCTAACATGTACCTTTTCTACATCGTCAGCCTTATGAAAACCCCAAATTTCAGAACCGTACATTAAGATTGGTTGGACAAGTGAATCAAAAAGTTTCAATTTATCTTCAATACACAATAATTTATTGTCAAAAAGATTTTTTAATGCAAACATAGCTTTTGTAGCTTGTTCAGAAAGGTGTTTCTGAGCTTGAAAAAATTTACCATTACTGGAAACACCGAGTCACCGAGGTCAGCATATAAAGTCAAGCAGCAGCATACATGATAAAATTTTGTTTTATCCATTTTAATTTTTCTAAGAAAAATAAGGCTTGACAGGCAATGTGAATCATCTGCTAGGCAGCTGATTCACATGAATGCCAATCCTTAATATCTCTGAAAATTTTAGAAAGTCATCTGCTGGCAGAAATTCAAATAAAATGTCAAACTTTTATTTTTCATTTAATTTGTTTCTAGAATTTTGGATGGTTTTTACAATATTTAGACTATTTTCTTGGACAAGGAAAAAAATACGGGTCAGCTATTTTTTCATTGGGAAACCAAATATAAAATTTCAAAACCCTAGCATGCAGGGTTCTTAAGATATGGTATGCACAAAAAAGCTTGACGAACGGACAAACGGATAGATGGACAAACGAAGACAAAATAATATGCCGCATCAATTTCATTCGAAACTGGGGGCATAATCAGGTCATCTACTCATCACTACCAATCTATTCATCAAGTTTCAAGGCTCCAGCTTCAATAGTTTTTAGATATTTTGCTGACAAGGGAAACATGCCCAAATTTACAAAGGGCTATTACTTACGAAATATTTTTCAGAATTTACACAAAAGTTAATCAGGTCATCTACCGGTACTCATCATTACCAATCAATTCACCAAGTTTCAAGTCTCTAGCTCTAACATTTTTTGAGATATTTTGCTGACAAGATAAAAATGTCAAAAATTACAAGTCAAGTCAAGTCAAGAAACTTTAATGAACATAAACACACAGTGTTTCTCGTCCAAATAAACAAAGCAATGGCGGCACGAGAAGAGCACAGCACTACAATTCAATCAAAATTACAGAAACGTACATAGTTATGACATAGTGAACGTTTAGACAATGTGGTCTTGGCTAAGTCCTTAATAGACCTTTACGTTTTTCATTTGCTAAATATACAAACTTTCCAACTTTTTTCAAAATACCAGCTTGTGTTTCATTAAGGAGTTTTATGAACTTTTGCTTTGTCGGCCATCTACAATAATATCTTGGCAAAATTGACATTCTTAATTCCCTATATGCAGGGCGAGCTAAAAGAAAATGAAATTCATCTTCTATAACTCCCGAATTACAAAACTGACATAGACGGAGGCTTCTCTCAATATTTCTGAGTCTCCCCTCTTCGATCGCTAGCTTGTGTGCAGAGCACCTTAACCTTGCTAGAGCAATTCTATGACTATCTGTTTTAATACATTTTAAATACTTTTCAAAATAAAACACCTTGTTTGTACATTTTACGACTTCTAACTTACTAGAAGCATTTACAGATCCGTACCAGTTCTGAAAATATTGATCATATACACACTGTATAACCATTTCAAGCTGTACTTTAGTAATGACCTGTTCATTCCAGATATAAGTAAATCCTAGCTCATCCAGGAGTGACTTTATCTGGAAAGCCCAGTTGTTTTCAAACGAACCACGGGCTATATCATTTACTTGTTGGCCATACACTTTATAGAGCAATGAATATTTAGATGCCAATATTTTGTACCAATATTTTAAAATGCGTATTTTCCTTAATATAGCCAATGGAAAACGACCCAATTCTCCGTACACTGCTATATTACTTGTTTGAAGTCGGACTCCTAATATCTGTTTAAGGAATCTAACATGTACCTTTTCTACATCGTCAGCCTTATGAAAACCCCAAATTTCAGAACCGTACATTAAGATTGGTTGGACAAGTGAATCAAAAAGTTTCAATTTATCTTCAATACACAATAATTTATTGTCAAAAAGATTTTTTAATGCAAACATAGCTTTTGTAGCTTGTTCAGAAAGGTGTTTCTGAGCTTGAAAAAATTTACCATTACTGGAAACATTTACACCTAAATAAATAAAATTATTAACACTTTCTAATAATATCTCATCAAAGTAGATATTTAGTGGTATGGGTCTAAGAGACAGTTTGAATACCATTATTTTAGTTTTGTCAGTATTAACAATGATATTCCATTTCTTACAATAAATGCATAATTTATTTAACATATATTGCAGCTCATTTTCTGTCTCTGCAAGTAACAAAGTATCATCAGCAAATAAGAGAATAAATTTCTGGAACTGTTCGATTTCATCACCATCATTATCAAAATAGTTAACATTGATTTCTAACTCATCAGCCAAGTCATTCAGGAATAAAATAAACAAGAGCGGTGAGAGTGGTTCCCCTTGCTTTACCCCTACTAAGCTATCAAAGCACTCAGATATTTTCCCTAAAGAACGCACACATACCTTAACAGAGTTATATATAGACTTAATAGCTTTAACAATTTTTAATGAACTACCGTTTCTAAAGCTTAAACCATATACCATTTCTATAAACCAGGTCAAAAGCCTTTTTGAAATCAACGAATGTGCAATATAATTTTCTTTTCTTATTTAGCTGTCTATTAACAATGGCTTGTAAAATATATAGACAGTCGACCGTACTTTTGTTCTCTCTGAAGCCAAACTGATTATCGTTAATTATTTTGTTTTCTTCTGCCCAAGATCGTAACCGAGTGTCTAATATTGGAGAATATAATTTAGAAAAGATACTAGTAAGTGTAATGCCTCTATAATTATTTACATCTGACAGATCGCCCTTTTTCGGTACGGGCACAATTACTCCTTTAGTCCAGCTCAAAGGATAACTACTACTAGAGAATATAAAATTAAATAATTTACAAATTGGATCGCACAGTAAATCAGTAGAGTCAATAAACAACTCAGGAGGAAGTAAGTCCAACCCGGGACTCTTGTTTCGCTTTAATTTGGAAACTGCTTTTAAAACTTCCTCCCGTGAAATCGGTACGTCTAGTGATTCCATATTCGCGTTATAATCGTCAAAATTTCCGTCCGGCTTGCGGCTGGAAAAATTGTTTTCAACGAATTCTTCAACGTGATCTAGGCTATAGTCACTATTTTCGGAATAAATTTGAGAGAAATGATCATAAAATGCCTGTAAACTGACGTTACACTGCTTTGATTTATTTCCCTTTAACCGACGAATTTCATGCCAAAATGACTTGGGATTTGAGGAAGCTAATTCATGCAATCTTTGCCTTTCAATTACAAAGGGCCATAACTCAATAAGTATTTTTCAAAATTTTCGACAAAAGTTAATCAGGTTGTCCACTCATCACTACCAGTCTATTCATCAAGTTTCAAGGTTCTAGCTCCAACGCTTTTTGAGATATTTTGCTGACATAGTAAAAATGTCCAAATTTACAAAGGGCCATAACTCATGATGTATTTTTTAGAATTTCTTCAAAAGTTAATCAGGTCATCTACTCATCACTATAAATCCATTTATTAAGTTTCATGGCTCTAGCTCTAACAGTTTTTGAGATATTTTGCTGACAAGTTAAAAATGCCCAAACTTACAAAGGGACATAACTCAAGAAGCATTTTTCGAAATTTCTTCAAAAGTTAATCAGGTTGTCTACTCATCACTACCAGTCTATTCATCAAGTTTCAGGGCTCTAGCTCCAATGGTTTTTTAGATATTTTGCTGACAAGGTAAAATTGCCCAAAATTACAAAGGGGCATAACTCAAGAAGTATTTTTCAGAATTTTTTCAAAAGTTAATCAGGTCATCTACTCATCACTATAAATCCATTTACTAAGTTTCAAGGCTCTAGCTTTAACAGTTTTTAAGATATTTTGCTGACAAGGTAAAAATGCCCAAAATTACAAAGGGGCATAACTCAAGAAGTATATTTCAAAATTTCGTCAAATGTTAATCAGGTTGTCCACTCATCACTACCAGTCTATTTATCATGTTTCAAGGCTTTTGCTCTAACAGTTTCTGAGACATTTTGCTGACAAGGTAAAAATGCCCAAAATTACAAAGGGCTATAACTCAAGAAGTATTTTTCAAAATTTCTTCAGAAGTTAACCAGGTTGTCTACTCATCACTACTAGTCGATTCATCAAGTTTCAAGGCTCTAGCTCCAACGTTTTTTTTAGATATTTTGCTGACAAGGTAAAAATGCCCAAAAATTCAAAGGACCATAACTCATGAAGTATTTTTCAGAATTTCTTCAAAAGTTAATCAGGCCATCTACTCATCACTACAAATCCATTTACAAACTTTCAAGGCTCTAGCTCAAACAGTTTTTGAGATATTTTGCTGACAAAGTATAAATGCCCAAAATTACAAAGGGCCATAACTCAAGAAGTATTTTTCAAAATTTCTTCAAAAGTTAATCAGGTTGTCTACTCATCATTACTAGTCTATTTATCAAGTTTCAAGGCTCTAGCTTCAATAGTTTTTAAGAGATTTTGCTGACAAGATTGCATCCATATTTTTTCAAAGGGCCATAACTCAGAAAAGGGGCATAATCCTGTCAAGAAAAAAAAATACGTGTTAGCTATTTTTTCATGGGGAATCCATATAAGAAATTTCAAAACAGTAGCATTTACGGTTCTTAAGTTATGCTATGCATCAAAAAGCGTGATGGAAGGATGGAAGGACGGACGGACGAACAACCCAGAAGCAATATGCCCCTCCAACTTCTTTGAAGTTGGGGGCATAACAAGGAAGAATGCACAGGTAAGAATGGCTATATTGTAAAAGTAACTGCCAACCAAATAACAAACTTTAGGCAGCAGAGTGGGATACTTTTTTGTCAAATAATTCATCTTTTTAATTGTACATGTATTGAAATTAGTCTATAAAGACAGTTTAATAATAATAAGTATCCATTCAAACAATACAATCATACTACCAGTAATTACCACTCACTCAATCCTTGCCAATATCTTTCCAAAATACAACTGTTCTGTCATTTGTCAGGATAGCTAATTTAAAAAAACAAAAAAAAAAAAAAAAAAAATCACAAGTTTATAGGGGAGATCAGCATTACAAAACACGCCTATTCAAATATATTGAAATTTTCACCACCAAAAACTGAACATTTTCAGATAAAAATTCTGATATACGAGGGATGTTCGAAATGAATTGCTTATTGTCCTCTAGCTCGATATCCACGTGGGGCATGATAAAAACCAAAACATGCCTGTATAGGGCTATTCAATATCTACACAATGGTGTATAAATGTACATGTTAGACTAAGTGTAAGACATAAAATTTGCCATTTAAATACACGCAGTCATTGACCACTGCAGTAAAAATGGTTGGTAGAAGCGTCGACAAAAAAGATGAAATACAGGCTTACATCAAAGCTCGCTCAAAACTTGGTTGTTCTTTGAAGAAGCTGATGACTGAAATTTCTACTGCTTTTGGACCTTCTTGTGTGTCTTATGACACAGTTCAGAGGTGGAAAAAGAAATTTGAGTCTGGTGTAGAGTCCATCAAAAATGCACCGAAATCAGGTAGGCCAAAATCTGCATCTCATAAAGAAATCGTTTCCAAAATAAAGGAAATCATTGAAGGAGATGCCAGATTTACAGTTCGTGATATTGCACGAAAGGTAGGCATATCACTATCAACAGTTCACCTTATTTTGAAGAAGCATTTGAAAGTCAGAAAGATTTCTGCTAGATGGGTGCCACATCTGTTTACTGATGAGCAAAAGAGACAACGGGTTAAAGTGGCCAAAAAGCTGCTTCAAATGTTTCCAAAATATGATAAAAAGCAGTTTGCCAATGTTGTCACAGGTGACGAAATCTGGGTCCATTATTTTGAGCCCATCAGAAAGGTTAGCAATAAGATCTGGGCCACTAAACACAGCAAACGCCCAATAATTGCCAAACGTTCTTTGAGTACAAAGAAGGTTTTGTATGCAATTTTCTTCTCTGCTGAAGGAGTCGCAATAAAAGTGCCAGTGAAAAAGGGCAAAAGCATCACCGGAAAGTACTACAAAGACGTAGTACTGAAGAAACTGAAAAAGTATTATCAGAAACGACGCCCTGCCACTGGTTTTAAACATGTCCGTCTTCTACATGACAATGCCCCAGCTCATACCTCCGCAATAGTTACCGCGTTTTTGAAGAAAGAAAAAGTAACTGTTTTGTCTCACCCCCCCCCCGCCCCCCCCCCATATTCCCCAGACCTTGCCCCATGTGATTTCTTTTTGTTTCCGAAATTGAAAGCATTCCTTGCTGGGCAGAAATACCAGTCCCGACAGGCACTTGGATCTGCCATTCATCAGTACCTTATTACTGTGCCCAAATCAGCGTACCGTGACGCCTTCAAGAAGTGGATACATCGGCTGAAACTTTGCATTTCTAGCCGAGGGGAGTACTTCGAGGGCATGAAATGAGTACTTTTGGGCTTTTCATATTTCTGCTCAAAACATAGATTGTGAGTACATGTTAGAACCGCCTCTATGTTTTTGAGCAGAAATATGAAAAATAATATATACCCCTGTAAACCCCAGTTTTACTATATAAAAGTGGGGTTTAAGAGGGTCAAAATTATATAGGCACGTTTTGGTGATGAGCATGGAAATTTTCCAGGCAAAAAAAAAAAAAAAAAAACTTAAAAGTTTTGAAATCTGCCATTCTGTCTCATTTGATGGAGGTGAAAACCTTGGTTTTCTTTGTCTTCAGTAACCAAATTTTAGCTGGAATATTTAGAAGAATATGTTTAGATTAATTAAATCCTAATACATGTAATGAGCATATGAACAGCTTATTCTCTCTTACCAAAAGTAATTTCTTTTTAAATATCGACAATTTTTTCAAGTTTTGTCAATAAATGATTAATCTTCAATGACAAAAACAAGGAATGTACCTCTGTGGAGGGAAAACAATGGGAGCTGTGAGGAATGTACATTGTACCTCTGTGGAGGGAAAAGAAAGGGGGCTGTGACATCAACCAGTTCACCCTTGCACATGAATAACACTTTCCCATACCTCTAGCTAGGTCTATTAAGAAAGTTCCATAATCCTGGAATGGGGTATGGTATCATACCTATAGCTGCTGAGGCTGGGGTACAATGTATGTTACAGTACCCATAGCACTAACAACTTTGTTTTCAGTACTGGTTTTCTCTTGCATAGTTTATTCCGGTATAATTAGGCATTCGGATATCCTCAGGTTTGTTTTTCTTATCCATTACATTACCGCTCACTTTGGCGCTCATGCTAAATTTGCCCTAAAAATTATAAAAATCTATGAACATTACAAAGTTATTTATTACAGGGGCTCTCAAGTAGTTACTGATAAGCACATCAAGTGATTTGATCAGATAATTAGGCCAATAGTCTGTGCAAAGACTTGTAGTGCTAATTGCAGGAGCACATGGTGTCTTTGCTAATTCGTCACCTGAGCACAAAAAGTCAGCAACCCCCATTGAAATATATAAGGAGTTACTGACTCTTTGCGCTCAGGTGACGAATTGTGCTCAGGCCCATATGCAGACTTGTGAAATGGGGGATGCGAAATTTTAGCTATTCTGAAAAGGGGGTGAAAATGCTAACAAAATGCTGATTTGGGGGGGCAATATTAGGGGTGTAAAGTGAGTTTGGGGTCAAAAACTGCATGATTTTGAAGTAATTTGCCCCAAAAAAGGGTGGGGGCTGGGGAATGGGTGTGTGTGCATTTGCACTCCTTGAATCCCCGCACCCCCATACACACCCCCCCTGCATATGGACATGGACAAATTTTCTCAAATGTTTTTTTTTTTTTTTTTTTTTTGGATTTTTAATGGATAATATACATTTTTTTTTAACAAATCTTCTTGTGTCATATCTGAATATCCAGATTCAAAGTGAGTGATTAACATTTTTACTTTCCGATGACCTACTGACGGTTTCGATTGAACCTTCCTATTCATTAAGTTTGATGTTATAACTTATGACAGTTATGACATATACATAGGTCATAAAAATGACAGAAAAAGATTATGTACCCATCCATTGCTATTTTTGAAAAAAAAAAAAAAAAAAAAAATGCCACATACAGTCAACTCGCCATTAGCTGATCACTATCCAAGTATCAAATGTTTATCGGGGAAAAAATACCTGCAGCAGACTGAAACATATGTCATTAAGCAGCATATTCATTACCCTTTTAAATGTTCATAAACTTTTGAATTTGTCCTGTTTAACTTTACGTGCTAATATGTTTTGTCTACATGTACATCTGCCAATATCAGATCATGTTTACCAATAGGGGACAACTGACTTCTGGGGGGTGGGGTTGGTGGGGGGAGGGTTCTTAAAACACATTTTACCTGTCAAATTTGTCAAATTATGTTTTATAACATTAATATATGCACAGACAACCATGAAGTAAACAATTTTTTTCTTTAATGGTCCTGAAATGATAAGTGAATTCTTAACTGAGATTGTACAGACCTTTTTAAACACTATGTCACATAATAAAAATCTTCCGGAACTTCTCGGTCTTTAACGCAGAGTAAGTTCTAGGCCATGGGATGGCAGAAAGTTGTTGTTTACGTTTATCGAACAGTAAAAGTGCCGATGTCTTTTCAGAAAAATAAAGCATTTTCATTTGTCAAAAGTTTCTTTTCGGAAGAGATTCTCATCGAGTGATCATTCAAATGTCACAACCACAAATATTAACACATATTTTCACTATATACTAGCGAAAACTAGGCGTTAAAATGGTCACCATAAAGCAAACTTATGGTTGCGCACATGCCTGCTGAGATTGGAAAAATATCGTTGAAACAGTTGTATTTGTCTTAGGAAAAGCAATCAAATTGCTTCTTAAAGCTGTATTTTTAAATGCTAGATAAAATTTACGAGTGACTATTGACCAAAAGGAATGTATTATCCAAGTAAAGTTCGGCTTGAATCTATAAATATCAGTGGGACCGAAAATGTTTTTGCCACCCACAATTATTGGTCATGTGACATAATATTGTAACCACGTGGTCAGTAACCCGGATGAAAACAATAACATTAAAAAGGTCTATAACTTCCTATCATTGTTGACACAACATAGTCAACACAATAATACTGCTGAGCCATGATAAATATGTTTTTCTTGGTTGTTTGGGGAGGTTTGGTGTGTATGGGTGGTTTGGGTGTTTCAACGGACCACAAACATACTTTTGAGATTTCCCCCCACAGGCAAAAATATATGATCCTCTACCAATTAATTTAGGTCATGGAATATTCAAGCTCATATTTATCAAAAATGCTAAACAAACTGGAAAGTAAATTTGTTAAATAAAAGTTAATACAGTTACCCTTTAAGCAATAAAAGATGTTTACTTAAAACTTCATCAGCAATGACAGCTTCGCGTGAGTCTTTCAACTTTCACTTCCGAACGAGGCAAACAAAGTATAAGTAACAAAAACACTCTACTCGCTTTCCATCGATTAAGGTTAATACCATGAACGAGGCAAACAAAGTCTAAGTTCAAAAACACTCTACTCGCATTGCATCGATTAAGGTTAATAAAATTGCTTCTTGCCAACTGATTTAATAATCAGGGAAATGAATCATGTAATTGACTGCAACAATTTAATTTCAAATTGTAGCTTAATGAACGAGTTACATATCATTGTACCTTAACGAGCGAGTTACATATCTCCAAAATACGAGTGATCCGTTATTGGTTATTATTATTATTATTTATCGATACTGCATCACCCTCATTACTGAGTATTATGCACAGGTATGCGTGCGTGAGAATAAAAAGTAAAAAATTATAGCAAGCACAGTTGCGAATGAAGTGAGCTCTACGGTAGGGAATATGACCAAGGCAAAGTACCATACAACGATATATACTTTCAGCAGAAAATCGCTCTGACCAATTTTCTTCCTTTTTTCTTCCCGGAAGTTGTCAGCGGTTTGGAAGGACTGGGGCGGACTTGATTATACCGCTAGTCAAACAATTTGGGTCTCACTAATAAGCGTCAGGAAGTGACAAGAAACGAGTTTCAATAAGTGTCACGAACACATTTTGCTGATTATTTCTATTATTTATTACTGATTATTTTTATTATTTATTATTGATTTACATGTATTTTTGTATACTAATATTCATTCTTTAATGATGCTCTGAAGGACTTTTGAAGAGACTACGGCTAGGTCTGTGCTGTGATCGCATTTAGGCTAAGCCTATTTTCATATTAGGTCGAGTTTGTGTAGGGCGTTTGTTATGTGCTGGGTTTACTATGTGCCGAGTTGGTTATACATGTGCTGAGTCTCAATTTGCCGAGTTTACTATGTGCCGACTTGTCCCACAATCTAAATTTGTTAGGTATCTTATACGTTGCATTTTCTTACATTTAGACACGTATATATACATGTCAATATTAGTCCAGAAATCTGTAATAAAGTCTCGCCCCAGATTAATCCAGGTAAGGTATTTTGAGTAATGCCTGTCTAAATTGTGATAAATATAGAAAAAATCTGAGCATAAAACTATATTCTATTCTATTTTTAATTTTGGATTTGCATGATAGTCATGCAGCTAGTCAGTCAAAAAATTCTGGGAAAATGGCTGCGCCCTTTAACAACTGTCAATGGTGTAGAAGAAGGGACAGCTTGGAGTGATTGTGACAAAGACAGTCTGTTGGATCTCATTGAAGCATGTACATTTAATCTTGCGGTTTGTGCTTCGCAGAAGCTCTGTCAAGCCTGTGTAGCGCAGTAATTAAGGCACTGGCCTAAAGTGTCCTAAAACTGCTGAAAATATTTCATCCAATGTTGTGGGTTCAATCCCCGGCCGGGCCATACCAAAGACTTTAAAAATGGTACTAGCTGCACTTTCGCTTGGCGCTCAGCTTTAAGAAAGTAGAGCTAGAACTGATCACTCAGTGTCAGTAATAATATGAAAATAGGTTTAGCGTAAATGCGAGCACAGCACAGACCTATCTGTAGTCTCTTCAAAAGTCCTTCACAGCATCACTAAAGAATGAATATCAGTATATAAAAATATATGCAAGTCAATAATAGCGAGCACAGCTCGCGACGCCCAAGTTGCGAATGATGTGAGCTCTACGGTAGGGAATATGACCAAGGCAAACCATACAACCATATATACTTTCAGCAGAAATCGCTCTGACCAATTTTCTTCCTGGAAGTTGGCAGGACTGGGGCTGACTTGATTTTACTACTAGTCACACAATTTGGGTCTCACTAATAAGGGTCACGAAGTGACAAGAAAACGAGTGTCAGATAAGTGTCATGAACATATTTTGCAGATTATTTTTATTATTTATTATTGGTTTACACATATCTTTTTATATACTGATATTCATTCTTTAATGCTGCTGTGAAGGACTTTTGAAGAGACTACAGCTAGGTCTGTGCTGTGCTTGCATTTAGGCTAAGCCCATTTTCATATTAGTGAGGGCTAAAAGAGTGGTAGTGAAGAATGAAAAAAGATGATTTTGAGTGTTAGTATGAATGAGATTTAAAAGCAGATTAGAAACAATATTATTTTCTATGGCCTTAAGTGATTGATCTTGCTCATCTGGTTATGATCCACTTGTTTGAAAGAACCCCACACTTCTCCTACGCCACCCAATTCTGGATCTGAATTGGTACAAAAAGTCGAAAAGTATACAAACCTTTATCATTTTGAAGGTAGAGACATCATTGTTTTTTGTCCAAACTGTCGTTTGATTTTTTTGATACTCCAATTTCCAGTCAGCAGCTTCGTCGCACAGCGACTTTAATTTTTGAAAGTCGACATCTTCGGCAACTTTTATGTCGCCCGCTTGTGCAACCGACAACATTTATTAAATGTTTTTGTCTATATTTTTTTTCATTAATTGTGCATTAATCTAGTAGGGTGTGAAGTTTGGCCTGTCGTGTCAACATTACCGTAAACTGTCCATTAGTCATAAAACAACTCGTAGTGACATTGCAGCATTCAAAATGCTACTGAACAGGAATTTTTAGTTATATATGGGTGAATTATAGTTTTTTTCTTTGTATATTGATGTGGAAGTATCAACTCTTTAATGACTCTGCCGCAACACTCCAAATTATAGTTTAGATTTCATAATTTTACGACAATTCTAAATCGTATAAAATCAGGATACAAGTCAGAATAGAATAGAATAAGTTTTTAGTCTGCAATGCCTCCCCATGCTAGGCTTTCACAAATTTTATTCCATGGGTTTCCATGTGCTTTAACATGTTTCAATATCCGATTTAACATGTTTTTAAATTTCTCTCTTGTTTAACAGTTCTAACCTTTCACCTATTTTCATCCCACTAACTTTTCATTCTTTCTGTTAATAATCCCAAACAGAATGAATGGTGAAAATTATGGTGGCATATTTCTGCCACGAGGTAGCTATATAGCTATCGCGATATTATACTTAATTTTCCAGAAAATAAAAAGTTTTCCTGAAAACATTATCGCAAAAACTTGAATTATCTAGATATGTTTTTCAATTTCCAGAAAATATTTTAACGCAAAATTTCGTGATACTGCTCGGAACTGACATTAGTATCTAGATAAAATTATCGCGATAATTTTTTCATGGTAGCGAGGTAGCTATAAATAGAACACAAGCGGATATGACATTCTGGGATATCTACGCACCGATTGGCGATTACCTTGTACAGACTCTTAGACTGCTTCACAGTTCGACAAATTTACTATCGTAAAAATTGACGACTGTAGTGAACCGTTAGTCACGTGTTTTATTCCGCTGCTGGCATTGGCCGATAACAACACGTCATGCTGTAAACAAATGTGTATCGAAATCTCCCTGTTTATTTATAGAATAGCAGAAAGAATACCATCGCTCAGCGTTTATTTGTTTGTTTTTTAAACAAACATCCTATGTTGTATGTGTAATGATTATGCACAGGCACAGTGTTAAATACACAAGTATGTTTACAGGTTGATGATTTAAACAATAGCTATAACATTTTCAGTCGTTACAGATTAGATTGTCATAATTTATCATCAATTAAGTCACTCACCCTTAAATCGCCAATCACAACTGCAGCAGACGACAGTTTGATTCTTTTTTCAAAGAAAAGTCTTGATATTTTCATGTGAATCGTCTGCTGCAGAGGATTTGCATGAACTCTCAAGACTTGTTTCTTTTTAAAATTAAAAAAAAAAAAAAAAAAAAATGTCGGCTACAAAAAATGAATGTAATCAGGGAAGCCCGTCTATTTATAGACCTGAAGCAAACGCTTGGATTAGCAAGCGCTCGAGTGATCTGGATTACAAGGGTGTATTTGCCTTGATAAAAATTGGTTTTCTACAGTCCCCGTTCTACGAGGTCATGTGGAGCAGTCTAACAGACTCTTACCTTAAAAGTCGCTGGTAAATACCCTCGGTGAATTTCAACAGTATAAACAAAGGTATTCCGATTTCGGTTCTATCTATAGATAACAGAAAATAAAAAGGCAGCTATGGGCACTAACGCAAAAAATATCGCGATAATACAGTAAACTTTCGCGATAATATTTCCAGGAAACTTTAAACTATTAAGATAATCTTTTCAGGAAACTTCGAAATATCAAGATAATTATTGAAAGTATCGTGATAGCTACCTAGCTATCTCGTGGCAGAAATATGCCACCATAGAAAATCAATTGTTGTTTACTAAAGTTATCATCCGGAAACGAAAGACGGACGGACGAACGTACGACTGACTGACGGACGGATGGACGGACGGACGGAGAGACACACGGATCTTCAACGTGAAACCATAATATCCCCGCCACTATCGTGTGACGGGGATAAAAATATTTTTGGTAACACTGGATCCAGAAAGGATACTGAAATGGTAGGTGTTAAACTATATATTTAGAGTTAATCACTAAGGACAAAGGTGAGCAAAGAGGGAACTACCATGACAATACCAGGTTAATATGCATCTAACGACGACCGATTTCAATTTATTTTGATGTTTATCTATTGTAATACATGAGCCTCGCCATGAAAAAGCTGTTTTTAGGACATACGTTTTTACTCTAAGTATTCGGACACCTGATTGTCTTACCATACTTGTCTTAAAACTTCCAAGAACAAGTCCATTTTTCTACATGTTGAAGCTCTAACATTGGACTAGACGAGTGTCTGACAGTGTAGACTCTGATCAGACGCCGCGTTCTGCGTCTATGCTATTGGCCCTAGTCTACCTGTCCGAAAATTTAGGGTACATATGGTATGGGAACAGGAAAGATCCAGATCAACTAGCAAATTATACATCGATATATTCTACAGTAAAAAAGCTTCTGTAAGCGGACAGCGGAGGCCTGATTAGACCGCGCGAATGCTTAGGCTGAGCTTGGCTTGCCTTGTCCGCACTGCTACCAAGGCTCGTTTTATATGCCTATACTCCTGTCTATTCCTTCCACTCCCACGTATAGGCCAGCTGTTTCATAATTAAATTTTGTATGGGTTCCCCTCGAGAGGGCGGCGGCTTACTTAAGCATATATATATGTCATATCTCTTCCAGCTTAAAGAGAATTTATATACTTTCAGGGGCGGGGAGGCATCTCTTTCAAAACTGTCGTTTTTCCATCCTGAAAATGCGTCTACTCTAAAGGGAAAGAATTTGCTCCACTTTACAGTTGACCCCCCTTTCAGAAGGGTCTTATAAAGGAATGAAAACTTGATGACACAAGGCTGCTAGAAGCGAAGCGCTAAGACTTTAATCAACCTCAGGACGTTTTAAGGGCGCAATAGTCAGTGTATCACTTACGACCTATTTACCCTAAATATTAGTTCGCCTTCACTCCTTATCAGCTGGACTCCATAGCGTAGTCACTAGCGTGTCTGACTGCAGATCCACGGGGGCTCAAGTTCGAATCCCAGCTCGACCACATAACTTTTGTGGAGATTGACCATGAAATCATTGCAACGGTCAGTCTGACCTTCCGCTGATTCAAGAAGGACAGTTGTCATTTACTGGCGAGAGTATGTGCACAAATACTGTTTCACGGCTTAGAGGACTGTCTGTCCAGAAAAAGATTAAGTACGTTAACTGACCGGCCCGACATGACCTTTCTAGTGTAGGCTGGGCTCAGTGTAAAACTTTAAATTAAACTCACATCTTACCAAACTTGTCAAAGGATTTGAACAATATAACCGATCAAAATCAAGTCTATATTGGGAACAACCTGAAGATCACACAAGACAAAATATTTAGACGTAAACGTCTAAGTACCGGCAAATTTTGTTCATGTTTACATAGAGATATGGGACAAGGGTATACTAAAGTTTAATAAATTTTAATTTAACAAGTGAAAAAAGAACAGCAATGTGATTCTTTAATGTTTGCTTTTATTAAGCTTTATGAAATTTCTTGATTGAAATGAAAATAAAATGGACATTAATCTGTTTATAACCCAGTTTGTTATAAGATTTTTATATTTGCCGGGATCGACACACAATGACGATCCCGACAAATATAAAAAAAAGTCCTTAGTGAGTTAATCGAATAGTCTACCATATATAAAATCCAAAGCTATATTAAGAGACCGGCATGATTCCCGCGCCGGTCAATAAAGAAATGAAACCGGACTTTCGATTTCACTGAGACTCTACGTATGACAATGTAGTTTGTAGTGCTACATTCGCCCCACTAGCTCCGGCTTAAACGAAACTCGAAAATTTCGCAGCATTTTAAAATCCTATGACAAGTAACCAGAACTCGAATATTTTTTACATGTTGAAATCCTTTGTAAGGTATGGTCCCTTTTACTACATGTTGATGTGTCTAAAACAATGTTGGATGAGTGGCAAACATTATAGGCTCTGATAGGATCTCACGTTCTGCGGCGTTTGATCTAGGTCTACGCGGTTTGCTCAGGCCTATTTGTCCCCATATCTAATTTTGTTACGGCACCTCATTTCTGATACATAAATACGTATATATATTTAATAGTGATATATTACACGCTGAGTAACAGATATCTTTGTTTTTCGAATTCGATTCTTCACCGTATTCACTTACCATATTTGTCTTAAATACGAGAGTATTTTAACTCCTTACTTTCTTGATCTGTTGATTTTAAATTCGAAATGAAAGCCCGTCTGACTATCTTGTGATGTGGTTAAAGGGAATAGTTAGATGGCAAACATAGCAGATCCTGAACAGACGTCATGTTTCGCGGCGTATGGTCTGGGTCTGCGCATGACACTTGTTACTAGTGTAACATAAAAGTAGTGCTTATATTTTCTGAGGACACGTGGCCTTACCTTTAGTTATGACGGTTCTCAAAGTTTTTAATTTGTTACCGCATTTACTCTAATGGACACCTCAACTCCTTAACATAATTGTCCTAAAATCTGAACAACAAATTCTAAATTTCGTGACTATTTCAGAGCAATAAACATACACATACTCGCATACGCACATACGCACGCACGTGTGCACACAGGCACACAAAAGAATGAAAATAACTGAAGCATCGAGGTATCCTACCTAGACTAGCTAGTTTCGGCCAATTAGGCCTTACCTGTGACTCGCAATTGAATTTGCAAAAAAAAAAACAACAAAAAAAAAAACAAACAAAAAAAACAAATCCTGAAGTGGCACCACACTTATCGTTGCTAACCGTATTTATTCTAATATTCGGACACTTTAACCCCTTATCATCCATACTATGCTAGTCCAGATATTTGAACCCCTGTTAACGTGTATAAAACAGATATAGACCCTGATCGGACGCCGCATCAGTCTGAGGGGTCCGATCTGGACCTCTACTGTTTACTATTGCCAATTCGTCCGAATACTTAGGGTAAATAGGTATATGCGAATAGCTACGGTTCTGCTCATCCTGAGTAACCACACACTCTGATCAGGACCTTTTGCTGTCCGTCATGAGGACATATGAACACTGTTGAATACGCTAGCGAGAAACTAAGACACTGATCAGACTGCAGGAATGTGAAGACTGATTACAGCCTTTGATGTTAGCATTTCCTTTGACGATATGCGTTTATGCAGACATTATATGGTCAAGGAAGTCATACTCAGTGATTTTTCACAGTGAGAGGTGCTGGTAGTGGAGTAACTCTAGCGCTCGCCTGCTGAACTAGCAGTCATGGGTCCAGTCCGCCTGGGGCACAGAATTCTTCTCATGACTGAGCGATGTTCATTTACTACTGTCACGTTTTCATTGTGCTGAAATGGGTGAACTAATGTCGACAGGACATTTAATAACCAACATACCTAATATATATATATACGGACTTATTCAGGTCCAACTGAGCCTTTTTGTTAACATAGGCACGTTTCCTGAGCAGATAGCAATTATTGAGATGTTTCTTAAATTTAGAATATTTCTGGGCTGCGCATGCTCACAAAGAGCAAACTCTCCAAGGGACATAATATAATAGCTTGGAATTCCCTTTAGTTATCTACCCTGAAATTGAATTTGGGGATTTTCCCATCTAAATATAGAATCAATAGTCCGACTATTTATATGATTGCCGTATACGTCCAATATAAGGACGAGGGTGAGCAAAGACGGAACTACCCCGCAGATACCAGGAAATATGAATCTAATGACGACTGATTTCACCCTATCTTGACTTTTATCTGTTGTAATACATGATCCTCGCCATGAGAAAAGATGTTTTCGGGGCCTATCGTTTTTAGCCTAAATATTCATACACTTAATCTCCTTACTTGTCCTAAATTTTGAGCAAGCCCATTTTACCACCTGTTGAAGTGTCTAAATACGACTACATGAGTGGCAAACAGTGGAGATCCTGATCAGGCGCGTTTTGCGGCGTCTGATCTGGGTCTACACTGTTTGCTCAGGACTGTCTGTCCCAAAATTTATGATTATTATAGAACAGCGTTTCTGCTTCATGATTTAGTAATGACTCGGATATGAGAGGGTGGACAGGGAGGCGGGGATACGGGGTTAAGGGGGGCGGGGGACGGGGATACAGGGGGCGGGGGACGGGGGAGGGGGGCGGGGAACGGGGGGAGAGAGGGCGGTGGTTTTATACCGAAATTTGTTGTATTTTACCGATTTTACTCAATTTTTATGTTCTTCAATGCAATAACTGGGTATCAGAAGTATATAATAGACGTACTGAAGCAAATTCAGGTATATTCACAATGAATCGGGCGTTAATTTCACTTCGGTTTACATTGAGTTCGTTTACGTCCGATTTCTGATTATCTCTAGTTGATTACTTCCCTTTGATTCCGAAGGTTCACAAAATAGCCGTTGTCGGTGGCAATCCACATTTTAAGAAATAATTATCCGTCTGCCGTAGACACCCGTAGACAATCATTTTATTTGCTAATTGGTGGATAAAGACTTTTGCGCTGTTAAAAAAAACAACAAAAACACACACTTTAAAATCCAACATGAATTTTCTCACAGGCGTTCCAAACATTGAATATACACGTTGCCCGGTGGGGTGGTTGGGTGAGGCAAAGGTAACGTGTAACTGATATTTTCTTACAGTTGGGCAAGGCCTGCTATCCTTGCAGCAGGTAAAGGTAGAGGGGGAATGTTTTTTTTTCTTCTGTTTCTTCAATTTCATTCATTTTCCTTTCTCCCCTGTCCCTCTCTTTCATCTCCTCTACTATCTCTTATCGCTCTTCTCCCTTTCTCTGAGGGACGATACAAAATGACCCACAAGGGTTGATGTGTCATTAAACCCCAACAATCAAATCAATCACATGTTGCCCGGTGTCAAAACACGGACCATTCACGGACTTAGGACCAATAAAATTTCCGTGTCCGTGGTCCGTGAATAGCCTGTATTAATTGCAAAATATAGTAAACACCGCTAATTGGTCCGTAAGTAGTTCAATTAACTGAACATGTTGTTGCTGCTACGGACCATTTTTCGGACCATAACTGACCGTTCACGGACCAAGGACTTTTCACAGACGATCTGATTGCTATAGGGAACCGATGTACGATGCACCAATTACGGACTAATTACGGACTTACGGACCAATTAGCGGTTAAGTTTACTATATTTTGCAAGTTAACTGAAAACTACAAAATAACATTAGAAAGTGAAACACTACATAACATTGAACAAAAAGTACCACAATGAAATTACCGTCTCCGAACACACGTTCGACATTTAACTCTCAGTTGTTTTTTAGAAAACCACGAAAAAAGATGATTGTTCTCACTGAACCCTCAAGTGTGGGACCATGCTTATCAAAATTATTAAAAGAAGATGCAGATTTACATGGTATTCTTGATTTTTGATTTCAGTAATAAATACGACTGTTTTTTGCCAATGTTTAGGCCCGGACCTAGGCCCACCACATTTTTTCTTGACCAGTTTACGGCCGGATCAAGGCCCACCACCTTGTGATACCTGTTTTCCATAAGCCTCATATGCAGGCCCTTACGGAGGGTGCAAATCTTTAGCTATTCTGTAAAGGGGGTGCAAATGCTAAGGAAATACCGATTTGGGGGCAAAAGTTAGTGGTATAGTTTGGGGTCAAAATCTGCATGAATGTATATTGCAGAGTCATGTTTGAATTTAATTATAGCTTTGGGGATATTAAAAATTCTGAATTAGGGGAGGGAATAGTTTGCTTGGGGGAGGGAAAGAGGGGTAAGGGGGAGGGAAGTGGGGAAAGGGGGGAGGGAAGTGAGGGAAAAGGGGGAGGGAAGCGGGGGTAAGGGGGAAGGGAAGTGGGGAATGTCTACCCCCCACCCCCCTGTCCACCCCCTCGGATATGACAGACACTAAGTAACAGATAACTTTCCTTTCTGGATTCGACTCATTTACCCATTTCACATACCGTATTTGCCCTAAATATTCAGACACTTGAACTCTTGTCCTAAACTTTGAATTTGGCTATCTGGTCATGTATCTAAAAGGTGTCAGTGGTATGTCGAATGGTGTAGATCCTAATCTGACATCGCGTTCTGTGACGTTTGATTTGGGTCTGCACAGTTTACTCAAGTGTGTCTGCTCGAAAACTTTGTGTAATTACCATTGTCTTCCACTAGTTGGCATTTTTCACATTCTGACAATCTTCGAAGAATATGACATGCGCAAACAACGGTGTAATTACAGTATGGAAACGTGATACATGTTACTAGTGCAGCAGGAAGGAAGTGCTCTCTCTCTCTCTCTCTCTCTCTCTCTCTCTCTCTCTCTCTCTCTCTCTCTCTACGCGTAATCTCTCCATAAAAACATGCCCAGATATTTACTGGTCACGCTTCTCGTAGCCATTCTAATTGGCACCAAAGCTCTGCCTAAATATTCGGACACCAAAACTACCACACTTCTTAACCCTTAAAGCGCCAATCACAACAATTGTCGTCTGCTGTGTCTTCTGCCGGTTACTTTAAAAGTCATTGTTGCAAACAGTGTGGACCCAGATCAGACTGCTCCTTTAGGAGCAGTCTGATCTGGATCCACACTGTTTGCCTATATGCAAAATGTAAGTTTGAAAAGTTTGCAAGAAGATGCAGCAGACGACATAAACAGACGACATTTTCAGATGCAGATTTTCTTGGCGCTTTAAGGGTTAAACCTGACCAAGTCCATTTGGCTATCTATTGATGTGTCAAGATAAAATTGCAGGATGAGTAGCAAGCAGTGTAGACCCAGGTCAGACGACGCGTTCTGATGTGTGGATCTAATTTATATGCTCCGGCCTGAATGTCCGACACAGTAATTTTCATGGAGAGAGGGGTATTGGTAGTGGGGTAAATTTAACGCTCGCCTGCTGACCGCCTAGCGGTCGTGGGTCGAGGATCCGTCTGGAGCAGATTTTTTTCGCATGATTGAACAATGTTCACTTGGACAGAACTTTATGATGCTATCATGTGCTTCTTGTCTTGAAATGGCTGAAATGCTGTCAACAAATACCAACATAGCAAAGACGAAGACTAAGTGATTCAGGTCCACTTCAGCCTTTTTTGTTAATATAGGCACGTTTGTTTAGCAGATAGCACTTCTTAAGATGTTTTCTAAATTTAGAGCATCCCCGGACAGCGGATGCCTACAATGAGCAAACCCTTCAAGGGACATAATATAATAGCTTGGAATTCCCTTTAGCTGTCTACCCTGAAATTGAATTTGGGGATTTGCTCGTCTCGATATAGATTAATAAGTCTGACTGCTCATCGTCCAACGTAAAGACGAGCGTGAGCAAACACAGAACCAACCCTATAATACCAGGAAAATACAGTATAACCTCAATGGCTCGAACCCGGATGGCTCGTTTACCGTGGATGATTCGAACTCATTTTTCAGTCCCTACAAAATCCTTCCAATAGAGAAGAAAACAGATATTTAAGGATTTTTTTCTTATTTTATCATGGAATTGTATGTTGTGTGTACTCATTAGAATCGCCTCATCGAGGCGATTCTAATGAGTATACTCAACATACAATTATTGTGTAGAAAATCGAGAAAAAAATCCCTAAATTATCGCTATTTGCTTCCTGACCTGGCTCCATGATTAACCTCGGTGGCTCGAACTACCCATGTCTCGAAAAATTTTCTATGGTCCCAATGATGTTCGAGCCATTGTAGTTCGACTGTATGCTTCTAACGACGATTGATTTCGACTAATTTTGACGTTTACAATGTTTAATTCACGAGCCTCGCCATGAGAAAAGCTATTTTCGGGGAACTTAATTGAATTGCTGACGTGTCTAAAAACTGCTGGATAACTGAGTGGCACACAGTATAGATCCTGATCAGTCGTCACGTTCTGCCACTTCTGTTCCGGGTATATATCGTTTGTTCAGGCGTGTCTGTATTCATAACCGTATTTATCCTAAGTATTTAATACAGTTACCATTTACCAAAATTGTCTGAAAAAATCCATTTTACTATCCGTTGATGTGTTAAATAAATGCTAGATGATTGCCTACCTGTGCAGACCCTGAGCAGACGATGTGTTCTGCGGCGTCCGATATTGGTCTGCCAGGGTTATTCAGGCCTGCCTGTATGTAATGTCGTTTTTATTTCCCCTAAATATTAAGCTGCCGTAATTCTTTACGCAAATAGGCCGAAATTTAACAACTATATTCGTGTCTAACTGCTGACTAATTGGCAAACAGTGTCGACTCTCTTCAGATGCCGCGTTTTTGCGTCGTCTGATCTAGGTATACTCTGTTTGTTCATGCCTGTCTGCAAGTAATACAATATTTATCCAAAATACTGGACATCTTAACTCTTTACCATACTTGCCCCCTCCATTTTACTACCTGTGGCTTGTCTAAAACTTTGTGACGAGTGTCAACCAGTGTTCTGCGGCGTCCGATCTGTGACTAGACAGTTTACTCAGCCTGTATGTCCGACAACTTAGGGTAAATACGAAGATATCCCTTTTAGCGACATATTGTTGTTTGTTCAGTTTAGTCTCTTAGCTCCAGGAGTCCAAGGGTACGATCCCTTTTAGCGACACGTTGTTGTTTGTTCAGTTCAGTCTCTTAGGTGCAGGGGGGGGGGGGGGGGGTCCCAGGGTACGAAAACCATAACAGACACAACCCCTGCACCAGCGTCCGTTCGTCGTCTGCTGTCTGTTTAGTTTGCGTCTGTCGTCCTTGCGGCAGTCGAACATGCCAGGAGTAGCAAAAGGGGGTAAATTAGAGGCGACTGTGCAAGGTCTGGGTAGAGTGGGGTGGGGGTGGGGGGGGCGGTGGGGGGAGGAGGGCAAGTTTCTGCGCTTCCGAGGGGGCTTTAATACAGAGTCTTTGTAACCGTGCATAGACCCCTGCGGTCATCGGTGGAAGTAAATCTGGAAGCACACTGTAAGTTACAGAATTTAGAAAGCAGAATATCAGACCAAAGACGAGCTTTAATTCGATGTAAACATCGTGCTAATACCGGCAGCAAAATGATGTTTACATCTCGCTTAGAACGTAGGTCAAATTTCAGCCAGTCAGCGATCAGCTATCGGGGTTCGAATCGGAGGCAGATCTGCCTGTAGCTTCAAGTACTCCTTCCGTGTTTTCTTGTGTGTTGTCTTGCAGACTCGGTTGGGGACTTAAGTTTCTCATCTGTTATATATGCTCCACATGTTTGGACAGTGATACTTCGATTCTGGTGGCTTGTAGAATGTGGCGCTGGTATCGTCGTCGTAGACACACCCGTAGCCAAGTAAGCATTCTACATAAATCGTTAGCGGGCCGTTGTCGGCCCGTCAGCTACCCTGACGGGCCGATAACGGGCCGCTAAAGATTTATGTAGAATGCTGGCTGGGAGGCAGGTCTTCTTTCAGTCTTCTCGATATGTTTCAGCTGGTAGATTATCACGTCGGATCCAAGTGAATTTCCATGTAGTATCTTGGCGACATTATACTTCGCTAGTAAAGAAGAGCGGTCCTCTTGATACTCGCAGACTTCTGGCTCTTCTTCATCCTCTAGTATCTGGCAGGGCGGAGTCTTGGTCTTGGGTGTCCACCTGGATTCTGGTGGTGGCGTGACATCTGGCGTGCCTAGCGGTGAAACCATGTCGACTGTGGATGACTTCACTGGCGGAGACTTTACTGTTGGTGGTGTTCTGGCAGGGCTGGGCTGGCGAGACCACTCACCAGCAGGAGGGGCAGTCTTAGCACTGGAGCGAAACCCAGTGCCATGTCTGCTTTCGGCCTCCTTTTTCTTGCCGGGCGTCTTCTTCTGTCGGTTAGGTTGTGTCGGTTGTTTTGGCGGCTGCCAAGTTAACTCTAACTTTACAACGCCGTGCTTCCCTTCTGATAATCTCCTGATAGGAGCGCCGTCAAACTGGATGAGTTGCAAGCAGTGTAGACTCTGATCAGACACCGCATTTGATCTGCGTCTACATTTTTTACACAGGCCTGTCTGTCCCAGCATCTAAGGTTATTCCGGTACAACGTATCTGGTACATGATTAATTAGTGACATTTGATTTGATTTGAATTGGAGTTTAATATCCCAGTCAATATTGTTTAGGTCATAACGAGCAGCTACTTACACTATTCCTGGACAAGCTTAAACCTCTAAGCGGTTATCCACATACTTGTGCCAATAACTGACAACTGCCCTTCTTGAATCAGCGGAAGGGAATGAATGATTGTAGACTTCCATGATCAGTCGTCACGTAATATATGTGGCTGGGCTAGGTTTCGAACTTGAGACCCCTGGATCTATAATCAGACGCGCTATCGACTGCGCTGTGGAGCCCGGCTCATTAGTGGCCTAACAGATGCTTGGTATCAGGTACCTACAACCTCTTTATAACACGATTCATTATAACACGGTTTGGGATTTTTGAATATAACACGGTTCAAAGATGGATCCCAAAAATGTATAGATTATATTGAAAAATGACCAAAAATGTATAGATTATATTGAAAAATGACCATAATGGTCATTTTTCAATATAATCTATACATTTTTGTTTGGATATAACACGGTTGTTTAACTAACACGGTTTATGCTATGGACCCCAACAATAGTGTTATAAAGAGGTTATGGTTTACCTCTTTACCGATAACATCTTTGGTATTTACCCTAAATATTCGGACATTTTATCTCATTACCATTCTTGTCCTCAAATTTGTCCATTTGCTGATGTGTCTCAAAGTGATAACTGAATGGCAAACTTGTAGATCTGATCAGACCAATATTTTGTATAAATATTGGTATGGAACTATGACTCATCTTTACTTGGAAGGAAGTGCTTACTTTCCACGGACGTCCGCCGACATCACCTTTGATTACTGAAGGCTCATGTTTTTGTTTTGTCTTTTTTGTTTTTCGTTTTTTTACCGTATTTATCCTAAACATTGGACACCTTAACACCTTGCCACACCAGCGGGTATACAACGTCGCACGCATTTACGTCGATGTAACGTTACGACCTTTCATCGACGTAATACAATCCGAACAAGTCTGTGTTCCTTCCGGTTGATATGCGGCGTCTAATCTTGGCCTACAGTTTTTTTGGACTTGTTTGAGGGTAAACACAAAGCTCAGCAAAATAGCCTTCTGCTATGGACTAACGAATTTTAGGTCTCTGAAAAACGGAGCTGCTTTGCTCCCTCTCTGCTTTCTCGAATCATGTTCCTTTAGTAACAATGTACTCTCTCTGTCCCTGTCTCTCTGTCTCTGTCTGTCTGTCTCTCTCTGTACCGACCTGCCCGCCTACCTCTGGACATTGCACGACCCGCAGTGAAGTCATTCGAAAGAAGGACTTACGAGGAGTGCCCTATAATCAATATGTCCCTCCATCCGTAACCAGTTTGTGAAAACTGTATTGACAAGATTCACCAATGAAGTTGTCGATGTCAGATTTTTTTTTATAGATAGCCTCTCCAAGGCATGTCCTTTCCGTTTGTAATCAGTTTGTAGGTTTATCTTTCATTTCCAAAAAAAAGGAGAAGGTCATGTAATGCTCTAATCTTTTAACTTGTGTTCTACCCTAAGAAAAGTTGCCAAATGTGTTAGATTTTGTCTGAATCATTTGTGACGTTGAGTAAGCATTGGTCAATATACAGATCGCCAAGCAAACATCAGCACTTATTACGACAGATTTTGACATTTAATCGACATGTGCATGAGTTTTGGTGTTTTTAAGTGTGAACTGTCTATTCTGTTCCATATCTCGAAAAATAAGAAATGAAAACAAAATAACTGAAATTGAGAATAAAAACCGCGCTATACGTTTGTTTTAAGGAGTAATATGCATTTTAGCGCATTTACCTTAATAAAAGGGCACCTCGTCCTTACCATACTTATGCTAAAATTTATGTAAGTCCATTTCACTGTCTGTTGATGTTTCCAAAGCTGCTGAATGAGTGGCACACAGTATAGACCCTAATGAGACAATAAGACGTTCTATTGCGTCTGATCTGGGTCCACTCTGTCTGTCCAAATACTTATTGTTAAATGCGGTATACATAACTTTCGGTCAGATTTTCAGAATTTTTCAATCACTATTGATATTTGTCTTCTTAAAACACACACACACACACACACACACACACACACACACACACACACACACACACAAGAGAGAGAGAGAGAGAGAGAGAGAGAGAGAGAGAGAGAGAGAGAGAGAGAGAGAGGTGATGCCAGGTGTCCGCGGAAAGTAAACACTTCTTTCCCTGCCTTCTGCACTATTAAAATGTTATGTTTCTATAACGTAATTACACAAAATGTTCGGACAGACAGACAAGAGTAACTGTGCAGATCCAGATTAAACATCAAAGAACGTGGCGTCCGAGCAGGCTCTACACTGGTCGACATTCCACTATCACCATTTCGGCATATCACTAGAAAGCATAAGGGACTTCATAGTTTAGGAAAATAGTTAAAGTGTCTGAATTAAGGGCAAATACGGTCGGTGAAATGGGTAAATAAGCCGAATCCAAAAAGGAAAGTTATCTGTTACTTTGCGTCTATTAAATATGTCCGTCATTATTAAATCGTGTAGCAGGAACGTTGTTCTATAATAACCGTAAGTTTTTTTTTTTTTTTTTTTTTTTTTTTTTTTTTGTTTTTGTTTTTTTTGTGACAGACAGATCTGAGCAAACAGTGTAGATCCAGGTCAGACGCCACAGAACGCGGCGTCTGATCAGGGTCTAAAGTGTTTGCCACTCATGTAGTCGTGTTTTAGACACTTCAACAGGTAGTAAAATAGACTTGCTCAGAATTTAGGACAAACAAGAAGACCAATGAAGTGTTCGTATATTTAGGGTAAAAATGGTAGGCTCAGAAAACACCTTTCCTCATGGCGAAGCTCATGTATTACAACAGAAAAAAAAATCAGTTGAAATCAGTCGTCGTTAAATGCATAGTTCCTGGTATTTGCGGGGTTGTTCCGCCTTTGCTCACCCTCGTCCTTACATCGGACGTATACGGCAATCAAATAAATAGTCGGACTATTGATTCTTTATTTAGATGGGAAAATCCCCAAATTCAATTTCAAGGTAGATAACTAAAGGAAATTCCAAGCTATTATATTATGTCCCTTGGAGAGCTTGCTCTCTGTGAGCATGCGCAATCCGGAAATATTCTAAATTTAGAAAACATCTCAATAATTGCTATCTGCTCAGGAAACGTGCTTATGTTAACAAAAAGGCTCACTTGGACCTGAATAACTCCGTACATATATTAGGTATGTTGGTTATTGAATGTCCTGTCGACATTAGTTCAACCATTTCAGGACAATGAAAATGTGATAGTATTAAATTAAATGAACATTGCTCAGTCATGAGAAGAATTCTGTGCCCCAGGCGGATTAGACCCACGACCGCTAGTTCAGCAGGCAATCGCTAGAAACACTCCACTACCAGCGTCCCTCTCCCTGCATGAACGGATATCGTCAAAGGACACGCTAACACCAAAGGCTCTTATCAGGCATTACATTCCCGCAGTCTCATCAGTATCTTCGTTTCTCATTTGTACATTCGACAGTGTCCATACTTCCTTACGACGGACAGCGAAGGTCCTGATCAGAATGCGTGGATTCTCAGGATGAGCGGGATCGGCGGCCAATCGGTGACCAATCGGCGACTCTTCGGAGACTGGTTGCAACCGAACGACGACTGGTCGAAGACTGGTCAGCGACCGTTCTGCGATCAAAACAAAAACTTAATAAAATGTGTCGACATGGATGAAATCATTTATGTGCAAGTCGTCAACATGATAACACAACAACAGATAGAGTTGCTTCGCTTGCAACAACACAACCAGAATGCAGCAGTTATGGCTTTGATGTTGTACAGGTGGTTAAGGCAGAGGAGGCGAAGACAGTACTGGCTTAGACCTTGGATTAAAAGAAGGCCGCAGTTTGGAGACTGCGAAAATTTGATACTTCAATCTATAGGCTGTCCAAATACTTACTGTTAAATGCGGTATACATAGAATACATACAGAGAATAATATTTAGTCACTGGAGACTGGAGTCGGTCTATCAAACTGGATTATGAAAATAATATTTAGTCACTGGAGACTGGAGCTCGCTTGAAACCTCCTTGCAACCTGCCAAACAGTTGCCGACTGATCGCCGATAGGTCGCAGCAAGGTTGCCTGATTTCAGAGCCAAAATGTTGATGAAATCGACCGGGACCGATCGGTGACTGGTCGGCGACTGTTCCGCGACTGATCGGCGACTCGAGAAAACCATTGCAACCAGTCTGCGATCAGAATCAGTCGCGGCTAGTCTTTTTGTGCATGCTCAAAAGACTGGCTGCGAATAATTTTGCTTGCCGACCTACCAGCGACCTCGTTGCGACCATTATAAAACCTCATCGCGACTTCTTCAACCTCTTTGCGCGATTGTCATTTCTTAGTCGCTTTACAAAGCGTGTAGTATGTCACTTATATTTATATTTAAGTATCAGAAATGATGTGCCGTAACAAAACTATGTATTGGGACAAATAAGTCTGAGCAAACCAAGTAGACCTAGATTAGACGCCGCATTATTTTGGTTACATCAACATGTAATAAAAGGGGCCATACCTGTCATATTTTTTCATGTAGAAAATAGTCGAGATCTGGGCCCAGTTGTTCAAAGCTAACGACGTCATTAGTTAACGATTCGTTAAAATTTACATCGAGTGATACGCAAATATGCTGAAATTTTTTGGTGAAAAAATGTGAGTAGCTTTTGCAGTGCAAAAGCTACTCACATTTATTTTCAGCAAAAAATATTAAAATATTGTATATTGAATCCGATAAAACAGTAAACGAAATGACTCTTAACGAGCTCATTAAGCTAACGATGCTTTGAACAACTGGGCCCTGGTTAATTGTCATAGGATTTTAAAATGATGTAAAATTTTCGAGTTTCGTTTAAGCAGGAGCTAGTGGGCGTATGTAGCACTACAAGTTACACTGTCATACGTAGAGTCTGAGTGAAATCGAAACCCCGATTTTATTTATGTGTTCTTTGTTTCCAAGATCAACTTAACTTTGATAAAGCATATTGTTCAAATCCTATGACAATTATGATAAGAAGTGAGTTTAAATTTGTTGTACACTGAGCCCAGTTTACACTATAAAGGCCATGTCGAGCCGATCAGTTAATATACTTTCACTTTTCCTGGACAGACTTAGCCCTCTAAGCCGCGAAATAGTGCTTGTGCACATTCTGTCGCAAGTAACTGATAACTGCCCTTCTTGAATCAGCGGAAGGTGAGAATGACCGTAGCAATGATTTCATGGTCAGTCACCACGAAAGTTATGCGGCCGAGCTGGGATTCGAACTTGAGACTCACTGGATTTGCAGTCAGACACGCTAGCGACTGCGCTATTGAGGCCGGCTGATAAGAAGTGAAGGCGAACCAATATTTAGGGTAAACAGGTAGTTAGTGATACGCTGACTATTGTGTCACTAAAACATCCTGAGGTTAGTTAAAATCTTAGCGCTTTGCTATTAGCAGCCTTGTGTCATCACGTTTTCATGGCTTTACAAGACCCTTCTGAACAGGGGTCAACTGTAAAGTAGAGCAAATTCTTTCCCATTAAAGAAGACCCATTTTCTGAATGTAGAACAACAGTTTTGAAAGAAATGCCTCTGCCTCCAGCACCTCCCCCCCGCCCCCCGCCCCCGCCCCCGCCCCCTGAAAGTGGTTAAATTCTCTTTAAGCTAGAAGAGATATAATATATACCCTCTCGAGAAGAAATCATACAAAAATCAGCGATGAAACAACTCGCCTATACGCGAGAGTGAAAGGAATAAACAGGAGTAGAGACATGTAAAATGAGCCTTGGTGGCATGTGCGGACAACGCAATCGCTCGGTCTGATCTGTACGTTTACAGAAGCTTTTTTATTGCAAAATATATGGATGTATAACTATAATTTTTATCAGATTCTGTGGCTTTGCTAGCTGATCTGGCTCTTTCCTGTTTGCATACCGTATATACCCTGTTTTTGGACAGGTAGGCCTAAGCAAACAGTGTAGACGCAGAACACGGCGTCTGATCAGGGTCTATACTGTTAGCCACTCATCTAGTCCTATTTTATAACTTTAACAAGTAGTAAAATGGATTTGTTCTTGAAAGTTTTAGGACAAGTATGGTAAGGTGATCAGGTGTCCGAAAACTTAGGGTAAAAACGGTATGCCCCGAAAACAGCTTTTCTCCTGGCGAGGATCATGTATTACAATAGACAAACGTCAAAATAAATTTAAATCAGTCGTCGTTAGATGCTTATTGTCCTGGTATTGTCATGGTAGTTCCTTCTTTGCTCGCCCTTGTCCTTACATTGGACGTATACGCTAGTCATATAAATAGTCGGACTATTGATCTATATTTAGACGGGAAAACACCCAAATTCAATTTCAGGGTAGATAACTGAAGGGATTTCCAATATGTTCTATTATGTCCCTTGGAGAATTAGCTCTTTGTAAGCATGCGCAATCCGGGAATTTTCTAAATTTAGAAAACATCTCATTAACTGCTATCTGCTCAGGAAACGTGCCAGTATTAACAAAAGACTCAAATGGACCAAAATCACTCCTTACATGTTTTTGGAATGTTGGTGTTTCAATGTCCTGTCGACAGCCTGACAATGAAGACGTGATAGCATGACAAAGCTAAGCACAAGTGAACATCGCTCATTCACAAGAGGAGAGCGACTCTTTTTCCAGGCAGACTATACATGTAAATACATGTGTATGAGTCAATCAATGGGAAAATGTGTCCGGGGCATATACGGACAGCGAAAATCCAGATCACCCTGTGCATCGCGCAGTCTGGTTACAGCACAAGCTGTCATCTTATTGTATCTTGGATACTGTAGGATACGTCCATATATTGTATGACAAAAACCGTTATCAGATTGTGCGGCTTCATAGCTGATCTGGCTCTTTACTGTTTATATGTACCCCGAAGACACCTTTTCTTTTTAACCTGAGTACTTGGACAGACAATCTTGCGCAAACAGTGTAGACCCAGATCAGACGCCACCTAACGCGGCGTTTCATCAGGGTCTACACTTTTTGCACTTCATACAGCAGTTTTTAGACATTGCAAATGGTAGTCAAACGGGCATGTTAAATGGTCAGGACAAGTATAAAGGAGTTAAGGTGTTCAAATACATAGGGTAAATATAGTAGTTTGTAGATTCAGAGAGAGAGAGAGAGAGAGAGAGAGAGAGAGAGAGAGAGAGAGTTAATGTAAGATGATGCTTAATGAGAGATAGGAATAGTTTTTCTATTATCTCCTTTGATAGGTAGTACAAGATAGACCAAATATTAACAAGGTCCTGATTGGAATCCTCCATTTCTAGCATCTTAGGTCCTCATGCTTCTCTCTTTAATTGCAATTTTTCGGTGGACGGTAGCAAGTATCGCAAACTTTTCTCAAGCTGTCTTTTGGCACAACCATAGTGGCCGCCTATGCGAATAAAATTTTTATATGCTTGTTCATTTCTAAAAATATGGAAATGTTTATCAGGTTGATAATATACATTCGATTCCTTATGAAATTGATTATGATGATTATCGATCTAATTTCAATTTCAAGTCTCATCAACGAGAATAACGACTACTCTCTTATTTGAGGTCACATAAGACGGGTTTACAAAACAAAACAAAACAAAACAAAACAAAACAAAAAAAAAAAAAAAAAAAAAACAACAAAAAAAAAAAAAAAAAAAATACGTTCAGAAACGTTATTTTTTTTTCTATTTTTTTTTTTTTTTTTTTTTTTTTTTGTTTGTTTGCAAACCCGTCCTAGGTGACCTCAAATCAGAGAGCAAAATAGTTTGGGAAAAACTCTCGCCAGTGATTTGCTTTATTGAACGCAGCCCATAAGTGACAGCTCACTGAGTCGACTCTCTTGTCATAAAATTGTGTGATTTTGTTGATCACACGAACATAGTGCAGAATCCACAACCGAACCATGTCGGGCCAAAGTCATCCAAATCAAGGTGACCGATTAGTGGCCTGTATTTTGTTTTCATCCATATACATGTACCTTAAACACCTCAAGGGATTTTCAGATAACTTGGTACAATTGTTTACCAATTCAACACTATGTGCCGAGTCCAAAACCCATCCATGTCGCATGGTCAAGGTAACATCAAATGTTTAAGCTATACATTTCGTGGGGATATACCTATAATGCAGGAAATCATTATACATGTGAATTGCTGATTGGACAGACGTAGGTTTTTGTTTCCAAATCAACCCCTAGCTTTACATCTAGAATATCTGGAAGACATTTTATTGTTACCGTACTAACCCTAAGTACTGGGACATACATGCCTGAGCAAATAGCGTAGACACAAATCAGAGGCTGTGTTCTGCGGCGTCTGAGCAGGGTCTACAAAGTTTGCCACTCATTCAGCAATTGTTAAGCACAGCAACATGTAGCAAAATAGACATGTTCAAAGTTTAGAACACATATGGTGAGGAGATAGTTGTCATACTATTTAAGGTACATACGATTTGAAGAAAGGAGGAAACATATATTTCGTGCAAAATTACAAGCCTCGCTTCCTCAGTGATATTTATATATCTTTTTTTGCTTTTGTACTGTGGACTGCGGCTCATTTACTCACTAGATATTTGGATGTAAATACAGTCGACTCTCGTTATCTCGAATTCCAAAGGGACTCACTGAAATACTTCGAGATATCCGTACCTCGACATATCAGAGTTGAGAGAGTGAGGAAAACAATAAATTGAACAACCACATTTAACAAATGAATATGTAATTTGACTCCTGAAGTTAAAAAAATATATATAAAATTTCTCCACTTTTCAACATTATTTTGTTACCTGTTGTCATAGTTTCATGTTAAAACAGGGACCAGATTTTCACTTCGAGATAAGCGGTAATTCGACGTAAGCGATTTCGAGATAACGAGGTTCGACTGTATTTGTGTGTCTAGAATAGAAGAACGATAATGTGTAATGGGCTCTTTGATTTGTCAGATCTTATTTAATTTCCAGACTCTAAATTATTTTATCCTTCAGAGCACATTCATTAAACATGTAAGAAAAACAGCCATAACAATCGTTTAGTTTTATTTTTGGTTCTTGGTTATCTTTGACTGGTTTTATATTTGGAATGTAATCAGTTCACCATATGCATACCCAAGTGAAATTCTATATTTTATATAATTGATAAAAAAATCTAGGTTCCCTAATGTTTTTGCATCTGGAAAAAATTAAAAATCATTTCATGTCCGGGCTGTCATTATTTTATCTATTAAAATATATCGACTGACACCACCACCCCACCCCGGCCACAGAAAATAAAACTGAAATACCATTGAAAGGACCATAAACCACAAGAAACACGTGCACTGATCTGTACCGATGAAATTAAAGCTGTTTCATAGAGTACATGTACAATAAAACTGCCATGACCCAAACACTGCTCGTTTACCGTGGCTGATTCGAACTCGTTTTTGAGTCCCTAAAAAACTTTTTGATCGCTGAAGAAAACAAATTTTAAGAATATTTTAGAGAAAATCTCTAATTTTATCACGAAAATGTACGCTGTTGGTACTCAATAGAATCGCCTCATCGAGGAGGCGATTCTACTGAGTACACTCAACATTCATTATTTTATAGAGGATCGAAAAGGCAGCCCTAAATAATTCCCATTCATTATTTTATAGAAGATCGAAAAGACAGCCCTAAATAAACCTTATTTGTCTCCCGACCTGGCGCCATGACTAAACCCAAAAGGCCCGAACTGCCCATGTCATGGTCCAAAAGATGTTCGAGACACTGACGTTCGACTGTAGTAGACGTGTAGACTGACTCCAGTCTCCAATGACTATTTTTCCCCCTATAACCCTTTTTTATTAATCCACTAAAATAAAACCAAAGTAATATCATGACTATAAAGGCTGGTCGCTATTGACCAGCCTTTATAATCATGATACTTTTTTTTTGGTGTTATTTTAGTGGATTATCAAACAGGATTATGAGAATAATATTTAGTCACTGGAGACTGGAGCCGGTCTAGTAGACGGGTTGCATACAAGATTAACAAGTTCTGCGTTGTAATGTTTTGATTATTTGCCATTGCAGTCTTGGAAAAAAAGACCTAGTCTGAAAATGATTTACTGTTTGCAATATCTTGAAGAAAAACTATTTATTTAGTGGGGATGAAGGTCACCCGGTGGATCACACCAAGAACTAAGGCGCTTTTCTAATTCAAAAGTATTGATATTTTTTCTTATATCTCCATATAAAAGCATGTTGTGGGTACTCATTAGAAGCACCTCGCCGATGCACTGTTAACCAGTCCTTCTATTAAGAACCCACATTGAAGATAAGAAAATTATTTATCTGGACTCTCCTCTTATCTGGAGCTAAGTCCTTTCATTTATCAATGTTATCACATTGTATTCTATTCCACATGACAACGTCATATCAGTAGATATAAGAAAGTGAAAACTACCGAAAATGTCATCGTCATGATCTTTTTATTTTAAAATATTTATCTTGTTTTTTTTTTTTTGTTTTTTTTTTGTAAAACCAAATCGACAACGGTAGGTTGTATTCAATTTCTACACAGTTAGCAATTTCCCCATCGCTCTATCAGAAGCAAGTGTGGGTATTTGAGTAGTTATGTTGGCTCTTATATTTCTGAGACAATGAGTAATCATTTAGAACAGTGTTTTATTTTATTTGATATATTTTGCCTGGCTTTGAAAGCAGTTCGTGAAGAAACTAATTTAATGTTGAACACATGAAGAAAGCATGTGGCTTATATTTTTGCAAGAATGATAACTTTTGTATCAGAAAGATTTGGTTTCTTGCTTTTGTAATAGTGGGATATGATTTCAAATGCAGGGTGTGAAATCCGAGACATTGTAGCCTCACATTCATCTGCTCATCCATATGCTTTTTTTTTCGAAGAATTGCCCTGTCGTCCTGTGGATTAAGGACGAGATTGGATATCTATTAATTCAGGTTCAGACACTCTTACGGCTTGACTATGGACTGTTCCAAGGTAGTAATCCTCTTGTGGTGCCTCTCGTTTGTTCGTTCTCTTTTGTTGTTTGTTCTGCTTTCGATGAAGTGTTTTGTGTTGTCATTTCATGATATTAAACCCTTACCCAGTGAATTGGGAAGGTTGTGTTCTGTGACTTTGCCCTTTCCTGTGTATCTCCATATTTAACCTTTACCACAGCTGTGCTGATTCAGGATACGACAATTTGATATTTTTTCTATTTTTTCCTTGAAAACAGAATTTGACATTTCATGCAAATTGTCTCCATTGGAGACAATTTACATGAAATGTCAAAATCTGTTTTTTTGGGGGAAAAATAAGAAAAATATTTCAATATGTCGTCTGCTGAAAATTTTACCCAGTGTGTCAAACGTTAATGTCTGTATAATACGCATATTGTTCTTGCGAGTAATGCAGATACTCATCAGACAGCTGGTATAAACTTTCCCTGTTTATGTTTTGATGCGTTTAATACGAACAATATAACATGTTCAGTCATGCAGACCAAAAACGATACCTTGGTAAAACATGCAGATCCAGAATAATGATCTATTGTCAAACTGCAATGGCTCGAACATCTTTGGGACCGTGGGAACTTATTCGAGATATGGACAGTTCGAGCCACTGAGGGTTAATCATAGTCAGGGAGCAAATGGCGATAGTTTAGGGAAGTCTTTTCGCTCTTCTATACAAGAATGGTATGTTGAGTATACTCAATGAGGCGATTCTAATGAGTACACACAACATACAACTGCATTATAAAATAAGAAAATTCCCTTAAATATTTGTTTTCTGAAGATATCGGAAAAATTTCGTAGGGACTCTAAACGAGTTAGAATCAGCCATGGTAAACGAACCATCGATGTTCGAGCTGTTCAGGTTCGATTGTATATTGTTCACCACTCTGTTTATGATTTTTCATTGAAACCAGTTTGCAACAGTAGACATGTCCAAGTACAAAGATGGAAGAGTCCAATGGAGTTATTAAGGAGGAGCATAATTCTGAGATGTTTTCTTATTTCTCGACAAAGCATATGTTATGATTACTCATTAGAAGCTTCTCTAATGAGTACCCACAATATATGTTTTTTTTCTATGGAGAACTAGGGGAAATTATCCCAGAATTATCACCAAATACTCTATCTTAACCCATTTATGCCTAGCATCTCATAACAGGGACACAGGAAAACAGTGTTGACCCAAATCAGACGCTGCAAAAGCGGCGCCTGATCAGGGTCTGCACTGTTTGCATTAAATACAGAAATTTCTTTGAAATATGGTAATAATAAAAAAGTCAGATACCCTCTACTGGAAATGGACCGATCCAAAGAGTAATGGTAGAAGAGTCCCCTCGGCAATAACAGGTTAACTCCTCTGAAGGGTCCATTTCAGATTCACAGGTGTGTAAATGGTTAACTACCAATAGCAGTGTCAGCATTACGTGGTCTTAGGAGTAGGAACAAAATATTGAAAGGAAAATAAACATAGAAGTAAATTTATAAAAATTATAATCAGTTATGCAATTGATGTCATTATCGTAAATTTTGTTAGTTTTTATTCATTTTTTATCATAAAATTATAAAATAACTAAAACTGCTTCAATTAAAATATCAAAGAAAGCTGTAACAGCAGATATTTAGTTTTCATAGTTGTAGCCAACATCTTTGAGCAATCTTTGTGTCTAAACCTTCTGTGTCGTCTTGAAGAATTTCCATTTCTTGAACCCCAGGAAAGATTTGCTGTAGCCGAAAGCCACTTTCCCATCATCAGAGAGCAATTTCTGTTTAATGTTCATTCCTACAACAAAAATGTAAAGCATATCTTAAAGACTTGAAAATAACTATAGGGCATATTTATTTTTTCACTGGAATCTTACATGGCAAAAGATGCAAAGGCATGTGCGAACAGTTTGACACAAGGTAGCAAATTCGATCATACTAAGCTGTTTTATTTCCCCGATCTTCACAAACTGTCTTAAGTTTCGCTCAAAATGAATTAATTGACATCTTCGCTCAAAGATATAATTATGGAGAGCAAACCTGAGAAATTTCTAAAGTTTATTATTGAAAATGTATCTAAGCAATAAAATACTGTTTAAATTTGTTTTTCATAATATTAGTATTATCGAAGCAGTAACCAGAATGTTATTGCAAACCATATATGTATACATGGTGAATATAATTCAGATGAATCCTAAAAGGAATGACCCTTGCGAGCAATGACTCTAACTACTGCTGCCAGTATTGTTTGACAGTGAGCTTATAGGAGTATGTGCGGCAATTACATAGAATGCGTATTTTCACTAGTACATCTATGACTGGTTGACCGTCATTTAGATCAGTTGGCTTCTAAGTAGCCACTGACTGATTTAGATCTGCACGGTTTGCAATTAAGTATGGGAAATTTTATCAACAATCTAAAAGATGGTAAGAGAAAAGTCCAGGGAGTGCCACAATCACAAACCGCAGCCCTTCCCAGACACCAAGAGGAAACCGAAAAAAAACCAAACAAGCACAAGTCGAACAAACATACGAAAAGCACTAAGAATAGCTCTCTCTTCCCCAAGCGAGATAATCACGATGCTAAAAGGACTGAAAAACACAAGAACAAAATAGCACAAGGTAAGACATAAAACAAATCGCCTCGTAGAATAAGCCACAAAGCAACAAAGAGTAAGACTAACACCGGGACCACTGCCTTAGAACGGTCAGTAGGGTAAACCACCGTGGGGGTTAAAGCACTTTTACAGTTAGCCAACTTCACCCTGGGTCCCGATGCTACTCTTAATACAGAAATACAAAAAAATTCGGTTCGCATAAAGGCTCCCAACTCGGTCAATGCATCAAAGCGAAAACATAAAAATCACTTTAATCACGTTAATAAACAAAGACGAGTACTCATGGCTAATTCTACTGTATGCCAGTAATCTGTAAGTTAGTCGTGGTATTTAATTTATTTAGCGAAGGTACAGGTTAAAACTGGTGCTACATTCCGGATGTACCTTACCTGGCATTGTAGATTGCTTTACGCAGCCAGTCCCTTCTGCGCATTCTCCGTCGCTTCTTCCCTGTTTAGCAAAGCTGTTTATTTCTGGTGTCGTAGTCTGCACCACAGCAGGAGAGGCAGTCTGTATAAATGGAAAATAAACATATAAATTTAATTTCATAAAAAGAAACCATAAAATAAGCCACAACCTAAGAAAACGTACTTTCTGACTTGCGCCCAACGAAGACTCAAATCAGCATGCGCTTTCACACAGTCTGATCATGGTTCGCTGTCCGCATGAAGAAACTTTGCATACATTGGCTATCCAAAATACGCCTACTGTAATCTGAATCCGCTGGGCGCAAGAATCCGATGGTATGTTTTTTAACATTGCGACTCAAATGTTACAATGACACCACTAACCTAGTAGTGGGTCACACGCATTATAAGCCTGTTCTACAAGAGGCTTTGCTACCACAACGTTCCAGCACGGTTCTTAACTCTCTTGCATTAATCTCGTTGTGACATTCAGCAGCTCTAAAAGGTATTTAATATCTTCCGGTCCTTACTGATCATTGAGCCTATTCCTGCGTTCTTCAAACTCCATCTGGGGATCACTGATGCGGCCGTAAAGCGGCTCTCAGTACTTCTTTCTAGTGTAGTTAATAGTTTATGGTCCTTTGTGATCAATGACCCCAGAAAACTTCGACAGTTCAGCCAACTATTTTATCTTTGTGTCTGTGTTCTGCTCTCAAGGGTCATACCTGTTAGGATCCGTGTGTCTTAAGAACCACTGGCGGGGCCTAGATGCCCAAAACACGGGTGTCTAGTGCAAGAATAGCATGTCCATCCTAACCATACAATTTGTTCTTAGACTTTTTCAGTATTTATATGCTTTTGTTCTTTAGATACAATAAAGCCTCTTTCAGCATTCTTCAAGTCATTACAAGAAAGACTGTTAATTTTTTAGCCCGGCCCCGAAGTTATAAAACCTTTTTCATGCTTAACTAACCTAGTGTAGTTGGCATTTTGATATTTATTAGCAGAGAAAGTTTCATGCTCAGCTGTGGTTAGGATGAAAGAATGTGCAATTAATAGTAATTTGATATTTATTAGCATGAAACATTTAATGCTCAGAAAACAAGTTTTTAACCTCGGAGCCGGAAGGGGATTGGATACATTTGGTAGAAATTTCCATTTCCGCGAAGGGAGACAACTTTTGTGACTTCCGTTTTGCTTTACTGCACATCTAGCCCCTTCTAAAAGGTAGTCACATCTATACGAATGAATTTGCACCGTATGGGAGCAAACTCTTTCCTTTATAGACTAGATTCTTTTAAGAATAGGACAAAACTATTTTGATTGAGTTGTCTCACCTGAAAGTCTTTCAGTACCCCTTGAATTGTTTTCGAAAGATACTGTTTTCTACTACATCGGTAATATATATTGCTAATCTTTTTTAAAAAGACGATACACGTGTCTTACAAAATCTAATCTGATTTGTTTGTTATTAACCATCTATTAATAAAGGGAAATAGATACACATTTAGCGAAGGTAAAGCTTAAATTTTTGTCCCCATCTGAAAAGGAAACTTCTCTTATAGGAAAAGTTTTGCTTCCACTGGGACCATTTTTTTTCTTTTGTAGAATAGACCTATTTAGAAGGGGCTTGGTGTGCAAACAAACAAACAAACAAAAAAAAAGCAAACATGAAGTTACAAGTGCTTTCTCCATTGTCAAAAGGGCGGATATTGTCCCAATTGTATTCAGTCACCTGAAGGAGTCGTTTGATTTGTTCTTGAAGTTATTTGAATACGAGTAAACAGGATATACTTACAGCATTGTATGTGTAAACAGAACACATTTCCTGGTACATATGCTGAGCTATCAGTTCAACATCTATTTGCTTAATCTTGTTTCTGAGAGATCTGAAACAAATAACCAACAAAAGCTAAAACATAAAAAAGAGAACAGATGAGGCCTTGTATACCCCAGTTTGATTCATATCCACGCATTTAATAGTTGAGTAAGAATTACACATTTTTGTTTGGCAAATCTGTCAGAATAGATAATGTAAATACGATAGGTACTGAAGTCGTAAATGGATATTTAAATTATATGATATTTTTAACATCATTGTTGATAATGATAATAACAATAATAATAATAATAATAATAATAATAATAATAATAATTATAAGCTTATCTTTTTTTTGTCTTTCCTTTTTTTTTTGTCTCATTACGAAAACACGCCGATTCAAATATGTTGAAAATTTTACCTCCAAAAAACTGAAAATTTTCAGATAAAAATCTCCGATATTTTTCATATTTCTGTTCAAAACATAGATTGTGGGTATTCGTTAGAACCGCCTCGGCGAGGCGGTTCAACGAGTACCCACAATCTATGTTTTTGAGCAGAAATAAGAAAAATAATGAATACCCCTGTAAACCCCAGTTTAACTATATAAAAGTGGGGTTTAAGGGGGTCAAAATTATATAGGCATGTTTACGTGATGTTTTGTTGCATGTTTTGTTTACGGGTCTCACATTGCTCACTTTATCTGATACCATGGGAAGGTTGTGCTTTGGAATTATGGCTTTTCCTGGTAATTTGATTCAGTGTTTTTATTATGTAAATTAACTCAATTTATGAAACAAAGGTTCCACTCAAATTAACAATGGGCAATGGAATACTTAAATGGTCCACTGTTTAGAAACGGATCTGTGGGGTCGTTATAATCATTTTACTAGATATTTTGAGTCACAAACCTACTGAACTATGGAAAATGCTCTAATTTAAAACCCTTCCCAGTAAGCATTCTTTATTAATCTACAGCGGGTCGTTATCGGTCCGTCAAGGTTACTGGCCCGCTATAGATTTATAAAGAATGCTAGCTGTTTTTAATCCAAAAGTTTTGGCGTAAAAATTGCTGTTTAAGCAGAATTTCTTAAAATACTTAGTGGAAAGGCAAACAGTGTAGACCATGATCAGCAGTCTGATCTTGGACTGCACCGTTTGCAGATGCCATTTTGTCAGAAACTTTGGGATACGAAATTTTAGGACATTTATCTTAATAGTAAATTTGTGAAGCACTTACTGAGATAGTGATGCAGTATCTGCGATTAGTCGAAGCTGAGTTAGTCCATAGTCTATTGCTTTAGCAAAGTGTGCTTCAATAACCCGCTCTACGTCCAGAAGAGTCTACAATAGATAGATAGATAGATAGATAGATAGATAGATAGACAGATAGATAGAAAAGTGCAGGCATGCAGATAGATAGATAGATAGATAGATAGATAGATAGATGCTGACAGATAGATAGATAGATAGGTGCAGGCAGATAGATAGATAGATAGATAGATAGATAGATAGATAGATAGATGCAGGAAGATAGATAGATAGATAGATAGATAGATAGATAGATAGATAGATAGATGCAGACAGGCAGATAGATAGATATATGCAGACAGGTAGATAGATAGATAGATAGATAGATAGATAGATAGATAGACCGATATTTTGTTGATTAAATATGTTTTACTATAACTGCGCAAAACTTTTATGTCATTTTTATGTATAAAGCGATGGTATATATACCTGCGCTAGTTGCATCATTGTAGCAATATATTGCTGCTGAAGGTTCTCATATTCTTCAGAAAGGTCCTGTACGATTATATCATGATGGGTAAAACGTTTCCCTTCTTTGTTCATTCTTTTCTCTAGCTTCCTAATGTCACCATTACCATCAGACTTGGACTTGGAGTCTATATATTTCTTGTTATATTCCGCATACAACTCAAAATGCTTTTCAGCTTTTTCTTTGTGATGGGTCAGTTTCTGCAAAATAGTTACATGAACGTTTAGAAAATCTAATGTTTGGTGTAAATTTAAATTTACAGATAACCAAACAGGAAAGGGGCAAAAGTTATCTGCCTTGTAAAATGACAAAACATCTACCATTATTTTAGAGTCCCCTTAATCCATTCATGCATAGCGACCCGCATAGGTGACAATGGCATCATGTGGCGTCTGATCAGGATCTACACTATTTGCAATAAATAAAGAAATTTTTAGCAAACATGTTTACAAGAAAAGACACCAGATATCCCTTCTATTGGAAATGGACCAGTCCAAAACGTTAAGACAGAAGAGTCCACTCGGAATAAATAGGTTGAACCTATTTTGACTGCATTAATTCCATGCATCAAATGTATTTGTATACAGATGTCATAAATCTGTCATCCATACATATCGTACACTGGATCTATAATCGTTATTAATTGTAGCTGTAGAGAGCAGTGAACTTTGTATCTTCTAAAACAGTTCAAAATACATCAAAACTTCAATGACTCGAACACCGATGGCTTGTTTACCATTGCTGATTCAAACTAGAAAACAAATGTTTAGGGATACTTTAGGGACATTTTCTTATTCAATCATGAACATGTATGTTGTGCGTACTCATTATAACCGCCTCTAACAAATACACATAGAAGATCGAAGAGACATCCCTGATCCCATTTTCCTCCTGTTTAGACATTATGATCAACCCTTAGTGGCTCGAACTATCCGTGTCTAGAACATATTTCCATGGTCCTAAGATGTTAAAGCCATTGAAGTCTGACTGAATTTCGACTGTAAATACCATATGAGCCGGGACTCAGAAACGCAGACGACTAGGCAACTGAGCAAGCACAAGGGTTGTTATTCAAATACTAAGTTGATGTTTAGGTAGGTGCTCAAAATTGCCGTCGCATTAGCATTTTTTTGTGGCCAATCATATAACTTTGTTGTTATAGTAATGAAATAACAAGGGATAGAGTTGACGTACCTTTTCCAATGAAGTAGACTCAACGACGAAATGTTTCTGTCCTTCTATCTGTTTTGTTATGAATTTGACTGTACATTTCATCTGTTCGAACAAGTCTTTTGGCATTCTAAATTAAAGAATTAAAATATCTGATAGATACTGAACGAAAAGTGGGAGAAGGTCATCAAATCAACACTGTAAATCATATAAACAGCGAAAATGCTACTTAAAGGGAAGAATGGAGTAAGTTCTTTCCTTTAAGAGAAGTGTTCACAGCGGGCACACAGCGTTGAAACAACGTTGATTCAATCTTAATTCAACGTCTTAATGCTAAGCCCAAGACGTTGAATCAATGTTGAATTGATCGACATTGTTTCAAGGTTGTGTGCCTGCTGGGTTGGTACTTAAGAAGCTATTTATACCTAGCTATATTACGCTAAGGAATTAATTCGCTTCTACAGAAGTACTCGCCCTTGGAAAAGAAGCTCGTTATATTGTTGGCCATTCCAAGACGAAAGTGCAAACAGGCAATTTGATCAAGGTCTGCATTATACGGCATTGCTATGAGGGCGCCAGTATATATGCAGTATATATGACATTACCAGGTAGCTATTAAGACTTGTTCACCTTCTAAGAAATGTACGGTAAGAAGCTACTGTGACCAAATATTTAAGGTTATAACGATATTCAGCAGGCACACTACGTTGAAGCAACGTCGATTCAGCGCTAAATCAACGTTGAATCGGCGTTGTTTCAACATTGTCTGCCCGCTGGGTAGTTACGCTAAATATTCGGACAATTGTGCCTGAGAAAATGGTGCAGATCCAGATCAGACGCCACAGAACTTTGGGGGTAATCTGACAGAAGACTTTTACTTACATTTTAAATGTCTTCGCGTTCATATCCAATATATTCCCAATACAAGCTGTGGTAGAGTTGTTTGTGTTGTAACCAGGGTTTATATCTTTGCCTTCAACAGAGTTTTGATGGTACTCAAACGTGAACTGTTTCAGAATATCATACAGTGGAACAATACATGAGGGCCCTGGAATAAATGGAGTTTTGATGATACTCAAACTTGAACTGCTTTAAAACATCATACAGCGGAACAAAACAAAAGGACCCTGAAATACAGTCGAACCTCGATAGCTTGAACACCGATGGCTCGTTTACCATGGCTAATTCGAACTCATTTTTGAGTCCCTACGAAATTCTTCCGCTAGCTCAAGAAAACAAATATTTAGGGACATTTTCTTTTTTTTATCATGAAATTGTATGTTGTGTGTACTCATTAGAATCGCCTCTTCGAGGCGATTCTTATGAGTACACTCAACATACAGTTATTGTGTAGAAGATTGATTGCTTCCCGACCTGGCGCCATGATTAACCATGATTGGCTCGAACTACCCATGGCTCAAACAATTTTCCATGGTCCCAAAGGTGTTCGAGCCATTGAAGTTCGACTGTAAATGGAGTTTTTATGGTACTCAAACGTGCTGTTTAAAAACTATACAGTGGAACAAAACACGAGGGCCCTGGAATGAATGGAGTTTTGATGGTACTCAAACGTGAACTGCTTTAATGCATCCCAGTAAGCATTCTTTCTAAATCTATAGCGGGCCGTTATCGGCCCGTCAGCTACCCTGACGGGCCGATAACGGCCCGCTATAGATTTAGAAAGAATGCTGGCTGGGATCATACAGTGGAACAAAATACGAGGGCCCTGGAATAAATGGAGTTTTTATGGTACTCAAACGTGAACGGTTTCAAACATCATACAGTGGAATAAAACATAAGAACCCTGGAATAGATGAAGTTTCGATGGTACTCAAATGTGAACTGCTTTAAAACACCGTACAGTGGAAAAAACAAACAAACAAAAAACATGGGGGCCTGGAATAAATGATGCTATTCAAACGTGAACTGCTTTAAAATCCCATACAATGGATCAAAACATGACGGTCCTGGAATAAATGGAGCTTTGATGGTACTCAAAACGTGCACTGTTTTAGAACATCGAGCAAAACACGAGGCCCTGGATTAAATGGAGTGTTGATGGTTCTCAAACGTGAACAGTTTTCGAATATCATACAGCGGAACAAAACATGAGGTCCATGGAATAACCAAAGTTTTTATTGTACACAAACGTGAACGGTTTCAGAATATCATACAGCGGAACATAATACGATGTCCCTGGATTAAATGGTTTTGATGGTATTCAAACGTTAACGGTTTCAGTACATCGTACAGCGGAACGAAACATGAGGGCCCTAGAATAAATGGAATTTTGATGGTACTCAAACGTGAACTGTTTCCGTATATCATATAGCGGAACAAAACATGAGACCCTGAAATAAATGGATTTTTGATGGTAAACGCGAACTGTTTCAGAACATCATACAGCGGAACAAAACATGAGGGCCCTGGAATAAATGGCGTTTTCATGGTACTCGAACGTGAACAGTTTTAGAACATCATACAGCGGAACAAAACATGAGGCCCCTGGAATAAATGGAGTTATGGTAGAACTCAAACGTGACCTGTTTCAGAATATCATACAGCGGTACAAAACACGAGGTCCCTGGAATAAATGGTGTTTTGATGGTACACAAACGTGAACAGTTTCAGAACATCATTCAGTGGATTAAAACATGGAAGCCCTGGAATAAATGGAGCTTTGATGGTACTCAAACGTGAACTGTTTCAGAAAACTATACAGTGAATTTAAACATGGATGTCCTGAAATGATGGGAACAGAATGTGATAAAGGCGAATGTGTAATGCGTAACATAAAAAAGAACAAGAATTAAAAAGAAATATGGAATGTCAAAGGACACACATCATTGGTTGAAATAGTTCTAGGCTTCGCTGTCTTCCTAATATGGGGCCACGTATAAGAAAGGCCAGAAGTTACCTTCTCTAGTGGGGTCTCTCTCTCTCTCTCTCTCTGTCTCTCTCTCCTTTGTTTAATGCAAAAATACCGACCGCACTAATTGTTTTCCAGAACGTTCCCTAATTTATATTTTAATAAATTAACATGTCTAGATATGTGATCTAGCTTTTTTCGTAATTAAGAGTTCAGAAGTTACCCATTAAACAAGAAGAAGAAGAAAAAGAAGAAGAAAAGATCTGTTTTCATAGAATAATAGGACATCTGTACTGAAAAAAAATGAGAAATTGTGAACCACAACGAGAGAAAAAGGACTTTATTACATGTGATTCAGCAATGATGATTCATATCCGGCTTGTCTAGAAGCCTTTGAACTTTAGCTTCCACAGAGCTCTTAGCGACGACTCAGATCACACTGCGCTTATGCGCAGTGTGATCTGAGTCTTCGCTGGGTGCACATGTCAAGATCGCTTTTCTTACGTTGAAGTTCATTTTGACTTACAATGACAGAGGATTAGTAGGTTACGCTCAGACTTGCAACGTGACCGCGAACGTCTTGCACTGGATCCCTCTACTTAATGACGAGCACCAACAAGAGCAGGGATCTAGAGCAAACCGTTCGCGAATGTCTTGCACTTCTGGAGCCAGCCCTGATAGCTTTGAAGGGATATGAAAATAATTTAACGTACGCGAGTTAATAAAAACGAATAGGAACAGACAGCGATATACCTGTAATGTTCTTCTTTTCCTGGTGAACAATAGATTTCATCACGTCCTTTGTCACGACATTCCCTTTTCTATGGCCTTCTACTACGGTCTGGCAGAGATTTGTAGCCTTCTGTAAACTGTGGAGTCTGCAAAAATAATATAAATATGCTTTGATGGTATTTATGTCGGGTAATCAAATCATAATAAATAAATAAATAAATAAATAAATAATATGCATAGTAATAATAATATGAATGAACGAATGAATGAATATGAATGGATAAATAAATAAATAAATAAATAAATAAATTGGTTAATTAATTAATTATTATCGCACTGCTATTATCTTATGACATGACCCAGACGAATTTTACAACTAATATCACTCTGTATTAAGGGAAATGGATAAAATTCGGGGAAGGAAACTCAAAATTGGTTTGCCTCCCTTCTGGAAAGGGTCTATTCAAAAAACGGAAGAATTTGCTCCACGCCCCCCTCCAACTCGGGAGCAAATTCTTCCTTTTTGGAGTAGACCCTTTTCAAAAGGGCTTTGGTATACAGTACCCAAACAGGAAGTCACAAAGTAACCCCCCACCCCACCTTGTAATAATGGCGGAAAATCTACCCTGCACACTGAACTATGTTTCAATAAAATAATGATAATCATAAAATCTCAAAATTGTTGAAGTGGATATAAATACCTCTCATCAGCTGATGATCTTAATAAGAAAACTGGTATCAACATTGTATTCTCCATGTTGAGGTGTTTCAAATATTTTCAGAGAAAATATTGATAAGCGTTATTAGCAGTGATCTCTACTGAGAATAGATGCTATGTTGCGGCGTTGTCACGTCCGTTGTTACCGAGGATGACGTCGCGTCCGTAGACGACGTCGTGTATTCGGAAGGTTCTCGGCATTTTCCGTGACACACAGCATTATAAATGAATGCAATAATTAATTACAGTAATTACCATAAATATTCGAATAGACAGGTCTGAGCAAGCAGTAATTACCCTAAATATTTGGATAGACAGGTCTAAGCAAGCAGTAATTACCCTAAATTTTCGAATAGACAGGCCTGAACAAGCAGTAATTACCCTAAATTTTCGGATAGACAAGCCTGAGCAAGCAGTAATTACCCTATATATTCGGATAGACAGGCCTGAGCAATCAGTAATTACCCTAAATTTTCGGATAGCCAGGCCTATGCAAGCAGTAGTTACCCTAAATATTTAGATAGACAGGCCTGAGTAAGCAGTAATTACCCTAAATTTTCTGATAGACAGGCCTGAGTAAGCAGTAATTACCCTAAATTTTCGGACAGACAGGCCTGAGCAAGCAGTAATTACCCTATATATTCGGATAGACAGGCCTGAGCAATCAGTAATTACTCTAAATTTTCGGATAGACAGGCCTGAACAAGCAGTAATTACCCTAAAGATTTGAATAGACAGGCCTTAGCAAGCCCGAGCAAGCAGTAATTATCCTAAATATTCGGATAAACAGGCCTGAGCAAGCAGTGGTTGGCCATAACCCAGCTAGCATTCTACGTAAATCTACATCGGGCCGTCATCGGCCCGTCAGCTACCCTGACGGGCCGATGACGGCCCGATATAGATTTACGTAGAATGCTGACTGGGAACTTACGACATCAGTAAAGCTTTCGACAGCCATCTTTTGATACTTTCATCCGCATGTTATAAGACGGATCTCAAACCTCCAAGCGTTGCGCAAAATTGTAGCAGACGACATTCTAAATTTGTGTTATTGATATTTTTCCGAGAATATAAGACTTGGCATTTCATGTGAATCGTTTTCTAGACAGACGATTCACATGAAATGTCAAGTCCTATTTTCTCAGAAAAGTGAAAAAATCAAACTGTCGTCTGCTGCAATAGCGTTTATCATTTTAAGGGTTAAAGATAGAAAACAATGGGTAGTCCCAAAATGGATAAGATTATGAAGGGTTAACGCACTATAGTGGGCGTCCCTGATTCGAAAGCTAAGAGTAAATTCTTTTCTTTTAGAGCAGACTCCTTTTCTGAAGGGGTTTGGTATGCAGGAAAGCAATCAAGAAGTCACAAAAGTTGTCTCCCTTGTAAATGGTGACAATATCTACCAGGGGTATACAGTCCCCTAAAGCTGCTCTATCTACAGCATTGAACATTTGGAGCTTGGACGATGCGCTGCTCGACACACGATATACAACAATTTAACATTCGATACTTGAATGTCGTGCTGCTCGAAATATGGCATTCGACATTCGAGAGAAACATACTGAGCTGGTCAGCTTAAAGCTTTCAACATTCAGAACTTGACTATAATGTCGATAGGTTTTCGACAATTAACATTCGCTGACTGAATGTCGTGCTGCTCGAAATATGACATTCGACATTCGAAAGAAGCATACTGAGCTGGTCAGCTTAAAGTTTTCAACATTCAGAGCTTGACTATTATTTCGAGAGGTTTTCGACAATCAACATTCGCCGACTGAATGTCGTGCTGCTCGAAATATGACATTCGACATTCGAAACAAGAATATTGACTGGTCAAAACACAGCATTAACATTCGGAACTGTTGTATAGATGTATGCTACAATATTCAAAAACTAAATGTTGATCTGCTCGGCACACAATACGCTGGAACCGCTTTATAAGTCGGTTCATTATAAGACTGTTTTTGATATAAGACGGTTTAAAGGTGGACCCCAAAGAGTGGTGTAGCCAAACAAAATGCATAGATTGTATAGAAAAAAATGGTTATTTTTCCATATAATCTATACATTTTTATTTTGTATCCAAACCGTATCCGAACAAAAAATGTATAGATTAAACAGAAAAATGACCATTTTTTCTATATAAACTATACATTTTGTTTTGACACACCACTCTTTTTTGTTTTGTAATCAAACCGTATTCGAACAAAAATTCTATAGATTTTTATATATAATTATGGTCATTTTTCTATACAATCTATACAGTTTTACTTTGTATCCAAACCGTATCCAAACGAAAATGTATAGACTATATAGAAACATGACATTTTTTCTATATAATCTACACATTTTCTTTGGATACACCACTCATTTTTGTTTTGTAGCCAAACCGTATCCGAACAAAATTGTAAAGATTATATATATGGTCATTTTTTCCATACAATCTATACATTTTTTGCTCTGTATCCAATCCGTATCCAAACGAAAATGTATAGATTATATAGAAAAGTAACAATTTGTGGTCATTTTTTATTCTACATATTCTATACATTTTTGTTTGGATACAACACGGTTGTTTAGCTAATACGGGATTTGCTTTGGATCCAAGCCATAGTGTATAATATTCTGACTGTTAAATATTGTTTGTTGAGTACCCCAACGATAAGGTTTCGAATGTCGAAATTCGTATGTCAAGCCACACATCATTCATGTTCAGAATGTTGACTGTTGTATATCAACATTCTAAAATACTTAGTTTTCGAATACAGAGTGTCGTATGTCGAGCTGCATGACATTGACTTTCGAAGGTTACAGCGTCGCCTTAGCGCAAAAAGTCAGCAAGTCCATTAAAACATATCAGGAGTTATTGACTTTTTGCGCTAAGGTGACGAGTATTGTCGTTTGTTGAGCATCACAACACTTGAATTGGCTGTTGAATGTTATATTTTGTGCAGTTCAACGTTCAGTTTTCGATTGTGGTATGTGGAGCCACATAACATACAAATTCCGTATGTTGAATTGTGTATGTCCACCAGCTCGACATTCAGGTCAAATGTCGTATTTCGAAACTTGAATGCTGTATATCGCGCAGCGCAACTTTTGTGACTTCCTGTTTGATTTTCTGTGCACTAATTTTATTCTGAAAAAGGGTCTTCCCTATAAGGAAAGACTTTTCATCTCTCTTGAATATGTAGCTGTGTCCTTAACATCTACATGTAGAGAACAAAGTCCAGGGCCCAGTTGTTGAAATCTAACGACGTCGTTAGTTAACGATTCGTTAAAATTTACATCGAGTGATATGCAAATATGCTGAAATTTTTTGCTGAAAAAATGTGAGTAGTTTTTGCAGTGCAAAAGCTACTCACATTTTTTCAGCAAAAAATATCAGAATATTGTATATTGAATCTGCTTAAACAGTTAACGAAATGATCCTTAACGAGCCCGTTAAACTAACGACGCTTTGAACAACTGGGCCCAGGTAAAAACGACAAAACAATAATTACTGCACATGCAAACAAAGAAGGCTCAGGCCTATTTAAGCATTCCGTACAGTTTGATCAGAGCCTTTAAGAGGAATTACACTTCCAAGGAGCTAACTTAAAATGTCTATTCTGATAGCTAATAGCTAAGAATTTGCTCCCCTCATGAAAAAAAGATGGGTGATGCCGGGTGTCCGCGGAAAGTAAGCACTTCCTCCCCTTCCTTCTGCAGTAGTATAATCTGTCATGTTTTCATACCGTAATTACACAAAATTTTCAGAAAGACCTGAATAACTGTGTAGCTCCAGATCAAACATATAAGAACGCGGTGTCTAATCAGGATCTGCACTGACCTTTTCGACTTATCACTAGATAGCCAAAGGGACTTCAAAGTTTCGGAAAAGAGTTAAAGTGTCTGAATATTAGCAAATACGGTCGGTGAAATGGATAAATGAGCCGAATCTAAAAAGGAAAGTTATCTGTTACTTAGCGTCTTTTATGTTGGGGGTGGTTGGGTGTGGCAAAGGTGATGGGTATCTTACATCACTGGGGTGTCCAACTGATATTGGCTTCCAGTTGGGCAAGGCCTGCTATCCTTTTAGCAGGCAAGGGTAGAGGGGGAATGTTTTTATTTCTTCTGTTTCTTCACTTTCATTCCTTTTCCTCTTTCTTCCCTGACCCTCTCTTTCATCTCCTCTACTATCTCTTCTATATCTTTTCTCCCTTTCTCTGGGAGACGACACAAAATGACCCACAAGGGTTGATGTGTCGTTAAACCCCAACTCAATCAAAAATGTCCGAGTCATTACTAAATCGTGTTGCAGGAACATTGTTCTATAATAATCATATGTTTTTGGGACAGACAAACCTGAGCAAACATTGTAGACCCAGATCAGACGCCACAGAATGTGGCGTCTGATCAGAGTCTAAAGTGTTTGTCACTCATGTAGTCGTGTTTTAGACACTTCAACAGGTAATAAAATGGACTTGCTCAAAATTTAGGACAAACAAGGAGATCGCTGAAGTGTTCGTATATTTAGGTAAAAATGGTAGGCCCAGAAAATACCTTTCCTCATGGCGAGGCTCGTGTATTACAACAGAAAAAAAATCAAAATAAGTTGAAATCAGTCGTCATTAAATGCATAGCTCCTGGTATTTGCGGGGTAATTCCGTCTTTGCTCACCCTCGTCCTTACATTGGACGTACACGATAATCATATAGATAGTCGGACTATTGATTCTATATTTAGATGGGAAAATCCCCGAATTCAATTTCAGGGTAGATAACTAAAGGGAATTCCAAGCTATTATATTATGTCCCTTGGAGTGTTTGCTCTCTGTAAGCATGCGCAAGCTGGAAATATTCTAAATTTAGAAAACATCTCAATAATTGCTATCTGCTCAGGAAACGTGCCCATGTGAACAAAAAGGCTCAGTTGAACCTGAATAACTCCGTACATATATTAGGTATTTTGGTGTTTAAATGTCCTGTCGACATTAGTTCAACCATTTCAGGACAATGAAAATGTGATAGTAATAAATTAAATGAACATCGCTCAGTCATGAGAAGAATTCTGTCCCAGGCGGATTAGATCCGTCGACCGCTAGTTCACCAGGCGAGCACTAGAATAACCCCATTACCAGCGCCCCTCTTCCTGTGAAAATCACTGAGTGATTTCCTGGACCACATAACGTCTGCATGAACGGATATCGTCAAAGAACATGCTAACACCAAAGGCTCTTATCAGACATTACATTCCCGCAGTCTGATCAGTATCTTCGTTTCTCATTTGTACATTCGACAGTGTCCATACGTCCTCACGACGGACAGCGAAGGTCCTGATCAGAGTGCATGGTTACTCAGGATGAGCAGGACCGTAGCTATTCGCATATACCTATTTATCTTAAGTATTCGGACAGACAGGCAATAGTGAACAGAATAGGTCAAGCATGGACACTCATAGAATGCGGCGTCCAATAAGGGTCTACACTGTTTGTCAATCATCCAGCAGTTTCGTACACGTTAACAGATAAATTGGAGTTGTTCAAATATCTGGACTCGTATGCTAAAGGTGAAAAAGTGTCCAAATATTAGAATAAATACGGTACGCTACGATAAGTGCGGGGCCACTTCGGGATTTTTGCAAATCTGGACATAGCTAGACTGGAATAAAAAAAAAAAAAAAAAAAACAACTGCGACGCTTCAGCTATTTTCATTATTTTGCGTGCGTGCGTGCGAGCGTATGTGTGTTTATTGCTCTGAAATAGTCATTAAATTAAGACTCTATTGTTCAAATTTTAGGATAATTATGGGAAGGAGTTCAGATGTCCAAACGTTTAGGGCAAATACGGTAACAAATTAAAAACTTTAAGCAGGGTAGGGAGTCCCTTGAAGATGACCCCCGTTCAGGACGTCCCTTGTCAGCGTTCAGTGAAGATGACGTCACTGCCGTCAAACGTCTGCTAGATGAGGACGCTCGTTATACAGTGGATGAGATTTCTGAGTCATTGAGCATTAATTCGTCGGCGGTGTTTATGATTTTGAAGCAAAAATTAGGACTACGCAAGATATATGCGCGTTGGGTAACCCCCCAACCCCCTCCCCTCCTCCGCCGCCCCCCCCCCCCCCCCCCCGCTCCTCATAAGCCAGGCTGAAAAGGACAGGCGAGTAAAAATCGCTTCGGAGTTATTACAACTATATGATGGATGTGATGATAAACATTTGTGTGAAATCGTAACAGGTGATGAAACATGGATATCATTCTTTGAACCTGAAGGGATTGGATTGGAGAAAACGGGGTTAGGCCCCAAATTGCTCGTAGATCCAGGTCTGTTAATAGTGTTTTATACGCATTATTCTTTGACGCTAGAGGAATTGTGGCCAGAATTCCAGTTCCTGAACACAAGACTGTCACTGGTATCTACTACGCTGAACAAGTTCTACCTGTTGTTGTTAACCACTATATGGCGATGCGTCCACGAACCGGGTTGCGGGGCCTGAAGCTTTTCCACGACAACGCCCCAGCCCACTGCTCAGCCGTGGTGCAGGACTATTTGAAAACACAAGGATTTAAAACTTTACCACATCCCGCGTACAGTCCAGATCTGGCACCATGTGACTTCTGGTTGAACCCTGTTATCAAAAAGTGCCTTAGTGGACGCAAATTCGAAACCCGCACAGCTGTCGGAAGAGCGTTATTTCAATGCGCAGACAGTATACCTAAATGTGACTATAAAAGCGCACTCAAAAACCGGTTTAAACACTTGAGGTCAAAGGTGAATACTTTGAGGGGCTGGACTAGTCGAATTTGGAATGGTGAGTGTAGCGGCCATAACGCTGCACAAGTTTCAAGACTTTCCAAACATCCCTCGTATTGTAAGCAGCGGTAACTGTAAATCCGCAATAGCCCAGTGGTAGTTTTCCTTTACTACAAATTTGGACGTTATGGGTTCGAATCCTAGTGTTTTATTTTTTTTTATTTCATACCTTTTTAGAGAATTAAATATACAAGAAAAATACGTTAAGAAAGAAAAAATTGTATTTTGCAATTATCGATTATGGAACAAATTTAAAAATAGTTTGAACAAAGACAAGACGTCAATCGGTAAAATATAGTTAAACTGTTAGTGAATGATTTCCACGTGCTCACAACCCATGTACGTATATATGGAGAGAAGAACGCTGCAAGCATGTTCTTTGTATAAAAATGTCAACAATACCATAATAATGTTCGAATATATATAATTATTTAAAATAATATATGCGACATACAAGGACCATATGCGAAGTAAAAGTAATTAAAAAAAAGTTGTGGTACAGCTAGGACTCGTGCAATAAACACTCATCTAACCGTTCGTCCACAGCGCCAACACACTTATAGCAGTAAGATGGTGTACTACGTTAAATTAATTGTAACGTTTCCCCGATAATTTAGTGTAGGCCGCATTGTAAGTCCCGTGTGCATGACTTGTTAAAATTGATTTTTTTTTCTTTTTTTTCGTAAATATGACCCATTTGAAGCACAAAAAACGATGTTGACATTTTTTTGGTTTCGTTTTGGGGATTTTATGCCCTTATTCAAAAATGAATCAAAAATGAGCGTTTTTCTGACATTAAAAAGCACAAAAATTGTATATAATTGCCAAAGGTAGTTAACAAACGCCATATTTTGGTGGATGTGATTATGTGGCGCATATCTAAATCAATCGAGGAGACTTTCTGTCTAATTACCATACACACATAATTTTTTTTTTTTTTGCCCCTTTTGGGCTGTTTTCTTCTCCATTTTTATATATTTTCTTGTACTCACGAAAATTAAAACAGAACACACAAAACGCTCATTTGATAGAAACATGTTCCTTAATATTCAGGGGATTTTTTATGATCTTTCTATTTCAAACATGTTTTTTAGATAAAAATTAAAAACACATATATTTGCAAAAATGCACCAAATGACCCTAAGTACAATGTACTTTTGAAGCTATAGCTCCAATGATCCAATGAGACATGGTAGACTCTACACAAAAAATTTACGGTTTCTCGAAATCAAACCCCAATATCTTTGTTTGAATGTATGCCCTGATACAGTTTAAAACAAAATTATAGAGAAAACATACAAAATGTAAAATGCACTCGATGACCTTTCGAGCAATGCTACTTGCACATTATGTAAAATATGACTGATAGGAACAATTTTCAATACGAAGTCCAATACTACAAATACACTTATACTGTTAAGACACGGCTGTGTTTTAAATTTGTATTCAGCTCTCTGCTGTTCCAATGGCTACTTAGTCTTCGTCACCTGATTCGTCAGATGCCACATCATTGATCCCTTCTATTTCTGATAATGACATTGTATCAGAAGAGTTCTGACAATCGTCAGAACAGCCACATAACTCTGTGCATTTCATTCTAGCATGAATGCAACTGCATTTTGAACCTGTGCAGCTTGATGCCTTGCAATTACACTTTATAAGCATCAGGATAGAAAGCGGTGCAGGAAGCCCAGTTGATCTAACGGGGACAAGTCTCTCATTTTCAAGCACCCATCCATAATCCGTTGGTGCTGGTAAGCGGGGACATGGTTCATCAGCTGTTACCCAGATCATACTGATAAAGTGGGCCCTGTGTATGTGTTCTCGCAAGGTTGCCCGAGTCGGTGGGAGCTTTTCTCCCTCTGCATGCTTTTGGGAGAACAAGTACCATCTACATTGTGGAATTGTAACAATCCCTGAGCTTTTTGGGCAATACAAGCTGCACACAAACTTTTCCAACGCAGTAACCGTTTCTTCAGATGGCAAGGTTATTCCTTTACCTAGACACTGGAATGCTCTTAATACATCTTGGGGAGAAGACATAAATATCTTGAAAGCGGTCTTCTTGGTTTTTCCTGCAAAGCGACCTGATGTATCCGCTCCGGTAAAAGCATGGAAACCAAGGAGGGCATCTGCCTTGTCCTTGCCTATACTGTCGTAAATATTCTTCAGCTGTATTTCACGCCTTAAAAGTCCACGTCCAGTTACGAAGACAGTATTTGGACAAAGCTGTGAGTATCTGTTTACTAACAGAAGAAATACATCCGTGTCTGGTGAGAAGATATGAAGGCTGTCCACTTTCCTACCACAGTTACTGACATCTAACGCATGGAGAACTAGCAATGTGTCTGCTTCTTCGTGACTGTGTATCTTAAGATCCTCAGAGAATTCTTCGTAGTTACTTTCAGCTACAGTGTCATGCACGACAACAAACCGAATATCAGGTTTGTCCTTGAAATGGCCAAGTGCTTTATTTGATAAGTATGTAGTCAGTTCTGCTTTTGTGTCAATATGAGACAGAAACTGTTTCAGAGGCACATTGGCAATGCTTGTAGTATCACTTACGCGGTACTTTATTTCCTTGCCAGCTGTCCGTGTTTCTCTAGTTTTCTCCTTCAATGACCCAGCTAAGTACCTATCAAACAGAAGACGGACTTCTGAAAATCCCTCAGATTCCTTCCCGAGTTTTCGGAGGAAAGCATCTGCAAAGTCTTTGCAGGTCGTCATTGCATTTTCATCTTTCTTCTGAACAGTGTTAACCAAAGCCATTCCATCAATAAGCAGCACTTTAACATCCTGAACTGGCTGAGACGATGGATCAGACGCAGATGACGATGCCCCCTGTTCTTCTTGTTGGCATTGCTTCTCTTTCGCTTTGTCTTCTAATGCGTGCAGAATGCTTGCCTTATCATATGCTAATAGCATCTCTCCGTCCGGAGAAAATAAAGATCTGGGGACAGCTGAGAATTCATACTCTCCGATGGCTTCTTTCATGTCTATTTCAGGCCTGCTTCTCATTACGATAAGAAAGCGTGCAAGCAAATTCCTTTCTTCTCGCAGTTCAGACATCTTATCTCCTACTTTTGTTTTCACAGGTTTCGAGCTGTTTCTGAACAGCTTCAGAGACAATTTTTTCATTGGATCCCAGAACCCTTTCTCTTCTGTATTTATTCTTTCCTTCACAAAGTTCTCGAAAGCCTTCTGACCAATCTTGTCTCTATTAATGATGTCAGCCTTAACGTCTTCTTTCATTACCGCCCTTGTCATTACATTCATGACTTCATCTTGTTGTGATGTGAACGGGTTACCATGTGAGAGGATGACATGCTTCATTTTCTCTGCATTTTGAAATACCCTGTTCCGGGCAGAACCGGTCAGATCATGGTCTTTCTTGCGCTCTTCCTTGATTTTAACCCCATTCAAATCACCAAACTCATTTACCAGCCTAGCAAGTTCCGGGGCAATTAGGAAAAATTTGTCCAGGGTTGCTTCTTTCTGCGTGATACCAGTTATGCCACCGATAACTTTCATTGCACGATTCTCATGCTCTATACCATGATCTGGACCTATGGAACAGAAAGGTATATTGCTCTTTGTCACACAGAAGTCACCGTCTTCTAAGGCTTTCCATGTGTCAGGGTCATTCGTTTCCAACTTCCGCATTTCCGCACAATACAGAGGACTAAGTCTTGCATAGTTCAAATGATCGTGCGCAAAGAAGTATTTGCACAGTTCTTCTTGTGCTGTAAGATGTAATTGCCATTCACCCTGTCGTGACGCACGGATGTGCCTAAGGATGCATTCAAATTGGCGCATGTAGTTTCTGAGGAAACAGTGCATCCCAAGTAGGTGTTCATCAATACTGTTCAAATTTGTCACAAAATCAACCTTTTCAAGTGTTCCTACCAAACTGACATGCGATTCTTGCAGCAGTGTTCTATCAGTGGCATTTTTTGCACTCAGATTGACCTCTGATGCAGCCTTCTCGACTTCAGTCTTGCCTTCGATACCATTATCCCACAGAGCCAGTAACAACAAACTGTACAATGTAATTAATGTCACCATATGAGCTTCCATTGCTCTGTAAAGGTGTTTGCCTTCAATGATCTGTCTGACTGTTGTAGGTGAATACATGCCTGCTTCGACCCAAAGCTGATCTATACCACTGCACTCTATGTACCGTCCAATCGCCTTAAGAGCAGAGAAAATAGTATGCAGTTCACCTATACGTAAGACGAACTTTCCCTTCATATCATCCCTTGACATAAGTTTCTGTGCTTTCTCATATAATTGTAGATCGAGAGTCACCACCGTTGGCTTACCTTCTCCAACTACAACGACACTAATATTCTGCGCTCTCATTAACGCAGTGTATAATCCTGGCCAGGAGGTCGGGGAATGACGGATCAATGGAGGAACAACTGCAACATTGGTCTTGGTTCCAGCTTCTGTAATGAGCGAGTTATAGGCACTCCATGTCGGGATGTACTGAGAAAATGTGTCACCATCTTTCTCGAGGAATGTACTACGGTCTGTATCAACATCATCTGATCTATTTCCAGCATTTGCCGGTAACACGTCTGATGAGGAAGTGCCTTCTTCAGCGTCTTCATTTTCGTTTGTTTGGCTACCAATGCAGCAAGCTATTATCCAAGCTAAGTCCCATATTCGGCATACTTCACTGATACCGTGACGTGTACTGATAATATAATCAGGAATTGGTTCTAGCTTTGGTTTTGGAGCCTGGCAAGGTAAAAGGTTGAAAGGCATTGGCTCAGTCTTTTTGCCTATTCCTTCCACCTCCAATGCTGATACTATAGTCTCTTCTGTCGTCATTTCTTTTTGGTACATTACAATAGCCGTACCATGAAGCGTGTCCTTTCCAGTAGGCGTGTCTTCAAGAAAGTCAACATTGTCTATTGCAAAGTATACCGACTTGTTCTTGACAACAAATGGTGGAATGTATAGGCCATTAAAGTCGTTAAGCCTTTTGGCTACGGCATTAGCTAACTGAGCCTCAAGCCTTAATACTCTCGAATACCGTTCACCTATGCCCAAGCGAGATGCAATGTCTACCAATGACTTCTTTCTAGTTTGTTGGTGTAACAGTAGTGATACACCAAGTGAAAAAGCAGTTTCACCAGAAGGTTTGAATTTGTCATCTTCAATTGGTGATATGTATTTAACTTGTCTGTCCGACTTGTATGCAGTGACAATATGTTGGGATATGTTGGACGCACTTTTATGTATCACAGCCTGCTTTCTGTCAGTCTGCACAGCAGCATGAGGGCCCTCAATTACCCATTTTATGAAGGTATATGCTTTTGTGGTAATGCATAGTCACCAAAGGAACCTTGAAATGCCCATGCTTTACTATCACCTATTTCTTTTCTCAGTACGGTAGCGCTTTTCAGCAACATCTTCATTTCAGAGTCATCTTCAACTGACTTTTCGGCAATATCAAGACATACGCCTAAAGTGGACTTTGAACAAATTTTCTTTGGTTCATTTCTACGTTTGGGATTTACAAATTCAATATCTGTAATATTTGTCTTCATGAGGTCTTTTAAATGACGTTTGTAATTGTCTGATGGCTCTGTTTCAATATTGTTCTCTTCTAAAATGTTCAGATATGTCGTATTAATGACATTCATATCTAAAACAATTGAGGATGGATCTTTCAATGCATTTTCAACCAGGCTGACTATCTCAATATCTGCTAGGACACGTCCTAGCCTACTTCTATCCTCGGATGCCTGGCTTTTTTTCATCTGTTTTTCATTCTGCCTTTCCACATTGGTCAAACAGGCTACGTGCCATTTCATATCATGAGCAACGGCATCTAATGGATCAGATAAGAGACTCCCCAGTCTTACTTTAAGTGTGATGTCCTGGGAATCCTCTACAGCTGTTTTAACCCTTGAACCTATGTTACGAGAACTGATGTTGTGAGGCTCATTATCAGGGGTTTCCTCTTGGCAAAATATGCACAAATCCTTATTTAGTGGCGCTATTGACGATCGATGTACTCGCTCGTCCGATGTCGATGCCATAGGTTCTTCTTCAAGTTTAGGTCTTCCTATTTGTGACCTTGCCACAGCGACTCGACGTTGGCCAGATGTCTTTTCAAATCGATGCTTCGCTCTTTCTAAATGCAATGCACTTGTTAAACTCTGGTAGCAGTCACGGTGATACATTGCTGAATTCTGGGCAAGGTCATCAGCAGACATATTTTCCAGTCTTTCAGAGAGATCAGCATACTGTCGATCTCCATACTCTAACCTTTGACGAGAACAGGCCAGTACATTTTCATAAGAACGTATCTGAGGTTTTCTTGTTAATGACCCTTCACTGGTTGGGTTTTGACAAATTATGCAGCAGCTGTAATCAGTCTCCTGTCGTTTTCGTTTAGTTGGTTGTAAAGCTGACATTGTTGCTAAGCAGAAAAATGAACTTTCAGCCCTCTAAACTTACATGTAGACAAGACAATACGAAACAGAGAAATACATAGAAAGATCAGTTGAAACAATTTTGCATTAACAATACGCTAAACTGTCTTTTAAACAACAATACCAATCAAAAATAAGTAAAGCGTTCTTATTTGAAACAAAATTTTAAAAAATTCAGAAAGACACTTTTATCAGGCAGCAATTGAATCAATAAAATGACGATTACTACTTGTAATCGTTGATTAAAAATGATTTTGCAAACTATAACACAGTCCAGTATCGAGCGATGTTTACTGAACGAACGCAGAAGACGTTACGTTGCACTTGCACACTTTTCGCGCCTTAAAGTTCAACGTCGCTACTCGTGCATCGTAATAAACACAACGCTACGAATTAAACAAGTTTTAGCTTTCATAAAAACGCTAGACATTCAAGAAGACGCCAAAATGAATTTTGGTCCAACACACGAAATAATCTCGATCGCGTATATGGATAGTCAGTCGCGATTACGCATTCACAGTCTCACCATAGCCTTCACTGCTCGCAAAATGCATCAGATTCAGACCAAACAGTAACATCTATCTCCACAAGTTGGATGAACAAGGGCATTTGAAGACAGTCTTAAGGCATGACATGAATTACCAAAAACTCCAGTTTCTTGGCTTATTTTAGCAATAACACGCAAAATCGCATTTCGCGCCCTCCGTAAAAAGGTTTTCATTACAAACGCATGCGCTGCCATCTAGTGAGTCTAGATAATATATTTAACAGACCTGAACTCACCAGTAGTTTAAAATACCTATGAGCAAATAGCGAGTGATCTGGGTAGACTGCACGGTTGTCCAGTCGCGCCTGAGCCTTCGTTGTTCGCATATTCACTTTAATACAATTGGTTACCATGGAAACAGTGCCATTCTATAAAGGGTATGCGGTTGTTATGGGGTTGTTTTTCAAGAGCAAATACTTATTTTTCATATATTGCGATCATGCAAACATCTGACACTACTGCTTTTTAGTCCAGGGAGCGCAGCTGCAAGAGAGTCTGAATAAGGTGCAATCAGTTTGCTTTTATAATACGATTAATGCTCGTTTTTGGATGCTATTTATGATGACGTCATAAAACCCCTAAACCCGATCGAAAAAAATGTCAACATCGTTTTTCATGCTCAAAATAGACCAAATTTACAAAATCAACCAAAAAATCAATTTTAACAAGTCATGCACACGGGAGCTCAAAATCCTACAGAGCGGCCTACACTAATTCATGCAAAACCTGCTTTAACCAGGTAGTGTGGTAGCTGCCATGATGTCACTGTCAAATTATCTTCCGAGCACTATATATATATATATATATATATATATATATATATATATATAGTCTGTTCATAGATATAGTTATTGTACTGTAGGTAAAGTTAAGGTCATGTTCAGTCAAGCGAAAAGTTTGTGCTAACTTAAAAAATAGCCTGTGTAGCATACTAATACAATATATGTCTAAAACCGTGGTTGTTTTTCCTAGTGCATCTTAGGCCGGTTGTTGGTTTTTGGAATTTTTGACAGCCTCTCCAATCCCCCACCCCACCCCTTGCCCAAACATTCCATTTCGATATACGTATGTCATATTCAAAAATATATTTGTATACCCCACTGTTGGAATGGGCAAAGGGTTGGGGAGGGGACATGTTTTCTCTTTCCTATATAATTTAATATAGAATTCATACTTTTCATCCAAATTTGAACAAAATTGTTGCTTCAGGTACAAAAAATAGCTAAATATAATAGTAAATATTGTTTAGATTTCGGTGGAAGTGAGTTTGGTTTACTGAACCTGACTAATCGCCGATCGGTCTCAATCTTGTCACCACATCTTTGGCGACAACAGTTTGCAAAATTTATCGCCGACTGATCGGCAACCTATCGCCGGCTGATTGTCGATCAGTTCCTGATTGCAAATGCGGTTGCAGCGGTCGCAAGACAGTCGCAATGAAATCAGTCGCCAAGAAGTCGCACTGTCTGTGTAAAGCCTCGGTCGCACAGAGCTTGCGACTGCGATGCGACCGCTTTGCGACTGATTTCATTTGCGATTGACTCGCGACCTCTGCGACTATTACAACTGCTATTTCTCTACAAATATAATCGCCGATCAGTCGCCGACCAGTCGCCGTGCAATCGGCGATGGTCTTTGCATGTAGCCGGCAATTGATCGGCGACCTGTCACCGTGGGATCCCCGTAGGATCAGCGACTGGTTTGAAACAAGTTTAGAGTGATCGGCGGCCAGTCGGCGACCAATCGGCGATTCTTCGGAAACTGGTTGCAACTAGCGACGACTGGTCGAAGACTCGTTTGCGACCGTTCTGCGATCAAAACAAAAAATTAATAAAATATGTCGACATGGATGAAATCATTTCTGTGCAAGTCGTCAACATGATAAGACAACAACAGATACAGTTGCTTCGCTTGCAACAACACAACCAGAATGCAGCAGTTATGGCTTTGATGTGTAAAGGCGATTTAGGCAGAGGAGGCGAAGACAGTACTGGCTTAGACCTTACATTAAAAGAAGGACGCAGTTTGGAGATTGCGAAAATTTGATTCAGTGATCTATTGGCGCACGCTTGAAACTTCCTTGCAACCTATCGGCGACCAGTCGCCGATCGGTCGCCGATCAGTCGTCGTCTCATCAGTGATCAGTCGCCGAACAGTCGCCGATCAATCGCCGAACAGTTGCCGACTGATCGCCGATAGGTCGCAGCAAGGTGGCCTGATTTCAGAGCCAAAGTGTTAATGAAATCGATCGGTGACTGGTCGGCGACTGTTCGGCGACTGATCGGCGACTTTCAGAAAACCATTGCAACCAGTCTGCGATGAGAATCAGTCGCGGCTAGTCTTTTGTGCCTGCTCAAAAAATTGGCTGCGAATAATTTTGTTCGGCGATCTATCAGCGACCTCGTTGCGACCATTATAAAACCTCACCGCGACTTCTGCAACCTCTCTGCGCTTGTCATTTTTAGTCGCTTTACAAAGCGTGTAATATGTCACTTATAAATACATTTAAGTATCAAAAATGATGTGCCGTAACAAAACAAGGTATTTGGACAAATAGGTCTGAGAAAACCGAGTAGACCTAGATCAGACGCCGCATTATTTTAAACACATCAACATGTAGTACAAGGGCCATACTTGTCATAGGATTTCAACATGTAGAAAATGTTCGAGTTCTGATTGTCACATGATTTTAAAATGGCGTAAAATTTTCGAGTTTCGTTTTAGCAGGCGCTAGTGGGACGTATGTAGCACTGCAAACTACACTGTCAGAAGAAGAGTCTCAACGAAACGGAAAATCCGATTTCATTTATATGCGGTCTTTCTTTCCAAGATCAATTTAACTTTGATAAAGCATATTGTTCAAATCCTATGACAAGTATGGAAAGAAGTGAGTTTAAATTTGTTGTACACTGAGCCCAGTCTACACTATAAAGGCCATGTCGAGCCGGTCAGGTTACCTACTTTCACTTTTCCTGAACAGACTTAGCCCTCTAAGCCGCGAAACAGTACTCGTGCACATTCTTTCGCCAGTAACTGACAACTGTCCTTCATGAATCGGCGGAAGGTGAGAAGGATCCGTAGCAATGATTTCATGGTCAGTCACCACGAAACTTATGCGGCCGAGCTGGGATTCAAACTTGAGACTCATTGGATCTGCAGTCAGACACACTAGCAATTGCGCTATGGAGGCCAGGTGATAAGGAGTGAAGGCGAACCAATATTTAGGGTGAATAGTTCGTTAGTGATACGCTGGCTATTGCACCACTTAAACACCCTGAGGTTGGTTCAAGTCTTAGCGCTTCGCTACTAGCAGGCTTGTGCCATCACGTTTTACAAGACCCTTCTGAAAAGGGGTCAATTGTAAAGTGGAGCAAATTCTTTCTTTTTGGAGGAGACCCATTTTCAGAATGAAGGAACAACAGTTTTGAAAGAGATGCCTCCCCGCTCCCTGAAAGTGATTAAATTCTCTTTCAGCTGGAAGAGATGTAACATATACCCTCTAGAGAAGAACTCACACAAAAAAAATCAGTGATAAATCACATGGCCTATCCGCGGGAGTGAAAGGAATAGACAGGAGCAGAGACATATAAAATAAGCCTTGGTGGCATATGCGGACAACGCATTCGCTCGGTCTAATCAGACACCCGCTGTCCGCTTACAGAAGCTTTTTACTGTAAAATATATGGATGTATAACTCTAATTCTTATCAGATTCTGTGGCTTTGCTAGCTGATCTGGCTCTTTCCTGTTCGCATACCGTATTTACCCTGTTATCGGACAGGTAGGCCTGAGCAAACAGTGTAGACGCATAACACGACGTCTGATCAGGGTCTACACTGTTAGCCACTCATCTACTCGCATGTAAAAACTTCAACAGGTAGTAAAATGGACTTGTTCTTGAAAGTTTTAGGACAAGTATGGTCAGGTGTCCGAAAACTTAATGTTAAAAAGGTATGCCCCGAAAACAGTTTTTCTCATGGCGAGGCTCATGCATTGCGATAGATAAACGTCAAAATAAATTGAAATCGGTCGTTGTTAGATGCATAGTTTCCTGGTATTGTTATGGTAGTTCCTTCGTTGTTCACCCTTGTCCTTACATTGGACGTATACGCTAGTCATATAAATAGTCGGACTATTGATCTATATTTAGACGGGAAAATACCCAAATTCAATTTCAGGGTAGATAACTGAAGGGAATTCCAATATATTCTATTATATCCCTTGGAGAATTGGCACTTTGTGAGCATGCGCAATCCGGGAATTTTCTAAATTCAGAGAACATCTCAATAACTGCTATCTGCTCAGCACACGTGTCATTATTAACAAAAGTCTAAAATGGACATAAATCACTCCGTATATATTTTTGGAATGTTTGTGTTTCAATGTCCTGTCGACAGTCTGACATGAAAACGTGATAGCATGACAAAGTTAAGCACAAGTGAACATTGCTCAGTCATAAGAAGAGCGACTATTTTTCCAGCTGAATGTAGCCAGGCAGACTATATACATGTAAATACAGGTATATGAGACGTCCCATGGGAAACTGTGTCTTCGAGGTCACGATCACCCTGTGCATTGCGCAGTCTGGTAACGGCACTCGCTGTCTGCTTATAGTATATAGGGTACTGTAGGATACGTCCATATATTGTTTTTCACCAGTCCTTCTATCGAGTACCCACAACCGTTATTAGAAAATTATTTATCTCGGCCCAGTTCTTGAAAACTAACGATGTCGTTAGTTAAAGTATCGTTAAAAATTTGATTATTAAATATCGCATATACGCTAATACTTTTGCTGAAAAAATGTGAGTAGCTTGTAAATACCTGTGAATTAGATATTCTACTTGCTAGAACAGTTAACATTTTGACCACTAACGAGCTCGTTAAGCTAACGATGCTTTAAACAACTGGACCCTGGACTCTTATCTGGAGCTATGACCTTTCATATTCCACTGTTTTCATATTGTGTTTTATCTAATATATTTTGTCTGGCTTGAAAACCAACTCGTCATGAAACTAATTTAATGTAGAACACATAAAGAAAGACCAAATAATCACCATCGACGTGGCTTGTATTTTTGCAAGAATATAATAACTTTTGTATCAGAAAGATGTGTAATAGTTGGTTATGATTTCTGACACAGGGTGTGAAAACCGAAACATCGTAGCCGCAGATTCATCTGCTATCCGTGTGTTTTTATTTTCAGAATATTGACCCGTCGATCCTAAGGATTAAAGACGAGTTTGGATATCTATAAATTCAGGTTCAGGCTCTCTTACGGTTTGACCATGGACTGTTCCAAGACAGTAATCCTGTTGCAGTTCTGCTTCCTTCGCTCGTTCTTCGCTTTTGATGAAGTGTTGTTTTGTGTTGTCATTTCATGTTATTAAACCCTTACCCAGTGAATTGGGAAGGTTGTGTTCTGTGATTTTGCCCTTTCCTGTGTATCTCCATATTTAACCTTTACCACTCTCTGTGCTGATTCAGGATATAGTTTGATATTTTTTTTTTATTTTTTTCCAGAAAACAGAATTTGACATTTCATACAAATTGTCTCCATTGGAGACAATTTGCATGAAATGTCAAAATCTGTTTTCGAGGAAAAATAATAAAAATATTTCAATATGTCATCTGCTGAAAATTTTACCCAGAGTGCTAAGCGTTAATGTCTGTATGATACGCATGTTGCTCATGCACAGTTGCTCATTAAACAGCTGGTTTAAACTTTCCCTGTTTGTGTCTTGATGCGTTTAATAACAGCATAACATTTTCAGTCATGCAGACCAAAAACGATACCTTGGCACAATATGCAGATCCAGAATCACAATCTACAGTCGAACTGCAATGGCTCAAACATCTTTGGGACCACGGAAACTTGTTCGAGACATGGTTAGTTCGAGCCACTGAGGGTTAATCATGGTGCCAGGTCAGGAAGCAAATGGCGATAATTTAGGGAGGTCTTTTCGATCTTTTATACAATAATGGTATGTTGAGTGTACTCATTAGAATCGCCTCAATGAGGCGATTCTAATAAGTACACACATATTATTTCATGGTGAAATAAGAAAATTTCCTTAAATATTTGTTTTTTGGAGATATCAGAAGAATTTCGTAGGGACTCTAAAACGAGTTCGAATCAGCAATGGTAAACGGGCCATCGATGTTCGAACAATTGAGGTTCGGCTGTATATTGTTTACCGCTCTGTTTATGATTTTTCATTGAACCCAGTTTGCAATAGCAGACATGTCCAAGTACAAAGATGGAAGAGTCCAATGCAGTTGTTAAGGAGGAGCATAATTATGTTATGATTACTCATTAGAAACTTCTCCAATGAGTACCCACAATATATGTTTTTTTCTATGGAGAACTAGGGGAAATTATCCTGGAATTATTATCAAATACTCCTTCTTAAACCATTTATGCCTATCATCCTACAACAAGGACATAGGCAAATAGTGTAGACCCAGGTCAGATGCTACAGAACGAGACGTTTGATAGGGTTTACACTGTTTGCATTCAATACAGAGATTTTCAATAAAATATACATGTAGTAATAATAAAAAAAAGTAATCACACAAACTTTATACTTGAAATGGACCGATCCAAAGAGTAATGGTAGAAGAGTCCGCTCGGCATAAATGGGTTTCCTCTGAAGGGTCCATTTCAGAACCACAGATGTGTAAATGGTTAACTACCAACAGCTGTGCCAGCATCACGTGGTCTTAGGAGTAGGAACAAAATATTGAAAGAAAAATAAACACCGGAGTACATTTATAAAATTACGAGTATAATCAGTTATTGCAATTGATATTATTATCGTAAATTTTGTTAATTTGATTTTATTCATTTTTTATTGTTAAATTATAAAATAACTAAAACTACTTTAATTAAAATATCAAAGAAAAGCTGTAACAGCAGATATTTAGTTTTCGTAGCTGTGGACAACATCTTTGAGCAATCTTTGTGTCTAAACTTCCTGTGCCGTTTTATAGAACTTCCATTTCTTGAACCCCAGGAAAGATCTTCTGTAGCCGAAAGCCACTTTCCCATCATCAGAGAGCAATTTCTGTTTAATGTTCATTCCTAGAAAAACAAACCGTAAAACTTATCTTACAGACATGAAAATTACTATAGGGCATAATTCATCATTTCATTGGGATCTTACATGGCAAAAGATGCATAGGCATGTGCGAATAGTCTAACACAAGGTAGCAAATTCGATCATACCAAGCTGTGTTATTATCCCGATCTTCACAAACTGTCTTAAGTTTCGCTCAAAATGAATTAATTGACATCTTCGCTCAAAGATATAATTATGGAGAGCAAAACTGAGAAATTTCTTAAGTTTATTATTGAAAATGTATCTAAGCAATAAAATACTCTTTAAATTTGTGTTTTATAATATTACTATTATCAAAGCAGTAACTAGCTGATATTGCAAACAGCATGTATGTGTAGATGGTGAATGTAATTCAGATAATTCTAGCAATGACTCTGACTACTGCTGCCAATATTGTTTGACAGTGCGCTTATAGGGGGGTATGTGCGGCAATTGCATAGAATACGGTATTAAACTAGTACATCTATGACTGGTTAACCGTGGTCCTGTTGGACCCGGATATGCCCTGCCTTTGCAAACAGTGTAGATTCAGATCAGTTGGCTTCTAAGAAGCCACTACCTGATTTAGATCTGCACGGTTTCTAATTAAGTATGGGAAATTTTATCAACAATCTAAATCCAGTAATCTGTAAATTAGAAGTGGGTGTAGTATTTAATTTATTCAGCAAAGGTAATGGTTAAAACTGGTGCTACATTCCGGTTGTACCTTACCTGGCATTGTAGATTGCTTTACGCAGCCAGTCCCTTCTGCGCATTCTCCGTCGCTTCTTCCCTGTTTAGCAAAGCTGTTTATTTCTGGTGTCGTAGTCTGCACCACAGCAGGAGAAGCAGTCTGTATAAATGGAAAATAAACTTATAAATTTCATATAAAGTAACCATAGAATGAGCCACAACCTGAGAATACGTACATTCTGACGTTCGCCCAACGAAGATTCAAATCAGCCTGCCCTTCCACGCACTCTGATCAGAGTCTTCGTTGTCCGCTTGAAGAAACTTTGCATCCTTGGCTATCCGAAATGTTGCTAGTGTGATCTGAATCCACTGGGCGCAAGTATCCGAAGGTAGGTTTTCTGACATTGCGACTAAAATATGTTACGATGGCACCACTAACCTAGTAGGGTTTCACACGCATTAAGAGTGTTCTTCAAGATGGGTTGCTACCACAACGGTTAACCCATTTATGCCGAGTGGACTCTGCCACCTCAAATCGTTGGACAGGTTTATTTCCTAAACAGGGGGTGTCTGGTTAGTTTTTATTATCACCATTTGAAGAAATTTTAAACCCAAACAGTGTAGACCCTGGCGAGACGCCGCGTACTACAGCGTCTGATCTGGGTCTACGCTTTTTGCCGATGTCCCTTTTATGAGACGCTGGGCGTAAATGGGTTCAGCGCGATTCTTAACTCTCTTGCATTAATGCTGTTGTGCCATTCATTAGCTCTAAACGGTATTTTATACCTTCCGATCCTTTGTGATCACTGAGCCAATTCCTCCTGGCCTAAACTAGCTAGTCTGGTACAGAAAACTTCGACACTTCAGCTGCTTTCTTATATATATATATATATATATATATATATATATATATATATATATATATATATATATATATATATATATATGTGTGTGTGTGTGTGTGTGTGTGTGTGTGTGTATGTGTGTTCATTGCTCTCAAGGGTTATTCCCATTAGAATCTTTTTTCTTCACTACAGCTGTTGTTATTGCCGTGTTACGGTCGTAAAACTTCTCCCCGTACTTCACTATAGTGTAGTTTATAGTTTATGGTCCTTTGTGATCAACGAACCCAGAAAACATCGACACTTCAGCCAGTTATTCTTGTCTTTGTGTATGTGTTCTGCTCTCAACGGTCATTCCTGTTAGGATCTGTGTGTCTTAAGAACCTCTGGAGGGACCTAGATGACAAAACATGGGTGTCTTGTGTGCAAGAATAACAGCCAGCCTAACCCTACACTTTGTATGCATTTTCAGTATTTATATGCAGTTGTTCTTCAGATACAATTAAGCCTCTTTCAGCATTATTTAAGTCATTACCAGAATAACCTGGCCCCGAGATTATAAAACCTTTTTTCATGCTCAACTAAGCTGAGCATGAAATTTCCCTGCCAATAAATATGAAAATGTCATCGATAGTTAGCATTAGCATTTTGATATTTATTAGCAGACAAAGTTTCATGCTCAGCTGTGTTTAGTAAGAAAGAATGTGCAATTATTAGTTATTTGATATTTATTAGCATGAAAAATTTAATGCTCAGCTGAGTTGAGCATGAAAAATGTTTTTTTAACCTCGGGACCTGAAAGGGATTGGATACATTTGGTAGATCTTTCCATTCCCGCGAAAGGAGACAACTTTTGTGATTTCCTTTTTGCTTTACTGCACATATAGCCCCTTCTAAAAAGTAGTCGCATCTATAAGAAAGAATTTGCACCATATGGGAGCAAATTCTTTCCTTTATAGACTATACCCTTTTAAGAATAGGACAAAACAATTTTGACTGTTGACTCCCCTGAAAGTGTATCAGTATCCCTTGAATTGTTTTCGAAAGATATTATTTTCTACTACATCGGGAATATCTATTGCAAATTCTTTTAGATATACATACGGCTTACGTAATCTAATCTGATTTGTTTGTTATTAATCATCTATTAATAAAGGGAAATAGATACACATTTAGCGGAGGTAAAACTTTAATTTTGTCCCCCATCTGAAGAGGAAACTGTTCTAATGGGAAAGGTTTTGCTTCCATTCTGACCATTTTTTTTCTTTTATAGAGTTGACCTTTTTAGAAGGGGTTTGGTGTGCAATAAAAAAGCAAACATGAAGTTACAAGTGTTAACTCCATTGTCAAAAGGGCGGATATTGTCCCACATGTATTCAGTCACCTGAAGGAGTCGTTTGATTTGTTCTTGAAGTTATTTGAATACGAGAAAACAGGATATACTTACAGCATTGTATGTGTAAACAGAACACATTTCCTGGTATATATGCTGAGCTATCAGTTTAACATCTATTTGTTTCATCTTGTTTCTGAGAGATCTGAAAAATAACCAAGAAAAAGCTAAAACATAAAACAAAGAGAACAGATATGGTTTTGTTTACCCCAGTTTCATTCATATTCATGAATTTAATAGTTGATTAAGATTTACACATTTTCATTGGCAAATCTGCCCGAATAGATAATTTAAATACGATATGTACTAAGGTTTTAAATGGATATTTAAATTATTTGATGATTTTTTAACTGATTTGTGAAATAAATTTTAATAATACGAAACTTTTCCAAACTGATAAAAGGGTCTTTTTTTTTTTTGTCTTTTTGTTGCATTTTTGTTTCCGGTTCTCACATTTCCTACTTTATCCGTTACCATAGGAAGGTTGTGCTTTGGAATTATGACATTTTCTGGTAACTTAATTCAGTGATGTATTATGTAAATTAACTTAAGTAATGAAACAACGGCTCTGCTTGAATTAACAATGAGCAATGGAATACTTCACTGCTTCACTGTTTAGAAGAGGATCTGTGGAAGTCGTTAGAATAATTTTCTAGGAATTTTGAGTCCAAACCTATTGAACTACGGTAAATGTTCTAAATTTTTAAACACTTCCCGGTAAGCATTCTTTATTTAAGAAATAAATTATTCCGAACCGTGCTCAAATGCCCAAGATAAAGCACAGTTGAGTCTGGGTTGTACCCATTTGAGCACGAGCGAGCTCAGCGAGCGAGTGTTCAAATGGGTACAACCCAAACTCAACTGTGCTTTATCTGCGGCATTTGAGCACGGTTCAGAATAATTTATTTCTTTTCTAACACCCCTCACTGAGCGAATGTTCTGCATAAATGAGATTTGTATTGATTTTTATGATTATTTTTATTACCTGACTTCCCCATTTGGTAGTTGACGTCAACCGTTAAGCATTACGTCACATGGTTACGTAGTTACAAGGTTCGATGACGAACATTCAAAATGGCGGATACTTATGCGAATCAGCTGACGATGTAAAATATTAAAACGATGTAAAACATAAAAACTTGTATCCTGTGTTCATGAAAGAATTGCAAATCGAATGAAATTGGAGTGCCGCGTTGGACCTATGGAAGACAGATATAAAACAACAAAATAAGAATGTTAAGCGACACTTTTGTTTTCGATAATGTCAACAAATACACGATGGCAACAAGGAGTAAAACGAATATGTTTGAATGGTATAACCTGTAGAGGAACTCTTCAGGTAAAAAAAAAAGTCAAAAACTGCAATGATCGTAGATCATTTTCTCTCTTACTAGATTTAATTTTATTTATTATGTATATGAATGTTTCGACCAATATTGTAAGCTTGCGTCCATAGTTACCAGGCTCGCAACTTTTCTCAACAGTAATATGATCGGTTTCCCGTTGATAGCGCGCGACGAAATTCCTATGCTCAAATGCCTTAGATAAAGCACGGCTAGAAATGTAAAGACAAATAAGGAACAACACGAGCAGGGGTGTTATAAAAATCTATAACGTGCCGTTATCGGCCCGTCAGGGTAGCTGACGGGCCGATAACGACCCCTTATAGATTTATAAAGAATGCTAGCTGGGTTTATTCCAAAAGTTTTCGTGTAAATATTGCTGTTTACGCAGTAATTTCTTAAAATAGTTAGTGGAATGTCAAACAGTGTAAACCCTGATCAGCAATCTAATCTGGGACTGCGCCGTTTGCAGATGCCATTTTGTCAGAAACTTTTTTACGGAAGTTTAGGACATTTACCGTACTGGTAAAATTTGTGGAGGACTTACTGAGATAATGATGCAGTGTCTGCGATTAGTCGAAGCTGAGTTAGTCCATAGTCTATTGCTTTAGCAAAGTGTGCTTCAATAACCCGCTCTAGGTCTAGAAGAGTCTACAATAGATAGATAGATGTATGCAGATAGGTAGATAGATGCTGGCAGATAGATAGATAGATAGATAGATAGATAGATAGATAGATAGATGCAGGCAGATAGATAGATAGATAGATAGATAGATAGATAGATAGATAGATAGATGCAGGCAGATAGATAGATAGATAGATAGATAGATAGATAGATTTATGTTAATTAAAATCTATTAACATTCTGACATAAATGCACAAAATATTTATGCCATTTTTATGTATAAAGCTATGGTTGGTTTACCTGCGCCAGTTGCATGATTATAGCATAAGACTGCTGCTGAAGGTCCTCATGTTCTTCAGAAACTTCCTGGACGATTATATCATGATGGGTAAAACGTCTCCCTTCTTTGTTCATTCTCTTCTCTAGCTTTCTAATATCACCATAACCATCACACTTTGAATCAATATATTTCTTGTTATATTCCGCATACAACTCAAAATGCTTTTCAGCTTTTTCCTTGTGATGGGTCAGTTTCTGCAAAATAGTTACATGAACGTTTAGGAAGTCTAATGTTTGGTGTAAATTTAAATTTACAGATAGCCAAAAGGGAAGGGACAAAAGTTATCTCCCTTTTAAAATGGCAAAAAATCTACCAAGTTTCTTCAGTCCCCTTAACCCATTTATGTATAGCGTCCCGCATAGGTGACAATGGCAAACATGTAGACCTAGATCAGGATCTACACAGTTTGCATCAAATATGGAAATTTCAGCAAAACATGACAACAAGAAAACACTAACCAGATATCCCTTCTGTTGGAAATAGACCAGTCCAAAGAGTTAATACAGAAAAGTCCACATGGCATAAATGGGTTAAGCCTATTTTTACAACATTAATTTCATGCACCAAATGTATTTGTAGACAAATGTCAAAAAAACTGTCATTCACACATGTCGTTGATCTATAATCTTTGTTCATTTTAGTTATAAAGAGCATTAAACTTAGTATCTTCTGAAACAGTTCAACATACGTCAAAGCATATAAAGTAATGCTTCAATGACTCGAACACCGATGGCTCGTTTACCATGGCTGATTCGAACTGGTTTTTGAGTCCCTAGTAAATTTTTCCGATGGTTCAACAAAACAAATATTTAGGGATACTTTAGGGACATTTTCTAATTTAATCATGAAAATGTATGGTGTGTGTGCTCGTTAGAATCGCCTCTAACAAGTACACATAGAAGATCGAAGAGACCTCCCTAAACTATCTTGTTTTCTTCATGACCTGGCATTATGATCAATCCATAGTGGCTCGAACTATCCATGTCTAGAACATATTTCCATGGTCTTAACAATATTAAAGCCAAGGAAGTTAGACTGAATTTCGATTGTAAATACCATATCAGCTGGGACTCAGAAACGCGGAAGACCATTGCGAAAACAGGCCTTTTCAAATATATTGAGAATTTTACAACCAAAAAAAGAAAACTTTCAGATAAAAAAATTCTGACATTTTTCATATTTCTGCTCAAAACATAGATTGCAGGTACTCATTATAACCGCCTCGGCGAGGCGGTTATAACGAGTACCCACAATCTATGTTTTTAGCAAAATAGGAAAAATAATGTATACCCTTGTAAACCCCAGTTTTACCATATAAAACTGGGATTTAAGGAGGTCAAAATCATATAGGCGTGTTTTCGTGATGTAGGCAAATGAGCAAATACTAGGTTGTTGTTCAAATACGAAGTTGTTGTTTAGGTAGGTGCTCAAAATGTCATCGCATTCGCATTGTTTTTGTAGCATTTATTACGTCAAGATTCATATAATTCTGTTAAGTTACAGTAATGAAATAACAAGGTATAGAAATAATTAAACATGACTTACCTTTTCCAACGAAGCAGACTCAACGACGAACTGCTTCTGTTCTTCTATCTGTTTTGTTATGAATTTGACTGTGGCTTTCATCTCTTCGAGCAAGTATTTTGGCATTCTAAATTCAAGAATTGAAATCATCTGATTGACATTGAACGGAAAGTGGGAGACGGAGTCATCAAATCAATAACTGTAAATCATATTAAAAGCCAAAATGCTACTTAAAGGGAAGAATTTGCTTCATTTAAGAGTAAGTTCTTTCCTTTAAGAGAAGCTTTCAAAGCGGGTATACAACTTTGAAACAACGTCGATTAAACCTCTTGACGTTAAATCAACGTTGAATCGACGTTGTTTAAGAAATAGATCAGCTCTAGCAGTGATTTGTTGAGTAATAAATCACTGTTTGGAGGTCAGTTGTAAGGTAGATCAAATCACGAGCGCGGAGCGCGAGTGATTTATCTTCTTACAACTGACCGACAAACTGTGATTTATTACTCAACAAATCACGCACAAGAGCTGATCTATTTCGATTCTAACACATAGAAAACGACGAAAAGGTAATTGTATCCTTTAGATTTTTCAAACTTTCTGCCATCGAATAAAGAAATCCCGCCAAAAGTTTTGACTGTAACGCTGACGTTTACATGCATTTCTTACGTTGCTGAAGTGAGAAAGACGACGTTATACAGTCTAGCGTCGTAGAAACTAAGACTGACGTCAGCAGCGTGTCGAAATGACGTCGGAAAGGCGCCAGATAGCATCGCGCGTTTCCGCCCAGTGATTTATTGCATAATATATCACTGAGTTTAACCATTGGCTATATAGGCGAGGAGTGTTAGAATATAACGCTATGTGCCTGCTGGGCTCAAGACGTTGAACAACATTGAAACGACGTTCTTGCATAAAATCCTATGAACATAGCTATTCTTGAATGGACCAGAAGCCGTGTTCAAACAACAAAACCCATGTTCAAATCATGAAATGCACGTACTATTTGAACATGGATTTTGAACTTTTGATATCACAAGATGGGCCTTGCTTTGTTTGCGTTACGTTGAGCGACGTAACGTTATCGCCCTGAACGTAGCATTTTAGAATTTTGTGATGACGTCAGAGAGTCATTGCGCAACTGGCGTCATTGTAAACAACATTCTGAACTAGCCGCCATGTTGGTTTGCCGTCGCATTTGAAGAATTTATATGGACTTTATATGGAGTTTTGGGGCGTTTTCGTCACAATTTGTCGTTGGAATCGTAAGTTTTGCAAGAACAACGATCATCCATGGTTATTTCATTGCAATAACATTTGCCGGGTCCCTCGGAAGGTATTTGAACAATCGGCCTAGCGGCCTCGTGTTCAAACAGCTTCCTCGGGACCGGCAAATGTTAATGCATGAAAAACCATGGGTGATCCCAATATTGTTTTAACGTTATGTACCTGCTGAGCTCAAGACATTGCATCAACGTTGAAGCGATTGTTTCAACGTTATGTGTCTGTTTGGCTCAAGACGTTAAATCAACATTGAAACGACGTTGTTGCAACGTTGTGTTCCTGCTGAGCTCAAGAGCTGAATCGACGTTGTTTTAACGCTGTGTGCCTGCTGGTTTGGTACTTAAGAAGCTATTTATACCTAGCCATTATAGCTAGGGAATTGAATTAATTGCTTCTACAGAAATACTCGGCCTTTGAAAAGACGAAACTGCAAACGGGCAATTTGATTATGGTCTGTATTTATCGACATTGGTATGAGGATGCCAGCATATTTTGGACACATCACTAGGTAGCCATTAAGACTTATTCAAATTCTATGAAATATACGGTAAGAAGCTACTGTGACCGAATATTTAGGGTTATTACGATATCCAGCAGGCACACTATGTTGAAACAACGTCGATTGAATCAACGTTGAATCGGCGTTGTTTCAACGTTGTCTTCCCGCTGGGTAGTTACGCTAAATATTCGGGCAGTTGTGCCTGAGAAAATGGTGCAGATCCAGAACAGACGCCACAGAACTTTGGGGTAATCTGACAGAAGACTTTTACTTACAATTTAAATGCCTTCGCGTCCATATCCAACATATTCCCAACATCAGCTGTGGTACAGTTGTTTGTGTTGTAACCAGGGTTTATATCTTTGCCTTCAACAGAGTGTTTATGGTACTCAAACGTGAACTGTTTTAAAACATCATACAGCGGAACAAAACATGAAGCCCCTGGAATAAATGGAGTTTTTATGGTACTCAAACGTGAACTGTTTCAGAATATCATACAGCGGAACAAACTATGAGGTCCCTGGATTAATAAAGTTTTGATGGTACTCAAACGTGTACTGTTTCAGAATACCATACAGCGAAATAAAACATGAGGGCCCCAAAATAAGTGGATGTTTGGTGGTACTCAAACGTGAACTGTTTTCGAACATTATACAGTGGAAAAAACATGAGGACTCTGGAATAAATGGCGTTTTGATAGTACCTAAACATGACCTGGTTCAGAACATTATACAGCGGAACAAAACATGAGGGTCCCAAAATAAATGGATTTTTGAGGGTACTCAAAAGTGAACTGTTTGAGAACAAAATACCTTGAAATAAATGGCGTTTTGATGGTACTCAAACGTGAACTATTGCAGAATATCACGCAGTGGAATAAAACATGGAGGCCCTGGAATAAATGGAGTTTGATGATACTCAAAACGTGAACTGTTTAAGAACATCATACAGTGGAACAAAGCATGAAGGTCCTGGAGTAAATGGAATTTGATGGTACTCAAACGTGAATTTTTTTTCAGAATATCAAACAGCGAATCAAAACATGAGGTCCCTGGAATAAAAAAGAGCTTTGATGGTTCTCAAACGTTTCAGAATATCATATAGTGGAACAAAACATGAAAGCTCTCAAACAAATGGAGTTTTGATGATACTCAAACGTGAACTGTTTCAGAACATCATACAACGGAACAAAACATGAGAACCCTGGGATAAAGGGAGTTTTGATGGTACTCAAACGTGAATTGTTTCAGAACATCATACCGATGAACCAAACATGAGACCTGGAATAAATTATGGTACTCAAATGTGAACTGATTCAGTGCACAATAGAACGGAACAAAACATGAGGGCCGTGGATTAAATGGAGTTTTTTGGTACTCATACGTGAACTAGTTCAGAATATCTTACAGGGGAACAAAATCTGAGGGCCCTGAAATAAATAGAGTTTTGATGGTTCTCAGACGCTAGCTGTTTTAGAAAATCATACAGTGGAACAAAACCTGAAGACCGTGGAATAAATGGAGTTTTGATGGTACCCAGACGTGAACTATTTCAGAACATTATACAGCAGAACAAAGCATGAGGGCCTTGGAATAAATAGAGCTTTGAAGGTACTTAAACATGAACTGTTTCAGAATATCTTACAGCGGAACAAAACCTAAGCGCCCTGAAATAAATGGTTTTTTTTTTTTTTTTTTTTGTTTTTTTTTTTTTATGGTACTCAGATGTGAACTGTTTCAGAATATCTTACAGCGGAACAAAACCAAGCGCCCTGAAATAAATGGATTTTTGATGGTTCTCAGACGTGAACAGTTTTAAAACATCATACAGTGGAACAAAACATGAGGACCCTGGAATAAATGGATTTTTGATAGTACTCAAACGTGAACTGTTTCAGAACACACAGCGCCGGGCGCCGGCACCGGAACAAAACATGAGGGTCCTGGAATAAATGGAGTTTTGATGGTACTCAAACATGAACCGTTTCAGAACATCATACTGGAAGTCCTGGAATATTGGGAATAGAAAGTGATATGGGCGAATGTGTATTGAGTAAAATAAAAACAAATGACGAACAAAAAAATGGAATGTCGAAGGACACATATCATCATTGGTTGAAATAGTTCTAGGCTTGCTATCTGCCTAATATGGGGCCACTTAAAAGAAAGGTCAGATGGGACCTTCTTGAGTGGGGGTTTCTGGCTCTCTCCTCTCTGTCTGTCTGTCTGTCTGTCTGTCTGTCTCTCTCTCTCTCTGTGTCGCTCTCTCTCTGTCTGCGTTTCCTAATTTATATTTTAATAAATAAACATGTCTAGATATGTAATCTGGCTTTTTTTCTTTGTAATTAAGAGTTCAGAAGTTACCAAAAGAAACAAAAAGAAGCGGAAGAAGAAAAGAACCGGTTTCATAGAATAATAGGACATCTGTACTGAAAAAAAGAGGATAAAATTGTGAACCATAACGAGAGAAAATGGACTTTATTACATGTGGGTCTAGCAATTGAAGATTCATGTCCAGCTTGTCTAGAAGCCTTTGAACCTTGCCTTTCACATAACTCTCAGCGACGACTCGGATCACATTGCGCTTATGGGTGCACATGCCAAGATCGCTTTTCTTACGTTGAGTCTCGTTTTGACTTACATTGGCAGAGGATTAGTCGATTACGTTCAGAATTGCAACGTGACCGCGAACGATTTGCAGTGGATCTCTCAACTTAATGACGAACACTAACAGGAGCAGGGATCTAGGGCAAAACGTTCGCGAATGTCTTGCATTTCTGGAGTCAGCCCTGATAGCTTTGAAGGGATATGAAAATAATATAACAATTATGAAAATACGCCTATTCAAATATACTGAAAAATTTACCACCAAAAAATGAACATTTTCAAATACAAAATTCTGATATTTCTCATACTTCTGCTCAAAACATAGATTGTGGGTACTCGTTAGAACCGCCTCGACGAGGCGGGTCTAACGAGTACCCACAATCTATGTTTTTTAGCGGAAATAAGAAAAGTAATGTATACCGCTGTAAACCCCAGTTTTACTATATAAAAGTGGGGTTTAAGGGGGTCAAAATTATATAGGCGTGTTTTCGTGATGGTATGCGAGTTCATAAAATTAATAGGAACAGACAGCGATAGTACCTGTAATGTTCTTCTTTTCTTGGTGAACAATAGATTTCATCACGTCCTTTGTCACGACATTCCCTTTTCTATGGCCTTCTACTAAGGTCTGGCAGAGATTTGTAGCCTTCTGTAAACTGTGGAGTCTGAAACAATAATATAAATAGGGTAATCAAATCATAATAAACAAATAAATAATATGCATAGTAATAATAATATGAATGAATGAATATGAATGGATGGATAAATAAATTAATTATTAAATTTATTATTATTATTACAATGTATTATTATTATTATTATTATTATTATTATCGCACTACTATTTTCTTATGACATGACCTAAACGAATTTTACAATTTATATTAAGAGAAATGAATACAAATTTAGGGGAGGAAAGTCAAAATTGGTTTGCGTCCCTTCTGAAAAGGGTTCTACTCCAAAAGGGAAGAATTTGCTCCCGGGGGCGGGGTGGGGAGAGAAGCAAATTCTTCCCTTTGGAGTAGACCCTTTTCAAAAGGGCTTTGGTATACAGTTACGCAAACAGGACGTCACAAAGTCTCTCTCCCCCCTCCCCGCCCCAATTCGCCTCCCCTTGTAATAATGGCGGAAAATCTACCCTTGTATCAAGTTTCTTTAATGCACACTGGAATTTTTTTCAATAAAATAAACATAATCAGTCTCAAAATTGTTGAAGTGGCTATAAATACCTCTCATCAGCTAATGTTCTTACTAAGAAAACTGGTATCAACGTTGTATTCGCCATGTTAAAGTGCTTTAAATATTTTCAGAGAAAATATTGATAAGCGCTATTAGCAGTGATCTCTACTGAGCATAGATGCTATGATGCCGTGTGTCACGTCCGTTGTTAGCGAAGATGACGTCGCGTCCGTAGGCGACGTCGTTTATTCGGAAGGTTTCTCGGCATTTTCCGTGACACAGAACATTACTTTATAAATCAATGCAATACTTAATTATAGTAATTACCATAAATATTCGAATAGACAGGTCTGGGCAAGCAGTAATTACCCTAAATATTTGGATAGACCTAAGCAAGCAGTAATTACCCTAAATTTTCGAATAGACAGGCTTGAACAAGCAGTAATTACCCTAAATTTTCGGATAGACAGGCCTAAGCAAGCAGTAATTATCCTATATAATCGGATAGACCTGAGCAAGCAGTAATTACCCTAAATTTTCGGATAGCCAGGCCTATGCAAGCAGTAGTTACCCTAAATATTTGGATAGACAGGCCTGAGTAAGCAGTAATTACCCTAAAGATTTGGATAGACAGGTCTGAGCAAGTAGTAATTACTCTAAATAATTGGATAAACAGGCCTAAGCAAGCAGTAATTACCCTAAATTTTCGGATAGCCAGGCCTATGCAAGAGTAGTTACCCTAAATATTTGGAATGACAGGCCTGAGTAAGCAGTAATTACCCTAAATTTTCTGATAGACATGCCTGAGCAAGCAGTAATTACCCTAAAGATTTGGATAGACAGGTCTGAGCAAGTAGTAATTACTCTAAATAATTGGATAAACAGGCCTAAGCAAGCAGTAATTACCCTAAATTTTCTTATTGACAGGCCTGAGTAAGCAGTGATTCCCTAAATATTTGTATATACAGACCTCAGCAAGTAGTAATAGTAATTACCCTAAATATTCGGATAGACAGGCCTGAACAAGCAGTAATTACCCTAAACAGTAATTATTCTAAATATTCGGATAGACAGGCCTGAACAAGCAGTAATTACCCTAAACAGTAATTATTCTAAATATTCGGATAGACAAGCCTGTGCAAGCAGCGGTTGGTCATAATTTGCGACATCAGTAAAGCTTTCGACAGCCATCTTTTGATACTTTCATCCGCACATTATAAGTAGGATTTCAAACCACCCATGGTTGCGCAAAATTGTTGCAGACGACATTCTAAATTTTTGTTATTGATATTTTTCTCAGGAAATGAGACTTGGTATTTCATATATGAAACGTTTTCTAGACAGACGATTCACATGAAATGTCGTCCTATTTTCTCGAAAAGTGAAAAAAAAAATCGAACATCACTTTAAGGGTTAAAGATAGAAAACAATGGGTAGTCCCAAATGAACAAGACTATGAATAGGTTAATGCACTAGCGGGTGTCCCTCATTCGAAAGCCGAGAGCAAATTCTTTTCTTTTAGAGTAGACCCCTTTTCTGAAGGGGTTTGGTATGCAGGGAAGCTTCGCAACGTCTGACTTTTGAATAGTACATATTTTGCAGTTCAACATTCAGTTTTCGATTGTCATATGTGGAGCTGCACAACACACAAGTTCCGTGTGTTGAATTGTGTATGTCGACCAGCTCGATATTAAGGTTTCGAATGTCCTATTTCGAGTTGCACAAATCAAGTGTCGAAACTTGAATGCTGTATATCGCGCAGCGCAACTTTTGTGACTTCCTGTTTGCTTTTCTGCACACCAATTTTATTCTGAAAGAGGGTCACATCACGAAAACACGCCTATATAATTTTGACCCCCTTAAACCCCACTTTTATATAGTAAAACTGGGATTTACAGGGGTATACATTATTTTTCTTATTTCTGCTGAAAACATAGATTGTGGGTACTCGTTAGAACAATCTATGTTTTCAGCAGAAACATGAAAAATATCAGAATTTTTTTTCTGAAATTTTTTATTTTTTTTTATTTTTTTTTATTTTTTTCAGTATATTTGAATAGGCGTGTTTTCGTAATGGGAAAAAGACTTTTCTCCTCTCCTGAATATGCATCTATTGTCCTTAAAATTTACATGTAGAGAACAAAAAACAGGTAAAAACGACAAAACATTCCTTACTGCACAAAAAAAGGCTCAGGGCCACTTGCGCCTCCGCAGGGTTTGATCACAGCCTTTAAGGGGTTTTAATACACTTTCAAGGGAGATAACTAAAAATGTATTTCCTCTCTTCTGAAAAAGGTCTACTCTAATAGCTAAGAATTTGCTCCCCACGAAAAAAAAAAAAAAAAAAAAAAAAAAATGGTGAAAAGACTCCCAAGTGCATCCAGATATCCATTTGTATAAGCTACACATTACGAAAACACGCCTATTCAAATATACTGAAAATTTCACCGCCAAAAACTGAAAATTTTGAGATAAAAAAGTTTTTTTCATATTTCTGCTCAAACCATAGATTGTGGGTACTCGTTAGAACTGCGTCGGTGAGGCGGTTCTAACGCGTACCCACAATCTATGTTTTAGTAAAAATAAGAAAAAATAATGTATACCACCGTAAACCCCAGTTTTACTATATAAAAATGGGATTTAAGGGGGTCAACATTATATAGGCATGTTTTCGTGATGATGATCTTATTTCTCTCTCTGAATTGCTTGTGTTGAGGTTTTACTAGCCTAGCCACTAGGCATTAAAATGAATAATATGGATACAAAATAATCTATTTGCATGAAAATGAACAGTATAATAGGTTTATAGGTAGTCTACTCTCCTTCCTCAATTTTAACATACTCGGCTAAGATATGTATTGGAGACTCTATCAAATAGACTTGCCATTGTTAACATAATGATAAACATTTAAAATGAACATACGTAAATGATCAGACTTTTATTATCAGCTAGTCTAAGGTTATACAGCCAAGTCAATCCATTGAGGTCATGTCGAACGCCGTCCATTTACCTAACCACACTTTGACAGGGCAGGCTTAGTCCTCTAAGAGGTTAACCAGTATTATGCACATTCTTTCGCCAGAAACTGTCAACTGCCCTTCTTGAATCAGCGGAAGGGAGAGAATGACCGTAGAAAATATTTCATAATCAATCTCCACGAAAGCATGCCGTAAGTTGCCAACCCGGGGGTGGTCGAACCCGCATACTGATCACCAGTCGGACGCGGATACAACTGAGCCAGCAAGGCCGGCTCTCTATCTGAAATCTAACAGCGAAGGCCAAGGTTAGACGGATGTCTACTTATGAAAAAAAAAAAAAAAAAAAAAAGACGCGACGCGACACGTTTCCTCAGAATATGTTCCAAATAATCAAGAAATTAACATTTATACCTACTATGAAAACCTAAATTAATTCAGGTTAAAAAAAAGTCTAAAGGAAGAATTTAATAATAATGATGATGATAATAACACATTTCCTCATGATATGTTCCAGATATTCATGAAATACGAAATTTACAACTACTATGCAAAGCTAAATTCATTCAGACTGAAAAAAAAAAATATAATAGACATATTTCTGATCATAAACCTTGTTAAAGTGACTATCAATACCTTTCATCAGTAGATGATTTTAATAAGAAAACTGGTATCAACATCGTATCTGCCATGTTAAACTGTCTCAAATATTTTCAGAGAAAATATTAATAAGCGCTGTTTGCTGTGTTCTCTACGGTACATAGATAATGTAACGCAGTGTTGTCACGTCCGTTGTTAGCGACGGTGACGTCGCGTTCGTGGATAAAGCCATTCATTCGGAACGTTTTTCGGCATTTTCCGTGACACAGAACGCGACGCTACATGAATTAAGGGGAATGGATACACTTTTAGTGTGTGTGTGTGTGTGGGGGGGGGGGGGGGGGGGGGGGGGGGAGGGGTGGAGGAGAGGGGAGAGGGACGGGGGTAACTGTCAAAAATGATTTGTTCCTCTTCTGAAAAGAGGTGTAATATAAATGGAATACTTTTGCACGTTCTTTTCTTATAGAGTAGACCCTTTTTCAGAAGGGGGTTTGTATTCAAAATACCCAGTCACAAAAGTTGTATTTTGTATTCTCAGGGCAAAGACTGATTCACATTATGTAATAGGGACTTATAGTGAGTACATTCAAACGTACTGCAGCAGGTCGTTCCATCAGTAGAAAAGTCATGCTTATTCTTGGTACATCGGAGGCCTTAACGCCTGATCATACTTTTCATAAACTTTGACAACGCCAAGCAGACCATTCACATGAAATGCCGTCTTATTTTCTCAATACACCACAACCTCTTTATAACACTATTGTTGGGGTCCATAGCACAAATCGTGTTAGTTAAACAACCGTGTTATATCCAAACAAAAATGTATAGATTATATTGAAAAATGACTATTTATGGTCATTTATAATCTATACATTTTTGGATCCATCTTTGAACCGTGTTCTATCCAAAACCGTATTATAACAAACCATGTTATAAAGAGGTTAAAGTATAATAATAATAATAATAGAGTGCCATCTGCTACAATTTTGCTTCACGCTTTAAATAATGGGTAATAACTATTCGCGCATCCTTACTCTCATCCTCACGGCATGCATGGAGGGCGGGTCTTTGAGAAGGATTTGGTATCAAGTATGGTAATTCTTTTCTGCCAGGGGAAGTCAAATGCATTTAGCTCAGACTCTGAGGAGTATCCAGCCACCTTAAGGGGCATGGGAAACACCGGTAGATTTTCCGCTATTTTCGCCAAGGGAGACAACTTTAGTAAGTTTTGTTTGCTTTCCTGTACTTCTGAAAAGGAGTCTACTCTTAAAGGAAAGTGTGGGGGAGGGGGGGGGGTGGGGGATGGGGAGGGGGGAGCAAATTCTTTCCGTTTAGAGTAGATCCCTTTTCAGAAGGGAATAATGACATAAGAACTAGATCAGTACGCGAGTGACAACCATACTGCGCCTCCGGCAACAACCGATGGGAAGGAAAGCAGTTCTATGACCATTGCAAGTAAGCATATATGCTTTTTTCAGAAGGTAGTTGGAGCGTTCATTTTCATTTTCCGAATTCAGCAACTCTTGTCCAGACGCCTTCCAGCTTCTTCCACACAAGGAAATCCTTCTGAGTCCTAAAATATATACAGTGTACGGTTCAGAATAGAAGACAATCATATGTTTAACTCTTTCACTGCCACAGGCTATAATAATAGGCTTTTGCAAACTGCATAGATCCAGATAATGAGCCGTCTCATCTGGATCTATGCTGTTTGACAGTCAGTCTTTCAACTTTACATATAAACTTCTTTCCAAGTGATAGTTTGTTTAAAAAAAAAAAGGCAGACAACAAATGTCGTCTGAAATTTGGCGTCGAAAGAGTTAAATCAAATGAGCCGGGGCACAGTGTTTCATGCAAGATTGCATGTGCGCCTTTGGAACTCAGATCGCTTTAGATCCTTAGCTACCGACAGAGAACCCACCGAAGACTGATTAGACTGCCCGGATGCGCAGGTTGATCTGAGTCTTCGCCGGGTACACACGCAATCTTGTAGGAAATGCTGTGACCTGGCTCGGATTACTTATCTCTGTACACCGGTGTTTATTTTCTTGTATTCTATATTTAGTATAGCATATATAAAGTAATGGTATAAATAGCACTGACTTGCATTTTCATTTCATTCCAGTTTTATCTAAGACATTTTACTTATCGTAAATCCCCTGAAATTAGATTCAGTATATATGGACATATGCAATTTAGTTGTCCTTAAATGTATAAGTTTTAATGTAATTGGAATCAAGTTTTTTTTTTTTTTTTTTTTTTTTTTCATATATGTCTGTAAATGCTTAAATTTGTAATCTGCCCAGACAAAGTATGCAGTTGGCTCCTCTGCAGACGTGCCTAATAACTAGTTAGAGCAGGGGGACAAACATTGCATATACTAACTATTTTCCTGTGAATTTTGATAGTAAACTTTTATCGTTCGCTTGTCTAAGTAATAATAAAATAATTAAATCAAATGAGTCGGGGCACAGTGACTGTTATTCGGCACGTTTTACGTCAAATTTCATACAAAATATTCAGAGGAAATATTTAAATTTGCATTTAATCAACTTAATTCATTCCAGAAAATTCTTTTTAGTTGTTTGTACCTTTCTATCTTGTGTCAGTGTGTTTAATGCATATTCAAAATTGGTGTCAAATCTAGTCGTGCGCTAGCTTTATGTGTGGGGAATGGCTAAACAGCGAAAGGAAGGTTCCTTTCGCGAAAGGAAGGTTCCTTTCGCGAAAGGAAGGTTTTTCTACGAAAGGAAGATATCAGTGGGGCCCAGGGAGATATTTTATGTATCTAGTGATACTATTGAGACAATTTAGTGGATATGGGGTACTTTTTCCAAAAAGGCAGGTACTCGGGAATTAAAATAAACTCGGGGATTAAAGGGAGCGTGTCTTTCAAGGAACAAACTATCATTAAACAGGTTCCTTTCGCGAAAGGAATGTTTTATACGAAAGGAAGATCATTATGAGGCCTTTGGTGGTACATTTATGTATTATAGGGATACTTATGAAACATCTAAGTGGATATGGGATATTTTTTTTCAAAAAATCAGGTGTACGGGTATAAAAAGAACAGCGCGTTTCAAGGAACAAAGGCTCATTTCGCAAAAGGAAAGTTTCGGTCTACTGACTGTCTATATTGCTAATAGTTGAAACTGATATAGCATTATTGTCATACCAGCAACAAGTTTGCCAACCTTTTTTTTTTTTTTTTTTTTTTTTATTCTTTTTTATTTTTTTTTTTATTATCTATTTTATTTATTTTTTTTTATTCTTTTATTTATTTATTTTTTGTATTCTTTTTTTTTTGTTTTATTCTTTTTTATTTATTTTTTATTTTTTTATTTATTTATTTTGTATGGGGTATGTTGATACATGTGCATTAAGTTTCATCGCATTATTTAATGCTTTAAAACTTAAACACGGAAATCGAAAGAAAACTGAGACATTATTTTTGCATTAACATGTATCAACAGACCCCGACCAAATTTCTAAGGCACAGCAAAACAATCTTTAATTAGTATGTACGTGTAGTCTGCAACACTATTAATAATGGCAAATTCAAGTTGTTCATGATTGTTCGTTCGGGGCTAGAAGCCACAGTCTGGTCACTTCAGGTGGCCAGTTGTATCCCGAAACTTTATTTCTTCTGATTTTGTTTTCTTATTTGGTGTATATTGTACTATGTTCGGTGATAGTAGCCACAGCCTGGTCACTTGAGGTGGCCAGTTGTATTCCGATTCTGTACATGTTATTCCTAAAATGTATATTTAGCTGTCCATGTTACTTCTTTCGGGGCTAGAAGCCACAGCCTGGTCACTTCAGGTGGCCAGTTGTATCCCGAATTCTATATCTTAATACATTGTCAAGAAACTTGAACCCAGATTGTTTTGCTCTGCGTTCGAAACATGACCTATAAATTATCTTTTATTTTATTCTCAATTCATATATAAGTACAATACTTGAAGAACATGTCATGGAAAACGGTGAAAGACACCTAACAACAATTGAGCGTAATGTCATATTTATGAGGCTTATGGCATATGTGAACGTTTAAGGTGCAGGCGCGAATGCGCATCCGCGCAATCCCGCCAGAGCCTTCACTTTCGTAAAACATGTAGTTTAGAACTAGTGAATGGTTCAGACTGAAAATCAAACATCTAGTCCCACTTGATTGTCGAGAATGCGTATTTGAAGAGTGTTTATACGTATATGCCTATATATTGTAGTGTATGGTTCAGACTGAAAATCAAACATCTAGTCCCACTTGATTGTCGAGAATGCGTATTTGAAGAGTGTTTATACGTATATGCCTATATATTGTAGTGTTCATTAGAACCGCCTCATCGAGGCGGTTCTAATGAGTATCCACAATCTATGTTCTGAGCAGAAATATCGGAATTTTTTTATCTGAAAATTTTCATTTTTTGGTGGTAAAATTTTCAGTAAATTTGAATAGGCGTGTTTTCGTAATGCAATACACGCATCTGTTTATTTAACACAGGTTTCTTGTCTATTCACAATGATAATTCAATTAACACTAACAGGTAGATCAATACAATACACTTGAGATAAACACGTCGTCACTCAATTTTAAGAAACAAGTCAAGCTATTTCATAAACTTAGAATAACTTTAATGTGTAAACTTTTTTATCTTTACCTCACACCTTATGTAGGACGAAAATAATGTACATTCCCAAAATAAATAAATAAATAGTAATATTTTTAAAACAGCTTAAATTTTAATCTAATAAATGCGAACTCTCCATTTCATAGACCAAACCTTCCTTTCGTAGACAAAAAACTTCATTAAGTAATTTGTTAATTTTGTAACAAATATATGGAAGTACTACAATATATACGATAATAAAACCTTCCTTTCGTAGATAGAACCTTCCTTTCGTAGAAAAAAATCTTCCTTTCGTAGACAAAAAATCATTTTATATAGGAAAATAAAACCTTCCTTTCGAAGACAAAATCTTCCTTTCTGAGACATTACCTTCTTTTCATAGACCAAATCTCACTACCTAGGCCCAACAAATATCTTCCTTTCGTAGATAAAGCTTCCTTTCGTAGACAAAAATCTTCCTTTCGTATACAAAAGTAATTTGTTAATTTTGTAACAAATATATGTAAGTACTACAATATATACGATAATAAAACCTTCCTTTCGTAGATAAAACCTTCCTTTCGTAGAAAAAAAATCTTCCTCTCGTAGACAAAAAAAATGATTTCGTAATTTGTTCATTTCGTAACAAATATATGCAAGTGCAAAGCTATATAGGAAAATAAAACCTTCCTTTCGTAGACAAACTCTTCCTTTCTGAGACATTACCTTCTTTTCATAGACCAAATCTCACTACCTAGGCCCAACAAATATCTTCCTTTCGTAGATAAAGCTTCCTTTCGTAGACAAAAATCTTCCTTTCGTATACAAAAGTAATTTGTTATTTTTGTAACAAATATATGTAAGTACTACAATATATACGATAATAAAACCTCCCTTTCGTAGATAAAACCTTCCTTTCGTAGAAAAAAATCTTCCTTTCGTAGACAAAAAATCATTTCGTAATTTGTTCATTTCGTAACAAATATATGCAAGTGCAAAGCTATATAGGAAAATTAAACCTTCCTTTCGTAGACAAAATCTTCCTTTCTGAGACATTACCTTTTTTTCATAGACCAAATCTCACTACCTAGGCCCAACAAATATCTTCCTTTCGTAGATAAAGCTTCCTTTTGTAGACAAAAATCTTCCCTTCGTAAACAAAAAAATGATTTCGTAATTTGTTCATTTCGTAACAAATATATGCATGTGCAAAGCTATATACGAAAATAAAACCTTTATTTCATAGACAAAATCTTCCTTCTGAGACAATACCTTCTTTTCATAGACCAAATCTTCCTTTCTGAGACAATACCTTCCTTTCGTAGACAAAATCTTCCTTTCTGAGACAATACCTTCTTTTCATAGACCAAATCTTCCTTTCGTAGACCAAACCTTCCTTTCACGAAATGAACTTTCCTTCCGAGAAATAAAAGTTTCATTTGATCCCCATATACCATAGCATATAGCCCGAATCTGACAAAATACCCGATTTTATTTATATCATTGCATATATGGTAACCTTTTATATGAAAACTAACTAATTGGGCCCCACAAATATCTTCCTTTCGTAGACAAACCTTCCTTTCGCGAAAGGAACTTTCCTTTCGCGAAATGAAGGTTCCTTTCGCTGTTTAGCCATACCGTTATGTGTGCCCTATCAATGGGTACCATTCAGTTTATATTGTACATTCTGTTCTATTCTTTATCTTGGTCGGAATCGTAAGTACAAGTTTTACCGATAGAACCGGATTGTTATTTCCTGTCAGGAACAAAATTGGATTAAGGCATAAATTATTTACAAACTGTCCTTAAATTTGTTTTGAAAGAGGTAAATTATCATGCATTGCTTGATTAGCTAGAACTACTGAATATTTTTATTGTGACAAATTCTGTCTTCATACTAGCTCTGTCAAATCTGAGGAAGTTAATTCAATTTTTAGGCTGGAAAACATGACAACATACACACAGTGACACATGCATCTGATTCACAGTATTATTTATTGGCCGACTTCACTTCCCACTGTAATATAGTTCAAATAACAGGGTCTTTAAATTTTCCAGGGGCAGGTAGGTAGACAATTTTAGAAATAAACAGCAGTAGTCAAACTGTAATACACAAGTATGGCAGATATACAAATGATAGACCTGCATTCATGACTAAAAATTTTTCTGTTCCTCATACATAATGGCTGTGTTTACCCCCCTTGACCTGTTTTGAGAGCAAACAGTAAGCACTTCTCAAAGGCAAGCAATCTGTACTGAAACACTTCGCAAAGGCTAGCCATTTTTACTGAGCAAAAGCATAGCAGACATCCACAGCATACTTGTGTAAGTTTAAAGGAATAAATATATACACTTCTACAGTCTTGCTGAGGAAGCTGGCTTTTATGGCAACGCTGGTAAAGTTATTGGCTTTTTCACAAAGTAAAGCAATATTCATTATGGTTAATACCTAGCCGGGTGACCACAAGGTCTGCCTTTGTGGAAGACCCTGCAAACAGTAGCAGCTGTGTGACGAAACTTCATATTAGACATAGTTGCTGCGTGAACAGCTTATTATCCTGACCGCCATATCAATACCCTCTCTACTTATGGGCGGTCGGGTATGAAACCCACAGACCAGAACCCTGAGACCCATGACCGAGACCAAAATTTTCATCCTGGATAACAAGACTAATATGTTTTTAACTTTGTTCATTTTTGGTTTATACTATGAGGTATTAAATAGATATTATCCAAGAAGAAGGAAATTTAGATCGGACGTAGTTATTTTTTTAAACTCAGATTTATTGTTTCAATGGGTATGAAACCCACAGACCAAATATTCTCCGTTTTTTTTTTTTTTAAGTTTTTTCTGTAATCTTCGATAAACAATCAATTTCTTTGTTACACAGGTGTTTCAAATACAGAAATAAATTATATATGGCTAACTGAAGCTATAACAGAAACATTAGAATATTGAATTTTACGATTTTCATATGTATCTATTTATTATGTTCTAAAAATAGAACAGGTAGAAAATTGGATAATACCGACAATGTCCATAATCTACAGAAATGTACCGACAAGTAAATACTAGTACTCCTATAGCCAATGCATACAAATGGAAAATATGCTAATTATGTTATATACAATGTTTGGATTGAGCATGTGTCATTTTATATGCACTGGCTGTTTTGAGTATTTACATGTCGGTACATTCCTATAGATTATGGACATTGTCATTATTATCCAATTTTCTACCTGTTCTAATTTTAGAAACATAATAAATATTTGAAAATCGTAAAATTCAACATTCTAACGTTTCTGAAATGATAAATCTGAGTTTAAAAAATGCAACTAGGAGTCCAATCTAAATTTCCTTCCTCTTGGATAATATTCATAAAAATCATATGAATCTATTATAGAACACATTATAGCCCCCTGCCTAGGCACTTCAAAGAAGACCCACAACATTTGTTTTCATAGAGAATAAGAAAAATATTATATGCATAATCTGCTCTTGTTTGGAGCTGTGCATGCCGCTATTAATATTACTGGACCTGTAGTTTAGGAAGAAAGGTTTCTCATGGATTTGTAGATTTGTATTTAGCAATGAGTATCATAACTATAGTAATCACATAGAATTCATTTGATTGAGGAAACAGTGCAGATGAGCAGTCAGATCAGGTTTGACATTCTACCAGCACTTTTGTGATATGTCACCTGGTAGTTGCCAGGCTCAATAGTGCAATTACATGTCTGACTTAATATCCTGGGGTTGCAAGTTGGAATCCCAGCTCGGTCACATAACTTTCATGGAGATTGATGATGAATTATTTCTATTGTCATTCTTCCCCTTCTTTTGATTCAAGAAGGGCAGTTGTCAGTTATTGGGGAAAGTATATGGGAAAGTATGTGCACAATCACTGGTAATTGCAAGGATATTTCTGGCTGATAGACATCATGGGCCTTTTGAAGGAAATTCTTGTAAAAATTAGGTACATTATGTCTACAGCAACACTTCCCTATACCTTTACATTAAAAAAAGGCCCATAGTTTCAAGAAGCAGGGGCCTTTTGGAAAAATTATGGGCCTTTTAGCACAGGGCCCTTTCCAGAAATATCCTTGTTTAAATTGCTAAGAGGACTAATCCTGCCAAGGATACACCAGCCTTCGTGGCACAGTCGGATGCACATTCAACTGGTGGTCAAGAGGTAGAGGGTTCAGTCCCAGCCATCCAGCAACATTCTTCTGTAGAGATTAATCATGAAATATTTTCTGTAGCCATTCTCTTCCTTCCACTGATTCAAGAAAGGCAGTTGTCAGTTACTGGTTTAAGTATGTGCACAAGCACTAGTTTATCGCTTAGAGGACAAATCCTGCCCAAAATATGTCTTGAGTACTTTGACTGTCTTGACATGACCTTAACAGTGTTGACTAGATTGTAAAACAACTCAACTCAAAAGTCATCTGGTAGTTAAGGAGACTGGATACACTTGGTGATTTTCAGCCATTTTAAAGAAGGGAGACAACTTTTATAAATTCCTGTTTGCTTTCAAGCACAAGAAAAATGATCTGAAAAGGGGTCTACTCTGAAAGGAAAGAATTTGCTCCCAAAAGGGGTCTACTCTGAAAGGAATGAATTTGCTCCCAGGGGGAGCAAATTCTTTCCTTTTGGAGTAGACTCCTTTTTCAGAAGGGACAAAATCAATTTTGACAGAGTTGTCTGTCCTGAAAGTGTATCCAATTAAATTGTTCAAACATTGATAAAGGGTTACCATACTTACCCTAAGTATTGGGACAGACAGATCTTAGCAAACAGTAAACAGTGTGGACCAAGACCAGACAGAACATTTTATCTGATCAGGGTCAACACTTCAACAATTTGCCACTCATCCAGCAATTTCAGACAGATAGCTGGTAGTAAAATTGACTTGTTCAAATTTCAGGACAAGTATGGTAAGGAGTTAAGATGTTCCAATATTTGGGGTAGATATGGTAATGTGGTTAAGATGTTGAAATACTTCGGGTAAATGCAGTATATGGTGAATTTGGGGCTTCATTTGGGACTTTATTCACTTTAGTAGGCAAAACATCTTAACTAATATTAGCTTAAGATGACAGTTTTTTTGTTGTTTTTTTTTTGCGGGTACAATACTGTATTTGAGCTAATTATTGCACTGTGTGTTTAGGTTTTCTGCTTGCTAAAGGTACACTTAAAAAAAGTTCAGCAAAGAAGTTTGATGATGCTCATTCGATTTTTTTTTCTGATTTTCATTATAAAAACAATTATTGTGGGTACTCATTTGAATTGCATCGATAAGTTGATGCAATTCAAGTGGGTACTAACAACATATGCCTTATAATGGCGGTAATCTGAAGACTACGGAATGGTTTGACTATTCGTTTATAGGGGTATGTGCGATAATTAGATCGAATACGGTTTGTTGACATTTTAACTTGCTGAGAAAAATGGGTTCTGATTACAAGTGCTTTTAATGAGTACTCATAACTTATGTTTTCATGGAAAAATAAGCGAAATATTTTATCTGGATACTCTGCTTATCTAGAGCTCTGAATTCTTAACATTTGAGCCAGTGCATGATAAAACCTATTGTAAGACTTGTGTGGCCAGCAAAGAATCGGATCAGCCTGTGGATCTGTGCAGTCTGATCAGAGTCTTTGCTGATCACATGTGCCGTCTACAGCCGTTGGGCTATCCAAATAGGCATTACGAAAACACGCCTATTCAAAATATACTGAAAATTTTACCACAAAAAATGAAAATTTTCAGAGAAAAAATTTGGATATTTTTCATTTTTCTGCTAAAAACATAGATTGTGGGTACTCATTAGAACTGCCTCAGCGAGGTGGTTCTAATGAGTACCCACAATCTGCAAGGCGGTTCTAATGAGTACCCACAATCTATGTTTTTGAACAGAAATAAGAAAAATAATGTATACCCCTGTAAACCCCAGTTTTACTATATAAAAGTGGGGTTTAAGGGGGTCAAAATTATATAGGTATGTTTTAGTGATGGATAAACAAGAACTTTGACATTCTGGGTGGATGTACAGGTTGAGCAGAGTCTTTGCTGGTTGCAAAAGTCTTATTGCAGGTTTTGTTGTGTGCTGTCTCATTTTATGGTATAGACCACAGTTCTAGATAAGTGGAGTACTGGCATAGCCGGAGAAATATTTTTCTTACTTATATTTACCATATTTATCCTAAGTATTCTGACACCTCAACTCCTGACCATACTTGTTCTTAAATTTGAACAAATACAATTTACTATCCGATGTTGTGTCTAAATATTTATGGATGAGTGGCAAACAGTGAAAACTCTGATGAGATGCCATGTTCTGCAGTGTCTCATGTAGGTCTACACTGTTTGCTCAGGCCTATCTGTCGGAATACATACACTAAATATGGTACTCAGTGGAATGACATCAGTGAGTACCTTCAACTTAACCCCTGTCCTGCTGAATAAATTAAGATGCCACACCCCCTTCCAATTTACAGCCAATCAGATTACTTGATCCAGATTGTTAATATAAATTTACATACTTAATATCAAACAGTGCAGATCCAGATCAGTTGGCTTCTTCAGAAGCCAACTGATCTGGATCTACACTGTTTGCAAAGGCAGGGTATATCCGGGTTCAGCAGGACAAGGGTTAATAAAATATCAATATTTTTCACAGCTCCAGATAAGGCATGTTTTTTTCAGCCAAAAAGTATGGATAAATTTTTTATTTCTGGGTGAAAACATATGCTACCGGTACTCATTAGAAACCCCGCTGGGCTCCATATCTTAGTCTGTAGCATGTCTGACTCTAGATGCAGGGGTCCTAAATTCGAATCTCAGCTTGACCTCATAGTTTTCAGGGGAGATTGATAAGGAATCATTTCAATAGTCATTCAGCCTTACTGCTGATTCAAAAAGGGTGGTTGTCAGTTACTGGCAAAAGTACATGCATGTACACAAGTACATGTACTAATTACCTACTGGAGGACTAAGTCTGCCCAGGAAAAGTGTGACAGGCTCATATGACCTTAACAGTTATGACTGGGCTGTAAAACTCCAAATAATAAGTACCCACAGCATATGTTTTCATGAAGAAATAAGAAAAATATTTAATTGATAACCCTCTTATCTAGAGCTATGTTTTTAGTAGAAAAAAAAGAAAACAAAAAGCATATCTAACTCTTACCACGCTATGGACAGATTCAGCAGATGACAAATTGGTGCTATTTTCTTATTTTTCAGAGAAAATAGGATCTGATACTTCATGCAAATTGTCTCTAGGAGACAATTTGCATGAAGTGTCAGATCCAATTTTCTGGGAAAAATAAGAAAATAGGAGACAATTTGCATGAAGTATCAGATCTTATTTTCTGCGAAAAATAAGAAAATAGCACCAATTTGTCATTTGCTGAAATTTTTACCCAGCATTCATACAAAGTGTTAATGTGTATAATCTAGTGGTGCGATGGGCAGTTTTTCTTACGGAGTTATGCTTCTTTCTTTTATTAATTATCCACCTGGTGGGAGTGGTAGTATAACCCTAGTATATAAGGTAAGCTCGCTTGTTCCTTTACTAATGTTATAAGCTGTATGAACAGAATGATCAAACACTCTCTAGAGTTTTACATTGTACTACTCCATAACTCTTCAGTCCCTGAGTTTATGAAGTGAACTCTTCCATCCTTGAATTTAGACATGTCCATTGCTGTAAACAGGGGTTTCAGTCTAAACTGAAAAACAGAATGGCAAACAGTGAAGATCCTGATGAGATGGCTGGCACTGCTGTAAATAGGGGTTTCAGTCTAAACTCAAAAACAGAATGGCAAATGTGTACACTTTCAGTGGGATTAGCTCTGTCAAAACTGATTCTGCCTCCTGTATACCTGGTAATCTCGTAAGGGATAGCTGCTGGTTATGCACTCAAAATCTTTATGGGAACTTCCGGCCATGACTTACAAGACAACCAAATGTCAACAAAGGGATAAATTATCCTGATTTATTGATTTAGTTTTATTTTAGTAAATTTCATAGACATATTTTGAAAAATCGGACAATGTTATTCTCAGCAACTTTCATTTCTCCGTCGAAAAAGATAGGTGTGGGCTTGAAAAAAGAACAAGCGGCTAATTTTTATTTCAATTTCAATCACAAATGAGTAGTCCGGTATTTCTGCTTTTACTTTTTTTTCCAGTGCAAAATGGAGGTAATTACAGCTATCTGGGCTATGAAATACTTATTTAATATATCAAATAAGACATGCTGCAATCTAAGTCCACGTTGAAACACATACATGTAAGATGCTAAATTTCCCAAGCTTTTGTTCGGGGAACTGAAATATTTGTGCCGAATATGACTTACGAGGCCGACTACCCCTTACTGGAGCATTAACCCTTACGAAGACAAGAAAGCCTATACATCACAAAGCGATTTTTACGGCAGTGAAACAAAACTTTTATATGATTTTGCTCAATTGTGAGCTTCAAATATATGCAAACTTGGCATAGTTAAACCCTATATGCTGTCTCATTTGCCAAACCTTTCATGGTGTTTGATTGTTTATATGTAAATCAAATATTTTGAAACTGGTTTGGTCTAAAATCTGCATATTTTTAAATGTGGGGCATTCTGATAACAGCTAATGTTCCCATAAGTCTTAGTTATACCATGGTTCGTGCGCATGTACGATGCGATAATGCACGAGCGTCAGCGAGTGCATTATCGCACGTACATGCGCAGAACCATGGTATAACTGATTTATCATATTTGCATGCATGTAGACCATCTACATCGCGAGATATTTCATGCTGAAAGTTGGGAATTTAGGCCACTGTGTGATAAGGCAAGGGATAATCAAGCCTTGTAATCAGACACCTGACAATTGGCTTTCTTTTCCCCGTAAGGCTTAATGTTCCCATAAGGGGTAATCGGCCTTGTAAGTCATATTCGGTACAAATATTTTAGTCCCCGGAACAAATACTTGGGAAATTTGGCAATTTGTGTATTTCAACATAGATGTAGGTTGCAGTGCGTCTTATTTGATATGTTAAATCAGAAGTTCATAGTCCAGATAACTGAAAGTACCTTCATTTTGCACTGGAAAAAAAGCCAAAACAAGAATACAGGACTATTCATCCCCGGGTGAAATTGAAATAAAAAATTAACTGCTTGTTTTTCCAAGCCCACACCTATCTTTTCTGACGTAGAAATAAAAGTTGCTGGGAATACATGTAGCATTGTCCGATTTTTCAAAATATGTCTATGAAATTATCGAAAAATCAATAAATCAGGAGAACTTACCCGTTTGTTGACATTTGGATGTCTCGTTAGTCATGGCCGGAAGTTCGCATAAAGATTTTGAGTGCATAACCAGCGGCTACCCCTTACAAGATTACCAGGTGTGTCCTGTCTGAAAAGGGATCTACTCTTAAAGGAAAGAATTTGCTCCCATTGGGAGCAAATTCTTCCCTTTTAGAGTAGACCCCTTCTGTGCATGAAAGCAAACAGGAAATCAAAAAAGTTGTCTCCTTTCTTTAAAATGGCTGTGAAGGGAGTTTGTGTGGTGGTGGGTGGGGAGGGGCAATGATATTTAATAAAGGGGTAGGAAAAGGAAGGCAAATGAAAATGTAACCTCATAGTTTTTGATCATCCTGTTCATTTACATGTACATGTATGTCAGTGCTTGTGGCTATTTCTAGTTGTTTTTTTTTTTTTTTTTTGTTTTTTTTAGTTTTACTTGTATCATGTTTATGGAATTAGAACGTCATTTAAACCCAATGCTTTTAAAGTTTTAAATTCTCCATATTGTTAAAACCTGCTTAATCAAGTCATTCATCCATCTGCTATTACCAGAGAGCTTTTTTGTGAATTTTTTGGCAGAGAAAATGGCTTCTTGTTGTGTGATTGTTTTGCATATCAAGGGCCTGCCTTTGCATCCCCCTGTATGCACTTTTGTATAAGCATAATTGTAGATAAGGGGGTATGAGGTAAATATAATTTTTAATTCTCCAAGATCATGAAAACATATGTTATGGGTACTTGTTGGAAATGCCTGGGCTCTTCTATTAAATGAGTATCCACAATATACATTTGTTTGGAGAAATAAGAATAATATCAATACTTTTGGTTGAAAAAAAAAAAAAAAAACTTGTTTGAAGCTACATGTACAATGTATGACAAACATAGGGAAATGGATGAATGCTGAATTTTTGTTTTGCACACCCGCAATGTGTAATGAACAATGTTAGACACGTCTATCAGTCAGATAGCTACTACCTACTCCTAGCCGCCTTGTGGGTACCTAGCACACAAAATTGATTTTTAAAACCCACTCTAAATCAAACATGTTAACTCTGTGTCTACAAAGTTTATTTGTATGCTAATTAACCCTTAAAGCGCCAAGAAAAACTGCATCTGAAAATGTCGTCTGTTTATGTCGTCTGCTGAATATTCTTGCAAACTTTTCAAACCGATTTTTGCATACAGGCAAACAGTGTGGACCCAGATCAGACTGCTGCTAAAGTAGCAGTCTGATCTGGGTCCACACTGTTTGCAAAAATGACTTTTAAAATCACAAGCAGACAACAAAGCAGACGACTATTGTTGTGATTGGCGCTTTAAGGGTTAAAACCATATTGGCCAGGAAAAACTTAATAAATGAAGATATTTGCAGCAATATGGGCATGACAAAAGCTCCCAAAACATGATTATGACATAGATCCAGGTAGGGTGCTTCTTTCAACCCAAAATGAATGATGTTTTTCTTATTTCTTCTGGGCCCAGTTGTTCAAAGCATCGTTAGCGTAACAAACTTGTTAGTGGACAAAATGTTAATTGTTTCCAGGAAGTACAGTATCTCAGCAAAAATATTAGCATACCTGTATATGCCATATTTGATAAAGTTTTAACGATGTGTTAACTAGTGATGTCGTTAGTTTTGAACAACTGGGCCCAGGAAAACATATTGTGGATATTCACTAGAAGCTTACCGTATTCTTCCTAATTACCGCACATACCCCTATAAGCACACAGTCAAGCAATTCCGTAAATCTTCAGATTATAGTTTTTGTCTACTTTATAAAGCCATATGTTGTGGGTACTCATTTGAATTGCATCGACTTGTCATTCAAATGAGTAGCCACAACATACGGATTTATAAAGAAAATTAAGAAAATTAAAAAAAAAAAAAAAAAACACTCAAAAACATCGCACAGGCATCTTTTGATAAGTCCTTTGCTGATTTTTCTAAAGTGTACCCTTAGTATAGGGAGGTACATATTTTACAGCAAGTTTTCCCAGTATTTTTGAAAAACCTAAGCGCACAGTGCGGTAATTAGGTTGAATACGGTATTTCTCCATGAAAACATGTTGTAGGTACTGATTAGAAGTGAATCTCATTGAGGTGTGTCTAATGAGTACCCACAACATGTTTTCCTGGACCAACAAGATACGTTTTTGTGGAGAAATAAGTAAAATGATTTTACCTGATATCCCTTCTTATCTAGTCCTGTGATTATGGTGAAAAATGTAACATCTATAAAACTGATATAGGGATGTATGTCCACTAAAGTAGCTAAAATATAATTGTTGTATACCATCCACCCATCCATGCATGCATCCTTCCATGCATCCAACCATCCATCACAAGGGTGATAAGGTACCTTGTATTATTTTTATATGCATGAAAATACTGTATTAATTTTAATGTGGTTATGATTTCCCAGAACAAATGATTTTATAGAGAAATAAGAAAATTTGTCCCAGAATAGGAGACAGCAGCCAGTTAATTCCTCTAGGTACTTTCTGTAAACAACTAGGTCTGGTTAATTGGATCCCTCTGATTTTATCATTAACATTTCTTTTAAGGATACCTGCCTTTTCATTGAAAAATCTTACATAAACGTGGTACTGTGCCAGATAAAACTTTGAAAATATCAAAAAGAAACATATTTTTTCCAAAAAAAATATGTAATTTTAATAAATCTGTTAATGAATGTGGAAAGTTTTAAAGTTCAAAGTCAGTTAAATTCCACTTATGATCTCTGATAAAAACAGAAGATTCCATTTAGAAAGACCTAGTCAGTATTTGGTGTACCTTGCATTTTACCTATCAAGCAAGATAATAGAAATCAAAGGGCTGAATAGCCATAATAGAAATCAAAGGGCTGAATAGCCCTGAAATGACAGATTCTGTGAGAAACTAATAAATTCCAGGTATCATTCTGTTCTCCATTTAAGTTTGTGAGACGCTTCTTCGTCAAAAAAAAAAAACGAGCTATAGTGAACAACAAAGGCACTGATCAGCCTGCGCAGATGTGCAGGCTGATCTGCACCTTTGTTGTTCGCACATATATTAAGACGGCTTTTCTCAGCGACTCTTGCGCATAGATCAAGCACAAGTTGCACTTCTTTTGTATGGACAGCTCTTCAGTGGCATACTAATATACACACATTGAAACATTGGGTCTACTTTTGTGCGTGGATGAATACGAAATTGAATAGTAAGTCAAAGTCACTTTCTCTAAAACCGTGCGTGGCGACGAAGAATGACAGATAGAATCTGTCATTAAAAACTATTGCTGTCTCTCATTATCACCAAATGGCTCCTCTGCAGTGTCCCAATGCCATGAGTTTTTGTTGTAATTCAAATTTTATGATCTGCATGTTTTCAGGAATATGGGCAGAATGAGACTTTGCTACACCTTACACATGTATATTGGTTAGAGCCAATTTTGACATTCATTTTCAAATTTTGATTAGCACAGTTCTGAAATGCTTTTTTCTGATTTTTGTTTGGCCCAGTTTCGAAGCTCTGTTTTACTATGTTATATAGAATGAATTTTTGAGATCTTCCTGTTTTGTTATCTTTTGTTTACACTCGGTTTGTAAGTTCTTTTTTCTAAGTTTTGATCTTGTTTTTTTCTTAATGTATTTTTTTCTTATATTTTGTTCACAGCCAGTTTGGATGTTCTTTTTCTGACCTCTGAGGTTTAGCGCTGATCTGGGCCCAGTTGTTCAAAGCATGTTAGCTTAACAAGCTTGTTAATGACAAACTTGTTAACTGTTGTCAAATATTTTCAGATACATTGATATTTTTGCTGCAAAAATGTGAGTAGCTTTTGCAATGCAAAAGCTACTCACATTTTTTCAGCAAAAATATCAATGTATTTGCTATATTTCAAGAGAGTAATTGTAACATCATGTTAGCTAACAACTTTTGTTAAGTTTTGAATAACTGGGCCTAGGCCTTTGTGGGTTCAAACCCTGCAACATGTGGACATTGCTCTAGATAAAAGGAATATCTAGAGAAATATTTCTGTTATTTCCCCTGGAAAACATACTTTGTAGGTACATGTACTCATCAGCCCGTGAGTACCCGCTACATTGGTTTCATGGAGAAATAATAAAAAAAATATCAGTTCTTTAAGATTGAAAAAAAGTATTTTATCTTGGGCTAGGGTGGAGTTTAATGTTGTACAAAACTCACTCACCCAGAACCTTTACCATGTTTCCACCCTGACATCATCCTGGAATGAATGAAATGTTTTTTATGGGATCTTGAAACACTGAAGTAGATAAATACACGTATAATACCATATTTACCCTAAATATTTGGACACCTGAATAACTCACCATACTAAACCCTGGTCCTGCTTGTCCCAGATATACCCTGCCTTTGCAAACAGTGTAGATCCAGATCAGTTGGATTCTGAAGAAACCGACTGATCTGGATCTCATTGTTTGTCATTTAGAATGTGAATTTGTATCATATATTAACCTGAATCAAGTAATCTGATTGGCTGAAAAACAGGTGTGGGCATGGCATCTTAATTTATTCTGCATGAGATGGGTTAAACTTAAATGTGAACGAGTCCATTTTACTATACTTTTAGCGACACTAAAAATCTACGACTGCATTACAAGTGGCTAGCAGTGTTGACTGATCAGATAATTCTAAATGCAGTATCTGATCAGAGTCTACATTGTTTGCTCAGACATGTCTGTCCCAGTATTTAGGGTAAATATATTGTATGTACTGTCTACCCTTAGGAAATAAAATTATGAATTTATTTCATTTGTTGAATACATGTATGTTGTTTTCAAATTATGGTACATGTACATGTAAATATGTCTTAAAATTTCTAACACTTAATTCCATCCTTTTTGCCTAAATTTTGCTTTTTATACAGTTTTTATCGCACCTGCTTGTAGCAGGGTGCGATATAGGCGTCCGATTTTCTGTCCGTCCGTCCGTCTGTCTGTCAACATTTATGTCAAAGTTCGACATTTATGTCAGAGTTAGTATCCTGTAATGCCGGCCTCGGTGGCTCAGTTGAATGCGCCGTCCGACTGGAGACCAGGAGGTCGCGGGTTCAACCCCCGCCGAGGTCGGTAACATTCTTTCGTGGAGATTGATCATGAAATATTTTCTACGGTCATCCTCTCCCTTCTGCTGATTCAAGAAGGGCAGTTGTCAGTTTCTGGCGAAAGAATGTGCACAATACTGGTGAACCGCTTAGAGGACTAAGCCTGCCCAGTAAACGTGTGGTTAGGTAAACTGACCGCGCTCGACATGACCCCATTGGGTTGACTGGGCCGTAAAACCTCAACACAAACAAAGTATCCTAATCAACTACAAGACTAAACAACCATCAAACCTTGCATGAAACATCTCCCTGACCTCCTGACTTTGCGACATACATGTAGGCGTCTGCTTTTCCGTTCGTCTGTCCGTCTGTCAACATTTATGTTGAAGTTCGACATTTATGTCAAAGTAAGTATTCTAATCAACTACAAGACTAAACAACCATCAAACCTTGCATGAAACAGCTCCCTGACCTCCAGACTTTGCGACATAGGTGCCCGCTTTTCCATTTGTCTGTCCGTTCATCCGTCTGTCTGTCCGTCTGTTAACAGTTCTCTTATGTTGAAGTTCGACATTTATGTCAGAGTTAGTATTCTAACCAACTATTACTACAAGACTAAACAACCATCAAACCTTGTATGAAACATCTCCCTGACCTCCTGACTTTGCGACATAGGTGCCCGCTTTTCCATTCGTCTGTCCGTTCGTCCGTCTGTCTGTCTGTTAACAGTTCCGTTATGTCGAAGTTCAACAGTTACGTCAAAGTTAGTATTCTAATCAACTGCAATTCTACAACAACCATCATACCTTGCATGACACATCTCCCTGACCTCCAGACTTGGCAGGTACATTGACCCAATGACCTTGACCTATATTTTGCGCTCCATTGACTTCGACATAATTTACGTTGACGTTCCAGATCTTCTCAACTATAAGGCGTACAACTACCAAATCTTGCATAGTGCTTCTCCTAGATATACTGACTCTGCAGGTACCTTGACCCGGTGACCTTGACCTATATTTTGCGCTCCAGTGACTGACACATTTTGCATCGACATTCGTTATCTCCTCAACTATAAGGCCTACAACCATCAAACCTTGCAAAGTGCTTCTTCTCAATGTACTGACTCGGCAGATACCTTGACCTGGTGACCTTGACCTATATTTTGGCTGCAGTGACTCAGACATAATTTACGTCAACATTCCAGATCTCCTCACGTGTTAGACCTCTAGCCACCAAACCTTGCATAGTGCTTCTCCTAGATGTACTTTGGCAGGTATCTTGACCCGGTGACCTTGACCTATATTTTGCGCTCCAGTGCCTTTTACTCATTTTACGTCGACATTCAGTATCTCCTCAACTATAAGGCCTACAACCATCAAACTTCGCATAGTGCTTCTCCTCAATGTACGGCCTCCGCAGGTACCTTGACTCGGTGACCTTGACCTATATTTCGCGCTCCATTGACTTTTACACCTTTTGTGCACCCTTCCATATGTCCTCAACTGTAAGGCCTTCAACCACCAAATCTTATATAGTGCTTCTTCTCGATGTACTGACTTGGCAGGTACCTTGACCTGGTGGCCTTGACCTATATTTTGCACTCCAGTGACTTTGACACTTTTTATGTTGATGTTCGGTACCTCCTCAAATGTAAGACCTACAACCACTAAACCTTGCATAGTGCTTCACCTCATTGCACTGGCATGGCAGGTACCTTGACCCGGTGACCTTGACCTATATTTGACACATTTTACGTTGATGTTTGATAACTCCTCAACTATAAGGCCTACAACCACCATACCTTGCATAGTGCTTCTCCTTGATGTACTGAATTAGCAGGTACCTTGACCCGTGACCTTGACCTATATTTCACGCTCCAGTGATTTTTACACATTTTACGTAGACATTCCATTATCATTGGGCTATATAATGCGAAAAGTCAGTGCTGAACATATAGCCATTAGAGGGAATGGTACTGGCCTGGAATATATGTGCCCCACTAGGCACTTTGTCTACATTTTTTTCAACCCAGTTTTCCAACTGAGCACTGCTAAGAATGAAATAAACTTATTAAATAACCACATTCTGATTGTGGCTCCTGTGACTTTTGCCCCAGCAGGTGCGATGACGCCTTCCGCGGAATTCTTGTTTCTTAAATGGAATTATTAGTGGAATGGCAAACAGTGTATACTCAAAGCAGTCTGATCTGGGTCTGCAGTGTTTGCATATGCCATTTTTTCAGGAGTTTTGGTGTATGAAATTTTATGACATTTACGGTAATGTTTTTGTTTTCAAATATTGTGTACAAACTTATATTTTGATGGAAACAAAACAAAAAATCTTCTAAATTGCTTATGTGACATAATAAATAAATATCCATCTGTTTATAGTTGTTGTTTGTGAATAGGCTGTGTTTGTTTTGAGGTAAATCACTGTATTTACTCTGAATATTTGGGTGCAGTTTACCTTAAGTTTTTGTTTGTGCAAACATTGTAGACCCAGTTGAAATTGTTTCTAAAGAAGTTTGATCATGGTCTGCAATGATTGCCACACATCCAGCACGTTTTAGATATATTACCAGGTTGTAAAATGGAGCTCAAATTGTTGGACAATGCATAGCTCGTGATATGATGCTTTATTTTTTCAATCAGAAAGCATAGCTTGATAAGATGCTATGAGGTACTTCTAATGAGTACACACAACATGTTTTCATGGAGAAATAAGAAAAAAATATTTACCTGATACCCACTTTTATCTAGACCTATGAGAGAGAAAGTGTTGATTTTATATACCCACTCTTTTCTAGACCTATGAGAGAGAAAGTGTTGATTTTATATACCCACTCTTATCTAGACCTATGAGAGAGAAAGTGTTGATTTGATATACCCACTCTTATCTAGACCTATGAGAGAGAAAGTGTTGATTTTATATACCCACTCTTATCTAGATCTATGAGAGAGAAAGTGTTGATTTTATATACCCACTCTTATCTAGATCTATGAGAGAGAAAGTGTTGATTTTATTTGTAATGCTTCATGAAAACATGTTTTTGGTGCTCCTTAGAAGTGCCTTTACAAGGCACTTCTAACGAGTATCCACAACATACGTTTTTTTATGGAGAAATAAGAAAAATACAGATCTGTATACCCCTTTTATCTCGAGGTATGTATTTTGACTACTTTATGGCAAAGGCAGTAAGCATGAACCAAAATCAGCCTGCACATCTTTGCAGTTGGATCCAGGTCTGCATTTTTTGAACCTAGAAGCTTTAGTTCATATGTTGTTTTTTTTGGTGGTCAGTGTAGACTGATCAGACTGCATAGCTCAGTAAAATCTGCATGCTTGGTTCACCTTTGTCCTGCTGAACCCTTTGCAAACAGTGTAAATCCAGATCAGTTGGCTTCTGAAGAAGCCAACTGATCTGGATCTGCACTGTTTGTCATTCAGTATGTGAATTTATATGAACAACCTGGATCAAGTAATCTGATTGGCTGAAAATTGGAAGTGGGCATGGCATTTTAATTTATTCAGCATGACAAGGGTTAATTAATGTTTTCTCTATTATCTCTTTTTGCAGCAGAAATAATGAAACCTCACAGCTAATTCTACCATGGCTAATCTAGATTACGAGGCAGAAACGGAGGCCCTCCTGGTTGATTACCGGCCCATGGCAGAACCGAGCGAGCCATCATACAATAGCCGTGCAGAAACATCCAGTCGTACCAGAGTGTCGGCTCACCGAAGTACTAACGGGTCCACTCAGAGTGATGATGAGCTGCTTGACGTCATCATGCCAGCACAGTTAGAAACAGCGTCGGGTTTTGCTAACAAAGATGGAGAACCCGAGAGGATACACAGTAAGTCATGTTGCATACCATATTCCCCCCTGGTGTTCAGACAGACAGGCCTCAGCAAACAGTTTAGACCCAGATCAGATGCCACAGAACTGTCTAAAAGTAACATCTGATCAAGGTCTACACTGTTGCCAAAATCTGAGTTATTTTTGACTTATCCTCAGGTAGTAAAATGGACATAATTTTAGGAGAATTATGGCAAGGTATTATGGTGACCAAAATATTCTTAACCATACTTGTCCTAAAATTTGAATAAGTCCATTATTTCCATCTATTGATATATCTAAAAACTGCTGGATGTGTGGCAAACAGTGTTGACCCAGATAAGATGCCTTAATACTGCAGTGTCTGATCTGAATCTACAGTTTGCTTGGGCTTGTCTGTCCCAGGACTTTGGGTTATTATAAATTTACGGTACCTTAATCATTGTCCTGCTGAACCCGGATATACCCTGCCTTTGCAAACAGTGTAGATCCAGATCAGTTGGCTTCTAAAGAAGCCAACTGATCTGGATCTGCGCTGTTTGCCATTAAGTATGTGAATTTATAGCAATAATCCTGATCAAGTAATCTGATTGCTGAAAATGGGAAGTGGGCATGGCATCTTAATTTATTCAGCAGGACAAGGGTTAATAACCTCAAATTTTGGGACAGATAGGCCTTTGCAATGTAGACCCAGATCAGACATTGCAGACCATGTCTGATAGGGTCTGCACTGTTTGTCACTTATCCAACACTGTTTTAAACACATCAGTAGGTAGTAAAATAGCCTTTCAAATATTAGGAAAAGTATGATAAGGAGTCAAAGTGTCCCAATACTTAGGATTTATGCGATAATTGTTGTATATCAAACAAGGAAAACCTTAAAGCAGTGGTCCAGCTAGTCGCATATAGAGGGGCAGGCCACCCCACTTGCCCTCTCCTGCCACCTTTCTGCCCTTCCCAAGCTGCTTTCTGCCTTATTTCAACTCCAGACATATAACCCTACATTTTAGTGCAACTTTCATGAAAATTAGACTTAAATTAAAAAACTTATGGATGTTTAAAGGTCAGTTTTATGTGTATTCTAGTTTGAGGCATTTATTGTGGAATTGGATTATATTTTGTAACATGTCCTGATACTAAGCACATCTCATGACACATCGTGCCCTCATCTTTGTATGGCCGTGCAAAAATTGCCATACCCGATACCCCTCTGCCTTCAAATCCTAGCTGGAGCACTATAAAGGGATAATTTTTGTTATTTTTGCACATCTTGTGGGTACTGTAACCACTGGGATTGCCTTGGTGAGGAATTCCAATCAACATGTTTTTTTTTTTTTTATTGTCTATGCCCTTGAGCGTAGACAATCTTAGAGTTTGCCATTGTTTGGGAAGCACTTTATTAAAGGTCATGGACTGGTCCAATGCTATTTTCCACAGACTGCTCAACGTTGTTATAACTAAATATTAGCTTTCACAAAAAATCTTTTTGTGAAAGATAATACTTGTAGAGAAATAAAAATACTATTCATGTGGATGTCCCCCTCATCTAGAGCTATGCTGATTCACCATAAGAGAAGCCAGAAACTTGTCCAGGGCCCAGTTGTTCAAAACTAACGATTTCGTTAGTTAACGAATCGTTAAAACTTTGATTATTAAATATGACATATAAGCTAATATTTTTGCTGAATAAATGTGAAAAGCTACTCACATTTTTTTTTCAGCAAAAATGACTGTGAATTAGATACTGTACTTACTAGTTAACATTTTGACCACTAATGAGCTCGTTAAGCTAACGATACTTTGAACAACCGGGCCCAGTTTTGGAGTGCCAGTCGCATTAGTTGAGAGACTAAGGTGACTGGAAACACGTACATTTTCTCCCAATTTATACCAGGGAGACAACTTTTATGACTATTTGTTTACGTGTGCACTTATCTTCTGTAAAAGGAGAATACATTCTAAAAGGAAAGAAATGGATCCCTGGAGATTATTTCCTATTCATTTAACTACCTGTTGTTGTATCTAAAAATTACTGGATGAGTTGCAAACAATGTAGACCCAGATCAGATGCCACAGAATGCAGGGTCTGATCTGGGTCTCCACTATTTGCTTAGGCCTGTCTATCTGATTATGTCGGAGAAATACAGTTTAGTATATACATGTAGATAACCAGCATAAATATAACAAGGTGAAATGTACTATTTGTCTCCCTTTGCTTACTGGAGCTGGCAGAATGCTAGGTAAAATTTTTAGGACAAAATACATACTGTATTCGACCTAATTACCGCACTGTGCGCTTAGATTTTTCAAAATTACTACTCAAACTTGTAGTGAAATATCAACCTAATAAAGGCACTTGTTAAAGAAAGATCAGCAGAGGATTTAATGAGGAGCGTATTAAATGATGCTTTTGCAATATTATTTTCTGATTTTCTTTATAAAAACATATGTTGTGGGCACTCGTTTGAATTGCCTCAACTTGTCGAGGCAATTCAAATGAGTTCCCACAACATATGTTTTTATAAAGAAGTAGATAAAAGTACACTAACTGTAATCTAAAGGCTTCTTAATTTCTTTATTGTGCACTTATAAGAGCATGTGCGGTAATTAGGTCGAATACGGTAGTTCCAGATATGAGGTTTTAACAGGAAGACAGTTTCTTATTTCTCAATGAAAACCATATGTTGTGGATACTCATTAAAAGCGCCTCTCTGAGACACTTCTAGAAGTGCCTCTCTGAGGCACTTCTAATGAGTACTCAAAACATATGTTTTTATGGAGCAATAAGAAAATATCGGCAATTTTTGGTTGAAAAACTGTGCCTTATCTAGTGGTACTTGTATGTTTTGTAATATTTTCTCCAAAAAACAAAATGTCTCTAAGGCCACAATTTGCGTGAATTCAAATTTCCGAGCCTGTTATATGGGAAAATAAGTAAAATATCACCCATTTTTCTTCAGTTGAATTTGCCCAGAGAGAGTGCTAAAGGTTAACAATAAAACCTTAACCCTTAGCATTCTCTAGGCCAGTTCATCAGACAAATCAATATTTTCTCAAAAATTGAGTTGGACATTTGAGTTGAACATTTGAAATGTCAAACCCTTTTTTCTGGAACATTTAAGAAAAACATTTCAAAATGTCATCCGAAATTTACTCAGCATGCTAAGGTTAAATATTAGCACACAACCCAGCGGGCACATGACATAAATATAACGTCGCCTCAACGTCGATGCAACGTCATGACGTTGCATCGACGTTGAGGCGACGTTGTATTTACGTCATGTGCCTGCCGGGAAGGTACATTTTAAAATGCTTTTCTTTTCTTTTTTATTCTGTTGTTGTTTGAAATAGGCTTGACATTTGCTGTAATTTTGTGGCTTTGATCATGATAATGTTTGCTTTATTAGATGATTTAGAAAGAACACTGTAAAGTTTTAAGGCAAAAACTAATAGATTGAATTTTTGATGCTTCTTAGCCAATGAAAAAAGTAACAGCAGCCATTAAAACAAATGGAAAATCAGCATTCTTTCAAGGTCGTTGTCACTTAGGCCAAAAGAAAAAAATATGTGTGTTAAGGTAACATAGGTAAAAATAGGTAGCGCAGGTAGGAATTCTGTTTTTTTTTTTCTTTTTTTTTTTTACATTTTTTGTTTAGAGTTATACCATAATTACCAAATATATTTGGACTTTGCACATAATTCACATAAAATTTTACCAAATCTGTTTGACTATCCTTAGATGTGTCTAAAAGTACTGATAGGATCACAAACAGTGTAGACCCTGATCAAACTGCTCATATAAGGAGGGTGTGTAGGGGCGGAACATGAAAAAAATTGCTAGATTTCACCACAAAAATTAGGTATGGTAGGTTACCCTAAATGCATATATTTTTTTCATTGGGCCTTATCATCCTTGCTGGAGACACCCAAAGTAGCTTTTTAGTATAGTCTTAATCCTTATCCGACTATATATTCTTCTGATCTGGGTGTTTAGTACATGTAAGTGTTGAACACTTGCTTTTTCTCTTGTTTTTGGTCGGCTCTATTCAAACTTGCTGGTGTCCGAATAAACATTCATAATTGTGGAATTGCCATGATTATTTGATCTCCATATGATAGTTAGCAGTCACATAACAATATGGTGTTTGCTGCAGATACTTAAAAAAAAAAAAAAAAAAAAAAGAACTCCAAGAGATCAGCACAAAATGTAGGCATTGCAGGAAGGATTTGATTATTTGTGTAAATTCATCTACCACTCATGCTGATGCACAAAGTTGATTCAATTATAGTCCACATGGTTGGCACAGGATCTGTTAAGTGATACTGATAAGACCAAAAATCAGAAAATGGTGAAATCTGCCTGTGATCTTGGATAATAATGTCAATGATTGACATTGAATGTGGACAAACATAGGTTTGTAAATTAAGCACATTCTCTCCTCTGTCTGAGAACAAAGGTATAGGCCTCGTTTCTGGAGATTCTGATATGCAATATAATAGGCCTACTCCCCAAATGCATAAATATACAGCATTAGCAGCACAAGGGTTGATATCATTGGAAAAAGTATTCAACTATATGTTGACAAATTCTTGTGTTCCATGGCAATGTATGTGCTTCAAATTTATAAAACATGAATTCGCTGCATCAAGCTAAAAAGGCCTGGATGATACTTTATGCATACACAGCAGGATCTGAATCTGCCCATTTTGCACATGTTCGAACATGTGCCAATTGGGCAGATTCATATCCTACTGTGTATGCACAAAGTATCATATAGGCATCTCTCCATTTATGCATTCATTAGTATCCAATGATGCAGATAGCAGACAGTGACGGCCCTGATCAAACTGTACAGATGTGCAGGCTGATCTGGGCCTTCACTGTCTGCATGTTCCTGGAGACATGTATTTGCAAGACATGGCAAAATTGTGCCTCTTAGGTGTTGCGTGTTGGGTTTGAGTGTTCGAATCTAAAAAAAATGTTGGAAAACCCCATTTTTGTTTTGATTTGAGTTGTGTTAATCAAGAAATTGCCTTACCATATACCAAAGGTATTCAAACAGACAGGCCTGAGCAGGCAGTATAGAAACAGACCAGATGTCATAGATAGTAGCTGATATTGTTTAGGGTCTACGCTTGAGTGAAAGTTTTCAGGATAGTTCCTGATTTAAGGATTTTGTGGTAAACTGACCCTACATGAAATATAGTCAATTTACCTTTTCAGATTAGAAAATAAGAATTTCAGAATTCTTGTATCTGATGACTTCCATCCATGAGTCTACACTGTTTGCCACTAATCCAACAGTTTTTATCGCACCTGCTTGTAGCAGGGTGCGATATAGGCGTCCGATTTTCCGTCCGTCCGTCCATCCGTCCGTCCGTCAGTCCGTCCATCCGTCCGTCCATCCGTCCGTCCGTCTGTAAACATTTATGTCGACGTTCAACATTTATGTCAAAGTTAGTATTCTAATCAACTACAAGACTAAACAACCATCAAACCTTGCATGAAACATCTCCCTGACCTCCTGACTTTGCAACATAGGCGTCCGCTTTTCCGTTTGTCTGTCCATTCGTCCGTCCGTCTGTCAACATTTATGTCGACGTTCGACATTTATGTCAAAGTTAGTATTTTAATCAACTACAAGACTAAACAGCCATCAAACCTTGCATGAAACATCTCCCTGACCTCCTGACTTTGCGACATAGGTGCCCACTTTTCCATTCGTCTGTCTGTTCGTCTGTCTGTCTGTCCATCCGTCTCTTAACAGTTTGGTTATGTCGAAGTTCGACATTTATGTCAAAGTTAGTATTCTAATCAACTACAAGACTAAACAACCATCAAACCTTGTATGAAATATCTCCCTGACCTCCTGACTTTGCGACATAGGCGCCCGCTTTTCCATTCGTCTGTCTGTTCGTCCGTCCGTCTGTCTCTTAACAGTTCTGTTATGTTGAAGTTCGACATTTACGTCAAAGTTAGTATTCTAATCAACTACAATTCTACAACAACCATCATACCTTGCATGACACATCTCCCTGACCTCCTGACCTGGCAGATATGTTGACCCAGTGACCTTGACCTATATTTTGCGCTCCATTGACTTTGACACAATTTAAGTTGACGTTCCAGATCTTCTCAACTATAAGGCGTACAACTACCAAACCTTACATAGTGCTTCTCCTAGAGGTACAGACTTGGCAGGTACCTTGACCCGGTGACCTTGACCTATATTTTGCGCTCCAGTGACTTTGACATATTTTGCGTCGACATTCAATATCTCCTCAACTATAAGGCCTACAACCATCAAACCTTGCAAAGTGCTTCTCCTCAATGTACTGACTTAGCAGATACCTTGACCTGGTGACCTTGACCTATATTTTGGCAGCAGTGACTTTAACATAATTTACGTCAACGTATCAGATCTCCTCAAGTGTAAGACCTCTAGCTACCAAACCTTGCATAGTGCTTCTCCAATATGTACTGACTTGGCAGGTATCTTGACCCGGTGACCTTGACCTATATTTTGCGCTCCGGTGCCTTTTACACATTTTACGTCAACGTTCAATATCTCCTCAACTATAAGGCCTACAACCATCAAACCTTGCATAGTGCTTCTCCTCAATGTACAGACTCTGCAGGTACCTTGACTGGGTGACGACCTATATTTCATGCTCCATTGACTTTTACACCGTGTAGGTCATCCTTCCATATGTCCTCAACTGTAAGGCCTTCAACCACCAAACCTTATATAGCACTTCTTCTCTATGTACTGACTCGACAGGTACCTTGACCTGGTGACCTTGACCTATATTGTGCACTCCAGTGACTTTGACACATTTTATATTAATGTTCGGGATCTCCTCAAATATAAGACCTACAACCACTAAACCTTGCATAGTGCTTCACCTCACTGCACTGGCTTGGCAGGTACCTTGACCCAGTGACCTTGACCTATATTTGACAAATTTTACGTTGATGTTTGATAACTCCTCAACTATAAGGCCTACAACCACCATACCTTGCATTGTGCTTCTCCTTGATGTACTGAATTAGCAGGTACCTTGACCCGTGACCTTGACCTAAATTTCATGCTCCAGTGATTTTTACACATTTTACGTCAATGTTCCATTATCATTTGGCTGTATGATACGAAAAGTCAGTGCTGAAGATATAGCCATTAGAGGGAATGGGACTGGCCTGGAATATATGTGCCCCACTTGGCACTTTGTCTACATTTTTTTCAACCCAGTTTTCCAAGTAAGCACTGCTAAGAATGAAATAAACTTATTTAATAACCACATTCTGATTGTGGCTCCTGTGACTTTTGCGCCAGCAGGTGCGATGACACCTTCCGCGGAATTCTTGTAATGCTTAAAGCACTCTTGGTAAAATTTTCCGTAGACAACATATTTTTCTTATTTTCCCCAGCAAACGAGTTTTGACATTTCATGCAAATTGTCTTAAATGGAGAATTTGTTTGAAATATCAAATCCTGTTTTCAGAGAAAAATGTCATCAATTTTTCATCTGTTGAATTAGGCCAGATTGAGGTAGAGGTTAAGAGGTAGTAAAATGGATTTAATTGTGTTAGGGTTTAATGACACATCAACCCTTGTGGGTCATTTTGTGTCATCTCCCAGAGAAAGGGAGAAAAGAGATAGAAGAGATAGTAGAGGAGATGAAAGAGAGGGAAAGGGAAGAAAGAGGAGCAGAAATGAAAGTGAAGAAAAGAAGAAATGCTACAGGGATAGCAGGCCTTGCCCAACTGTAAGCCAATATCAGTTGGACGCCCCGGTAACACCTTCGCTTCACCTGACCACCCCCAAAGTAGTGGTAGAATGGATGTTCAAATTTTAGGACAAGTATGATAAGGAAGTAAGGTGGTCAAATGCTTCAGTAAATACAGTATACATGTATAATGTGATCAGGTAATGTGACCCCTTTGCTCATGGGCCGCAAATACACATTACCTAGTACGTTCAAATACATATGGTCTGGCTTTGTTTGAGGAGGAAAGTTTATTGTATTGGCTGTTATGTAGCATTTAACCTTTCCCACTTTCTGGGCAAATTCAGCAGATGACAAATTGATAATATTTTTATTTTTCCCAAAAAACGGGATTTGACATCTCATGCAAATTGTCTCCATTGGAGACAATTTGCATGAAATGTCAAAACCTGTTTTCTGGGAAAAATAAGAAAAATATTGCAATATTTCATCTGCTGAAAATATCTTCAGAGGGTTAAGTGTTAAAGTGAAAGGCCTAATTATACAGTTAAAGGTTTCTATATGTGGGTGTAATTAGTTGCATGATAATTATGCATACTGCCTAGTGCTGAAAGGCTAATGTCCACACAGAAAACAGTAATGGACAAAAATGAGAGTTTCTGTCCCAAATATTCTGACTCTTAAATCTTAACCATACTCATAGCTCCGAGGACAATAGGGCTGTACATAAAAATATTTTTCTTATTTCTCCACAAAAACATATATTGTGGGTACTCATTTGAAGCACCTTTCTTGTTTTTCTGCAAAAACATATATTGGGGGTACTCATTAGGAGCGCCTCATGGTTTGCACAGGATAAGATAGTTTATGGATAAGGGTGACACAGAAAACAATAAAAAAAAACAGAAAGTGGTGAAATTTTTATTGTGATTGTGGAGAATTATTTTGTTAACTAGCCTTGATAGTGGGCAAATGAAGGTTTTCGTTGAATCAGTCATCCTCTCCCCTTTCAGAAAAACTTAGAATCAAAGGATGAGCTTTGTTTCGGAAGGTCGTGAGATGCATTTATTTAGACCTACCCTCTGTCAGCATAAATAGTTGTGAACAGCAGGTTAGGGGTTCGTTGGTGGCTCAGTTGGATGCGCGTCCAGCTGGAGACCAGGAGGTCTCGGGTTCGACCACGGCAGAGTTCGGCAACATTCTTTTGTGGAGATTGATCATGAAATATTTTCTATGGTCATTCTCTCCCTTCCGCTGATTCAAGAAGAGCAGTTGTCAGTTTCTGGCAAAAGAATGTGCACAATACTGGTTAACTGTTTAGAGGACTAAGCCTGCCCAGTAAATGTGTGGTTAGGTAAACTGACCCAGCTTGACATGACCCCACTGGGTTGACTGGGCCGTAAAACCTCAACACAAACAGACAAACAGGTTAGGGGTTCATGTTAGAATAATATCGGAATATTTATGGTATAGAAATACATGTGTAAATGCTGAAGAATGACAAATACCATAATAACCCTAAGAATTGGGACAGACAGGCCTTAGCAAACAGTATAGATCCAGATCAGATACTGCAGAATGCAGCATCTGATCAGGGTCTACACTGTTTGCCACTCATCCAGCACTATTTTAGACACATCACCAGCTAGTAAAATATTTTTTTTTTCAAATTTTAGGATAGGTATGATAAGGAGTCAAAATGTCCCAATACTTAGTCCCGACTCTAATTAGTCGGCTCTGAGGCTATACTGCTTTTTCACACACCTTTTAAATACCATATTCGACCTAATTACGTCACTGTGCACTTAGATTTTTCAAAATTACTGGGAAAATTTGCTGTAAAATGACTTATTTGATGATGTTTATGCCATATTTTTTCAGATTTTCTTTATAAAAACATATGTTGTGGGTACTCATTTGAATTGCATCGACAAGTTGATGCAATTCAAATGAGTACCCATAACATATGCCTTTATAGACAAAAAGTACACTGACTGTAATCTGAAGACTACGGAATTACTTGATTTACTGTGCGCTTATAGGAGTATGTGCTTTAATTAGATCGAATATGGTAGCTAGGATATATATGGTGTGTACCAGTTTTCAGTCAACGCTTTCTAAGAAATGGCTAATATTTGTAGTTTGTGGATTTGCTATCGGGGTAATCAGTAAAAAGAAAATAGCCTGAAATCAATTTCTATTTATATGCAAAGAGGGGATTTGTTTTCTTGGCTCCAAAGGACATTTCTTGACACAATACGATACACATGGAAGAAAATGATATCAGAGACACCAATAAGGCACTACTATATAGCAAGGGTAGAAAAGAAAAACAAATGCAATAAAAAAAGGACAACAACTACATATATATAGCTCTTGATAAGATCCTTTTTTCAATCCAAAAGTATTGATATTTTTCTTATTTCTCCAGGAAAGCATATATTGTGGGTACTCATTAGAAGTGCCTCAGTGAGGCGCTTCTAATGAGTACCCACAACATATGTTTTTGTGGAGAAATAAGAAAAATACTTATCTGACACCCACTGTTATCTAGACTTATGTCAACAAAAGAAAAAAAAAAAACTAAAGCATACACTTTATATGAATACATGCTTATGCATTGCACACAGTCAGCAGAATAAAATGAGCCGGGTCACTGCATTTCTTACAAGATTGTGTAGCCAAGGATTCAAAACTCTTCGGATAAAGAGTGAAGAGTGTTCAATATATCTGCCCGGAACTGTGGGCTGAGATGAGTCCTTGCTTGGCGCCATGCAATCTTGTACGAAATAGTGTGCCTTGGCTCAACTGTTTATTATACCATTCTAGTCTGGAGACCCCTAAAAGGGTAAATGGCAAACACTGCGGACCCAGATCAGATGCCGCAAAATGCGGCATCTGATCAGGGTCTCCACTGTTTGCAAAATTAGTTCAGTTATTTTTCTTTAGGAATATCTAAATCACATGGCCAGATATACCTAAAATCTAAATTAGAATCTTCCAATATATAGTATGGGGGACCGGAGTTCATTCAGTCTACAATGGGTTATATACCTTTCATTGATGTCCCTTTCAAAAAGCAAAGTTTCTTACATTCTGATCTGAAAAACAGGATCAGTTGAATCGTGGCTTTTCAAGATCCATTTCACACCATTTTGTTTTCTTATGTTGACGTCATCTGTTGAAGCCGAAGCGAAATGTGCATAATGTTCCCATATCTTCACTAGTTTTAAGCAGGCCTAAAAATTGCATCAGGCAATATACTTTTTAGCTCACTTGAGCTTGAAGTGTTCATGGAGAGTTTTTATGATACCTGATGTCTGTCTTTCATCCACAATTTAACTTAAAACATCTTCTCTGAAACTGTTGGGCCAGTTTTACTGAAACTTCACAGAAAGCATCTTCTCAACACCGTCTCTGAAATTCTTTCAAAACTTATGGCTATAGTGCAAACATTAATTCCTTCTCTCAGAATGAACTTTTACAGGGATATTCTTCAGATGACTCTCTACCAGATTTCTTTAACTCAGTTTAAGGGATTTCAATGAAATTTTACAGGGATTTCTGTCAGATCCTTTAATTCATGTTGATTGTCAAAAAACATGGTCCCCAGTGGGGTATTTTTGCCTTATGCTACAGTGCAAACTTTGAATCTTCTTCTCAGAATCTATTCTATTTCAATGAAATGATACAGGGATGTTCTGTGGGTGACTCTCTGTCAAATTCCTTTGACTCATGTTGATCAGCCAAAATACATCACCACCAGTGGTTGCATGGGCATTCTGCCTGATACAGTTACAGTACAAACTTCAAAAATCTTCTTCTAAATTCTGCCTTATGGACTTCATTAAATTTTAACCCTTAAAGCGCCAATCACAACTATTGTCGTCTGCTTTGTCATCTGCTTGTGATTTTAAAAGTCATTTTTGCAAACAGTGTGGACCCAGATCAGACTGCTCCTTTAGGAGCAGTCTGATCTGGGTCCACACTGTTTGCCGGTATGCAAAAATATGTTTGAAAAGTTTTGCAAGAATATTCAGCAGGCACATAAACAGACGACATTTTCAGATGCAGGTTTTCTTGGCATTTTAAGGGTTAAGAGGGATGTTCTTTGGGTGACTCTCAGGCAAATTCCTTCATCTCATGTTGATCGGTCAAAAAAGATGGCTGCCATTCAGTGGCGAAAGTGCAAACTTCAAAAAATTTCTCAGTCTGTTCAAGGGATTTCAATTAAAAGTTTACAGGGATGTTCTGTGGGTGACTCTGTCAGATTCCTTCAGGTCGGTCAAAAATCATGCCTTCCAATGGATGGGACATTTTTGCCTTATTTTGATTAATTATCAATTCTTCTTCTCAGAATCTATTAAAGGGTTTCAATGAAATTTTACAGGGATTTTCTGTTGGTGACTTTCTCTCAAATTCCTTCAATTCATGTTGATTAGTCAAAAACATGGCCACCAGTGTGTGAGTTATATCAGCCATTACTGCGGTTTGGAGAAAAATATCGCACATGTGTGATCTGCTAATTTTGACAGGAGCCGTGTTGGCTGTTATTGACAAGAGTTTTGTCTCGTCGCATTTGTTGAAGCAGTAAATGTCGTCAGTCAGATTGCTTTTACTTCATGTTGTCCTCGTTACTTCTATCAGAGTTTATTCTCTTATGTAAATGTAGTTTTAGGGCCTCAATTCTTATCAATATTCCATTATAGAATCAAATTCCACCAGAAATGGTTAACCGTAACTGCTCTATGGGCAAATTCAGCAGATGACAGATTGACAATATTTTTTCTGATTTTCCTAGAAAATAACATTTGACATTTCATGCAGATTGTCTTCAAAGAAGACAGTTAGCATGATATGACAAATCCTGTTTCCTGGAAAAAATCAGAAAAATATTTCAAAACGTTGTCTGCTGAAATTTTTACCTAGCATGCTAAACACTAAAGATGCTGTGCAATACAGACAGTATTCATTATAACCTTGACCCTGCAACAGACGGCAGGCAGCAGATGTCTTTCTATAAACTTTATTTTTTGCTGATTTTACAGCCGTTTAGATCATTACAAATTGATGTTATTTTTTCTTACCCCAGAAGACAAGATCTGACATTGCATGCAAATTGTCTCCAGTGGAGACAATTTGCATGACATGTCAAATCCTGTTTCCTGTGGAAAATAAGAAATTTCAAAAATGTCATCTGCTGAAAATCTTACCCAGCATGCAAAGTGATAAGAGGACATCCAGTGATATACTTTTCTTATTTCTCCATGAAAACATATGTTGTGGGTATTCATTAGAAGTGCCCCTGTGAGGCACTTCAGATGAGTACCCACAACATACATTTTCATGGAGAAATAAGAATAATATGTACCAACACTATTCCTATCTGTATTTGGAGAAAATTAGCAAAAAAAAAAAAAATATATATATAAAATAAAAAAAAAAAAATAAAAATAAAATAAAAAAAATAAAAATATATGCAAAATGGATTAAACTGTGGTTGGCTGATTTTGATAGAAAATTCACAAAGATTTGATTAGATCTGACATAGCTCTAGACAAGAGTGGGTATTGGGTGTATACATTTTTTATCTCTCCATGAAAACATACAACGTGGGTACTCAGTAGAAGCGCCTCGATGAGACCTTTCTGATGAATACCACAACATATGTTTTCATGGGGAAATAAGAAAGATACAAATACTTTTTGGTTGAAAATATGCCTTATCTGGAGTTAGGATTCTTGGCTTGCTCTTCTTGTGATGACTTAGAGCTGCTGCTTTTAATTTTGTCTTTGGAAAATTATCTTGTCTGATAACCTCCGTGATTTTTTTTTTTTTTTTTTGCACTGTTCTGGAATTGTTCCTGGTAACTGTTTTAGCTAGGATTGTAGGGCAGAAGGGTGCTGGGTGGGGCACTTTTGCACAGATGGGCAAGAATGCGGACATCTTTTTAATGTAGAAGTCCTAAAATTTCGAACACCAAAGTGTCTTAACCCTTCTCCTGCTGAATTGATTTTCCCTAATGTAGTCTCACTGCTGAATTGTTTTATGTAATTGTGAAAGAATGTAATTATAAGCAAGATGGTACAGTAAAATTGTTGTTTTTGGAGAACTTGCAATCAGAGTATCCTGAAATTTGGTACACTGACAAGATATGATTTTTCCTTCGAAATCACAGTAACTTCTATCTGCTATTAATATTGGTTGCCATGGTAACCATGGCAGTAACCATAAGTTTAACTGAATTTATATGAGAACAAGATCAAAGGAGCCCCTCTCCATAACTATCATAGGGTTCTGTTTGAAATTTGCCAGGAGTACTTCCCAGTGACCAATTGTCATATTTCTTTAATTTCATACCAAACGTCTCTTTACTTTGGTTGTTATGACAACTGTAAAGTACGAATGTAAAATGTTCAAAATATATGTATGATTGCTTTTGATGTTATGAAGTTGGATTCTGTGTACTTTTGCAGGAACAAACTTTAGCTCACTTTGGTATTCTAATGTACTTTAATTATCATCAAAGTCATAAGCAGTCACATCAGGTTTTAAATTAGTTTCCATGGCAACCATAACTGTTAAGGAACAAATTTAGGAAAATAATAAAATCTATCTCCTTCAAAAGCACAAACAAAAGTTTAATGTTAAGAATATTTGCAATGTTCTCTGGCTACACTTCTACCATATTCTTGCAGCTAAATTTCTTTTATTTACTTTAGTTGCCATGGCAATGATAGATATTGAGCTGGAAAACATTTAGATGACACCATCTAGAAAGCCACCGAAAAGTTTTCATTGATTTTTTACATGCATGTGTCTTCAGTGCCCTTGACACACCAAGTCAGTTTTCAATTTTCTTCAAAGTTACAGTCTGGTCTGTTCTCCATTTACATTTGTTGTTATGGCAACAGTCATTTTCCACAGACATACAAGGAAAATGACAAAAATATTTAGTACTCAAAAAAGCACTGAAGAGATTTGAATGGAAAAAAGTAAAAAAAAAAATGGAACTTTAACAGTAACCCTCGTGTGTTGATCTTCTGCCATACTTCAGTATTCATCATAACTCTAGATAAGGTGCATTTACAAACTGAAATGGATGAGTATTTATCATTTTTTCTCAAAAATGTGTTATGGGTGCTCATTACAAGACTGACTTCTGAGTATAGCGACAAGAGAATATTTGATGAGTCTTAAATATTTTGGGACTAGACCAAGCCATGGGCAAGAAGGCATGATGAATGGAAACATCAAGGACCCAGGATGAATTTCGGCTTCGTTATGTTTTAAAAGGGCAGCCGAGGACAGACCAAAATAGAAAGAAACAATCTCTCTCTAAAGTTATCAGTGATGCCTCAGTGATATATGGTTACGGGGCTGAAATGAAGTGAAGTATATTAGCACAGAAAATTGCCACCCACAGGACTGTTAATGCAAGCTATGCAGACAAAATTCTAGAAAGCAACTTTAGCTATATTTATGAGTCTATCTATTCAATATGATTTGGTTGGTTTGGAGTTTATCAGCCCAATCAACACTATTAAGGTCATGTCAAGTTGGTCAATTTACCTAACCACACTTTTCATGGGCAGGCTTAATCCTCTAGGGGGCTAACCAGTACTTGTGCACATTCTTTCCCATAAACTGACCCTTCTTGAATCAGTGTGAGAGAATGACTGTAGAAACTATTTCATTAACAGTCTCTGTCAAAGAATGTTGCCGGACCTTTAGGATTGAACCCGCGACCTCCTGGTCACTAGTCCAACATGCATCTGACTAAGTCACTGAGGCACCAGCTCTACTTTATATGAAGTGACTTTATTTGTTTATAAATCAGAACGCAACAAGATTTGCACCAGAATATCTAACTTTTTTTTAGTTTAAATATGTAATTTTTGTTACCTCATTCAAAGAACAATGAGCTGCCATTTTAAACACATCTGTACTATGTCACACAGTAAGTTACTGTTATTCTTTGGTGAGGCTTGAGAAAGCTCAGATATTAGGCCAACAGATATCTATCATACGATTCATCTAGAGCTTCTTTAATTTCATCATCATATTGTTTTGTTGTTTTTTTTTTGTTGTTTTTTTTTGGGGGGGGGGGGGGGGGGGGGGGGGTGGGGGTGAGGGATTTAAACTGAAAGGTATTTTAATGTAAATAAACACAGAAAGCATTTATCATTAAAAGCACCTACTTTGCATAAATTATGATTCTGATTCAGACTGCATTTTATTGCCAAATGTCTAGAATTATGTCAGACACTGCAGAAGTAAACCGGAAACTACCCAGGAGTAGTCAGGGAACATACATGTTCATTTCCAAAAACAGAAAGAACAACCGAGCAAAACCCTTCGGGTTCAAACCAGGCCCCATGGATGTTGTTCTAAATCCAGATAAAGCTCCAACAACACACAACAACCCCCATGGTACCCATAGTTCCTAGCAAGCAGATTCCTATCATATTTATTTACCCTAAGTATTTGCCATTCAGACATAAATATTTAACTCCTAACCATACTTACCCTAAAAATTGTCCATTTGGCAAAAATAAAAAAAATTGTTTGTTTGCCCTCTCCCTACCTGCCCAAAGAAAAGCTGCTGCCTCAAAAAATTTTATTGGAATTATAGAGTGCCATTTCTTTTTCTTTTTCAATCATTTCAAAAGTAAAGAAGTTCTGAATAAAGTTTTGAGTATATGCTCTCCATAAATTATTGCAGGCATGCTGCTTTTCATATTGCTATTTTAGACAGACATATTAAATTTATGTAAAAAGCTGTTAATTTTCTTTTGAACATGTTTTTCGATTCTGGCATTTCTGGCAGATTTCATACAATAAATTTTCAAGAAAAAAAAAAAAAAAAAAAAAAAAAAAAAAATACTAGTACTCACCTCACCAAAAATATCTGACTGAGTTGGGAGAGGGCAAACAGAAATAATTTTAAATGTGGCCTTTTACTACCAAACTTGCTGGATATGTGGATAACAATGCTGACCTTGATCAGGCACTGTGTACTGCTGTGTCTGACCTTGAACTACACTGTCTGGTTGAGACTTTCTGTCTGAATACCTAGCATCAATTCATTGGAAAAAATAAAGCTTGCTTCTTACACTTCAAATTTTAACAATCAAAGCTGCAAGACCACAAAAGTTTTCTCATTTCAATCATGATGCTTGTCAGGTCTGTCAGCCTGGTTAGCTCAGCCCAGCAGGGTATCAGCTTTACAAGCAGGAGGCTGTGGGTTCAAGTCCTCAATCGAGTACAGTGTCCATAAATCCTTATAAAATAAAAGTGCCCAATGTAAATAATACATAGGCTTGTGATGTCATGATTTTTCAAAATAAAGATTTTTTTTTTCTTTTTTATTTCATTTGTGTGTGTGTGTGTGTGTGTGTGTGTGTGTGTGTGTGTGTGTGTGACTCAGATACAAGTAGGGCCTATATTACTGCAAGTGTAAATTATCAAGTTTTAATGCAGTAAACATAAAACTATTGTCTAAAATTTGATGCCTGGCTAAGAGTGGAGATCTTGTTAAGATGTTGTATTCTGAACTGTCTGATCTGGATCTACACTGTTTACAGTGGCCACTGAAAAAAAAAATTCATGTGCTCACAACAGCTCACATTGGTGCTAATGAAGAAAATGTTAGTTTGTATATATAACTGCTAATATCTGGCTATCAAAAGATAGATGGGGAAGAAGTTTGGTAATCATTTGGACTGACTATTCTGTGAGTGTTATCAGGGTAATTAAGTAACAGTAGAGCATCTGATTTGCAAGCAAGAGGTCATGGGTTTGAATCATACAATGGGAATGAATGGGTGCACACTTTATCTCTTATTTTTACTTTAACATCATTGTAGGGCCAAGTTCCTGCACTTTGTTTAGCGGCACGTAGTTTATTATTGCAGCGACACACAGAAACATTATGATCTAGGCTTCTTTCAAATGTGCTGGACATCTTTATCGCTTATTAAAATTCGGTCGCAACATTTTTGGAAAGCCTTACTTGTACATCGGACCTTGTACATCGGACCTTAGCGAAAGCATCTATTTCGGTACAAATTTGCATTCGTTTCAAAGTCCAGAAAAGAGAAAATAAAATCAATCATACAAGCGAAAAGATTGAAAATAAATTTTCTTTAACATAAACTGTACTGAAATTACTTCGGAGGCGTGTGTAAGGAGATATTTGTTCGGATCTTCAAAAGCGCAAGAACACGTGTGGACGAAATGCGTCCTTCACAAGAGTGTGGGAGAACGGTGCCGACTTTTGCATCAGCAAACAAATAAATGGCAGCTCTCTTTGAATTTCAAATAGCACTACGTTTGTACATGGAAAAACACAAGCAAAACCACCTCAAATCAACTAAATTTTGACTTACTTTTCGTCATTTCCGCGCTGGTAAACAGCGCATCCGGAACGAGGCTACGTATTTAGAAACGGGTTTTCCGAAAATTATGATGAAAAACTAAACTATATTTCTATTATCTTTTTATGTAAAAATGCTTTTGTTTGTGTGATAGCAGCGTTAGAAAGATAAATATAAGTTTATAAGGTCGAATAAATTTCAATATGCGTTTAGTGAAAGTTATTTATTTATAGAATTACTCCCGGTAACTTCCGGAAGTGGTGAGGCTTTTTCAGACGACACTCGGCAAATCGGCAAAATAAATAAAATAAATTAATAACTAATGATATTTAAGACCTGAATATTGTAAAAAGTAATGAATTTATATACTTTTTATTATTTTCTCACAACGATCTTTTATGTTAACACTTCTTTTGATGTTTATTTCTGAGTTTTAATTTATCTATTTTTAGAATCGGAGATCCGCTCATCCAAGTTTAGCTCAGCTGCACTTCTGGTCATTTTTTAATATAATTGACTTTTTAAACGTATCTTATTGCTAAGATGTTCCGCTAAATATATAATTAAATTCATATCTTATGCATTCGTCGTGTATTCGTTAGGATTTGCACAGGCGCTTGAAGTTTGGTCCATCGAACGTACTTAAAATGTCCATATATATACATATATATATAAATTCTGAAGCAATTTCAAAGAAATGGCTTACCGTCACTTTTGATTTTGGACATTATTAATTATTTATGGACAGAACTTCAAGCTCCTGTGGGTTTTGGAACCGCTTACGCTGTCACGACGTTTTAGAAAAAATGACGTCAGATTGCAACCTGGAAATTCCCACTGACCGAAAATTTTCGGGTTCAGCAGTCAACGTTTTGCACGCGCTACCGAATATATTCGGGTGCCGCAGGAGAAGGGTTAAGAAATGGCATATGCAAACAGTGCAGACCCAGATCAGACTGCTCCTGAAGGAGCAGTCTGATCAGGGTCTACACTGTTTGCCATTCCACTAAGTATTTTAAGCAACTGGTGCATAAAAAGCAAAATTTAGGCTAAAATAGTATGGGACAAATTGTTCAAAATTTTTAGGACATAAGGGGCTAAATACACCTGGGCTGCATTCAGTCATAGAGTGTTTCAGAAGCATTTTTCGCAAACTATTTTGCATCTTCTGAACAGTTAATTGTAACCCATCTCATGTTACCTCAAATTAGAAAGTAAATTCTCATCGAGGAGACTTGATGTTTGATCGAATAAATTGTATCAGTATTTGCCAGTTTTATACAGGAGTGCATAAATAATATCTGCACAGCAAACCTTTTCATATTTTTCACTAAAGTGGGGGTATACAACAGAACGAACAACCAACAACGGCACCATTAACTTGATATTTATTTTGATCGACGTGTTCCGGTATATCCAATACTTTTTTCAAGATAAGAAAAGTAATGTCTTTATCTACTGAAGTAATGAAAAAAGGTCGTCAGGAGTCACATGGTCTCATTGTTCTAAAAATATAGTATTGAGGAAGTTGCTTAGAAACAATTATTTAAGGCTATTATAAGGCTGTTTGGGTTAGGTAAAAAGTAGATTAAGCTAAGAAACAAAATATATTAGAGATGAACTTATGATTTTAAAACTCTTTTGAAAACATTATTTAACTGTTAGCAGTTTTCACAATCATGTACATTTGTACATAATATTTGTATCCTCGACTTGACAGACGGTTTGAAAAGGTTGGTTGGTAGGTATTGGTCCTCCATGAAAATATTTGTTGATTTCTTGACAACGATGAATATTCATATTTTTGTTTCAAACAAGTAGGGCAGCTTCATGTGAAAAAGTATCTTCACGCATATGTGGACAGTGCAGACCTAGATCAGCCAGCACATCTGTGCAGTCTGATAGGGGCTGTGACTGTCTGCTAACAGAATCATTGGATACTACAGAATATACAGTCAACCCTCATTACAATGACAGCATTTGTTCTCAGAGACGTTGCCATTAAAATGAATTTGCTGTTGTACAGAATACTTAATGAGCAGATTGCTATGTAAGAAAGATCTTGTTTTGTTTTTATTTCCTCATAGACCATATGTTTTGGATATTTGTTAGAATCGCCTCATTGAGGCAATTCTAACAAATATTCAAAACATATGTTTCTTTAAAGTATTTAATACACTATTCTGGCATAATTTGTGACTAATTGTTACCTCTTGAGCGAAGGTTTCGTGATAGTCAGATTGTCATTATAATGAATTTTGTCGTTGTATCGAGTGTTGGTATAAAGAGGGTTGTCTGTAAGAATGGAGAGCAAAGGTCTGGATGACACTTTTTGTGTGTGCAGAATGTTCTGAATCTGTGCCTTTTGGGCATGCTTGAAAGCACTTTTTAGCTTGGCACAACTGATATAAACTTTATTTGTATAGGCCATCATTTTCGTTGCTTCCAAAAGACAGCTCAAGGTATAGTTTGCAGACACTCGCTACTGTTCCCCAAAAACTGTCGTAACTGATGGAAAGTTTGCAAATGTCTGCAACTTATCCACAAAGATGTTGCTTTACAGAATGAGGCCCAAGTACTTTTTCTGCCATTGTTCAACAGAGATGACTTGTTTGTTGTGTTGAGGTTTTACGGCCCAGTCAACCCAATGGGGTCATGCCGAGCATGGTCAATTTACCTAACCACACATTTACTGGGCAGGCTTAGTCGGACCTGCAACCTCCTGATCACCAGTTGGGCGCGCATCCATCTGAGCCATCGAAGCCGGCATAGATGATTTTTTGTAATGTCCTGTTTACGCACTTGCACACCAAGCCCCTTCTGGAAAGGGGTAACTCTAAAAGGGGAGCAAATTCTTTCCTTTTAGAGTAGACCCATTTTTGGAAGCGGCAGTATCAATTTTGATCTCCTGAACAGTGAATTACAATGTAGGTATAACTATACATTTCAGGACCTCAGCACAAAATTTGTAGGGAAAACTTTCTAAGCAGGGGTATATATGTCGTTCTGTTATTTTTTTTCTTTCTTTTTTATTGTCAGGACTGCTTTAGCAAGCAGGAGTGACATTGGGATCACTTTCTGGCAGCGGGGATGGCATTGGCATCGTAGTCGTCATTGTCAGCGTCAGCAATGTTAAGTCTGTGTGTTTAGCTCTATTTCTCAAGCACCATGGCTTCTAGGCTAATGAAACTTCATACACACATCCACCATGAGCCCCTCTGCCAACTGTCATCAGCTGTTACTGATCTTGACCTATTTTTCACACATGGCTGAACAATGTTTAGTTCCATTTCTCAAATATCATGGCCTGTTGACTAATGAAACTTCATACACACATCCGCCATGATGCACCCTGCCCATTTCCATTGACTTTTACTGACCTTGACCTACTTTTCATGCTTTGCTGAACAATGCTTAACCCTTGTCCTGCTGAACCCGGATATTCCCTGCTTTTGCAAACAGTGTAGATCTGGATCATTTGGCTTCTGAAGAAGCCAACTGATCTGGATCTGCACTGTTTGCCATTCAGTATTTGAATTTATATCAACAACCTGCATGGATCAAGTAATCTGACTGGCTGAAAATTGGAAATGGGCATGGCATCTTAATTCATTCAGCGGGACAAGGGTTTAACTTTGCGTTTAGCTCCAATGGTGTCTGTGCATTTAGCCCCATTTCTCGAATACTAAGGCTTCTTGGCTGCTGAAACTTCATACACACATCTGCCATGATACACCTGTTCACTGCCATTAACCATTACTGATCTTGACCTTCTTTTCATGCTTGGGTGGATTGTGTTCAATCTGTGCATTTAGGTTTGTTTCTCAAACACTAAGGCCTATAGGCTATAAAACCGCCTTGTATGCTGAACTATCTGCGCTTACAATTTCCTCTCCATTGCAGTCTCCCCAATCATTATGATATTTGAGCTTTGTTATGACCTGGGTCATGACCTTTAATTTTCAGTATTTTACCAATGGTAGGTACATTTTTGTGTGTGTGTATTGAATCTGATATTTACAATCTGTCAGCATTTTTGTTCTGTGAAATAAAACATTAGCTGGTCTATTCAGTTTATCATATTTCTCATCAACATATTTATTAAGGGTTCTTTTGAACATCTACCTGAAATCTATGTTTTAAAAACAGGATAAAATCAATTGATAATAGATACAGCATGTGCATTATCACTACTGCTGCATTTAACTAATTTCCATAATTGACCAGAAAGCCTATTGAATAAACAGCTTCCATTAGGGTAAGAACATAATGTCAACACTGTACCAGACAAATACAAAAGTTGCTGCAAAAAGCAGCATAACGGGAAGCACGGCGCCCAAGGAAAGGCTGAGCTAAAAATATGCACTGTTGCCAGTCTTTATACAGCATGATCAGATTAAAACTGCAAAACAGTTTGCCTGATGTGAAAATCAGGTGTAAATTATTTTTTTTAAAAAAAAGGACAGTTTTTTAAGAGTAATAATTCTGTTAATTTTTTGGTACACTGTAACCTTCATAAACATGGGCTGCTGTACAGAAAGTCTTGTATTGTTCACCAAGTATCACCTTTTCAAATTAAAATATGTACATGTAGT